>CM033752.1:35718655-36918655 GCA_019671005.1 Hibiscus mutabilis | reverse complement strand
AACTATCTTTTCTCTTTCTAGGTCCTTGAATCCCAACATAGTCGCTATCTGGTTGACAATGTTTTTATGAGCTTGTGCAATTTCTTCTTTTAAGTTTTTTTTCCATTCTATCGAGTCTATCTTGGGTACTCTTGTGATTTATTTCTAGAGTTATCAATCTTTCCTCTGTAGTCATAGCCCGAGTATCGTATTCGTGCAGAACCTTGCTAAAGAATAGAATTTACCATAATTAATCTATATGTATGTATACAATGATCACAACATAAACTAATGTAAACAAAAAATGCAAATGCATGAATGCATGCGAAGGGTCATTGATTCCTTTATGGTATTACTCTAGAAATAGTTTTTCATTGGATATCGAAGTTCCTTATTACAAAAGATTCTGAATTATATCACGAGTACATCTCAGCCTGAGAACCTAACTCTTTTATTTTTTCGATCAACCACAGGAGTCTCGGTCCCACTTTCTATACTGACCGAACAGTAATAGCTTCTTAGCTAGAACCATCACATGCTTGGCTACGTCTTAAATCTGGACCAATTCATCTCGCTCTTGGAACCTCTAACATTGTCTCTAAGCTGGGTGAACCAGTAATCATTGCCCCATTCATTAGTATCTTCAATGAACAAGATCTTTATCTTGAATGTTGTTCTCTATGTGCCCCCTGGTTGACCTCAGACCAACGACATACACTTGCATTATCTTTCTCTTTTTGAAGGAGTCTTCTATCCATCACGAAAAACTATTTTCTACTTGAACAATTTACTTTAGAATCGACCCCTTCTAGATATGAGATGTGGATGCAATAAAAATATGCAAAACAATACAAAACAAGAAAAAGAAAGAATTAGTACTTCAAAGAACATAAAAGGTCCAAAATAATTTCATTGTACGAATAGTAACTGGGCAACACATTCCAACGCTTTTGGACATGTCTCCACAGACTATTCCTACGAAATAATTTTGACCAAATTCAAAGCCTAGGTTTTTCCACATGGCTCTAATGGGGTAGGCTTCTAGAATTTCACATAGGTTGGGTTCTAATAGGTTCCCGAATTGTCCTCGCTGTCCCCTACTAAGGGTAGCAAGGTCCTTGATTCTCACCCATTATAGGCTTCGAATGAATCAAGTTTAACTCAGGGGACCCATTTTCTTATGCCCATACGAAGGATCAGTATCCTCACGAAGACATAGGCCATATGAGCCTCGAAGATACTTGCTAGGCCCATACGGAGAATCAGTATTCCCATGAGAGCAATAGCGTTTTCCCCCCACTTAAATGAACATGACAAAGCTCGAGTGTAGAGCTTATAACAAAATTTTAAATGCGTAAAATGAGATCATATTCATAAATGGACAACTAAGTTAAATTTATACGAACTTGCAAATTCTGACATTAAAACAATGTGTAACCGGCTTGTGGCCTGACTCTATTTTTTGTAAAAACAAAAAGATTGGTAAAACCGTTGTTTTAATAAATAAAATGATTTTATTAAAATAAAATGGTAGGATCACCTAAAATGGTAGCTTATAACTTTTGATTTTAATAAGCTAAAAACCGTTGTTTTAACAAAAAGATTGGCCGTCGATTCCATTATGGTATCCTCCTTGTGGCCTGATGTTAAAATGGTATGATCACCTAAAACGAGTTATTTTAATAAAATTATTATAAAATGAAATATAATTAATGCGTAAACAAGGGGAGAAGTGGTTTATATAGTGGTTTTTGCTACTAAAATTGCAAAGAAATTCGGAATAAAAATACCAAAATTTAGGTGATTCTTTCCTCTTTATTTGATGCAGATTTGGACATGATTTGGGGCTGATTTCGTCCTAATTTTGGTTCGAATCTGAGCAAATTTGAGGCTGATTCTTCCTCTCTTTCTTTCCATATTCGAACCAAGCCTTGATTTCTTTCCCTTCCTGCGCGTTTACCACTCTAACTTGCTTGGTTTCTTTCCATTTTCCTTGCAGGTGTAGCTGTACAGTGGAGGCAGCATGGGGGAAGATGATGCGCGTGGGGCCCAGTGCCTTTGGGGATGAGGCTTGGTGCGTGGGAAGTCTGCAGAGGTGTGGGGGAGTTGCTTTTGTGGGGGCCACACGCACAAAAGGAATGACCGAGCTCTTTTCTTGATCCAATCTGAACCGTTGGATCCTATTTGGATCCAACGGTTAATAATTAACTGCACATGGAGAAATAAAAATTAATTAGGTTATTAAATGGGTCTTATTAAATGGGTAGCTTGTTAGGTGGTGTGGCGGGGTGGAGTGGTTGTTGTTTGGGTAGGAAAATTCGAGCCCAGGTGTTGTTTGCTGGGTTGATCGGGATGTTCTTGGAGGGTTGGAGTAGTCGGAAAGGCTTTAGGGTCACGGGTTAATGTGCCGTTGGGATTGGGGTTGGAATGAAGGAATACATATGTATCAATAGTGGAACCGAGGGGGATGATTTCAGCCGCCATTGTTTTATTTTTTCGGAATTCTATAGTCTCTTAAGTTGGTTTATATACTTCTTTCAGCTATGACTTTTCATCTTAGTTGATTAATCAAAAACTTGGGGAACAAAGAACCTCGGATTTTTTTAGACTTTTAAACTTCGTAATAGTTGTCTAAACCTGCCAAAGAAAAGATAAAATGAGTAATAAACATTGAATTTATGAATCTAAAATTTGAATATTAATTTTTATAAATATTAAATTATTTTATACAATATCGAAATTATGTATAATTCTCCAAACTAATCAATGAAAAGCAATTGGATATGGTATAATATTTTGGATCAAATATTAAAATTACAATAGTATTTTCGGTTGCAGTATGTTTATCGCGATTGCGGGCATGGCAGATAAATATTGCATTCGTTTCGAACATTGTAGTTGTAATTTTTGTAATAATAGATATATTGCAACATAACAGTTACAAGTATCACAATTTCAAACAATGTCAAAACTACTATATAACTTCTACTACTATATAATATATATTATTTATTTATACTATTATTAAAATCTTTTTCATAATTTAGTCATTAATCAAGTTTTAATTTTGTTGTAAATGGAACCCAACAAGTGGTCATAATGGAAAAGATGATGATGTTCTTAGAAAATTCAAGTTCAAATCGCTTTGTCTGTCATATGTGTGTCTATTGACAAAGGGTTAAAAATATGTATGAACAGATATATATATATATATATATTTGAATAGTCTGAGGTAATTATAAGGTAGTATCTGTTCAAATTTTCCTTAGCCTATTGACAATGCAGACACACCCTATAGACGAAGCTGCTCAAACCCGAGTCTTCTAGGGAGAACAACATTCTTTTTATCACTAAGACCACTCAATAAGTTCAGATACATATATATTTTTAACATTCCATCTATAATTATTGTTAAATAAATTTGATATATATATATATATATATATATATATATATATGATTTAAGGTTAAATCGAAAAGTTTTGTATAATTTCTCTCAACTTTCTACCACTTCTCCATTTTTTTTCTTTAGATATTTGTAACCAGGTGAAACTTGTGTAATTTTCTTAGTTTTATTGCATCCATTTGATGGTGGAAATCAATTGAGCAAAGGATATAATTTTCAAACTTCAATCTAGAAGAGAGCTCCATCTTTGGATTTTGGACATTTCTAAACTTCTTGCTTGACTTGTGACCTAAATAATTGTTTTGAACGGTGGAAATCGGGCTATTTTTAGGATAATTTAAAATTTATTATTCAAAGAAAAACAGAGTCTGCTACATTCAAATAAGAGCACCATTACATAAATAAAAGTAGGTGTAAACATTTCAAAAATGGGTTGGGCTTTGTACAAACATTTTAAGCCGGAGATCAATCCGACCCGTACAAATATAAATATATTTTATATTTTATTATGAATATAATAATTATAAATAATATTATGTATTTAACATCCGACCAAACTAAACTTATGATGTAATAGTAAAATACCCATCTTGGTTGTGTTTAGTCCATTACAATGCTCGACTATATATAGCCCAATACTCAACAGAGTAATAATGGCCAATTAACAGATTATAACTGGACTCAACCGATTCCGGCTAATAATATGTTACAACTAATTAAAGCTCAATGGCTTAATTATCTTTTAACCTAAACAGCACAAACTAATGTTTAAAATTATATATATATATTAACAAAAACAATTTAAGCATACATTTTTGCTACTAAATAATTATATATATATTTAAAAAATTGAATTTCTCAAATTATAGTTTGAGTTTCACCCTAATATACAATGACGCCAATAAAACTGAAAAAAAAAACTATTTTTCGTAAAAGTTTATAGATCATCTCTAATGTTTTAAAGGTGACTTAAAAGAGGATAAAAATATAATATGTTTCTCAATTATTTAGTTGGAACTTGAGAGAAAAACTCTTATTTAAATAAATAAATAAATGAATAAATTTACTTTCATATTTTGTGACTTATTTAAAGGAAATAGTTTGATTTTGTTTAAATAAAGACCAGATAATAAAAGAAAATTTAAAATTATTGAAGAATGAAAATTTATAATTTCAAAACTATATATATGAGTTATATTAGATAAATTTATTGTTCTATTTAGGGGTAAACATTCGATCAAATTGAGTCGAGTCAAAAATATTTGAGTTATTCAAGTTGATGAGTTATATTTTATAACTCACTTTATTTGAATTTTTTCGAGTTGAGTTGTTTGATTTTCTATTCAAATTTAATTGTAAATGTTTATAATGTTATGGTACTAATTAGTTTCAATTTAAATGATTTTCTAAAACCATATGAGATATATATTTATGTATCTTCGTTTTTTCATACGTTATACATATATCAGACAAAGTTGATGAACTCGACTCTAACATGAAAATCGATCTACTAATTACTAATTTTTTTTGAGTCATTTAAAAAGAATTTGAGTCGAGTTTATGATATTATAATTCGAACAAGTCGAGTTGAAATTTTTAATCTTTTACTCGAATTTTATTAACCCCTAATTCTATATATATTAACCCAAACAATAATATTTTCTACATTTGTCATTGATTCTGATAATCGTCATTTTGATATATACAATTTGTACTTAACAATCACAATTGTACTTGTAATATAAAAAAAATAATTTGAACATGATATACATTGACATGGTATCAATGTATTAGTTACATAATATTCATTTTAGTACATCGTTATACAATTATTGCTTCATGTGGAGTGTGGACACTTAAAGCACGCAAAAATCCAAAAATCTTATGGCTTTCCGTATTATTTTAATCAATAAAAAATTAATTTTGAATAAAATAAAATAGAATAAAAACTATTTTTGAGTTCATAAAAAATTAGGCCGTGTTTGGTAAATAGTAGTTTGAGCCAAAATTAGAGATTTGAGTTAATATTAGAGTTTGACCGCTCAAATCTAGTAATTTAGATGTTTGGTGAATAGGAGATTTGAATAACGGATTGGGGTGAAACCTCTAATTTTGAAAAAGCTGCTAATAAGAACTTTTTAAAATTAGAAGTTTTGACATAAGAGTTATAAAGACCCTTTTACCCTTAACAATTATAAAAAAACTCTAAATAATCTAAATCTAACCATTTTTATTTTAATTCTTCACCCTCACATATTTACATTGTGACATTTGTAAATTAATATTTTTTTCTTTTTATTCTCACTCATTTATATTTGTATTTAAATTTAATAATTAATTAAATTATATTAAAAATAATTATATAAATAATAAAATAATATATAGATCCTTCAAATATTGTCACGGAGCCATTACCCTCTTCTCAAAAGAGATATCTAATAGGATGTGCAGCGCTACCGTATTTATATCACAAGACCTCCATTTTCTTTTTTGATGTGGGATTAATGATACCGCCTCTTCTCAAGCGTGACATTCTCCCCCACTCAACCTCGTGACGCTCTCGTCACGAGCTTTCACTCTCATGGTGGGCCACATTGTCACAGTTGTCCACCCTGCCTACCCCACTCATGGGCGCTTGGCGTGAAATCGGGCAGTCAAAGGGTCACTCTGATACCACTTGTCACGGGGCTATTACCCTCTTCCCAAAAGACATGTCTAATAGGATGTACAGCGCCATCGTATTTATATCCCAAAACCTCCCTTTTTCTTTCCGATGTGGGATTAATGACCCCACCTCTTCTCAGGCGTGACAATATGCTTAGTAATAATATTAAAACATATTTTTTATAATCTAATTAATATACAAAATATTGATAACAAATAAACTATTCAAACAAGTATCGAACATAATTATGTTCTTATATGTTATTTTGTTTGCTTAAATAATCAAACAGCTATCAGCTATCAGTTAATTTTACCAAATATTTTTATACAATCAGCTAATACAATTCGTTAGTCAAATCAGCTAATGCAATCCGCTATCAACTAATATAAACTGCTATCAACTATCCGCTAATTGTTAAACAAGAACTTAAACTTAAAATTAAGATCGTAGCAGTTTGACAGTTAGCCAAAACCATGTGGATCATATCTTGCATTCACATGTTTTCCTCTCGCTAATTTCGTTGCCCTTTTTCTCGGATCTTCATTCTTCAATCATTTCCTCATAATAAATAAATAAATAAATAAATATAACAAAAATACACATCTCGACACCAAAAAAAAAACATTTGATCCCCGACATTATATAATTTAAATTACACTTGACTTTTCATATGATATGAAATATCTATAATTCTCCAACTCCTAATTAGAATAAAGTGTGATTAAATATATTCAAATTTATGTCTTTTGAAGTGTTGTAAACAGAGATGAAGTCATGTGAAACACAAAAGATATCATAAGTGGTGAAGAAGTTATATTTTTATTTTAATTTAATATAATTTTAAAATTTAAATATTAAAAATTAAGAAGTCGAGAATATATGTTTTCATCAAATTGATTAATATTTCAAAACTATTCAAGAAATAAATATATTGGTATTTCATGAAAGATTTTTCAATGAAAATAAACATGACTCATGCCTGACGACGCACATGGAAGCCTTTACCCTAAATTAAGACCATGCATTTGCATTTCCTTTTCCTAGCACGCGTCAAAAAGGCCGGTCCAACGTTATTCTTGACAACATATAAAGGTATATATTATGACTGTATTTCCTTAAAGCATAATAAAAAAATTAAATTTATTGAATGGTTTTAGTAAAAAAAAAATATTACTACTTTTAAAAGAATAAAGTTTGAATATTTTTTTATATTTTTAAAAGAATTAAAAATAAATATACTATCATATAATCATACAAAATATAAAAAAAATGAATTATGGAATTGGAGAACAAACATACAACTCAACAACTATTGCATAAACACATTGATCTTACTTGTAATATAATCTTTCTCCATTATTATTATTATTATTATTATTATTGTTATTATTATTATTAAACAAATGTTTGATTTAAAAAAAAAACTAGCCAAAGGAAAGCGGCAATGATTGAGACCGCGTCGCCTAATGTATTCTCGGAAATACTAATAAAATACAATGTTCTTGATCAGTTGTCCATACCTCTCCATTTATAGGTTTCAACTTATGAGTTATGCTACGCTGTAAACAGCCTATACCTTATACTAATAGTATTCCTTTCTTGATTGCTTAAAAAAAGGTAAAAAAAAAGAACCGGCTTCCCTTTTCCAAGAACATTCATGCATTAAAGACTAATAACTCCGTTCACACCGCAAAGTCCGCAGCGCTGAAAATGCATCACTTGGATTTCGACTTCACGGTTTTGAATGAGCTTCTCATCGTCAAAGCACCGACGTCTAAACCCTCGGTTTTGTTAAATTTTTAAGATAATAAACGATAGAATTCGATTCCATTCGAATAAATATAATTCTTAAATTTGTAAGTAATAAATCGATTAAACATTGTTTTTAATTTTATTTTCAATTTTCTCGATTTTTTTGCTCATTTGTAAATATATAATTAGATTTTATGGACCTGTCATGGAATGTTTGACCAAGTAAATTATTTATTATTTAAAGTTGAATGTGAGTAAACTACAACAGAAGTAACTTAATTATGGGTAAAATTACATTTGGGTAACTTAATTATTAAAAGTTATATTTTGGTCACTCAATTATGGGTAAGGTTATATTGGATCACCCAATTATTAAAAGTTACAATTGAGTCACTCAATTATAGGTAAAGTTACATTTGGGTCACTCTTCGTATTTTAAAAAAATGCATCAATTTAGTCATGTTTTCTTCCAAATCACTTGTATACCCTCATAAACACTAGAGTACTTCATTTGAAATCATTAATTAATCTAATACACAAATTGATATATATATATATATATATATATATTCAATGTGAAGGGTGACCCAAATGTAACCTAACCCATATTTGAGTAACCCAAATGTAACCTTTAATAATTGAGTGACCCAAATGTAACCTTACCATAATTGAGTGACCATAATGTATCTTTTAATAATTAAATGACCCAAATATAACCATATCTATAATTGAGTGACCTCTGTTGTAGTTTACCCTTTAAATTTTTAAAATGTATATTATTCAAAGTTGAGTAGGATGGCTTTTTTTTATAAAATAATTCTTTTCTGCTTATTTTTATACAGTTCTCGTTTTTTTTTTAGTTTTCTTCTAATTTTCTCTGTCATATGGCACACTCTTCCTCTATCTTGTGTTACGCTTCTACCTTATGACACGTTTTTGCCTACCTTTGTGGTATATTTACGTTTATGGATAGCTTTCTCATGACATTCGACTCTGATTTGCTATTGTTGGTGATCTGTCAGTACTTTGATCCACTTTTGTGACTTATTTGTTGATACAATCAAACCTATTTTTGCGAAGCAGCCTGCAAGATTGTTGGTTTCGCTAACTACTCAGTTCAAATCTTAAACGTATAGGCAGATAGAGACAATGAGTTATGTTTCCTTCTTTATTTATTCAGTGTTTTTATCTCATCCTTATATGTTGCAACTCACCGGACCTGTATTTTCTTAGTCTGATGTTTTGTTTTTCAATTTAGTTTTATTTTCTTTTGTTATTTTTTATTACTTTTTTATTTTGTTTGGAATATTTTCCTATTTTATTTTTTAATCTTCAGCCAAAAAATAATAGTTGAGAAAATTAAAATTGAAGTCAGTTGAGTCTTAATTCAGTTGATATTATTGTTATCGTAATATATATGAAGATGTGAGTTCAAACACGCATGCCAATCTATTATCCTCCTAGTTAAAGGTTTGACGAGATTTAGTTATTTCAGATATTGTATTAAAAAAGCTCAGTAAAAAAACTACTATTAGAATTTGGAGATTAGAAAATAATCAAAAGTATTAAGATGTATACTATAAATTCTTTTTTTGTTTGTTTGAAACATATGTATATTATAAGTTCTAAGACGTCAAGTTAATAATGACAAAAATAAAGTGGCAGAAATTATTTTTTCTTAGAATGAGTCGGGGGACGAATGATTTATGTAATCAATTAGGACAATTTTATTGTTGTTAATTGATGTATTGAACTTGACATTTTTCATTAACCGAGTCTCTCTGTCATAAAAGTCGTTAATTAGTTTAACTGTTCAAAAAATTTAGTTTAATTGTTAAATCTCGTGGCATAGGCAGTCCATATTGTTAAATCAGCGTACTAATACAACTTACGATAACCAGACAAACTAGTTCAATTGATCACGAACAATAAAAAATGGAAGTTTAACATTTAATTTGACGTAACAAAACTATAAGGGTTTAATTAATTTTTTATTGTTTAATATTTTTTAGTTGACTAAATATATAATGTAGAGATAAAGATATTTTTTTTTTCGTTTTGATTGATTTTCCGAACAATCTAATGTGATTATAATATAATATTTGTTAATCAAATTTAATCTTTTAATAGTACATATAGTACAAGCTGCTTAAACTTATACTACTTAAAGATAACAATTTTTTTAACGATTATAAAATGACCACCACAACGTTAAAATAATTATTAAATTTATTAAAATATTACAAAATATCTTTAAATTTATTTCTCTGTAAAACGGCATCCCATTTCATCTTTCTTTATTTCTTCTTTTTATCCCACACGTCTTGATTGGTTGCCTGATTAGTTCCGTTGCGATCGAATATATTAACATAATATTTTGTTGATTATTTTCTAGTAGTACGGAAATATAGTACTTATGGACGGTTAAATTAATAATTAAGATGGTAAGATTTGATCTGTAAAATGTATTCAAATTTACTAAAATTTATCTAAAGATTTCTCACACTCTAAATTCGTGCAATTCAACTCATATGGAACCGCATTTGGTTTTCGGAAAAAAATAGAAAATGTCATTGTATTTTATAATTTTTCCCTTCGGGTTTTCTTTCCAATCAAACACAAATTTTGCAGAGTAAGGACCACACAAAAAGAAAAGGACCCTAAACTTTTTCGATTTCCCTTTAAGCTTCTATATTTACAAAAATTAAAAAAAAGACGTCGATTTGTTGCTCTTCCTCCTAGTAATTCAAAAAACAGTCGTCGGAGAAAGAACCGAGGAGATCCCGGAGATCACGCGACTCCGCCCCTCCGAGCCTCAATGCTTCCAAAACTCGCTCGAAAACCAGCACGTGACACGGAATACGAAGCACCCCTTTTTGGTTGTAACCGTACTCCTGAGCTGACTTATTCAGCAACGCAATGAAAACCGGGTGGTTCAGCAACTGGGCGCTCACCACGAACAGCTCCATCTCTTCCCCTACATAGATGGGAACGTGACCCTCGGGGACGGACCGGCGCTGCTGCTTCTTCAACGAAGAAGCACTGCGATGTCGAGCGGTGGAATCGGAACGGAGGGTGCAGTAATGGGAGGAGGAGGCGTTGGCGACGCGGGAGAGACGGCGGATGAGTCGCTTCATGGCCGAGCTTGAACTGATTTGAAGGGTTAAGATTTGATGTGTAAAATGTAGCTGTATGTATGGAAAAAGAAGGGGGAGTGATGGGAATATATAAAGGAGAGGAAAGAGAAGAAGAAATTGACATAGAAAAGCAAAGCCAAATGATGAGACAGAGAGAGCTTAGAGAGTACAGGTAGGACTGGGAGTACTTTGCCCGCCGCTACATTATTACAATATTTACTTCACTCTACGGTGAACTTATTTAGGGTTAATTACCGCAATGGTCATTTATATTTCCGTCCAGTACAGTTTTAGTCACTAATTTTTAAATTTGATTGATATGACCACTTAAGTTTTTGATATGTAAACTTCTGGTCACTCGTAGTTAAGTGACGTTAAATGGGTGATGTGGCTGTTAAAAGAAAGCTTATATAATTACACATTTGGTCCCTGTTAGTTATCTATTATATCAATTTGATCATAATTTTAATTCAATTAAATAAATTAATCACTCAATTAGGTGCCGACACGTGTTATCACCTGATTAGATGAGGAAAATAAAACAAAGAGCTGTTTTGCCTTAGATGGAAATTGAACCCAAGTTTCCCTGGGGTGTAAGAAATGTGAGTTTGCCACTAAACCAAGCGGCCATTTGTGATATAAAGTATAAAATACAATATATGTTTTAGTTTTTTGTTAATGCAAGAAAAATGAAATAAATATGGATTAAGAGGACTCGAACATGACATACTTGAGACACATAAAAATATTTAAACCACTCTAGAAATATAATAATTAAATTAAATTTGACAATATTTTATATATTTATATATATAATTATATTAAAAATTATATTCGAGTGAACTTTAATTTTGTTGTTAATCTTATTTATTTTCTATTTCATGGTATTAGCTTTAATTTTATTATTATATTTTTATTTTAAAAAAATTTAATTTTATTAAATAAAAAATTAAAATTATATTAAAAATTCATTTAACGAAACCAAACTTATTTTATGATTAGAGTTATATTCGTGAATTTGAATTCATTAAATGAATTTTTAATATAATTTCAAAATTTTTATTTTAAACAACAATTAATTATTTTTAAATATTATATTTCTACAGTGATTTAAATATTTTTTTATGCGTCTCAAGTATGTCATGTTCGAGTCCCCTTTATCCATATTTATTTCCTTTTCCTTGCATTAACAACAAACTAAAACATATATTGTATTTTTTTACTTTATATCACAAATGACCACTTGGTTTAGTGGCAAACTCATGTCGTTTACACCCTAGGGGAACTTGGGTTCAATTTCTAGCTGAGGCAAAATAGTTATTTGTTTTATTTTTCTCATCCAAAGAAATAAAATAAAAAATTAAATTCCTCTAATAAGGTGATGACACATGTCGACACCTAATTGAATGATTAATTTATTTACTTAAATTAAAATTAGGATCAAATTAATATAATATGTAACTAACAGGGACCAAATATGCAATTATATAAAATTTTCTTTAACAACCACGCCAATCATTTAACGACACTTAACTTCGAGTGACCAGAAGTTTATAGATCGAAAACGTAAATGACTTTATTGGTCAAATTTGAAAATCGGCGACCAAAATTGTTCTGTGCGAAAACATAAGTAATCATTGTAGTAGTTAACCCATTTATTTATCGTAAATTCACAATATTATTTATTTATAGGTAAATCAGACATCACTTAACTTTAGACGATGTATCATCGTTAATTTGATAATGACGTTAACTGTAGGTCTTTTCTGCTGGGATGAGGTCTCTTCACTAGCATGATCGTGATCTCTTCGTTTTTGTGCTAACTGAAGTGAAAGTATATGGCATTCCCTTGCTATCTTTTGATCAGCCTGCATAAAGCCTTCTCCCGAGGGTGTGGGGAACTTGACTTGTAGGCAGAAAAGGGCTGCCATCATTTTAGCTTTTCTCACCAAGGGTCTCTCGAAAATAGCGTTAAACGCGGACAAGTTGTCGATGAATAGAAAATTGACCATCTGTGTGACTTTATTATCACCATATCCTATAGTTACGGGGAGTTAGATGGAGCCCTTTACTTCAATGGGTTGGTTGTTAAACCCATACACTGGGCTGACCGACTTTAATTCTGAATTCAAAATTCCTATTTGGCTGAATGCGTTCCAGCTCAATACTTCTACAACCCTACCTGTATCCACAAGAATTCTCTTCACAATAAATCCTGCTATCTTCGTTGTAACGACGATGGGATCATTGTCTACTTCGTCGAGAATATTTTCCTATTCTTTCTCCAAGAATAAGGCTCACCATAAATCTCTGTACTTTGGTTTTTTCATCATTCATGCTGAAACTGACATTATTCCTTGTATATGTGCCTTACGTTTAAAGCTTGATTGGTTTCACTTTTTGTCTGCTCTGATTATCATATGTATAATACCTCTATTATCTTGGTTGTTTCTTCTATTGTCTTGTAGTCCTGGCTGATGAGCCTCTTTATTGTCCTTAACTTGTCTGTAGCGAGAAACTAAAAATCTCTCTAACTGCCCCCTTTCTCACAGTGGATTCAATCGTGTTCTTCAAAGGTAAACAATCATTCGTAGAGTGACCATGAGCTTTGTGGAACTCGCATCTTCGTCCAAAATGATCCTTGTACTGGCTTTCTCTCATCGGCAACGGCAGTCTTAAGATTATCGTATTTTCAATCTGGTGTAATATTTACGAAGAAGACTCTGTTAACCCGTGATAGGTTCTGTTCGCGGACAACCTTTCTTGGGCCATCTCATACTGTTGGCCTTCCTGCGTATGCTGTTGTAATTGGCCACTGTTCTAAACATGCTGTGGTTCGCGAAAGAATTGTTAGCCTCATCTACTAATTCTCTGATGAAGAGGGGGTCTGTCGCGTCTGAGGCCGCGATCATCTTGCCTTTGGCTCTCATGCTACGAACTGTGTGTCATAGCCCTCATGGTGTCTGCCACTTCATTTTCAAGGTATGACTGAACCTTCTCATATAACTTCGATAATATTGTCGGTGGTCGATCCAACAAATTATACTTTAGTTGCTGATGGGAGGTGCCGTTGACGAAAGCAGAAATAATAAACTCATTGGAGGCTTCTTTGGTCTGCATGGTTGAGGCGTGAAATTATTGGAAAAATTCACGCAAAGGTTCGTCTGGCTTCTGGATGATTGACATAAGGTACGCTGGCAATCTTTTCAATACCTTGTTTGCTAAAAAACGGCTCATAAACAGCTAGGACAGCTGATCAAAATTGGAAATTGAGTTTATCGAGATATGAAGATACCAGGATTGAGCTGATTCCTTAAGGGTCATTGAGAATGTTCGACATTTAACCTGGTCGGAAGCATCAAATAAATTTATGTGGTTCAAAAAGTATGACATGTGATCCTAAGGGTCGTCTCTTCTATTGTACATTAGCTTCGGGACCTTGAAAGACGTGGATACATGATGCTCTAGGATGTCTTCAGATAAGGGCTCATTTTTGTACCTTCGGGGGTTCTGAGAATGATTATCCTGTCGAAGGCTCTAGATGTTCTAGAAATTATTCTCTAGCTGCTCCATCTTTTCATTTATTTATTTTTGCCAGTCATTCTTTGTGAGACTATAGTCTATATCTTCTGAATCTTTATGATCATCTTTCAGCTCTTGAGGCTGTTCTCATTTGACAACCTTTTAGGGAGAAGTTTGAATCTCTTGAGTTGCTTTGCCTCTAGTCTTTCTAGATAATTGTCTCATTAGTCTTTCATTCTTCTCTTTCGTGATTTTTGTATTGTTCAGCCTACTCTTGAATAAATTTTTTTGCTGCTCAAGTTATTGTTTTGAGAGTAATAAGGCTTCCTCTATGCTCTTTATCTTTTCCTGCATTTCCAAAAACTTTTGGTTGCTGCCTTTTCGACTGAGATGCCCCTATCGTTTGTTGTGTACCCAGCCCTACTGTAAACCATAGGGGAGGCTGATCCTAAAACTATTGTCGAAAACTCTTCTAGAGTTGTTATAGATGTTGCGTAGTAGCTGTCATCGGTTGTTCCATCAAAACATCATCCTCGCGATTCACTATCACCGGCGAAGCTGCTAAGGTGTCATCTACTACTATTTTTCCTATGGGTGCTTTTGGTCGACTCCTCCTATCTTCAAGGATTTTTGGGGTTACCAATGAATCTAAAGATCGCGTGCTTAGTCCATACTCACCGTACCAATTTTTGATTGCCAAAGTGAACAAGAGTCGTATGTTGCTCATGTTTTGTGGATAATGGCTCTTCTGGTCGTAGCCCTCTCGTTTCTCTTATTGCATGCCCTTCTTATACTGCTAGGACAAGTGTCATGAACAGGTAGTCGTGGCATGTTGATTAGACTGTCTATGATGTGATGTCCTAGGTTTACATTGTTATCCGTAGCTATCTCGTGTATTGTCACATGATCGCTGGGCGCGATGTTATTTGCGGTCTTACTTGTTCGCCATATGCCACGAAATATGCTAGATAGTTTGTGGATGGTCGCATGCGTTGTTATGTATTCGCTAAAGGGTATGCGCTGACGTACGCAGTGATCACATGCGTTGTCATGTGATCGTTGGACATCGCTGGACATCCTTTGTGTGATACTGTTCGCGGCCTCGTTTGTTTGTCGTGGGCTGTGTGACTTTGACACATGGCAGTAGGTATTTGTGGGTACTAACATAGGTTAAAATTTTGTGGTAACGGGTTGGGCTTGAGCCCCAAATGTTAAAACAATCAATGTTCATGAAATTTAGGAAGACTATTTCTTTTTCAAACACATCAAATCCAAATTGTTTATGAAGTAATTATATTTGCATGCGATTTAATCCACATGTTTTCAATATGCTCTTATAAATTTTTGTGTTGAAATTTAATGCTAAAACTTATGAAGAGCAAGAAAGAATGACTTCATATTTTAAGGATTCATATATAATATTTTACAAATTGTCAATACAGTAATTATATAATGTTAATACTTTGATTCTGAAGTTTGTAAATAATAAAAATCGAATCATATAATTTGATTAAACTAAAATTTTGTGGTGTAAATGAAAGTGGATTCTAAATAATTTAAAATGTAAACTATCATTGAAATTTGTCATTATACTTTTATTTTGATTGATATGTGTCCTCGTGTTTCAATAATATGGGTAAATTTACCATTGAACTTTGATGTAATTAAATTGTCACTATATTTTAAATTTTATTGAATTTAATTTTTGTCAAACTATCTTAATAGTTAATAAAAGTATTTATATAAATATTTAAAATAAAAAATTAACCAACAATCAATTGGTCTAGTAGGATAAGACATTAGATCCTTAAACAAGATTAAAGGTTCAAATATTAACGCTGTGAATGGAGCAATTGAGTTGAGATGGTTGCCCCATTAATTTATATTAAGGTAAACTACACAAGATGCCACTAAACTATTACCACTAACTCGAAAATGCCGCAGAACTTCAAAAATGTTAAAATCTAACATTAAACTTTACTTTCTGACTCGTTTATGCCACTTCGCTGTTAACTCTTAACGGAACCGTTAACTTAAAATAGCGTCATTTTGGTCCGGCTGTTTCGATGTCTAATTTAGCCTGAAACGACGTTGTTTTGTTGGCGAAAAAATAATAAAACCCATGCACTTAAGGGGGTTTGGACCCATAACCTTTAAATATAAATGGTAAGTCTTGACCACTGAACCAATATAAAATTATAATGTTTACTATAATTATAATATATGTCAAACTACACTTGAGATTAATTCAAATTATTTTATAAAATAAATAATACTATAAATAATATTAATATATAAATAATATAAAATATATTATTTTCATATATACCAATATATAAAAATAAAAATATTTTATTTATATATTATTTAAAAAACCCAAAATATTAATACAAATAATATATACAAAACCTTAAACCCTAAACTCTAAACCACAAACAACAACCATAACCATAATCCTAAACCATAAACCATAAAAGTTTGGGGTTAGCTTTTTTATATATATTATTTATAATATAAATATATTATTTTATGAATATTTTGGTTTTTATAAAAATAATATATTTATATTATAAATAATATAAAAACAATATATTTTTATTTAAATAATATTAACTTATCCATTTGGTTCAATCAAATTATTTTATGAAAAATAATATTATAATAATATTAATATATAAATAATAAAAATATATTATTTACATATATATAAAAAATATTATTTATAATATAAATATATTATTTAAAAACACTCAAAATATTCATAAAATAATATATTTAAATTATAAATAATATATAAAAAACTATAAACCCTAAACTCTAAACCCAAACCTTAAGGTTTAGAGTTTAGGTTTTGGGATTTGGGGTTTGAAGTTTAAGGTTTGTGATTTTTTATATATTTTTTATAATATAAATATATTATTGTCATGAATGTTTTTGGTGTTTCTTTAAATAATATATAAATATACAAAAATATAAAAAATAATAAATTTTTATTTTTATATATTGGTATATATATGTGTGTTGAGATATTTATTTTGATATAACAAAGTGAAAAATAGTTTTGAACTTGAACAAATATTGCAAAAACAATTTAAAGTTCATTTAATTTGAAAAATATGTTTGAAAACTTTTAAAAGTATTTTTGACTCAAACTTATATTTGCATGTAATTTAAAAGTCCCTAACGGCTAGTTTTTAACGGCTAATTTTTCAACGGCTAGTTTTTCATTACATACTATAAATACAAGCCAAAGACACTTGAAGAAGAAGATGATGGACACCCAAACCTAAAGTTCAAGAGAGAAGAGTCTTAATGTGTTTATTTCTTTTTAATCTTTTGTAAATTCTTTAGTCCAATCCTAGTAAGCCAAAAATGTGTAAACACCCATCTAGAGAGGTATTTTGCTTACAAATGTCAAGACTTCATTTTTGAGGGATAAGTTCTAGTTTAGCCTAAGGAAAAACTAGATAGAGGGTTCTACCTTAGCCCGTGAAAAGATAGGGATGTAAGGTTACCCTTTGAACCCGTAAAAAGGGAAGAATT
The DNA here is from genome assembly GCA_019671005.1 of Hibiscus mutabilis. Classification (NCBI taxonomy): domain Eukaryota; kingdom Viridiplantae; phylum Streptophyta; class Magnoliopsida; order Malvales; family Malvaceae; genus Hibiscus; species Hibiscus mutabilis. The sequence continues at coordinate 36,900,651 of CM033752.1, read as the reverse complement.
CATTGTTAGTGAATTGAGAAATCTTTAGTGTGGATGCTAAGGTAGTGAATGTAGACATTGGTTAGAAGGTCGAACCACTCTAAAATCAATCATGTCAAATTGTCATTTTTTCAGTTTTTGTTTTCCCAATTTCCAAAGAAACCTCTACACCCTTCATCAGCGCTATTTCGGTTGAAGACGTCGAGCCTTTTAATTAGTATTAGAGCGGGGCTCAAATTGACGGTTTAACAACCTTTGAGAAGATCTTAAGAGGGCTCGATCCATCTTTACATTCAACCGACCTTGAAGAACTATTTTGTTCGACATCAAGCTCGAGGATTCAAAGATGAACCATCAATCCTCCTCTCAATTGCAATGGTGGCATGCTCACACATTAAAGATGGGTAACCTCTAAGATTAATTTTTTAGATTATTTCTTTGGTTGCTTATTTTTAATGATAAAATGTTTATGCACATTTAATTACTAAATTTTTATAAATGCATGACATCAGAAGAGTTTTTATGCATCAGTGTGTTTAACACACTCATTTTTATTTTTGTATATACTCTAAAAAGACTTGGATAAATTGAATTTTATCAAAAGAATTTACTTACTCTCTATTGTTATTTTGAACCTTAAATGATTTTGAATTATTTTTGATATAACAAAAAGGTGAGAGATAAGTTTGAAAATTTTAATTTCAAAATGAAAAAGAAGTGCTTTAAATATTTTTCTAAAATATTCTCTTTTTCTAAAATTATTTTCCTAAGGGGGAGCTTTCGCAAAAAACAATTTTTCAAGTGGTTTCGTTATATCAAAAAGGGGGAGATTGTTGAGATATTTATTTTGATATAACAAAGTGAAAATGGTTTTAGAGTTGAATAAATATTGTAAAAACAATTCGAAGTCCATTTAATTTGAAAAATATGTTTGAAAGCTTTTAAAAGTGTTTTTGGCTGAAATAAATATTTTTAAGTAATTTAAAAGTCCCCAACGACTAGTTTTTAATAGCTAGTTTTTGTAACGACCCGGGTTTCAGAACTCGAGGGTCGGGTTAACCCGAGACATGGGCTTCGCATTTGGGTTAAGATATTGGGCCTTGAGAGCCTTGTTGGGCTTGAAGGAAAGCTTTTGGGCTTGTGTTGTTGGGTTGTTGATGGGCTAAGGTGAAAATAAGAAGGGCAAATGGATAAAAGCATAGTTGAAGGTAAGAGAGCTGACGTGGGACTTTATTTCTGCAGAAAATAGAGGGAGTGAGATCATCTTGGTCCCCTTGTTCCCTCTCTCTCCTATTCCTATTTATCACTCAAACTTCTTCATGTTTAAGGTCAAATATTGGAGAGTTTAAGTAAGAATCTCTTTTGGGGCAAGAAGGGAAGCTTGTTCAGCTTTGAGAGATCTACCAATCAAGGTAAGGATGGCTAGTTATGGTGGAGATTGAGGTTTTGGTAGGGTTAGTGTGGATGAATGTGAATGGTCTTTGAAGGCTTCTTCCTCAGCTCTAATTCGAGGTTAGTATACTACTAACTCTTATTGTTTCCTGCAACTCATAAAACATAAGCTTTGTGCATGTTTTGGTGTTTATGGTTTGATAAGCTTTGGGTTGACCCCTTTAATGGAAAAATGGGGATTTGATGTTGCTAAGGCTTAAAATTGGTAGAAACCCACTTAATACTTCACAATAACTTGTAGGATCGATTTGGGGTTTAACTATGGGGGTTAAATAGGGTTTTAGGTAAAACCTGTACCCAGAGTTTAGAAATCGGGCTCGCGTACCGATACTGGGCTAGGGTATCGGTATGCCTTACAAGGTAAGGATTCCAGAGACGCCTTCGTGTACTGGTACGCAAGGGGGCGTATCGGTACGCACTGTTACATTACCTGGAAAGGCTTTGAGTACCAGTACGGTACGTAGCGTATCGGTATGCCCTTGGGTTAAATTCATTCGAATCTAGTGGGGGTATCGGTACTCATGTGGGAGTATCGATACCTAGAGGGGAATATCGATACTCACCTTAGAGTATCGATACTCGTTGGGAAATCTGCCCAATAATTTCGAGGTGGCATTCGGGGGTGTTATAATTCGAGGCAAAAGACCTTGGGGGCCCGTTTAGGTGTAAAATGAATATTAAAACTAAGAAATAGAGATTTTAACCCCGTACGAGTAATGAATGGCTAATGACTTGGTAAATGTTGGGTAAATTATATGAGGTGGTAAACCATATGGATCCTAGGTGGATCGTGGATGCTGTGTGGTAATCTAGGTCCATTCTGTGTGCGAAAGGGGTGCCTATAAGGTTGAGTCTTATCGCATAATATGATAAAATAATGAGAACGGCTAATGTGTACCTTTATAAGTATGCTAATGAATAGATAATTTAGCGGGATGATGTAATTAATAAAAAGAAAACCATAGGGCTATGGTAAGGGTGTTAGAGCTCTGTGCGGTAAGACCCTTGTGTCGAGGTTTAGGGCTATGTGGTTATTAGGGTCATTGTTGTATGCTGATGGGACACCTAGACAGTCGAGTCATCCCTTGTTGTTGGGATTAGATACCCTAAGTGTGTTGCAACACCTTGAAGACTTCCCGAATGTTAGATCTTGATGCTTAGTGAACACGGGCCTCATTCGAAGTTGCTTGATGAAAGATTCCAAGCATGGATGTAGGATCCTGATGCTTAGTGGACTCAGGCCTCATCCCTTGAGTATAGGATCCCGATGCTTAGTGGACGCAGGCCTTACTCAGAGTATAGGATCTCAATGCTTAGTGGGCGCGGGTCTTGCTCAGAATGTAGGATCCTGATGCTTAGTGGACGCGAGCCACATTCTATATATATTTATGGTTATCTGTGTGATACTAGGTAAACGTATGAGATACTTGTATGAGCTGTGTGCGTGATCATACATTTATAATGCTATGTGTTTAGGCGGATATGGCAGCGCCATTGTTATCTTGCCATGATGTCATTTTTGTTGCATTGCTTTATTTATGACTTGCATGAAGCATGGTTGAGTGGCGGTGTATCCACTGAGCTTTGTTAGCTCAGCATTCGGAATCGTTGTTTCTGTTCGCAGGTTAGTAGGTTTGGTTTGTTCTTGGAGGAGCACCATCAAGGAAGGATTCCAGCGTCTCGTCTCATCAGAGTAAAGTAATTAGGTCCTTGGGCTATGTAATCGTAGAAGCCTATTGTATTTTATAATTTGGATTTGGATTTTCAAACGATCAAGTCAAAGGTCTATAATGTAATTTTAAAAAGGAGCTTCATTGTATATGTTTTCAAATATTTATTATGTTTTATTGGGTTGTAAGTAAATGAATTTTCATAATGAATTTGCGGATTGGGCTAAACTATGTCAAAATTTTATGGTAATAGTTTGGGCTTGAGGCCCAAATGTGACATCTGGGTCGAGGGTGTTACATTTAGTGGTATTAGAACCTAGGTTTAACCGGTTCTAGGAAAACCCCAGGGTGGTTAGGAGTTGGGAATATGTGTCTAGTGAATACAAGCCCTTGTGTCTAAGTTGTACTCTTTCAAAACTGGAATCTGGATGATGTGCCTTATGTTCGCGCATCGCTGGTTGTGACATTAAGATAGATTCGATCGCGGTCGTGAGTACTGTGATATTGGTTGATTCTTTTGAGGATGATTTTGATATTAGAGTTATCTCAGACGTTAAGCTTAGTTTTATGGAAGAATAGAGGAGTTGAATGTGTGCCCTTCTCCCCTCGCTTGAGAAGTAATCATGGTAGTGAGGATCGTGTTAATGGCTAATCTCTTAGAAGATGATTCCGAGGCCAGGGTGGTCTCAAACATTGAGCTTTAGATGTCATAAGGGGTGTAAGAGTTAAAGATGTGTCCTCATTTCATCATCGAGTAATAATCATGATTATTTGCCGTAAGTTACCTTAAGGCCTTGGGTTCATGGTGAGAACCTCTAATGGTGAGACTCTACGTGTTGGTAGACGACCCTTATAGAATGGATAAGAGGGCTTGCTTTTGATTGACCAGTTGTAGAGTGACGATTGGAGGCCGTCATCGTCCGTAGTAAATGAACCTTAATGGTGGGTACCTTGTGATGGGGATGTAGCACGCTTGGCGGATATGCGTTTTCGTCTAATATGGAAAAGTACACGATGGTTGTGAGGTCTCAAGTACGATCTTAGTAGGCTGAATGTCCTGAGATCTCGAGCAAGGTATGCTTGTTGCGGTTGTTTATAGTAGTGGTCGGAAGGACATGGTGGGTTTTGCATGAGGTGATGCTTGAGTAAAGATTGAGAATACGTGGTTGACAGATACAACGGAGTTGTCTCCTAAATGAGTAGATATGATCTTGGCCACCGGTTGTTGTTCGATCATGAGCCAGCTTGAGATGACAAGTGTAGTGTTGGAAGCTTCGAGGTTTCAGGGGAAACAAACCCATGATAGTGAGAAAAACAACTACCATCTTCTGAATGCGGTTCAGGTCAGTTGGGTCGATGACGCGAGATTGACCAAGGAGAGTTGTGAATGGAGCCATGTTCTTTTAAAGGGATGAGTATTACTGTTACGAATCTAATTATAGAAAAAGGGGTTGAGAAATGATGACCTGATCGATCGAGGTGATGGTTAAGAAACCCTTAGAAGGATCTAAGGATGACGTGGAATAGGCTTAAGGGAAATCCTGTCTTTATCGTCTTTTTTCTTAAAGGTAATGCATGCGAATGGTAAGAGACCATAGAGTCAGGTCTATAGTCTGCGCTCCCGACATGAGATATCTTTGTAGATGAGTTCGGAAGAGATACATCAATAAGGTACACATGGATGAAGTGATGACCAGTTTCTGCATCTGGTTCAAGGAGATCGAACGGTGTTTGCTTATGAGTAAGAGTTTTTGCGTTAAGCCGTTATGCCATAGAGTGGTTGTCATGAAAGAGTTGAGGTGCAAGAGGTTCAGACAAGGCTTGAATGTTGACTTTCAGTTGTATATGACAACGAGTCCGCTTGGGACATTCTCTGAGTTAGACAATAGTGTGAAAGTACTTAAGCGACTTCAGAGTTCAGCGTTTGATCAGTTTGAAGATTCTAGAGGTCATGATGTGGAGACCTAGGATATCGTTGATTCCTCTCCCTATCTGTATAAAGGGTTTTGGGCTTCGAGGAGTTCGAAGAGAGTTGTTTTGGATCAGTCACCAAGAGTCGGTTTCGGGAATCTAGATCGAGGGTTCGTAAAGGCTCTTTGATTCATACTCTGGGAAGGTAATATTGATGGTTTTGTTGGGGCATCGCTTCCATTGGCATGTGAGCATTGTGGCCGACATCACCTTGGGGTATGCTTTTGCTTCGGAGGGTTGCTATCGATGCTGGGCACTAGGGCATATGACAAGAGACTTCCCGGTTGTGGATGAGGATACATTAGTTCAGTCTCAGAGGTTGGTTACTTCTCGACATGATTAGAGTTTTGCTAAAGGCAGAGCTAGGGCACCGTCAGGTCATCGAGGTAGAGGTCTTGTGAGATCCACTGCCAGGGTTGGCACGAGAGGTGTTGCGAGGTAGTCTGCTACTCAGATTAGAGTTGACAGCGTTGCTACCGAGGATAAGTCAGTTAATTAAGTTTTGTGTTAGTTTCAACTATTGTGTTAGCCAATTAGCTATTTGGTTGTGTAATAGATTGGTTCTTGTGAGGTGCATCTTGGTAAATCTTGGATTTGTTGTTGCTTTAGATGGTAAAATATAATTGCATCCTTTGCTAGATAAGGTTTTATCATAGACGGTTGTTGAGAGTGCATGGGTACCATATGATGCGAGTGAGGAGCCGAGAAGTTTTAGATTGCTTGAATCTAATTGTTAGTGTTAGATGAGAAGAACCTTAACCTCGCTAGAGTGAATATTGTGCTCCGTAGTACTAGCTCGAGGAATGTTATGTATGTTGCAAGATGTTCTTAGCTTGCATGGTAGACGTAAGGGTTGAGAGTCCCTGGTCTTAGAGTTGTGTGTGTTTTGAGGGCATGAGGGTACTCTTGGTGAACGAGGAATCTTACTGGTTGATTGTGGTTTAGAACGACGATAAAGGTAAGGTTGAGTTCGTGTTAGTGTCTATCGTCATGTGGTATGGTACTTAACGAACTCTTTGTTAGAGGCACACTTGTGCAAGCGACCGATTGGGTGTCGTTGCCAAGTGTTTCACCGAGAATTGTGGCTGCGTGAGAGTAGCATGTAGGGTAGCTTTGGATGTGTGAGCCATAGTGCAATAGTGGGAGACTGTTGTCGGTTTCGCGTGAGTTTGGCAACCTTCTTGTGGCCATAGAATGTGAGAGCTTCACATGTTGTTGTCGGAGTAAGGTACTATAGAATAGGGTAAATGAAGGTTGTGATGGACACGATTGAGGCCTTAAGGGCAAATCGCGATGATAGTTGTTCGGCTTGTACACCTGATGAGCTAGATCTCGGGGAGTTAGAGGATTGCCTAATCAAGTTCGACCAACGTTATTATTGGTTAAGACAAACAAGGTGGAAGTTATCAGAGTAGCGCAACGAAAACGTGGATCTATAGCTGTGTTGAGGGTAACCGAATGGTTGTGGTGCAAAGAAATATTTTTAGACGAGCCAGTTAGAGATCTTTGAGAACATACAGATAGCTCTTTGCGTCTGATTGTTTGGACTGAGTAAAGGGTTTGAAGAAGGTGTTTAGACCTTCGCAAATAGAATGGCTAGTTTTGGGTTGCTTGTATGAACTCCTAAGTGATGATGGTTATTTCTTGTGACCAAGTAGTTGAATCATAAGTAGTTTTCGATCCAGTTGAAAGTAAATTTGGATAAAGTAAAGTTCTAGGTTCTGACTTGGTGGGTCAAGTCTGGAGAAATGAGCTTTTAGTTCAAGGTAATTAATGTTGATAACCGATTGTTAGGGTTTTGCTTGTCCTTTAGTGGTTTGACCGGGATAGGGTTGTTAGGCACGATGCGTTCTTGTCAATATCTTGTGAATGTGGTGCAATGTTTTAGACGTAGATAAAGTCTAAGTTTAGTTTTGACTATCGAATGCTAATAGAAATATTGGTTAACCGAGATAGAATCCCTTGAAGGTGAGTTCTTTAAGTTGATGTTTGAACATCGTGGCTCGAGGTTGGTGGTGTTACCATGCTTAGCGGATCGTCGTAAGTGTCGTTGGCTGTTGAAAAAGAGTTGTGAGAAATCTCAAGAGAAGTGTTGAGATCGTGTGGTTTAATGCTATGGTTCTGTTTAAGGTAGATTATGGGGGACTCTCCCTAATCGAGGTGATCCTGTTTGAATGGTGAGGTGGTTAGGTCTGTTTTGGTTACATCTCTCTTGCATCCATCTAAATTTTGAGGACGAAATTTTTTTAAGGAGGGAAGAGTTAAAACGACCCGGGTTTCAGAACTCGAGGGTCGGGTTAACCTGAGGTATGGGCTTCGCGTTTGGGCTGAGATATTGGGCCTTGAGAGCCTTGTTGGGCTTGAAGGAAAGCTTTCGGGCTTGTGTTGTTGGGTTGTTGATGGGCTAAGGTGAAAATAAGAAGGACAAATGGATAAAAGCATAATTGAAGGCAGGAGAGCTGATGTGGGACTTTATTTCTGCAGAAAATAGATGGAGTGAGATCATTTTGGTCCCCTTGTTCCCTCTCTCTCCCATTCCTATTTATCACTCAAACTACTTCATGTTAAAGGTCAAATCTTTGAGAGTTTAAGTAAGAATCTCGTTTGGGGCAAGAAGGGAAACTTGTTCAGCTTTGAGAGATCTACCAATCATGGTAAGGATGGCTAGTTATGGTGGAGATTGAGGTTTTGGTGGGGTTAGTGTGGATGAACGAGAATGGTCTTTGAAGGCTTCTTCCTCAGCTCTAATTCGAGGTTAGTACACTACTAACTCCTATTGTTTCCTACAACTCATAAAACATAAGCTTTGTGCATGTTTTGGTGTTTATGGTTTGATAAGCTTTGGGTTGACCCCTTTAATGGTAAAATGGGGATTTGATGTTGCTAAGGCTTAAAATTGGTAGAAACCCACTTAATACCTTCACAATAACTTGTATGATTGATTTGGAGTTTAACTATGGGGGTTAAATAGGGTTTTTAGGTGAAACCCGCACTCAGAGTTTGGAAATCGGGCTCGCATACCGATACTAGGGCTAGGGTATTGGTATCGGTACGCCTTAGTGTAAATGGGGGAAGAGTTGTGAGGGGAGTACCGGTATGTTTTCCCATGTATCGGTACCCCTTGGAAGGTAAGGATTCCAGAGACGCCTTCGTGTACCGGTACGCAAGGGGGCGTATCGGTACACACTGTTACATTGCCTCGAAAGGTTTTGAGTACGCAAGGGGGCGTGTCAAAAAAAGTCTTTAAGGACCTCACAATCAAAGGCGCCGAATGGAACATATGAGCTTTAAAAGGGACGGTAAATCACCTCATGCTAAAACCCGAGGCAAAACTGTGGAATAAATTTGTTAAAACTTGTTTAATGCCCACAGCACACAATACCACAGTTTCATATTCTTGTCTTTTGTTAATTCATTCTATTTTGAACAAGCGAATTATTAATGTTTGACAAATTATATGTGATGAGATATTTGCTTGTAGTCAAAAGGATGCAGGTGCTCTTTTCTTCTCGAGTTTATTATCCCAACTATGCGAGAAAGAAAAGGTGCCAAGTGATCTAATGGACGAGAAGTTGCCCTCCAAAACTGGGTGGAATTGAACGCGATACTTGAAGATTATGGGTGATGAACCGGCTAAAGGAGAAGAAGAAGAAGTACCAAAGAAGGCACTTACACCGAAAATTACCCGGGCAACCAAAATTACCTCGGTAATTTCTGATACCTCGGCAAGTCCTGATACCCAAGCAACTGACTCTACCTCGGTGAACATGGATCGAATTGAAGAAATGATCCGCCCTATGACACACCAATTGGGGTGAATTAAGGCTCAACAGCTACTATTCACGCGATTCATGAAGGACCACACTACCGTCATCACGTAAGTGATTTTGGAGAAATACCCCGATAGCACTGTACCTTTCCTAGTGTTTCCTGCCGAACTAGTTGCTCAGGATAAGTCCACACAAAAACAAAAGAGAGCCTAAGTCTGGATATTCCACGGTGGACTTATCTCGGATGAGGTGGACTTATCCCGACATAAGAGATAATTAATCTCTCTTATCTTTATCCCGCCAAGATAAACACGAAAAGCAAGGGATAAGCTCCCAAAATCTGGATATTCCACGCAGAAAAAGGGGGAGATAAAGACTCAGATTTATGAGGAGTTTGAGGATAAAGATAAGAGAGATTAATTATCTTTTTTATCCAATTTAATTCCAACTTAAACTCATCCTTATCAACAACATAATATGCAGAATTGAAGAGTTTAAATTGGATTAGGACCTTATCTCCATGGAACTCGAATACAATCCAACCTCTCCTACCATCACAAACTGATCAGATCATCCCTTATAAATAGAGAGGTTAACGCAGCTTTGAAGGGTGATTAGAGAGTAAAAAAACCAAGGGGCTGCTTGACATCTTATTCTTCTTCCTCTTTGTTCGATTAGATTCATGTTAGGGAGATCATATCTTGTTTTTATTTTGCACCCAACCATGAACTAAACTTAATTGGCTTGGGTTATTGTGTCTTTGTGGTTGTGAGAACGATTGGATTTATTTAGGTATTTGAGTTTGCAATTTTAATTCAAAGTTTGTTCATTCTTGGTTATTAATTTTGATTGCGAGTGAATTGGGAGAGGATCTCGTGAATTCATCCATTTATCCAATATCGGGAGAGTTAGATTCAAGAAACGAATGAGCATGATCCTTATACAAACGAATGTTGGTGAAGATTAATTCGACTTAGGAATAAGTTGCAAAATTCAAACGGCTAAGAGAAGCGCAAGATCGGTTGTTGTCCACCCATGGTTAACGCAGGGATGTATCACCAAGGCATGCATAATTAACAGTGTTTCAAGTTAGGGATAACGAGAAGCCATTGAAGAACGCTTCGCCGAACTTTGAAGGTTGATGCCCAATTGCCCAGGCAATCTCTCCATTCCCAATTGCCCAGGCAATCGCAGAATTGCCCAAGCAATCTGAGTGGATCCAATTGACGAAATGATTGAGCTACTCTAGCACTCAATTACCACGACAGTCCATTCAACTATCACTCCACGACTCACGATAACCAGGCCTACTCTCTCTTATTCGATTACATCTCTCTTTTATTTACTTACTATTTGACTTTACTCGTTAAATCAACCCCTATTATCAATTGTGTTCTTATTTTTACAGTGCATGAAGTTAGATTCCTGAAGTAACACAAATCCTGTGGAGACGGTATCTATTCTATACTATAACTTGAGAAGTGTACACTTGCACCAATTGCGTAGCACTCTAATACACGCAAACATTAGGTTTAAACATTTTTGAAGATCGATTGCATTTTCGAGTTAGTGATAATAATTTAGTGGCATCTGGTTATATTAATGGTTAATAACTGATTTTGTGGACTTTTAATGTTAACTAATTTATAATAAAAGTTTCAATAAAAATAAAATTTTATTTATATTCTTCTTTTTTAGGATAAATGAAAAAATTGAAGGAATTGGCGTCGCCATATTGATAAAATTCAATTAAATAAAAAAATGACAAAAATTCAATATGGAGTTAACGGTTCAAAAGTATAGCGGCGAATTTCAATTTTCAATACAGGGGTAAGTTTGTACATTAACCAGAATTTAAATAAATTTTTAAATATTAATTAAAATTAAAAACAATAAAAAATGTTTTAAAAATAGAAAAAACAAACAAAGAAACTATGTGTATAAATTAAATAAAATGAAATAATTAGATATTCATATAAATGTTGGGAATTGGGGGAAACCCTCCAAAATTTTAAATCCAGACAAATGCCCCGCAGATTAAGAGTTCCATCTCCACTAACCTCCAAAACCAAATAAATAGTATGTTACATACTCTATTTCTTATATTATCTTCCATTTCTTAAATGTTCTCCCATCCCTGAGCGACCGCAGAAGACACATCTTCTGCTACGGCGCTCAACGTGGCGGAGGAACAATGGACCCTTACGAGCAGTTAGATTTGGCTCGTAAGATAACGTTCATGGCAATCACATACAGAGTGTACGAGAAGGATGGTACCATTTACAATTTGGAAGAGAAACTCTCAAGGTTGCAGCAAGCCAATCAGGAGGCTGATTCTAGATTAAAGCTTGCCTTAGCTGAAAATGTTCCTTTTTAATCTCTTAATAGTTTATGACTTTTGAAATTAATTGAAATGTTAGGGTTTACCCTCTCCCTTTCTTATTTCTTTTCCTTTTGGCCAGGGTTTTAAATCTCGGGCTGAAACCGAAATCTCGGCCGAGAAATTTCGGTATCGCCGCCGTCCGAAACTGGTTTAGGCGAAAATCACGGTGGGTAACGGATTCACGTCTGTAACGGTCCGTCGGGTCGCAATTTAACGTTAAAACGGTCGATAGCGGCAATAACGGGCCGATATTTCCGAGTTCTCACCAATCCCAGATAGCACTGGCGCTGCTGCGCGAGGAAGAAGAAGAAAGCGCGTAGGCTGTATAAAATTTTGAGAAAATTGGGTAAATTATATGACGTGACATTGAACTTTTTAATGTTTTCATTTTGGCCTTAATACTTTAACCCGTATTCAAAATGATCCCTTAAACTTTCAAAACTTCTTGATTAAGCCTTTAACTTTCTATTTTATCTCAATTAAGTCCCTAAAAATTTGATTTTTTGTTCAATCTAGTCCTTAACATTATATTGATTTTATTTTCCTTTTACTTAATAATAAAATTAGAGTATATATTGAATATAAGCATTGGAAAAGAAAATCAAATACTAAATGAGAATAAAGACTTATATTTCATGTGGTATAATTGTTTATTAATAATATTATAATTATTTAATTTTTTATAATATGTTTATTGTTTATTATTAGTTTTTATAATATGTTTATTTAATTTTTATAGAAAAAACTTTGATACACAGGTCGTGTAAACTTTAGTTTACACGTACCTTTTAGTTTTAGGGGTTAGGGTTTAAGGTTTAGGGGTTTAGGTTGTAGGGTTTAGAATTTAAGGTTAGTGTTTAGAATTTAGTGTATAGAGTTTAAGGTTTAGGGTTTATTTTTTAGGGTTAGGGTTAGGAATTTAGGATTTGGGTTTTTATCGTGTAAATACACAGGCTTGTGTAAAATTAATTTTACACAGCCTGTGTATCAAAGTTTTACCCAATTTTTATTATTTATTAATATTATTAATTATTTTTATTATACTAATATTTTTTATTTTTTGTTTAGGTTTATTCACATGTTTAGTCCTTTTATTGGTGCACATTGTTTATTTAGAATATTTATATGATTTTATTATCCAAATTAAACTAAACAAAATCACAATACAATCTAGAATTCTTTAAACAAAATCACTTTCACTTTCAAATTCATATTAATAAAAGTTCATAAGTGTTAAAAAATACTCTAAAAATCATTGAAATTGACTTTTAATAATTATAATTATAATTAGTATGTTTTTATAATAAATTGTGCAAAATTTTAAAAAATTAACGACCGCGACATCCGCAGTGACCGCAATAGCCTACGTTATATCCGAAAACGCGATAACTGCGACGCGACCAAAAACGCGACCGAGATTTAAATCTCTGCTTTTGGCTAAGTCTTCTATCTCTTCTTCCTTCCTAGCAACTAGAAATCGCAATGTTAAGCAGATTTTGAAGATTTTGTTTCCGCACAAAATTCGTTTTCGATCGAAGTATTTATCAAAATTTATTGGGTTTTATTGTCCGTGAATTTGAAGATTTTGTGTTGTTTTTTTATTGAAGAAACAAATGCTACTACCTTTATTTGTTTTTAGTAGCTTATAACAAATTAGTTTCTTGCTACCTAAGGCTGAAACAGTTGATAACTATTGGCTTAGAAATCACCCATTGGGTCCTTTCTGAAAATGTTGGGCAAAGATTTTCTATAACTCCATATATCACTCAACGACTTTCCTATGAACAGCCGAGTGCATTTTTAGCTAACAAAGATCTATTTTTATCATTTCAAGGATTGCGAAATCGCAATGTTCACTCGATCTTATATTATCTCTTGAGATAATTTACCATTACTGGTGTGTCTACTTCCGGACATCATCTGTATGGTTTGCTTATTGTTCATAATATTGGCCACATTCTTGAGGTGCACCATTAACTATACAAAGGCCTGCCCATACACTAATCTGATATCAGTTCATGAGTCATAATATTACACTAATTTGTTCATCTGTATAGTTAAAGAGTAGGGATATTGGCATTGCAAGATTTTTGACATCAACTTGCTTGTAATCAGGTAATGTTCTTATATGGAAACACATGTATGTCTCTCCTCCTTTCCTCCTTATGCATGGAACAATGGCAATGTCTCCCTCTTGAATCCAGTTTACTTTAGCTCTACAAAACGAGTCTTTTGGATTGAAATTTGACAATTTGAGTTTGTACACAAATTTTAACATGTTAATGGGTTTTTTATATGGATTTGGGTATATTCATTTTTTGTATTGTGTTGGTGTTGGTGTTGTTTTTTGTTTTTGCTTAATTCACTAGAAGTATATTCTTTTTCCCACTTTCCGTTTAAACTATCAATGGTGTCTCAGTTTGCCTAAAAAATTATATGCGTCCAATAGTAATGTGTCATATTTTTATTTGTCACTTTTTTATTTTGGGTAAATTGGAATGAAAATGATAGTTTAGGGGTAAACTAGGACAAAAAATTAAGGTGTGAAGTGGGAAAAGAATATACTTCAGGGCTAAAATTGTGAATTAAGCATTTTTTCTCGTGCCGTGTACTTGCCATATAATTGTGTAATGCTCAAAATTACGAGGTCTATGTTTATTTTATGATTTGTAGATATTTTTTGGGTTATTATACAAATTTGTACTCTAAGGTTGGCCAAATTATTTATTTTTGTTCTTTTGTATTTCCTTAGGTCATGAGTTCTAGACCCACTAGGAGCACCCACCTTAGTTCTCCTAGAGTCTCCCTTCCCCCTCCCTCTCTCCTCAAATTAGGATTAGGATTAGATTTAGGATTTGTCAAAATAAAACTTTGTAATTTTTCTTAAATTAATTTAGAAATAATTTTCTAACATTAGTCTTTATTTATTTGACATCTCAATAACTAATTAGGTTAATGATGTGATATTAATTGGTGTCACGTATTATAATTTGGTTAGTTGTTGAAATATTATATCAATCTTCAATATCCATTTAAACACTTTTTATGTTTAAATATCAATTTAATTTTTATTTTCAAATTTATGTATCAATTTAAAATAAAAATTTAAATACTAATTTGAAAAAATATAGATTTAATATATGGATGAGTCTACTACGCTCGACGAACACCGCTGAACACTATTAACGCTGAACATCGTTGAACACTATTAAATTGATTAATAAAGATTAAAAATCTCAAGGACTCAATATATAATTATAAATTATTTAAAATAAAATTTTAATTAAATTATTTTCTATATATATTATATTTTTAATTTTTTTTTAAATAATTGGATCAAATGTCAACCTTAGTCATTTTAAAAAATGAAAAACCCTAAACTCAAAACCCTAAAATATAAACTCTAAATCCTAAATCCTAAACTCGAAAGGAAGAGAAAGAGAATACATCAAAGGAAAGAAAAGGGGAAAAATACCCATTTCTGCAAATCTCATGATAGTATTTTTTATAATTTTATTTCAAATTTAAAGCTGTTAAAACGCTGAAGAAGATGAAGATGGTTGCAAGCAGTTTTGATTTGTGGCAAAAAGATGCATTCTTTTCTGTAGCAGAAGAGGTTCAAGAATCTGCTGATATGTATGTTTTTTTTGTCGTCGTTTTTTTGAATGTTCTGTTTAATTTCATATAGTAATTAAAGGTTTCATCTTTTTCCAGGAAGATTATATGAACTAAAAATTTTGATGGAGGTTTTGTAATGCTTAATGTTATTAATCGACTACGTAATAAGGGTTTTGTGTATATTACAAGTTTAACTTCAAACACTTTTGAAAATTAAGTTTTTTTTAAGTATACTACGTAATAAAGGTTTAGGGTTTAGGGTTTTTTATTTTTTAAATTGATTAAAGTTGATATTTGATTCAATTATTTAAAAAAATTAAAAAATATATAATATTTATAGAAAATAATTTAATTGAAAATTCATTTTAAATAATTTATAATTATATGTTGAGTCCTTGAGGTTTTTAATCTTTATTAATTAATTTAATACTGTTCAGCGATGTTCAGCGTTAGTTGTGTTCAGCGGTGTTCGTCGAACGTGATAGAATTTTCCTTTAATATAATCTACATTTATTTTATCTTCGAGAAAACTGATGTCTTGTCGAAATTAAGCTTTTTGACACCCAATGTATGGACGTTTTAACGTGAATCAGATGCTTTGATACAAGTTGCTTATGCATTTCATGCAAATTTCGTGCAAAAATTACTCAATTAATGCCAAGGAATAAAAATTCTCTTGGAATATTTTTTTATAATTATCTTCATTCAATTTATTAGATGATTAATATACATCGAGTATTATAAAAATTCATTTGAAATAAAAAATTCAAACTCTTAATCTTGTTTAAAGGATGTAACGATTCATCATATTAAACCAATTATTGGTTGATAATTTCTCTTAAAATATTTATCTTCATTTTTCCTTCAATTCGTTAGAATTTATATTTGACATATCGATAATTCAAACATTATTAATGAACCACAACATGTCACCTGTAACATATTTTTAACAATTATATTTGATTGTTTTTAAGCTTACTTCACGATGTGATTTAGTATGATTTATTGTTAGTGTATGAATTTATACACCGTTAATGCTTTAAATACAAAATTAATGTATAGCAATTGAGTTCGAGGTGTGGTGGTAATAAATTTTTGTTGAGTCATTTAGTTTGGGTACATATAAAGCTGAAAATTTGTTGTTAGAGATAGAATTCTAATATGGTGAATATGCCGTTAGTTTTTGCCATTCATATGTTAGAGATGTATTTTAAAACGTTGCAGGAGACTTCAAAACTTGTCAAGATACTTGATTGCCTATATGTGATCTTATTCAACCTCACTGTTTAAGTCTTTGGAAATCATTTCACAAAATCTCGACAGATTCTTACAAATGTTTGTATGTCTGGTTGTGAACTTGCATATATTCATGTTTATACATATCTTAAGACTGTGACAGGCATCTGGTTTCCTTCATTTTTGTGTATTACCACTCAAAAGCAAGGGGGCTAGATTCTTTTTGTGTGCTCCCTCGTCCATCCCTAATTTTGTTTGTGATAAAATTCCTTGTGAATTAGGAGTAATGATAGCAATTCTTTTTTCTTTTCTTTTCGATACATATGAGAAAATCTTAAAAAAAGAAAAGAAAAAAAATGGGAAATCAAATCTTAAACCTTATCACTCTTCAGTGGCGGAGCCATAATTTTTATATAGTGGGGTCAGAGAGGAGCTTGAGGTATGAGAAAATCTCATACCAATAGAATAAGTATTGTTAACCCCATAACCCAACAAATCAAATGAGGTCAATTTTAATATTTTATATAAAAAATTCTATATTACCTCCTTGAAAACTCCATATTCAACAAATCAAGTGGGGTCAATTGCAACCTAATTTTTCAAAGTGAATCTTCACATCTTTCCTACATGTCATTAAATGAATGAATCTCATTGGATGAGATCATGGATGACGTGGTGAGCCGGAACCATGGAATAATTTCTCATAAGAGGAAAAATTATTAGATGGACCTGGCTCACCACACATCCATGGTCTCATCAAATAATAATTTTCCATCTCATTTTTTTTCAAAGTGAATCTTCACCTCTTTCCTACATGTCATTAAATGAATGAATCTCATTGGATGAGACCATGGATGACGTGGTGAGCCGAGACCATGTAATAATTTCTCCTATGAGGAAAAATTATTAGATAGATCTGGCTCACCACGTCATCCATGATCTCATCCAATAATAATTTTCTATCTCATTTTTTTTCAAAGTGAATCGTCACATCTTTCCTACATGTCATTAAATGTATGAATCTCATTGGATGGGACCATGGATGACGTGGTGAGCCGGGACCATGTAATAATTTCTCCTCCTATGAGTGGTGGCAATCACTAGCTATGTGGAAAATTTTCCGTTCATGATGACTTTGATTGATTGTGGAAAATTGATCACAAAATCTAAAACTCATAGCTAGTTGCCAAAGTTTTCAATTCTTCATTACTTGGGTGGATTTAGCTATTCAATTTGAATAAAATCCATTTATTAAAAGTTACATTTTCGTTAGGTTAACCGTTATGAATGTATTAATTATCGGTTGTCTAAAGAAATAAGGTGTTAATTCTTTAAGCAAAGTAAAGAATTCAGATCATAAAATTGCGAATGAAACAAACTGAGTTGGAGATGTCACTTCTATAATAGACATTTGCCACACCTCATCCAGATCAGTCGACTAATCGACTAATGAAATATTTAATAACTGTAATATGTGATTTTGTTTCACTTCAAAATTTTAATCATCATCATTAATATTCTAAACTAAACGAATTTGTTTGGATTAGAAGATAACATGTTTGTCCTATTGTAGATGAAAAGAAAAGCAAGAAAAATCTTTGAATAAGAATCTCGATCTCTAAGACAGAGGAAAGAAGTGTACTATGGAATAGAACAAACACAGAATAACCTTTCTAAAGCAATAGTAAAAGTTTTCAAGTAAATTAAAAGCAAGAAACAAAATCAGCTGAGGTTCAATCCCAGCAACATGCACCAACATGACTGTGTTGAACCATATTCAACAGTTGAGTTACTTTTCTGTTTCGAAAAAATGGGATTCCAGTTGTGAAATATTGTGTTTGAACTGTAAAAACATAAACGCAAAACCCTTAAAAAGATGGAGCAGACCATTTCATATACACTGAAAGTGACAAAGGGTATTGAACCCTTATCTTTTGTAATCTTTTTGACCGGCTAATAAGGTTTTAAATAATGTTGATCATTATCATTGGTCCCAAAATTCCAAGATTTATTACTAGTTTTCAGCATCCAGGGTGAAAGTGATATATATATATATATATATATATATAATCATGTCCATAGTTAGTATGGGCAGAACATTTCTCCATGCTACACTGCAACTAGAACATTCTATTCATGTTGATACCTTCTACTCCGTAAAGAATCCATTGAGTGGTTCCAGAGATAAAGGATGTTATCGTTATTTTCAGGTGATCCGAATTCGAGTAGCGTAGTTTGCAGATAGACGTGAGTTTATTCAGATTTAAAACCGGACTAAGATACTACAATGTAATTGAATTAGAATACTAGTTTTTTTTTTCAATATGAAAAAAAGTAGACAAATTTAGGTATCAGTATGAACACAAAAAACTTAGGTACTAATGTAGGAAAAGTATATAAATTGAAGTATCAATGTAAACAAAAAAAAATGTACTAATATGGGAAAATAGATAAGTTCAGAGACTAAAACATGACGTGTCCTTTTAGATATGATGCCTGAATTGGATAGGAGGAACAAAAAAATGGTTGCAGCAGGAGGGGGAGAAGTTTTTATATTCCTTTTTTGGTTAAAAACAGGTCGAGTGAAAAGAGAGATGTAAAAGAATTTACAATGATAAGAGAGCTTTAATTCAAGCAATCACATGGAACTCAATCCTCTCCCTCAACTCAAGATTGTACCGATGAATGATCAATACAACATGTCCCATCCAAAAACATATCATTTTCAAAACCAAACTTAATTTTACGGATAATCAGTTGGTCTGATGATATGAAGCACTAAAATTTTCAAATAAAATTAGAAATTTAGATCTTACAATTATAAATGTAGCAAATTGAATTGAAAAGATTACCCTCATAATAAGCATTTATAGTATTTGATTCGGATTAATCAACCAACGAATTTAATATGGACAATTATATGTATATATATATATATATAGTATATAAACAACTCAATTTTAACACCTTCATGGGTTATTACTATAAAAAGGTTTAGAGAGGTTGAAGGAGGCATGTGTTAGATTCTTAGGCTGTATAGGGAGCTTTAAGTAGTGTACAGCTTTAAAGGGTATAAGGAATAGTAATCTCATGCTCTGCCTCTATCTCTTTATTTGGGGTCCCCCAAACGTTAATCTTTTCACCTTTGATCACTAAACATGAACATAAAAATTCACTTTTCCTTCTCCTTTCCAAAAAATAATAATCTAAATAAATAGGTTTCCTATGAAACCGTTAATTTGTTATGTTGGTCCAATGATGATTTAATTACTTTCTTGCATGCACGTGGACAGCTTTTACCTCTGTTTGGTGGAATAGGAGAAGTGAATTGATGGATATGGACAAGTCTATAATATTTATAAAAGTTTCATAATTTATTAAAATTCTATCATTTTTATTTTAATGTACAAAGTTTCATAATTTTAAACCCAAAAAATCACGATATAGGAGAAAAATCATTAAATGTCAAAAAATATAAGAGGAATATGAATTAGACTTTTCCGACTTAACCCTAAAGAGTAGGCTTAATCATAAAGACTAGACTCAATTATCTATTTGTAAGACATTATTTGATTACAAATGAAACTTGAATAATAAAAAATCTATTTTAATAATTTATTTTATTTTTACTCAGTATTTATTATATCAAGTATAAGTATGTACGAGTCGAACACTATTTTAAATTAAACCACAATCTTTAACACTATATTTTTTACTCAAAATAATTGAATTATGTTTTTTTTTCATTTTAAAAAAACTCTTCAAGTCAATAAAATTAATTAGCAAGTGAATGAGATGATTCGCCCATTAAAGATATCCTAGTCTAGAAATATAATAAATGTTTATATTTTCATTTAAATTTATTAAATATCACATTTAAAGATAATTAAAAAATAAATAAATTAAATCCTAATGAACTAGAAAATATAAAAAAGTTAAAATAAAATTTTGAAGAAGCGATAGACAACGAGATACATACGATAATTATTGATATGTGATTTTTAATTATTTTTATGTCTAATCATTTTCTCTTTAATAATGGTTTTTACTTTTGTCTTATCAAAGTCATGTGACTTTATATGCACCATAGTCTACATGATTAAATTTGCCCATAGGCCATCCATAGTAAAATATAGCCACAAAATTTAACCTATATTCAAATTGAAATTAATATACTAATTTTAAATTTATTTTTAATTTAATTGATATTTATATTTTTATAATATTTAAAAAATAAATTTAAACTAATTAAACTGAAAATTTTCGATTTAACTGATTTTTTTGTAATTTAATATTATATTAATATCGAATTAGAATATTTATTTATATATAGTTTGATCCAATGGTTAATAGGAGTTTATTTTTAATGTGACAAGAATTTTCCCGGTTGGTCAAACTACTCATCTTTGTTCTCCATATTTCCTTAGACCATGGGTTTTAGACTCATTAGGAGCATTTTTCTTTCTTTCTCTAGAGTTTTCTCGTTTCCCTTTCCTCTAAGTAAGATTAAGATTAAATTTAGGATTTATAAAAGAAAAAGAAAAGTTTCCTTTCAGTATGTGTGTATATATATACACATATACACAGTAATGATGATCATATTAGATCAAGTGGTAAAAATAATAAGTTTTATTAAATTTGAGCTTGATTTTTATGATATTTTTAGTTGTTTATATAGAACACAAAAAATTGTCGCAATGAAAAAGAAAATATTATTTTTTTTGAGAGATTTGAGTTTGAACAGTGAAATCTTAGATTTCAATCAGATTAGAGTAATCCAGACCAATTGATCAAACATTTTCATACCAAAATCAAATTAGTTTTCGAAAATGACCGGATTCGTTGTCATAATTAGGCGTTTACATACGGCCATATAAAACAGTAAACAGAAACAACAGTACCGATCCTTCCGAGCTGCATGAGTTTGCTAATAATATCTAGAGCTGCACAGCCACAACAACTTGCAAGAATAATACAGTGCACTTTCACAACTGAATATGTATATATATATATATAGGAACCCTTTAAAGCTTCAAGACACTCAAAATCCTAAACATATAGTTCAAATTTTGTTTTCCTTTCAACCACATCTTCCCTATTTCTTTTTCAATGGCTTCCATTCCAAAGTTCTACACTAATCATGCATTTTCCAATGATTTTTCTCAGTTTCCAAATCCACAGACAGTTCCCCAAGAAAATTATACAGCTGCTGGTGGTGCAATGATTCCCGGTGCAACATGGGGCGAAGAAATAAGCTTTCCGGTGTTTTTAGACAACGGTGGGATCGATGTTTTTCAACAGGATTCTAATATGACATCCGCTGTCCCAGAAGCATTGTTCCCGGAGTTAATCGGGATGTCGTCGGACTTGGATGTCCCGACAGCATTGCCTCATCACAGTAACGTTGCAGCAGGCTTTTGTGGCATTAATGGAACCAACCAGAGTTTTGGTGACAGATATCAATTGCAAGATGTCTATGAGTTTGGAGAAGAATGCACTGGATCTGTTCATCAGGGTTTCAGGGCAGTTGATCCAACTTTGGGACAAAATTGGGTATATATACATGTTTATTTCTTTCATGTATGCATTGTTTCTTACAATTTCATGAAGATTAATGACAATGTATTCTTTTGACAGGGAGTTCAAGGAAGTCAAATTCGGCCGGCCATGGAAGGCGGCAATTTTAAGGTCGGTCGGTATTCAGTTGAAGAGAGGAAAGACAGAATTCTTAGATACTTGAAGAAGAGAAATCAAAGGAACTTTAACAAGACTATTAAGGTCTCTCTTCATTAATTTTCTCAGATATGATAATATTTTTTTGGTTTAACCACCGGTTCAAATATGATAATATTTAATTATATACGAAAGGAATGTACATTGACTGATCTTTTTTCATACAGTATGCTTGCAGGAAAACCCTAGCTGATAGAAGAGTTAGAGTGAGGGGAAGATTTGCAAGGAACACTCAACTTTGCGAAGATCAAGAAATGATATTGAAAATGGAAGATGATAATTCTCCCAATGACATAAACTTGTATAATTTCAGTGAAGCAGTCCAGGTATATATATCTATTTCTTTTCATATATTAATGTATATTTTGATTATATTATATGGGGAAGAAGATAGTACTAATAAGTTTGAGGTAATTAATGATGTTTGGTTACTTTGTTTCTGGTTTTCAGCAGATGAAGCAGGACGAGGATGATTGGCTGCAAGAGGCAATGGCAAATCTAATGTATTTACCTTATATTGCTGGTTGAGAATTATATATATGTGTGTATCTAATGGAAAACTCTTCTTAAAACTAATTGTTCTCAAAATGATCTTTATTCTTCGAAGTGATATCGAGTTGAAACCAGGGACGGGCGCATAATTTTTTATTAGGCGAGGCGAATCTATAAAATTTTAAGGGGACAAATTTATAAAATTTTAGGAGGGGAGAAAATAAATTTTTAATAGAAAAATCATAAAAAAATTCTAAAAAATGTATAAAATCATATATGAATTTCAAACATCTACGATTTGTTAAACTGACGTGCAAACATTTCGCATGCAAGAATAGTTGGTAAGGATGAATTTATGGTAAAATAAAATTTTACTGATCCTGTTAAGCATGTTTATTTGAAAATACTAACTTTAAATTAAAATTAGGGTAAATTATTTAAATCATCATTGAACTTTACTCTTAAACTTATTTCGATCATTAAAGTTTCAAACCGTTCAATTTACTAATTAGAGTTTAGACATTGAACGTTTTTTTGTCATCCTCCGTTAACTTTTTGACAACGTCCATTTATCGGAGAACAGAGAAACTTCTCCAAAATCCGAACGGTGAAAAATTTCATCGGCATGAGGGCAGCAATATACTGAGAAATAAGCTCCATTCGACGGCGGAGGAGGGAGATCAAAGAGAGAGAAACTAAAAAATTTTTACTCGATTCGTGGACTTTGAGGCACTTTCCAACGAAATGAATGTCGGATTTGGACTCAGGGTAAAATTTGAGATAAAACGACCACCATCTACGACCGTCAACGGTAGCATCCAACGACGATGAACGGTAGACGGCATCCATGTCATAACGCCGTCAAAACATTAACGGATGAGTGACCAAATTCATTCAATGTCTAAACTTCAGTAAGTAAATTGAACGTTTTTAGACTTTAGTGACCAAAATAGGTTTGAGAGTAAAGTTTAGTGATAATTTACGTAATTTACCCTTAAAATTAACCAAGTGAGAGGAAATAAGAGAAGAGTTTAGTTGAGTGGAAGTTTATGATTGGTGAATTAAGTTGAAAGTGATTGAAATGTAATCGCATTTGATGCTAAAAGGGCAAACCGATGTATCCTACTTTATCCATCTTACCGTGAGTAAGTCTTAATGAACAAGATTATGAAATGAACAAATAATGAGAATATTTGAGCATCAAGTCTATTGCACCCCTTTATTCTTCCCGCATACTTCCGGTCTTTCTCCTTCATTTCTTATCATTTTTCGATCATCGTCTCCAACGACTCTTTATCCAAATTAAAAAGAATGAATAGTCTGAAATCACAACCACCTCATCTACAACTTTGTTGTGAGTCGATTTTTACCATCAACAAAGTCCTTTGGCTGACAAACTTGTGGTCCTCTATCAATACATTGAAGATTAGTGGAAGCATAGCTCCAAAATTCTACAATCACTTTAATTATTTGATGCCAAAATCATCAACTGTTTGATTCTTTGATGCACATATAGGCCCCCCTCTAGGGTTGTTCTCCACGTCTTTTCTAAACGTCCCCCGCATGATAAGCCGCCGCAATCAACATTCTTCAAAATCTTATTTTTTCTTTGAATTTATCCAAAAATATTTACTTTTTTCACAAATTTTGAGTTGCAAATAATCTCAATTACTAGTTTTTCTATATTTTTGAAATATGTAATAATCTGATAATCATTTTCTGTATATATAATATTCAGAATATATGTAAATATATATATTCAATTAAAGATGATTGGAATGGACTATTTAGGTGTCTGTTTTAATAATTTAGTGGTGAAAATTTCTAACTCTGCGGCTACACATATATAATATATTTTTTTTTAAAAAAGAATGTCTCCTTAAAAATTATCTTCCTAATCGATTTTAAGGTAAATTTTGATTTCAGATATTAAAAAATTTATTATTCGAAAATGTATAGTCAAATAGGTACAACACACAAGATAACAACAAAATTTTAGACTAGTTCTGATTAGGATGAATAATTATTATTTAAAGGATAATAATTTTTTAAGTTTGTTTTAGCAACTAATATGATATCTGATATCTAATTGTAATAATTAGACCGGATGTTGAGTGTTACAATTTATTCACCTATAAACTTTTAACTAAGTCCTAAAACAATTTAAAAATGATCATATTTTTTTTTGTAAATAGAATTATTCGATTAAAGGGAAAATTGAACAAGTTCAATTTATTACCGGCATTTTTAAAAATGATCCACATGTTAAGCATACACGCGTGTTAATATTTTTAATTTATTACTGGTATCCGATAATTGGATGAATAATTCAGATCGAGTACTGCAAAGGTCCGTTATGAGGTGACCCCCAACCCAATTTGTTCCATTCACAACGTCAAGATTCGAATCTCTGACATTGCTCAAAGAATCTAGTGACTCATTGCAGTAGACCAACTGGTTGTTGGTACACGTGTGTTAGTATTTGGTATACTACTATCTCAATGTTTTTAGTGGAGGTTTTTTTTCTTCTTTTCGGTGAGAGTGTACCTAATCTCTCTCACACACACATATATATATGGGGTTATATTTTGATACACAAGCTGTGCAAAAAAAATTATATACAACCATTCATAATTAAACTATAAAATTTAAAACCTAAATTCCTAATCATAACACCCAAAAACCAAAGCCCTAATCTCTAAATTCTATTCATAAATCCTAAATTCTACACCCCTACAACCTAAACCCTTAAACACTAACCTAAAATTCTAAACCATACAATTAAAGGCTTGTGTCTTGTGTATAAAAGTATTTTCCTTTACAAAAGCTTGTGCATAAAGTATTTTCCTATATATATAAATGATATATGAATGAAGATTCAAAGTGTGTACCGCAAACACCTTGCTCTAATTAAAAGTTAAAAAAAAAGAGAAAGAAAGAAGTATAAATGAAGAGTTGCTTCTAGGGAGAATTGAACCCGTGTCCTTAGGCATTGAGGGTTGGAGCTTTAGGCATTGAGGCTAAGGCCATTTTTGGTTAAAACCTTCATCAACTTAATATTAAACAAAATTTAAAATTGTTTGATCCAAAAATAAATTAGAGGCTCGATATACCCCCTATTAATTCATTTTTGACCGGGATAGGGGAAATACGGAGTCACAAATATGGAAAGTTCTCCCCCAACCCCTATAGTCACTTCAATCAGTTCCACCGCTCAGCAATGGTCGTCACTGCCTACATCACCATGTTCGCCACCTCACCCCAAACAAAACCCTTATCTCCACGAGCCGATTGCCCCTTCCGATCATCGCGAAACACCATGTGAAGCTTTTTCGGAGTTTTTAAGTTTTTAGCTTTGATTTCGGTCATTCCTGGCATCCGTTCGTTGCACTGACCTCACCAGCATGCTCGGCGTATTGAGGAGATCTAAACCCAGTCGGTCACTCATTATTCTAACACTGGTAAGGCTTCGTCAGAGTTACGACATTTTTTCATTGGCTTTGCTCCGTTTTGGTAAGTTAGGTAAGTTTCAGTTAATTTTTTTAGCTTATTTTTGGTTTATAATGGTTTGGGTTGTTGGAATATGCAAAAAATGGCATTTTATGTCATTTTTCGGCCGTTCAGGGCCGCGCGTGAGCTTTACGTGCAGTCTGGGATAATTTTTGGCCGCCTTGGACGGTGGCTATTAAACCAACATGGCCAGACCCGGTCTGGCCATTGAGCGAAGCTAGTCCGACCCAGTGAACCTGCCCTGGACTGAACCTGTCAAATAAGTTCTAATTTGAACCGGCCTGCAAGCCTGACCCGACCCGGTTGACCCAACCCGTTTAACCCGAGTTTGACCCGACCTGTTTAACTCGAGTTTAACCCAAACAGTTTGACCCGAACCGTTTTTGCTCGAGTCAACCCGTCCTAGTCAACTTAGTGAGTCAACTCACCCTAGTCAACCAGGTTAACCGTGACCGATGACTGCTGACGCCAGCATTGACTGTTGACTAATTTACAATGACGTCAGTATAACATCAACGTTGACTGCTGACAATAGTGTTAAATTTGAACAAAAAGTCAAATTTTCCAAAAAATCTCTATTTTACATTTTTGAAGTCCTAAGTCCTATTTTGAAGTCCGTTTCATGAAATTCTAACTGAATACCTCCAAATCTAACTTTGAACCCCGAGCATGTATGAGCTTAAGTAGTCAGTTTAAGAGCATTGTGAATAAGGACTAATTATGGATTAGGTTCAATTAAAGGTATTCACGATTCTCGGTATCTGATGTGTCGAGGAATGTCGAATTTGGGTTTGAGAGTGATCGAAAGGAGTTTTAAAGGGTCGACCGATGTACCGAGGATTTAAGGTAATACATTACTACCTCTTGCTCACTTTATGAAACAAGTTGGTATTCGGTTAATGCATGAATGATTATGATTGAGTATTTTGGTAACTATGTTAAATTCAAAATGACTTCGGAATAAAAGAATGATAATTTGGTTAAGATCGAATTATTTGGAAATACTGATATGTCTAAATTATTCTCAGCACTGAATTTGATAATTAATTGAAATGACAAATATATCCTTGAGTTCTGAAATGAATAAGTTGTTTGGAATGATTGAAAGGGCCAAAATAAGTGAAATTACCAAGATGATCAAAATAAATTCAAGCTCCAAACTTTCTAAAATGACTAAGATATCCTTGACCTCTGGAATGATTAAATTACCTTAATCACTTGGCATAAGTGAATACTCTTGACAAGTCTTAATTCCGATAAAATCTAGATAACTGAATAATCCCTAAGGGTTGAGAAACCTAACCCGGATATGTTGGCCATTTCAAATACTGGTATAATATTGGTTTAATAAAATGCAAAAACAAGTTAGATTGCGCGGTGAAAGACAAATAATGAATATGAGGGTGATCGATTCAACTATATAATGCTACAAGTACTAAGGAAGGAACAATTGTGAGGTGTATCTGTCTGAATATTGGGAACCAAAATAATATGGGTTACAATTAAAGCAAATAAATTTGAAAGTTTGTTTAGCCGCTAAAACTATGAATATTTCGAGTTTCAGACCCTTGTTGGGCTAAGTTACTGAATTATTCTTGGAAGTTAAATACCAAATTGCCCTCATAATTTAAATCTGTCTGGAATTCTTCTGATACATTCGAAATCCTGAAAAGTCCTAATCTATCTGTATCCTTAAATTTATCTTAACATAACTGTACCCTTACGCGATCATGTTATATCCTGAAATTTTGTATAGTTCAGACTAATAAAGTTCTTAAAAATCTAAATAGCGTCTGTTCACATTGAACTCCTTTTATAAGGATCTTATACTGAGAAATGCTCAATTTGTGAAGTATCAATGCACATGTTCTGCAACTATCCTGTACCTGAACCACAATTGGGTAATTTAAGGTGTTCCCTGTGTGCTACACAACTGTTATTTATATTGTTTTACATGACTTATTATATTGATCATATGCACATGATTGACATATTTGATTTTGCATAAATATAACATGTTTTTGAAATTAAGCATGATTATATCATATGGTTAATGTATGACCTAGTACCCAATATGATATGCATGCTCTATGATACTGTTTATTTGTATAGAAATATGCTTAATAATTACTGCATATTGTATGATTGCCCGGATTGATTCGTTGGGGTACTTGGGTTATGATATGAAGTCTATAAAGGTTCAGCCTTGATTTGGCTGGTAATTTCACCCGCATAAGGCTCCTATGCTTCGGCTAGGGTATTTTTACCCGAATTTAGTTCCTATGCTTCGGCCAGGGTAATTCTTCCCAGGCCTAATGTATTCCCTTAGGATGGTACTGAAGCCCAATAGGCTCGGGTTAATGCATATATATGATGCGGTTCTAGGGAACTATATCTATGAGTTCGGTTAGAGGGTAGTTAGTATCTTAAAAGAAAACTTTGTTTACCCGCATAGCCTGTTTCACTGAAATGATTTTTAAACTATTTGTATTATATATGTATTTTATTTGTACTTATTGGAACACACTAAACTCCCTGCCTCAAATTTTGAAACTTAGATCTCTTCTGATTATCCTGATTATAGACCTCATGTCTGATAATCGGGAGATTAAATCGAGAACAACTCTATTACCCTCAAGTATAACATTAAAATAAATTTTCATATCATATCTAAAGCCTGTCGATACCAAGCTCATCAAGTTAGTTTATGCTAGTTGTGCACATAGCACATGTTGGAAGTTTTGTATTACTGAGCTTTTTCAAGCTCATGTTGTTTTTACCATTGCAGGTTAGAAGAGATTTATCCTGGTTCAGCGATTGTCATCTATGATAGGAGTTCATTTGGTGCTGTACGCGGAGTATGGTACTGATAAGTGTTCAAAAGTACTATTTTCTTACCCTTTTTACTCATATTACTGTTAGACTTAGGCTCATATTAGTTGCATAATTAGCCATTCATGCATTAATCCATGTTTCTTTCCATCGTTGAGCTTGATTACATAACTTGGTAGTTTTTGTGGGAAAAGATGCTGCTTTGGTGTGTTTTGTGTGTATATGCAGGATCACTTGCCAAAGCAAGGCTAGAGCTAGTTGCCAGGGCAATACATGAAGGATATGCCGAGCTAGTTGCCAGGGCAATGCATGAAGGAGACGCCGAGCCAGTTGCCATGGCAATTGTCGACAAGAGAAAATGTGATATGGTAGTCGAAATTGATGACTAGACAAGCCCAAGATGACGTTGAGCAAAGCCCAAACCCAAAGGAATTTGATTTCCATGCAGAGATTAAAGAAGAATTAAATTCCAAGAAGATATGAGAAGTTCTAGTAGGAATACAATTATAATAAAGAATTATATTCTTTAAAGATAATTTAATTCCAACTTAAACTCCTCCTCAAAGAAGGACTTTGCCCTAGCCCTATAAATAGGATGGAGATTTCGACAACTTGAAGAGAGAAAATGAGGGGAATTTCGACAACTCTAAAGAGAGCAAGGGGAGAGGATTTTCGACAACTCCAAAGGGCAAGAAGGAAGAGATTTCGACGAGATAACAAGGGCGAGAGAGTTCGATTTCTTCTTCTTCTTCTTTGCTTCCATTAGATTCATGGTTTGGGGATTATTCTTTGTATATCTTTTGAACCCAACCATGAACTAACTTGATTGGTTGGGGTTATTGTGTTTTGTTGTTGTGAAAAACAATTGGATTTTGTTTAGGTAATAAGAGTTTGCACTTTCAATTCAAGGTTTACTCATTCTTGGTTCTTATTCTTGTTTGCGAGTGAATTGGGAGAGGATCTCGTAACTTCATCTATTTATCTAATTTCGGGAGAGTTAGATTCAAGAAACGAATGAGTATGGTCTTTATTTAATCTATTGATGGTGAAGATTAATCCGGCTTAGGAATAAGTTAAGGATTTCAACGGCTAAGAGGAGCGCAAGATTGGTTGTTGTTCACCCTTGATTCACGCAGGGATGTATTATCAAGGCATGCACAAGTAGCTAGAGTTTCGACTTAGGGATAAGAAGAAACCATTGAAGAACGCTCTGCTGAACCTTGAAGTTGCTGCCCAGACGCCCAAGTAGTTGCCCAGCTAGTCGCCCAGGCAACCATCGATTAGTTGCCAAGGCAACCCCGCTGTGCAAGTTGCCACGGCAACTGAGTTGCCCTTGCACTCTTTTACCAAGACGGTCCAATCGGCTATCACACCTCAACTCACGATAACCTGGCCTATTTACTCTATTTTAACTTCATCTATTCTTTTAGTTTATCGCTCTTAGTTTTCTCGTTAATTAAAACCTCTATTATCAATTGTGTTTTTATTTTCACAGTGTAGTAACTTAAGCAAAGTGGCTCAAACTAATCTCTGTGGAGACGATACTCGATACTCGTATCACTTTATTACTTGCGACGTGTATACTTGCACATTTGCGTAGCACTTATCACACGCAACAAGTTTTTGGCGCCGTTGCCGGGGATTGGCAATTGGTGTTAGTTGTTTTTGTTATTGCATTTTTTCTCTTAATTTTACTAACTTTTCTTTTTGTTTGTTTATCAAAAAAAAAAATTAGGTGCGCTACAAGTTAAGGGACATCAACATGTCGGGAAATAAAAGCCAATCTATTCGAGAGAAGATGTTGGAAGATATGAATCAATCCAATCAAGAGTTCCTTGCACCCTTTGATGATTACCTATACCAACCGAGAAAAGCCCAAAGAACTTATACCATGGAAAAATCTTGTGCTATGTGTGGAGAACATCATGTGTTCAAAAATTGCCCTCACATTTTCGGTGCATATAACTACATGGAGGACCATAGAGGAAACCAGCAGCAAAATTCTTCATGGTATGGTCAAAAAGCTCAAATTTTTTTTACCATAACAATTTTGCCGCAGCAACAGATATGTCATGGAAATGTAGTCATTTTCAAGAGCATTCCAATTCCTTGGAGGAAACGTTACTAGCTTCATTGGTAAGACTTGATGGATCAATTGAAGAGATTCGAGAGCTATCAAAATCTATGGATACGAGGATAGCTCAGTGGGATGCAACCTTAGGGGATTTAGAAGATCAATTGGGGAGATCCACATATGTCATGGATAACATGCACCAACAATTCATTCCTAGGGATACTGACGTCCCAAGGCAAGAGGATAATGAGCAATACAAAGAAATCTCTCTGATGTGTGAGGAACAACTAGAACCTCAAAGTCAAGAGGATGCCAATGAGAGAGACTGCCCAACAGATGATGAGTTTGAACAACAAATTGCCTCGGCAATGATTGAGGAGCCTGAATAGAGCAATGTCGCGACAACACTCGGTGAAGCTGAGAACAACAATACTACAGCAAATTCTGAAGAACCTGGTGCCTATAAGGTTACAACATTGATGTTGAAGCAGGAATCTGTAGATTGCTCTCATCTACAATTGCCACGGCAATTACACGACCACGTGCAAGATCAACGAGATGATAATACTTTGCCAATGGAATATGAGCAGGTAATGGTTGAACCTTTCGAATTCTTTAAAAACTCACATCGTCCATTGCAGGTATGTCTTGAGGAACCGAGGTTGGTAGATTTGAAGCCATCGAAATCTTTACTGATGGAGATATTTGAAAGGCCAAAAGAAAACGGTGTTCGGATTCGTAAAGCTTTTCAAAAAATTAGTTCTTCCCTTGACTTACAGCAAATTTTGGCAACTGATTGCCACGACAATTGGCTTGAGCAGCAATTGCCACAACAACAAAGGCTACATCCAACCATGATAGAAGTCGACAAGAATGAGGTAATTGAATGGTTGAGAATGGATATAATTTTTCCTATTAATATATTTGTGCCTTCAGGAATAGTAGCAAGGTGGAGAGTATACATGGACTACAAGCGAACAAAGAAGAAAGACACCTCCACCATGGTAATGCAAAAGGGAGTAGCTGGGAGCACATTGGCCCAACTCTTTTTGGGCAATATTGTCACCCGATGGAGGGTACGGATGGACTATAAGAAGTATCGGAAACGACTCTCCTCAAGTTTTCTCAGATATGCAGTAACATTAGAAGTGATCACTTTAGGAGATGCCTGAGCATGCTCTCATTTCAATATTTTCTTTTTCTTTTTCTTTTTATTTTCATTTTTATGTTTAGGAGATATTTTATTTTTCTTCATTATCTTTAGTTTCCAGGTTTTCTTTATTTTCTTTTCCACAACAAGACTCACAACCACCATGCTAAGGAAATTTACTGCCGACTACTTGCCACAGCAACCACAACAGAAACTGGTGATGCCCAGGCGACAACAATGGCTTCGGAAACTACTGATGCCCATACAAGTGAACCTGCATCGACAAACATGGAACAAATCAAAGCAATACTATTCATGCGGTACCAGCATTCAACCACCGACAGAAAAATGAATCAAGCAAACGACACGAAGGAAACTTATCACTCGAGGTGACGACCTCTCCGACTAACTCATTTCATTTAGCTTCTTTTAAATTTTATTTCACGTTTACATGCATTGAGGACAATGCTTCTCTCGAGTTTGGGGGGGTGTTGGTTTCTAGTTAGTTTCATGTTTAGTTGCATTCATCTTTAGCAATCACATATAGGTTGCATATGTTACTTGACATGCCTTTAATTGGATTTAATTGCTTAAGACTTGTTGAATATCCAATGATGAATTTTTGCCACCGCACTTAATTGAAAGAACCTTTAATTTTAGGATTACATGAAAAGAACTTAGAATTTTATTATGATGTTGAATTTTTTTTACACGGTTGTGGTTTGTTGATTGAAAGAAACTTAGTGAACTTAGGTTGCTTAAAATACATGTAAATTTAAAATTGAAAATTAAAAGTTAATTTCTTGCTAGAGGTGCCCAAAATTGGCTCTAGTAGTAATTGCACTTTCTTGCTAGAGGTGCCCGAAACTGGCTCTAGTAGTTAATGCACATTAAAGAATCGCTAGAGGTGCCCAAAATTGGCTCTAGTCGACTAAAATAAAATGAGAAATTGCTTACTTTGCTAGAGGTGCCCGAAATTGGCTCTAGTGAAAATAAAAAAAATGCCTCGGTACTTAAATTGATAAAAGCCTATTGTTCACATAGAATCTCGAAAATCAACTTGTACACAACTACGCACACACATTGTCACGAGCATTATAGTTTTGTTTCGGGTAATTTTTGTGCTATCCGAAAAATTAAAAGGTGATCATACTTTGTGTCACGGTTCCGAGGTTTGAATTCAAGTTTGAAGCATGTATTTGATGATTAAAGTCTTGGCAGGTAATTGTTAGTTTGCATTGCTTGAGGACAAGCAATAGTTCGAGTTTGGGGGCGTGATAAGTGTTCAAAAGTACTATTTTTCTTACCCTTTTTACTCATATTATTGTTAGACTTAGGCTCATATTAGTTGCATAATTAGCCATTCATGCATTAATCCATATTTCCTTCCATCATTGAGCTTGATTACATAACTTGGTAGCTTGATTACATAGCTTGATTGCATAAATAGGATGGAGATTTCGACAACTTGAAGAGAGGAAATGAGGGGAATTTCGACAACTCCAAAGAGAGCAAGGGGAGAGGATTTTCGACAACTCCAAAGGGCAAGAAGGAAGAGATTTCAACAAGATAACAAGGGGAGAGAGTTCGATTTCTTCTTCTTCTTTGCTTCCATTAGATTCATGGTTTGGGGATTATTCTTTGTATATCTTTTGAACCCAACCATTAACTAACTTGATTGGTTGGGGTTATTGTGTTTTGTTGTTGTGAAAAACAATTGGATTTTGTTTAGGTAATAAGAGTTTGCACTTTTAATTCAAGGTTTACTCATTCTTGGTTCTTATTCTTGTTTGCGAGTGAATTGGGAGAGGATCTCGTAACTTCATCTATTTATCTAATATCGGGAGAGTTAGATTCAAGAAACGAATGAGTATGGTCTTTATTCAATCTATTGATGGTGAAGATTAATCCGGCTTAGGAATAAGTTAAGGATTTCAACGGCTAAGAGGAGCGCAAGATTGGTTGTTGTTCACCCTTGATTCACGTAGGGATGTATTATCAAGGCATGCACAAGTAGCTAGAGTTTCGACTTAGGGATAAGAAGAAACCATTGAAGAACGCTCTGCCGAACCTTGAAGTTGCTGCCCAGACGCCCAAGTAGTTGCCCAGCTAGTCACCCAGGCAACCATCGATTAGTTGCCAAGGCAACCCCACTGTGCAAGTTGCCACGGCAACTGAGTTGCCCTTGCACTCTTTTACCAAGACGGTCCAATCGGTTATCACACCTCAACTCACGATAACCTAGCCTATTTACACTATTTTAACTTCATCTATTCTTTTAGTTTATCGCTCTTAGTTTTCTCGTTAATTAAAACCTCTATTATCAATTGTGTTTTTATTTTCACAGTGCAGTAACTTAAGCAAAGTGGCCCAAACTAATCCCTGTGGAGACGATACTCGATACTCGTATCACTTTATTACTTGCGACGTGTATACTTGCACATTTGCGTAGCACTTATCACACGCAACAGGTACCTGTGTAATTAGTGGGCATCTATGTCATGTTTACTTTATGTCTGAGTTTAGGATGTGCTTTCTGAATTTATGTTACATGTTTAAATTTTTTTTCTAAAATGGTATTTTAGACAGAATTTTGTTTACAATCTTTAAATGTATTTAAATAAAATTAAAAAAAAAATTATACTTGGTTTTACTGTGGGTTGCCTCTATGACCCAAATATAGCCTCCTAGATTTAGGTGTAATGTATAGGCAGGTCTAAGGAGTTACATTTAGTGGTATCAGAGCTTAGAGTTACGTTTTTCTGGGTAGATCGGCCGATCGTCTGTCATAAGGTGTCTGGTTTGTGCATGCCCCTAGATCATAACCGTACTTTTCTGAGCCAAAACTTCGATGTTGAATCTTTTCATCTAATAAGTGTATGTAATTATTCCATCCATAATAGCTCGATCTGTACTGGCAAGGAATGCATGTAGTATTCATCTGTAATTTAAATTTGCTTGATAGATTTGAATCTGAAAAAAAAAAGAGAACTTGAGATGGTTAATGCATGTGAATTGAAGATCTGAATCAGATTGAGAATAAATGTTTGATTATGTGAACTAACTGATATAAGATTATATGTAAAGTTATTCAGTGATAATAATTATATTTGAGAATATTCTAATAGAAGTTTGATAAAGGTATTATGAATTCAAAAGAATTGTGTCCTTGAGCGTGACAAAAGTGAAAATTCTGTGATGACTTTGTTATACGCGAAGGAAGTAGTGGCCTGAATGTTACGCTGAAGGTAAGTGAGAATTGTTCAAAACCTTGGCTATGGCGATCGATTATAAGAAAGGTATTTTTCTCTTCAAAATGCGAAATGATGCAGTGCTTAAAATCATTTCTGACTGAAATCTGATGGTAATATCTTGATTCTAAACGGTCATAATAGAGTCCTTGAGTGCTCGTCTGAATTGGAAACAGTTTTCATCTAAATTGATGGTCAACATGGTAAGATAATTTAGATTCTAGAGAATGTATTTTGAGATTGTATGATTGACTTTGTGGTTGTTAGAAGGGATTCTTATCCCTGATTGAACCTAATTATAATACCAGTTATGAGACAAGTGTTCGTGTGGCATCATATGAAGTTTGATATGTATTCAAATATTGCATTCTGATCAGTTAGTCTGAGATGTGATATAGGATGACTTTGGGTCCAAAGACAATCTGTGAGACTGAAGACACCACTAGATTGATCTGTGGTTATTTGAGAGTCCCGAGAAATAAAGATATCATGATGGATAAGTTTCAGTACAAGACCAAATGTAAGAGTGGTTTCTGCATTCCTACGACTCTACTAAATTTCAAGAATGAATTTTTTAGGGGGAGAGTTGTAACCCCTTGCTTTAATTAAAGTTAAAAAAAAAGAGAAAGAAAAAAATGATAAAATAAAGAGTTACTTCTAGAAAGAATCGAACCTGTGTCCTTGGGCATTAAGGGCTAAAGTTTTAGCCGTTGAGGCTAAGGCTATTTTCGGTTAGAACCTTCATCAACTTAATTTTAAACAACATTTAAAATTGTATGATCCAAAAATAAATTAAAGGCCCGATATATCTCCTATTAATTTATTTTTGACCGAGATAGGGGAAATGAGGAGTCAAAAATCTAGAAAGTTCTCCCCCAACCCTCGATAGTCACTCCGATCGGTGGCACCGCTCAGCGGTGGTCGTTACAGCCTACAACACCGTGTTCGCTACCTCACCCCGAACAAAACCCTTATCTCCACGTGTTGATTGTCCCTTTCGATCATCGCAAAACACCATGTCAAGCTTTGTCAGAGCCTTTAAGTTTTCATCTTCAATTTCGGTCGTTCCTGGCATCCGTTCATTGCGCCGACTTCACCAGCGTGCTTGGCGTGTTGAGGAGATCTAAACCCAGCTGGTCACTTATCATTCAAACATCGGCAAGGCGTCGTCGGAGTTACGACATTTTTTCATCAATTTTGCTCTATTTTGGTAAGTTAGGTAAGTTCCAGTTAATTTTATTGGCTTATTTTTGGTTTATAATGATTTGGGTTGTTGGAATATTGAAAAAATGGCATTTTGGGTCATTTTTTGGCCGTTTAGGGTCGCACGTGAGCTTCACGCACCGTCTGAGATAATTTTTGGCCACCCTGGATAGTGGCTATTAAACCGACATGGCCAGACGGGGCCATTTAGCCGAGCCAGTTTGACCCAGTAAACCAGCCCTGGACCAAACCGGTCGAATCGATTCTAACTTGAACTGTACAAGCCCGACCTCACCTATTTGACCTGAGTTTGACCTGACCCATTTAACCTGAGTTTGACCCAACACGTTTGACCCGAACTGTTTTTGCTTAAGTCAACCCGTCCATGTCAATTCAGTAAGTTAACTCGTCTGAGTCAACTAGGTTGACCGTTGACCAGTTGATCGATAACATCAGCGTTGACTGCTTAAGTCAACCCGTCCATGTCAATTCAGTAAGTTAACTCGTCTGAGTCAACTAGGTTGACCGTTGACCAATTGATAATTATGTCAGCATGATGTCAGCGTTAACTTTAACTATTGACGTCAGCGTTGACTTTGACCAAAAAGTTAAATTTTCCAAAATAAATCTATATTTTACATTTTTCGATGTCCTAAGTCCTATTTTGAAGTCCGTTTCTTGAAATTTTAACCCGAATACCTCCAAAACTGACTTTGAATCCCGAGCATGTATGAGTTTAAGTATTCAGTTCAAGAGCATTGCGAATAAGGACTAATTATGGATTAGGTTCAATTGAAGGTATTCATGATTCTTGGTATCTGAGGTGTCGATGAGTGTCAAATTTGGGTTCAAGAGTGATCAAAAGTCATTTTAAGGGGGTCGACCGATGTAGCAAGGATTCAAGGTAATACATTACTACCTCTTGCTCGCTTTATGAAACAAGTTGGTATTCAGTTAATGCATGAATGATTATGATTGAGTATTTTGGTAATTATGTTAAATTCAAAATGACTTCAGAATAAAAGAATGATAATTTGGTTAAGATCGAATTATTTGATCAGACGGTTAATAAATCGGAAGGATCTAGAGTTTAATAGATTAATAATAAGATAGCTAATCTCCAAACTCGATTAATAAAGTTAAAGGATGCAATGTCTAAACTATTTGGCTAAGAAATTACATAAATACCCTTGAGGTACTATAACTAAATTACCCCTGACAAATAAAATGATCTGGAATTCCACACTTGATCTAGTAAAACAACTTTTCCATTTAAAATCCATGATCTAATGAGAAATTCAGTATTAGGATTCAATATGTGAGATAGCAAATACGTGGATTTTCTTGAATTCTTCATACGTCTCTGAAGATAAATTTACGGGAAACTCTTTGTATATCTGAATTACTTAAAATGACAGAATATATTAAATCGTTTGGAAATACTGATATGTCTGAATTATTCTCAGCACTAAATTTGATAATTAATCGAAATAACAAATATACCATCGAGTTCTGAAATGAATAAGTTGTTTGGAATGGCTGAAAGGGCCAAAATAAGGAAAAATTATTAGATGGGCCTAGTTCACCACGTCATCCATAGTCTCATCCAATAATAATTTTCTATCTCATTTTTTTCCAAGGTAAATCTTCACCTCTTTCCTATATGTCATCAAATGAATGAATCTCATTGAATGAGACCATGGATGACGTGGTGAGTCGGGATTATGTAATAATTTCTCCAAAATGAGTGAAATGACCAAGATGATCAAAATATATTTGAGCCCTAAAGTTTCTAAAATGACTAAGATATCATTGACCTCTGGAATGATTAAATTACCTCATGACTTGGCATAAGTGAATACTCTTGATAAGTCTTAATTCAGATAAAATCTAGATAACTGAATCATCCTTAAGGGTTGAGAAAACTAACCCGGATATGTTGGCCATTTCAAATATTGCTATAATATTGGTTTAACAAAATATAAAGACAAGTTTGACGGCGCGTGAAAGACAAATAATGAATACGAGGGTGATCGATTCAACTATATGATGCTACCAATACTAAGGAAGGAACACTTGTGAGGTGTAACTGTCTGAATATTGGGAACCACAATAATATGGGTTATGATTAAAGCAAATGAATTCAAAAGTCTTTTTAGCCGCTAAAATTATGAATATTTCAAGTTTCAGACCCTTGTTAGGCTAAATTGCCGAATTATTCTTGGAAGTTAAAGACCAAATTGCCCTCATGATCTAAATCTGTCTGGAATTCTTCCAATACATTCGGAATCCTGAAAAGTCCTAATCTGTCCGTATCCTTAAATTTATCATGATATAACTGTACCCCTACGTGATCATGTTATATCCTGAAATTCTGTATGGTTCAGACAAATAAAGTTCTTAAAAATCTAAATGGTGTTCGTTCACATTGAACTCCTTTTATAAGGATTTTATACTGAGAAATGCTTAATCTGTGAAGTATCAGTGCACCTCTTCTGCAACTATCCTGTACTTGAATTATAATTGGGTAATTTAGTGTGTCCCCTGTGTGCTGCACAATTGTTATGTATATTGTTTTGCATGATTTATTATACTGATCATATGCACATGACTGACATATTTGATTTCGCATAAATATAACATGTTTTTGAAATTAAGCATGATTATACTATATGGTTGGTATATGCCCTAGTGCCCGATATGATAAGCATGCTCTATGATACTGTTTATTTGTATACAAATATGCTTAATAATTACTGCATACTGTATGATTGTCCAGACTGATTCATTGGGGTACTTGGGTTATGATATAAAGTCTATAAAGGTTCAGCCCTGATCCAGCTGGTAATTTCACCCGCATAAGGTTCATATGCTTCAACTAGTGTAATTCTGCCCATATTCGGTTCTTATGCTTCGGCTAGGGCAATTTTGCCCGGACCTAAGATATTCCCTTAGGATGGTACCCAAGCCCTATGGGCTCGAGTTAATGCATGTATATGATGCAGTTCTGGGGAATTGTATCCAGGAATTCGGTTGGAGGGTAGTTAACGTCTTAAAAGAAAACCTTGTTTACCCGCAAAGCTTATTTCACTGAAATGGTTTTAAAACTATTTGCATTATATATGTATTTTCTTTGCACTTATTGGAACACACTAAACTCCCCGCCTCAAATTTCGAAACCTAGCTCTCTTTTGATTATCCTGATTATAGACCTCATGTTTGATAATCAGGAGATTAAATCAAGAATAGATCTATTACCCTCAAGTATAACATTAAAATAAATTTTCATATCATATTTGAAGCCTGTTGATACCAAGCTCATCAAGTCAGTTTATGTATAGCCTTATGCCAGTTGTGCTCATAGCATCTATTGGTAGTTCTGTATTACTGAGCTTTTTCAAGCTCACGTTGTTTTTACCATTGCAGGTTAGAAGAGATTTATCCTGGTTCAGCGATTGTCATCTATGATAGGAGTTCCTTTGGTGCTGCATGCGGAGTACGGTACATGTGTAATTAGTGGGCATGTATGTCATGTTTACTTTATGTGTGAGTTTGGGATATGCTTTCTGAATTTATGTTACATGTTTAAAAAGGTTTTTTTTTCTAAAATAGTATTTTAGACAGAATTTTGTTTACAATCTTTAAATGTATTTAAATGCATACTAATTGTTGGAACTGGGGTTGACTCCAAATGAGAAAGCCTTAGGTTTTTAAATCTGAATGCAACCAAGTCAAACAAAGGAAAAAATGAAAGGCTAATTCTCTCTTATTCTACTGTAACAAAAATGGTCAAGAACAGTATAGGCCGGTTCTATATTCGCAATTTTGTGAGAGCTATCATGAGCAATATGAAAAACCAATGACTTTATATACAAAGATCATATCTTGGGAAAACGGACTGTTCAGATTAAAAATAAGATATGTGAAGATTATCACTTGAAAAAAAATTGGGAAAAAAATAAGGAGTTAATCATAGTCATCCGTTTCACCCATCCAACGATACAAAAAACGTATAAAACCATGAGTTTTACATTTTTCTCTTTGAAATTAAGACAACGTTTTTGAAATGTTGAGGTTTAATTATAATTTAAATTAAATTAAATTTTAACTAAATTTTTCGAGTTTTACATTTTCTCTTTGAAATTAAGACACAACCTTTTAACTAAAAGGGGAAAGGAAAATGAAAAGAAGAAGAAGAAGATGCAAATGGGTGTCACAAGGTAGCGTTCTAACAATCGTAAGAAACCACTATCCCAAAGTGAAGTGAAATGACCCCATTATTATTCTACTTCCTCTATATGTTTTTCTTTTTCTCATTTCTCACTGATGAACAATGATGGCTTGGCCTAAATATATAGAGGTCCCCTCACTACTGGGACTTTGGCCTAATACATATCCAACAAGGAGAGGGTTCAATCTCAACTCTGCTGCTGTCTAATTCATTCATACTACTAAAATGGGTCTATAAATTCTATACAACAAGTATCTGCTGCTGGTTGTTTAGTCTTTTTCTTCCACATGGTCTTAATGAATAGTGCCTCTGTTGTTTTCCCACTTTAAATTGTTTCAGTTCCTCTCCCTCTCTATTCAGCAGCAAAAGTTAAAGTCATTTTCAATGCAATTTGACAAAATGGTCATCCAATGAACATTTTTCAAACCAAACTCGAATAACTTTCGAGTACTGATGTCGGAACTGTGTCCTTTGAAGGGGAGGGAGAGCTAAGACGTGTTAGTGGATCCAAGCCAAGTACAAATTCAAGAAATGAATAATTCCCCCAACTGTTGCTGAGATGCAAGGCCTTGGGATCAAGCAGAAAACTTAGATCAAATCAAAGGATCATCCCGAAAGATTTGTCGGTCGACGAAGTGCTTATCTTGCAGCCTGTGATGTCCCACAAAGGATTGTGGCCAAGCCCTAGTAATTGCTGCCACAAGAATGAGGAGTGTCCGGCCCCATTTGGGGATATGTAGTGAAACTGACCATGTATATATTGTATAGGGTTGACCTTCACTATCACATTCTTGCAGCAAATTCGGAAAAATATTTCTCAGCTTTTCTTTTGGTGAAGGCTTTAGATTCTGAGTGTACTGTAGATCATGCAGGCCATTTGCAGTTGCAGTCAAAATGGATTATTAGATTCGATGCCATATCGATGTCGCAATGATAGCAAAATAGTTTTAACTGTGCCTATAAACAATGATGATTAACGAGGAAATTTGGCCCTACATGGACAGGTAGAAGATAGAAGCTTAAGTGCCACAAATTATAGAGCTTTGTTTACTATATTTAATGCTATTTGTCTCTTCAACACCAGTTCCTTTCTGCCCTCCACATATGTTTAGATTTCATCAAGTGATTAAGTTTTCGGAATTGTTCAAACAAATTGTTAATGGATTTTGATTAGACATTAGATATAATGGTATTAGATTACCTGGGATGCACGGTTTTAGTTTATGATCATGTATGTCTAAAATTATTGAAACCCAACTCAACGAGTGGTCTCAGTTCCATCCTAGGAGAGTCGGGTTCGAGCATCTTTGTCGACAAGGTGTGTGTGCTTATAAAAGAGTTAAAAAAAGTGTAGGTAGATACTATCTTATAATCACCTTAAGAGTATTAGAAATTTATTAAAACCACGTCTCATAATATAATTCGAACTTTTTTACCTAAGAATTGAAAAAAGAAATAACAGAATGTCTACTGTTCTACATTATTTCCCAAGGTTGGACGTTAACTTTCTCCTAAAGAAGTTTTAGGTACTAACATTACTTTTTCACTTTAAAATAATTGTGGAATTTAAGTATCCGAAGTTGTTTTG
Source organism: Hibiscus mutabilis (assembly GCA_019671005.1). NCBI lineage: Eukaryota > Viridiplantae > Streptophyta > Magnoliopsida > Malvales > Malvaceae > Hibiscus > Hibiscus mutabilis. The sequence goes on along the minus strand of CM033752.1, from coordinate 36,858,508 downwards.
AAAACGATAAAGCAGTTAATTTAAAAATATTTATTTTTATTGAATACATCAATTTATTAGATATTTTATTGTTATATTCAAATTAAAATATGTCATTCATAATTTAATTTTATTAGCAATATTTTTTTAATATATTAGCAATAATATTAATATCAATATTTATCGAAAATACGCATATTTAACATTTAATTTTCCTTAATATACGGAATGAATTTTATAATTTAAATTCAATACTCAAACTTTTAATATTTCAGCATTTATTTTTGAAAACATTAATAAAAAAAATCTTTTATGTTTTCAATTCCTAAAGATATTTTGTACAAATGTTTTATTATTTTCATTGACCGATTAGTTTGAATCAAATATTATAAAAATTAGTTTTCTCTCCCTGTTGCAAGTTTTTCTTATCTCTTTTTTGCTTATCCGGTGGCGGCAACCAGTCTTAGTACTGGTTATTGATCACTGATGTTCATTATTTTTCTTGTTTTTTCATATTTTGTTTTCTCTATTTTAATAAAAAACTATGCTCTTGTGGCACGCTTTTCATTGGCTTTGGCGGTTTATTTCATATGGCATTTGGCATGATTTCAGCATACCTTAGCGGTCGTTTGGTGCTCGTTAGGGGTGTGCAAAAAAAAATCGATATGTTTATTCGTTGATCCGATTCGAAATTTTGGATATTCAATTTGTTTTTTAATTTTCAAATAATTCGGATTAGATATGGATATTTATTTCACATTCGGATCGGATATCCGATTATCCAATATCCGAAAATTCAACTTTTTTATAGATATGAATCTTGTTATATTCAATATTTTTATTTGTTATATATGAAAATTTAAAATTTTCATGGATACAAATCTTGTTATATTCAATAATTTGTTGATTGTTATATTCGAAAACCTAAAATTTTCTATAAAAAAATATCAAATTTTAAAGTTTTTTAGAGGCTATAGCCCCACTAATCTCAATTATTAAGGAAAATAAATCATTTTATGACATTAAAACCTTTTATTTAGGCCCCATTAAACTACATTGATGGTCTCTAAACTATCACTCTTTTCTTATTTTGGTCACCCAACTAATTTTTTCGTTAAAATTGTTTCTCTCGTTAGATACATTTTTTGTTTTGGTTCCCCCGTTAAAAATCTAACAGAATCGTTGATTTGGCATTTTTTATTTTCTACGTCAGCGGCTCTCTCCCTGTCAGAAGGTTAAATAGTATTTTTTATTCGACCAACCAGGATATGTGTCACCTCCTGATTTTAAACAAATCAAAGTAAATAATACTTTGGGCATTGCTGCTAGGCGGGATCAAACTTGGGACCCCTTGCATAAAAGGTCCAACATCTAACCATTGAGCTAGGCTTAGAATTTCATTAGGTTTTATCCACATTAATATTTAACTTATACTCTCCTAACTTTAAAAATAAGCAAAATACCCCCATCAAAATTTGAACCAGGAACACCTTACTCTTATAGCATGGTGTTTAATCATTGATCTAGGTTAAGAACTTATTATATATTCACAAAATTTAATCTTTAATGTAAGATGTATTATCACCTCAAAATTAAATCAAAATACTACTAAACTCAATCTAAAATTAATTTTTCAATTCGTTTGGGAATACACAAAACTAATTATTTATTTTATAAAAAAGTATTAGATTATTTTAAATTTTAATTAAATGTAAAATAATTTGTTCATATACATGTCAATGAATTAAATGTTATTTAAAAATTATATTTTATCTTAAATAAATATTATCAATTTAAATTTTAGAATTTTTAATATTAATTTTAGAATTTTCAAAAGTATTGGAAATATAATTTTAAATTGATTTTGTTAGTATTTTGATTTAATTTTAAGGTGATAATATATCATAAATTAAAGATTAAATTTTATAGATATATAATAAGTTTTTTAAACTAGCGTAGTGGTTAAATACCTTTCTTTTGGTGCAAAGTGTTCCTGGTTCAAATCTCCATAGAGGCATTTTGCTTATTTTGAGTTTGGGAGAGTAAATGTTAAATATTAATTTGGATAAAATCTAACCAAATTTTAAGCCTAGCTCAATTGTTAGGCGTTGGACCCTTTATGCAAGGGGTCCCAAGTTTGATTCTACCCAGCAACAATGCCTAAAACATTTTTTACTTTGACACGTGTCACCTCTTGGTTGGTCAAATAAAAAATACTATTTGACAAGGAGATAGGCACTGACGTGGAAAATAAAAAAATTATCAAGTCAATGCTTCTGTTAGATTTTTAAAGAAGGGACCAAAATAGGAAAGGTATCTAACGGGAGGAACGGTTTTGATGAAAAAATTAGTTGGGTAACCAAAACAGAAAAATGGTGATAGTTTGGTGGCCACCCGTGTAGTTTTCCCTTTTATTTATTTATAACATAATTTTTTTTTGGTAAATCCTAAATGTAATCCTGATTCTACCTAAGGGGGGAGGACTCTATAGGAAGGAAACTGAGTGTTCTTAGTGTGTCTATAATCTATGACCTAAGAAAATATGAAAAAATAAAGTTGAGCAGCTTGGCCAACCGACCAAATGTACTTGCTCTTATTTATAATATAATTATTAGTTTATGTTTTATTTTTCTTATATAAAAAAGAAATATGTTCTTCTACGATTTGTTTATTATACATGAAATAGATTTTTAGTTAGTGACAAACATATTCAATTATGCGTTATATTTTGGCACATAGTACTAATACATTACCCTTCTTTAAAATCTAAACTATAGATTCCCTAAATTATAAATCTTAAATTAAATCATCTAACTTTTAAATTTGACAGGTATGTGTCAATTAATTGTGTATCAAATTTTTTCTCTTCAATTATAAGTTGACAAACATGATTAATGAATATGTAATTTCGTGAACATATTCATTTATTGTTTGAGAATATAAAATGAACAAGCATAAATACATATAATTTTAAATAAATAAACATAAACATATTCTCGAATAAATAATAAATATAAACCAAACATGAATAATTTAAAAAATGAACCGGATGTTTTTTTATTAAATTCAATTCATTTACGCTACCAGTTTTTAAGCAAATAACCTTATTTTTTTAAATAGTCTAAATGTATTTACAAGGTAGTATCTGTTTATTTATATTTTTAACCATTTGACAATGCACATACACCATGTAGACAGAGTGATTTGAACAAGTGTCTCTTAAGATAAATATTATCTGCTTTTCCACTAACACTTATTGGATTCAAATAACCTTGTTTTTTAGCAAGCCTTATTCACTAAACCAACGATGCTGTCAGTCACATACCTCCTTTCTTTTTTAAAGTAGAAATAATTAAATGACGAACATATCTAATTTCATGCTAATCTTTCACGTTAAGCAAAGTAAACAAACTACTTTCTCCGGAATAGAAATTATTTCTCTTTTCGGTGCTTTTTATGTCTCACACTAAAAATTTAAGTTTATAGTTTAGGATTAAAGTTTAAGGTTAATGTTTAAGATTAAAGTTTAAAGAATTTAGTGTAGGGTATATTTTTTAGAGTTCAGGGTTTATGATTTAGGATTTAAAATTTAGTGTTAGAGCTTAGAATTTATTTTAGTTTAGTGTTTAGTGTTTGGTATGAAAGGGAATATAAATTATCTACCTTTTTCGGTGCCCCTTTCTATGTTCACATTAAAAAAATTAGATTTAAGAATAGGGTTTAAGGAATTATGGGTAGTGTGTATTTTTAAGGGTTAAAGTTTGTAGTTTAGGATTTAAAATTTAAAGTTAAGACGTAAAAATTTAATTTTTTAGTGTTAAGGCATAAAAAGCTATACCGTCCCTTTCTCCGGTTTATCTATCCGTACGGCATAAACTTGGCGATGACTAGGTTTCTTCGTAAGCTCATCCCAAATCGTGTAGATTTCCAAAAAAATACAACTTTCCAGGTCCGATAAGGCTGCCGCATGCAATAAACACAATAAATAAAGTAAACGCATCAGTTGTCGCGCGACTCGCTTCATCTTTCTCTGCAAAACCTTTCGAAAGTTGTGTAAGCACTCGACCGATCGAGAAGTCGATTATATTTTTTTAAATGTTGGCAGTCTGCTTCGTTGTTTTTACGGCTGCAACACTTGGAACGAGAGGAAACAACGTCCAAGATAACGATGTCCAAGACTCGTTATGATTCATGTATTAATGATTATTTTGCATTACTTTATTGATTATTTTTGTTTTATTAATAATAAATGTGATAAAATCATTGATAGAGGGGAATACAGATTCTCTTCGCAATCCTTTGAGATTTTTTTTTTAGTTTTTGGATTGCTGTTGGTCGTAAATTGCATGTTTAGTTTTGACCAAAACTTGATAATTTTTGAATGAGTAGCAGAAAAGACAAGGAGACATCTGAAGGCGAAATGTAGAGAGCTAAAGGGAGAGATGGAAGATATAAGAAAGGAGCAAAACAGCATCAAAGAAGCACAATCACAAGTACGACAGAAACTTACGGCAATCGAAATGGAGTGTGAACTGTTACAAGAAGAAACTGAGTTGATGATCCAGCGAAGTGCGTTTACCCAGCTGCGTCTGTCTCTCATGTTTAATATACTCAAGGCACGAGAGGAAGGCGATTTAGCTAAGGCTGCTCAGATCACAGAGTTGCTACGGTTGTTTTTACATATCATTGTTTGTTTTATCTGGTTTTTGCATTGCATGGGCTTCAAAATAATAAACATTTAAGAACAACTGGTTGACATAATTTTCCTTGTTTTTTTATTTGCAGTGAAATAGTAGCAAGGGATAACGTGTAGCTGCAAAACGTGGAGGAAAAGACTATCTTCAATGCATGTGTTGTGTTTTAATGTTAATTTGTCTTCACAAATTGTTGTGTCTTTGTTTTTCTTAAATAAACAGTATGCTCATGAGATTGACAAGAAAATTAATTATGCTCTCGAATTCGGTTAAAATAATCAATTCAGCCCCTTTTACCACATCATCATCACACGTGTACTGCCACATCATCATCTGGACTGCCACGTTAGCATCGTGGAAGACCACATTAACACCGTTAACTGTCACGTCAGCACTATTACAATCAACATCGGTTAAAGTGTCAATTTGATATAATTTGTGAACTGAAAGGCCTAATTGGATGCGTTTTTCGGTGAAGAACTAAATTGACTTTTTTGGTACCCATGAGCAAAAATAGCCCTTTAGCCTTTGGAGTTTAACTAGAATATCTTAGGATTTTAATTTACTTTTTAATTTATACATAGTAATTATTTTATTTAATCTAAAAATTAATTTGAATTTTAGTAAAATCATATATAAATAATTGTAATTAGTGATGAGCTATATATTAATTTAGGTATTCTCTTTTAGTAAATCATGGCTGATGTGTAAGTCAGCCCCTAATATATATTTTCATTAAACTGAGGATTGGAAATCTATGACGCGTGATTCTTGCATTCAACGTCATACATGAATTGGCATTCAAATCAATACAGCATGTAACCTCGCGCTTTTTTTCTTCTTTTTTATTTTGGCCTGCGATAATACTAATCTAAAGGTTAATTGTCTATTGTCAATATTTATTATTTTTTCTTTACTTTCTTTTCTTTGTCTTACTTTTTTTTTTATTTTAATAAGAATAACTATCTTTATAATAAATTTTGATCTTTTCTATATGGTGTTTGGCCGTCTTTCTTTTTTTTGTTTCTCAGTGTCGAATTTAGAGTCGTCTCGACTGATTAAAATAACGCTTATTTTTTATCCTATTAATCTTTCTTGCTTTGGACCCTCAAATTAGATTTTTGATATGCAGTTTGAGTTCATGGATAGTTTCTCACGACGCTTGGCTCTGACTTGCGGTTGTCGATAGTCGTTTAATAGTTTAATCCCTTTTTGGTTCATTTGCCAATGCAATTCAGATTTGTTCGTATCTATTTTTTGTTCGAGACTCTTAATTGGAGTTTTTTTTTAACCTTTTTCCTTGAATGATCCTTGTATGATCTCAACTGACTAGCTTAATATGTCATTATTATAGAAAAATGTTCAAATTATGTGTTTATTTTATGATTATTGTCGTAAACTTTCATTTATAGTCTTAGATTTTTTTCTCTTTCTTAATAAAATTAGCGGTTTTTATAAAAAATTAATACAACAGAGGGAAGAAACAAGAAATTATACAGCTGATTATAAAAAGGAAATGCGTGATTCATAACAAAAACTTTTTCAATTCCAATTACTGACTTTTACACTTTTGAAAATCCGCACTAATTCGGGCGTCTACAATCGGATTTACCAAAACTGGACCCAGGCGAGAATCTGGGCCAAATGCGATATTGAACCTGATTTTGAGCATGAACTTAGGATTGAGCTTGAGCTAGGTGAAATTAAGTTACTATGTTGAGCAGACGCATAGTGCCTTAAATTTGGTTAGAAAAGAGGCTGATGATGGAGTAAATTATTAATCATTTCTTACTGGTTATGTTATAATCAATAAAATTTAATAAATATTATAAAGGTTAATTGACCGTTTATACTAAACGGTACGATTAATTAATCGAATATAAACACTTGTAACGCATAGTGCTTTGAATTTGATTTGAAAAGGATGTTGATGATGGAGTAAACATCGCATCAGAGGTGGTGATTGGTGAATAAAAATATAGAAGATCATATCCATCAATATAACAAACAATACTTGTTTCTAATTTTATAGGTATTGGGCCGTCTTCTAATTAAGGGTTTCTGCCCATTATATGGCCAGCCTCAAGGCCTAATAACAATGACAACTACGGATAGTCAAATTATACGATCCGTTGGATTTTGATCCGACCTAATTTTGCAAGGTCATTTTTTTAAAAGTTTAAATTTAGAGTGAAAAATCTCAGACCTGATTCGGGATGATAATAAAATTTTTCTCTATACATTTAGGGATAATTGATAGGGTAAAACTTTAATACACAGGCTGTGTAAAATTAATTTTACACAAGCCTGTGTATTTACATTATAAAAACCTAAATCCTAAATTCCTAACCCTAGCCCTAAAAAGCTAAACACCACACTCTAAACCTTAAACCCTAAATTCTAAACACTTAACGTTGAATTCTACACCCTACAACATAAACCCCTAAACCTTAAACCCTAAACTAAAATCCTAACCCCTAAAATTAAAAGGCACGTATAAACTAAAGTTTACACGGCCTGTGTATCAAAGTTTTTTTTCCTAATTGATATAATATTATCTTTTTATTTGTTTTAATTATCTCTTTATTTTGTTAAATAATAATGAGATAATTACTATAACATCCATCTCTAGATAATTTTTTCAATTGTGTCCTTATTTTATCAAATAAAATATTACTTGTCTTGAGTCAGAGTCGAAATTTTATACCAAAATTTGAGTCAAATCGTAATCGAATATGCAAAAACTCGACTCATACTCAATCCCTCGTAACAACACAAGATTAACCATTCACAACTCTCAGCACATGAAGATCTACAAACAAAATCTTGAACCAGTCAGACTGACACGTGACCTGAACCCAAAACATACCTCTACAATAATACTATTTGTCCCCTCGGAGACCACATGACTTCCAGGTCACAGACCATTATAAAAAGGCTCTAGCAAAATGTCATCTTCTTCCTTAAGCCACAAAACCCTACCTCATCCTCGATTAATTATTATTTCATTACTTTTCAATTCCAACATACTTTAGCTTACATTTTGGGTGTTTGTATGTAGATGTTTTGTTACGTGTTAGGTGAATTTTTCGAGAGCTTTTGTCGCTTTATTTGTGCCATTATAGGAACTTTGTTCTTTTTATTAATAAAATCTTAAATTTTGACGAGCCAAAAAAAACACCCAAAGTCCAACTCCAAGTCCTAGACCTCTTCATAAGGACATAAACAATAAGAAATGATTCAATGAGGTATGTTTTGGGCATAAACAACGAAAATTACGATATAGTTTTCATGCAAAATCTTGAAACCATCTTATAAGTTAAAAAAAAAAAACATTAGACACTTATTTGATATTTTTATAGTGTTTATAAGTAACATTTAATTAAGCCATTGACATCAAAGAAAATAATAAATTAACACATCGACATGGATGGCATATGTCATTATTATAGTGGTCCATTAGTCACATTAACAAAAAATAATGATCAATGTAAACATCAAAGAAAGAGTTTGATTGATAAATTTTTTTATGGCTTAAAAGGTATAAGAAGCCTTTAAACATTTGAGAAAAAAATCAATTAAGTTCCTAAATTCTTTTTGCACCTAATATGTGCGCGCGAGAGAAGCATATTTACATTAATTAATTAACACATTCACAACTATTGATATTATAATTTTCTTAATTATTATATATATTTACAATATGTTAATGGTCATAATCATCACCATCATTTTAATCTAACTCCACATCTGGGTCAGGTAGGAGTGTGGTGTACGAAAAGCAGTAGAAATTAGAAAATAAAAGGCAGCCATAAAAGCAAGCATTAATTTAACCCTAAATCCAAGCTAGCTAGTAAGACCATAAAGATTCTGTCATATTAGCCTGATCAACCGAGTCCATGTAATAAAAGGACTTGGTCTGAGATACCATGAACTTGGAAGAAGCAACGGCAGCCGGTGGAAAGTTTTCAGGCGAACCAGTGCCTGCCGGATGATCGGAGGTCGAGGCCAAATGGCGCATTCTCATGTGAACGACCTCGGCTTGTGCACGTGCCAGCTGCGTTTGCAACGAACCGATCTGCTGTTGCAGCGATGAGATGGCTCCCACGCAGCCGTAGACAGGGTCCCGAACCCTGGCGTTTGCTTCATACACCATTGAACTCACCGCATCACCTCGTTGGAGCTCTGGCAATTCCTGCAAATTATTTGATCCGAAAACCATCATTTTCAGTCATTGTTGCATTGCAGCTTAGTCCTTTATTGAATCTTGAGTAGATTTTCCACTTTGGGTCAGTCTCTTTACATGGAAATAGGAGTTGCATGATTTCTAAAAGAATTAGTAAAAAAATTAAATATGTATGAAACTTTATAAAGAGATAAAACTGTTAGTTAGCACGTTTCCCATCTTTTATTTGGTCAAAAGGTTACTTATTTGAGAATTTACAAAACAAGTCACTATGGTTAAGGTTAAATCTAACTATCGTTCGTATTTCCAATTGTAATTATAGTTTGGTTAGACCTGAGGTGTTCTGGTGGAATATAAATTCTGTCTTTTTTTTTGTGTCTTTATGTATGTCTCAACTGTAAAAGTTGATTTAAGGTTTATAGTTAGGTTTTAGGGTTGGAGTTTAAGATTTAAGATTTATTGTTTAGGATGTAGGGTTTGGTTTTTAGAGTTTAGGGTTTATGATTTAGAATTTAAGATTTAATTTTTAGTGTTGAGCATACATAAAGACATCAAAAATGACGAAAGATTTTGTTCGTTTTGGTGTGATGTTTTTGTGGTCGTATGTTTTTCTAACTTTTTTTAGTTAGTATACCCATTTGAATTATTAATAAAATTTTATGTTCGGCTGAGAAAAATAAATTCGCCCCCAAGATATGGATCATTGATTGGAGTGACATTAATTTCAAAGCTTTAAGAAGAGGAAATTTTATATTTTAGCTCCGTTAATTTAATTATTTTTTTCTTAAATTCAATTGATTTAATTTATTATTAAAAACAAACTTCATTTAGTCGTTCCAATCTCAAAATTCAGCACTAATAATCTCTTAGTACCCACTCATATAACCTATATAATTATTTAAAAGATGAATATTTGATAAACTGGCGATGTTATGCACTATTAATGAATCAAATAATGACTCATCATCAAAAATGAATTTAATTCCATTAGAAAATGTTATAACCATAAAGAAAATCTTGGCAATCTTGTCTTTTTCATTTCTTTATTTTTTAATGTAAATTTAATATACATTCACATAAAAAAATTATAACCCCTAATAATAATAATAATAATAATAATAATAATAATAATAATTTTGTTAATACGTATGTAAGTTAACTAAGAGTAAGACCCTAAGAATTTATGTAATAAAGATAACAAGTTCAAATTTGGAATGCTTACGTCAAACGTATCACATCTTTAGAAGACCTAACTTGATACCTATCAGTGTTAATGTAACCCAATGTTCTTAAAGCATACAGCATGAGTGATCCAACAAAGTTCCATGACCAAAAATGTTTTGTTTAGGTTACAAAATTTAAAAGCTTCAAGTGGTTTATAAAGTTTCACTTCAGCTATGAAAAATAGTAATCAGAATCAAATAACCATTAAGAAAAATAAAAAACACAGTAAACCGTGAAGACTTGACCAACTGTAGTTAACTACCCCTTATAACAGTATAGAAAGGGGTCAATCGGGTTGTTCGGATGGGGTTGATTTCGGTTTAGGTTAAATTCGGGTCTGACGAGTCTGATTCGGATTTAGTTCAAGTTTATGTTATTTCAGGTTGGGTTAATATTGGATCGGTTGATTTTCGGGTCAATATCTTATAAATTGCTTTTTCGAGTCGGGTCAATATCAGATCGGTTGTTTTTTTAGGTCAGATCAATATACGAATATGGTCTTTTCCAGTTTAGGTTAAATTCGGGTGGGATCGAGTCTGATTTGGATTTAGTTCAAGTTTATGTTATTCTAGGTCGAGTCGATTATCAGGTTGGGTCAATATTGGATCGGTTGATTTTCGGGTCAATATCTTATCGATTGCTTTTTGGAGTCGGGTCAATATCAGATCGGTTATTTTTTCACTTCAGGTCAATATATGAATATGGTCTTTTAAAGAAGAAAAAAATTATATTAAACTATTACTAAATGTGATTGTTAATTAGTAATATAATACAAAAGAAGAATAACATATATATTTGAACAAATTAAATTCGATTTGCCTTCGGTTCGAGTTGATTTCGGTTCGATTTACTTTCAATTCGGGTTAATTTTGGTTTAGTTAAAATTTGGATCGATTTTGATTCGGTTCGGTTTGTTTCGGGTTCGGATCAAGTTTAGACCATCATATTCTGGTTCATATTAGGTCTCTGATTAGGTAAATCAGTTTAGATCTCGGATCAAATTTGTCGGGCCCAGGACTAACGAGGTTAATAGGTCGGGTTAAAAGTCCGAATAATAAAAGTTTGTTTATTTAATTTATTTTTCTGTTTGATTTCATTTGAATTCTATTTATGATATTAAATTTTGTAGTTTTAAAAAAATGATTATTCAAATAATAATTTGGATAGTAGTAACTAGACTTGTCATGTATAGGTACAGATGGGACTATTTTTAAAATAATTTTTCCTGCAAATGATATAAAGTGACTTTGTTTTAAGTTTTAATTTGACAAGCTGAAAAGGAAACCTAAAGAAACCCTAGTTTATTACTATTCCTTTATATGTAACCCTAGTTTCTCTTAGATGATGACCTCTATTTTTAAGAGGAAAAAGAAGGAAGTAGTTGCATGGGGGAAAGGAATGAACCTGCAGCATCTTGTTGACATTGCTAGCACCAAACACCTTATGGACAGTGGCAAACTTCTGAGGCTCATCCGCTGGAAAATACGGAGCAAAAACACAGTCCGGAGCACATCTCCTTCGAAGCAACTTGCACGCCGCGCAAGGCGACACACTCCCCTGTTTCCTACTACTTTCCTTCATCCCTCTTCTTTTCTTCTACCCGATTTAATTTTCCTGGTAACCAATCACCCAAATAAGTCCTAAAGCTTCCCACGGCACCTTTGTTTTATGTTCACGTTTCTTCTATTAATTAATCTAGTATTATTTTAGCAACAATATGCTCTAGTTTTAATCAATGATCATAAATTATATTTAGAAAAGAAAAAAGATGAAAGGCAAGCAAGGTTAAAAACATAAGTGAAAATGAAGAAAAAAAAATGAAAGACAAGAGATGATAGTGATAATGATATGTGAAGTGCAAAAGGGGGGGACTTCAAAGGGGAAGGGATTGGGTGTTATATAGAGATTACTATGTGACAGCAAATCTTATGTGGACCCATAAAAGCAGATTTGTTGGACAAAAACATCGTTTTTTATTAAGATTTTTAGGCCCACCCCCTTATGGAACCATGTGGAACTCATTAAGGTTGGAAAAAAAAAGCAGATTATTATTATCAAGGTTGGGTTGGATTTTAGAATTAAACCATGTGGAACTCATTAAGTGGTTTAAGTGTAAAAGGAAATGATGTTATTCATATAATATTTGTGTTCGAATAATTTATCTACATAATATTGAGATTTTATAATGTTGATAAAATCTTATGGTGGATCAATCAGTGTGGATATTCGTTTCGGACTAGTGAGTCTTGAACTCACAACTTAGGAAAAGGGGAGGGTGTCAGCTGAGAGTTTAACCACATGCTTTAGAGATTGTTGACAAGCAGGTCTTTTATTAACAAAAATATTACATTAAAAAATATATAATACTCAATAACATTTCAAAATGAAAATGGTAAGCATGTAAAACAAAGAAGTTAAAGCATATAAAACAAAGCTGTTTATAGAAATGATTTGATAATTATGAAACAGAATATCGGTTTTAACTTATAAGTCATTTTGGTAATTTCGTGCGACATTTTCAGATTCATCGGTTGCTCCATATCAGATTTGAGGTGTTACCATACTACCATTGTTTTTAAAAGATGGTTATGTAGATCCAGGCGCGGACGAACTAAGGAGTGTGAGAGGCCATGTCCCTCCAGCCCAACTTTCTTTTTTAATCTTTGTCACATATAATTTTAAAAAAATTGATTAATTATATATTTGTCTCGTTATTTTTTAAAATATTTATATTTATCCTTCCAACCTCAATCCTAGCTTCGTTACGGCATATATTTAAGTAGAGTAATTTAATTAGATTTGTTAGAATTTAAATTAGATTGAAATCTCTCTTTGGATATAAGGGGTGCTTGACAGCTATATGTCAAGGCAACGCTTGCTTCCGATCATATATCTGTCAAATTAATTAGGATGGAAATACTAAGAAGAATACAGATCCGTACGAACATCAAAATAAGATTTTGTTGAGTGAAGAATGCATTTTATAATCTATTGGGCGGTTGAAGATAATGGGAACTTGACAGGTAAAATATTAAAGCCGCTTTACTTGCTAGAAAAGTCATGGGCAAAGAAGCCTTTTGCTTTTGGCTCCCACTGCTATATTTTCCTCAAAATATTCCTTTTTTCCAATGAGAAATTACATCCATAAAATTGTATAAATAAACTTGTTGAGTGAAGAATGCATTTTATAATTTAAACTTTTTTCCGCATTGAGTTATTTAAGGTTTAGGGTTTTTTGTTTAGTGTTTAAGTGTTTAGTGCTTAGGATTTAAGTATTTAGGGTTTAGGGTTTTACGTTTTGGAGGTTTGGGGTTTTTGAGTTTTAAAGATTAAATGAGTTAAATAATCAAATAATCCTCATAAATAAGATTCTTATTAAAAGTTTATATTAAATGGAACAATAGAATCTTATACTTGATTAATATTATTAAATACTCCTTAATAGGTTAGATAAAAAATAAATTAGTGTTTACTTATAATGAAACTTGAACCTTAATATTTATAAATTTAAGATCTTGATCTTACAAACATAATTAAAACCCATTGACCCAATTATTTTAAGAATTTAAATGAATTAATAAAACTCAATTATTATATTTAAATTTCGAACACTCTTTAAAGGACAAGCTAATTAAACGTTCCATAAAGTGTATTAAGACTGTGCATCGCAACTTGTATAACAAGAAATTGATTGAAAGAGAAACCATGGAGTGGTCCATTTTCCACGGGAAAATTAGACAACGTTATTATTTATAAAAAAATTCAAATTTAAACAATTTATTTATATCGTGTATGTATATTTTTAAATGATTAAAAGTAAAAAGCAGATAATATCATATTATTATACTAAAAATATATTTTTTAAAAGAAATGTATCGAAAGATATTAGAATGAAAAAGGCCAAGTATGTTAAAGATGATGCAAACTAAAACTAAAAGAACCAACAAAAGTAAGCCACATATATACCAATAAATAGTTGATCTAGTGCGATGAGGTACTCGATTCCTTAAACAACGTTAAAGGTTCAAATTTTGTTGTTGCGAATGAAGTAAAATAGGTTTAGAAGATCACCTCATAATATTTTTATAATACTCTATCCGAATTAGACAGCTAATAAAATAAATATAGGTGATTAACAAAAAAAAAAAAGTAAGCTACATATATGGCTAGAGGCAACGACCTACAAAGCCTAGGGATGTTAGAGCCAGTGAGAAATTTGTGGTCGGTCCCTTTGCCTAAGACTACAAAGCTTACCTAAAGTAAATATTTGTTCCCTGCAATTCTAGATTTTACGATGACATTAATTTTTTTACTTTCAATTTTACCAGTTTAATCATTTAGTCTTTAATTTTTTTGTTACATTTATTTTTAATCTTTTTATCAAATTAATTTAAGATAACTGAATAATTCATTTTTAAACTGACATAAAAAAAATTAAAACGACTAAACTAATAAATTTAAAGGGTCAAGAAGCAGAATGACCTTTTATAATAAGCACAAGTTGATGAAATCATATTCATACATGGGAAAAATTCTAGAGTAAATGCCATGTTCCACTAATTATATGTACTCATATGTATTATTAATTATTTTAATAATTTTTAAAATTAAGGAACGTAACACAATTTTTTCCCACTTTTTCATATTTTTTATTTTTAATTCAAAAATTAATAAAGTTTTATCAAAAAATAATTACAATTTAACTTTTAATTAATTATTTTTTTGTAAAAGTAAAAAAAAATGTTTTAACATATTTTATTCTAAAAAAAGAATAATCTCATTTTAGGTCTTCATAATTTTAAAAACTATTAAAATAGTTAATAATACATATAAATACATATGATTAATGATATAAATAGATACATAACGTTTACTCTAAACTCATTTTCCGTTCATGACATAAACCGAGAAGTCACCTAGAATAGAACAAAGCATCGGAAATAAACAATCATAATTTCTTCATTGTAATTTTACTAACAGGATAAATAGTTATTTGGATTTCTTCTTTTCATTTCCTAAAATGTATTATTACTGAGCTTGTATCGATCAAATGGTTGAATATGGCTTGTTTTTTTTTTTTTTTATTTCAATATCATAAAATGGTCTTTATCTGAAATTAATTAGGCCGATTAATAATTTCCACAATATACATATTAGAGTTTAGACATTCACTTTTTTTTAAGATCATGTACAAATGTATTATTTTGTACGACTTTCATTTAATTTCTCTCCCAATAACTGGGCAAAGTCACTCAATTATGAGTAAGATTATATTTGGGTCACTCCATTATTAAAAGTTATATTTGGACCACTCAATTATAGGTAATGTTACATTTGTGTCACCCAATTATTAAATGTTATAATTTGCTCACTCAATTATGAATGAGGTTATATTTGGGTCACCCCTCATATTTACAAAAATATATCAATTTAGTCATTTTTTCTTCTTCCAAATCACATGTATACCATCGTTAACACTAGAGTGCTTTGTTTGAAATCATTAATTAATTTAATACACAAATTATTATTTTTTAAATATGAAAGGATGACCTAAATATAATCTTACCTATAATTGAGTGGCTCAAATATAACTTTTAATAATTGGATGACCAAATATAACCTTAACTATAATCGAGTAACATATGTCGTAGCTTTCCCTAATTTGATTAACAGCGAATAGATGTCACCATCGCATTAGTTTTATATATGGTTTGTTGGATTGGTCCAAATTTGAACAGTAAGGGTAGGTAATTATTCAACTCTTTTTATAAGAATATTAATATTTTTAATTATTTATGAAAATAACACCTAAAATTATAATATAAAAAGTAAATCATATTAGACGTGTTTTTGAAAAACACTGTTAGCAACACGCTTTTCTTATACTAAATTTTCAGCTTGTCCTTTGATTAGATTATGACAAATAGGTTGAAGTTTTAGGTTCAAACCCTACAGTTAAACGTGTATTTTAGTTAAATTTCATTATTAATTTTTGTAGTATGTATTAGTCATGAATTTAGTTTGTATTTTTTTCAAATTTAAAAAAATTCAATTCTAACTCAAACAATTCAAAGAAAATATAACTATATTATATAATTAAACTAACATATAATATACGGACTAATAACATTATTTAATTCAACAGATTTCACAAATATTGTTAGAATCATAACTGAAAATTTAAAATCTGAAAAGTAAAGGAACTAAAATGACTAAATTAAAATTTATAGACTAAATTTTAACACTCGACTTTGGGAGGGCCAACTAAAGTATAAATACACGAGAATTTTTTTTAAAATTTTAAGAAAATAATTGATCTTTACTGTATAAAATTTAACACTCGACTTTGGGAGGGCCAACTAAAGTACAAATATAGCAAGGGCCAACTAAAGGGACTAAATTAAAATTTATAGACTAATTTTTTTTAAAATTTTAAGAAAATAAATGATCTTTACAGGCCCTTGCTATATTTTATTGTCGTTCATAAAGTATTCGCGATAAAAGTATTTAAAAATTTTCAATCTCTAGACCTGGTTGCTAATAATAAAATTTATCTTTGTTGAGAAAAAAATACTTAAAATTTAACCAAGAAATACATGTTCTTCAAAATATATAAATACCTGATTAACAAATTGTTCAAATTAAATTATAAACATTAAATTCATAACTTAGGCATATGTAAAATCTAATAACAGAATTTAACCAAAATTATATATGTTTAGCTAAAAGAGCACTTAACTGAAAAAGAATTAAAGGCAATCACGCCAACAATGGAATTGAGCCAAAAGCTGGGTTAAATTTTGATACACAAACTGTATAAAGTAAATTTACACAACACTTCATATTTAAACTATAAAATTTAAAACTTAAATTTCTCACCCTAAACTCTAAATTCTAATCATAAATCTTAAATTCTACAACCTAAAATGTAAACTCTAAATCCTAATTTAAATCTCTAAACTCTAAAATTAAAAAATTTGTATAAACTATGTAAGTGCGCTACTTATGATGCACTCCATCACACTTGGAGATTGGGATTTCAGCAGGTGGAATTGGAGACGGACAATATGGAGGTGGTTCACATCCTTTCGCGCAACAGTGATGCGCTCGCGAGAAATACGCTTGTTGATGCTCTCCATGAGATTCTTGAACGGGATTGGGTGGTGAGGATCCGGCACGTTCGGCGTGAGATGAATGCAGCAGCGGGCAGACTTGCGGCTCTCAGCCGTGGTGCTCCTATTGGTGGAATGGTTTTGCTGGAACCACCTGCTGAAATGGTTGAACTCATCAATTTGGAAGCCTGGTCTGATTAGGCTTTGAGTTTCTAAGTCCTGTATTAACAAAAATATATATATGTTTAGATACTGTTTTTTTAAATAATTTTAGAATTATGCTATTTTCATAATATTCTTGTAGAAGACCCTTACTCAAGGGTCAATCCAACAAAATCTGTTGGAGTTTTTTCCCCAGATGTTGATTTTGAATTTTTATTTCATAGAATAAGAATGTTTTGAATTATTTCACGATTTAGAGTTGTTTAAACAATAAAAATTGAAGTCTAAAAAAAATATAAACGGTTTTGGTGGTTTTTTTTATTTGTTTAAAGCCTCCGAAAAAAACGACTTTTCTTTTCATACATACATGTAAGTAGAGTCTATCGAACGAATTTAGTCTGAAATCGCCGTAAAATATAAACGACTTTTAAAACAGTACCCAAAAATCCTTATTATAAAAAATACAAAATCAACCCCTCCTTCTCAACCCCACCCACAACACTATAAAAAAACCCTGTTAAACTGAAAATATTTACTCTAATACTCTAAACAAATATTTTATATTAGATTTAAATATTTTTTATTTTATTAAATAGTAGTAACTTAGATCAAATACAAATGTATAAATTTTGATCCGCATCGAATCGGATCCATCATATTAAATAGGCTTAAATGAAAAATAAGTGCCTAAAGTATATATTTTTTTGAATTTTAGGTGCCTAATGTATTTTTGCTAAAAATAGGTGCATAAAGTTTACACCGTTGCAATTTTAGGTGCCTAAAGTTTACACCTTTGAAATTTTAGGTGCATGACAGTTAAGAGGTGTTAAGAAAAATCGTTAAACAATCAATGCTTGACACGTGACATGTTTATTTTATATTTTTTAAAATTAAAAACTTAAAAAAAATTACAAAAAATTATTTTTTAAAAAATCTCGAAAATTTTCAATTTCTACAAAATAGTACCTAAATTCCTAAAATTTCTCAAACCAAAACTCACAAATCGTTGCCACTCTCGCCGCCGATCGACGCCCCTGAGCGCACCTCTTTGGTCGCTAGACCTAGACGGTAGTTTCCCCAACACGACGTCACCAGAACGTTGAACGGCGTGCTAGCCGAACGTCGAACACCAAATTGATGTTTGACTGTCACGACGTTCGGTGTTTTCAGCGACTCCGTGTTGGGCAAAACGACCACCTAGGTTCAACGACCAAAGGGTTGTGCTCAGGAGCGACGATCGACGGCGGGAGCGACAACGATTTAGGGGTTTAGGTTTGGAAAATTTTAGGGATTTTGGGACTGTTTTGTATAAATTGAATTTTTTTGAATTTTCTGAAAAAAATGAAAATTTTTAGTTTTTTTTTCAAAAAAATTAAAAAAATTAAATTAGTGTCCCGCGTTAAACATTGATTAAAAATGAAAATTTTTAGTTTTTTTTTCAAAAAAATTAAAAAAATTAAATTAGTGTCCCGCGTTAAACATTGATTGGTTAATAATTTTTTTAACACACCTTAACGTCAGACATTTATAAAAGTATAGTAATGTAAACTTTAAGTACTTATCTTTTAAAAAAATATTTTAAGTAAATATACTTTAATCAGTTATTTTTCATTTAAGCTTATTAAATAAATATTAGTTCATTCTCCAGCAGGTTACGATAGCGTAGAGGAAAGAAGAACGGTGGGGACTATATAAGTATATGACGTGGGCTTTGAAATAAATAATCGATTGCGTATGTCAATTAGCTTCAAACAATGTGCCGCTGCTGACTAAAAACTCCACAATTCCTTGGATCTGAATCCCTTCTGTTAGAGGTGAGTATCCGATCGTATCAATCTAGTCAAAAAAAAATTGAATTAATTAAATTGATTAGTTATATTTTATAATTTAGATTTTATTTAATTTATAGTCAAGTTTATAAAATTTGAATTAAGTTATTCGAATTTTTATTCAAATTTAATAGTAAGCATTCATATAATATTATGGTACTAATTGGTTTCAATTTAAACGACGTTCTATAACCATATATGATATACATAAATTATACAAAGTAGTATAATTCAACTCAAACTTAAAAACGGATCCGCTAATTACTAAAATTTTTGAGTTAATCGAATTTGCATTTTATAACTCAAACTTTATTCGTTTTAAGTCAAATTGAGCCAATTATTCGTGTTTTGTAAATTTAAAAAGAATTGACACTGACCACAAATTAAGATACGATATTTAATAAATCTCGACGTTAATTTTATTATTGAATTAAGTTAATCGTAATATTTTTTTAGAAAAAAATTTTGATACACAAGTTGTGTAAATTTTAATTTACACGGGTTTTTTAGTTTTAGGTGTTAGGGTTTAAAGTTTAGGGGTTTAGGCTTTATAGTTTAGAATTTAATATTGGTGTTTAGAATTTAGGGTTCAGTGGTTTATTTATAATTAAAAATTTACAATTTGAGTTTTATAGTGTAAATATGCATGTTTGTATAAAATAAATTTTACACAAACTGTATCAAAATTTTACCTAAATTTCCTTTTTGTCTTTCATCATTATATTATTAATAATGATCAAAGAGGAGTTGCTTTGAAGAATTTAACCAAAAAAAGACTAATTTACAATTTATGAAATTGAAAAGCTCAAAAATTTCAAACCAAAACTAAAATCCAGTTGAAATGATGCAGTTGACAAGATAGGAATCCAGCATATACATGCAAATGCATGAACTCAAACTTTGATTGGTGGAAAAATTTCGTAAAGATTTCTTATGTTTGGATGGAATAATTTTTTGGAGGCAAGTTACATCACTGAGAGTGACTGCCTTGACTAGCTGGAGTTCTTGTTTGGTTTAATACCTAATATAGCCCCTCCACTTTATAAATGTTTTCACTTTAACCCTTTTATTTTTTTCAGCCAGTTTGAGGTTTCAACTTTCAATTTTGTTCTCACTGGACGGTTTCTGTTAAAAAATGATGTCGTACCTTAATCAGGTTTCATCACGTGTAAAAAGAAAATTTAAAAAAATTGAAAATTCTAATAAGAAATAGTAAATTCAAAAAATCTAAAAAATTCTTAAAAAAATATCCAGAAGTTTATAAAAACAACTCAAGATTTTAGTTTTTTTAAGGATTTTTTGTTTTTAGGATTTTGTTTATAGTTTTATTTTTTTTATTTTATTTTTTTAAAAATAAATTAAGCATACTGTTTTAAAAATAATAAAAAATCGAAAACAAAATTGTTGTTTTTTATTTTATTTTTTTACATTTTTCTGAGTTAATGGATTTCATCTATTTTTGAGTTTTTAACAAAAAAAAAGTCAAGTGGCAAATTCTGATTAGGCCACCTGACATTTTTAACTGAAAACATCCAGGGATTAATCATTAGAAGAAATGAAAGTTGAGGGCTTAACTGGACGAAAAAGGTCAAAGTGAGAACTTTTCTGAAGTCGATGAACTAAAGTAGGTATTAAGCCTTTTTTTGGAAAAAAAAAAAGAGTTACTATTTCTTTTTATGTAGGTTCCACACTGACATTTTTATGGGTTAATGGCTAGCAGTGCTATTTTTACAAGATAAACGGACAGAGAGAACACAATCAACGCAAAGCAGACAAAACACCTTTCAAAGGTAAAGACCACACGACAAGCAGACCTCTCACCGAAGGACCATAGATTCAAGCAAGCTAGACTGTCTAAAAGCAGTCCCAAAAAATTTAGAAACGAAAACTTACACGGAAAACAGGCTGCACACAAGCAGAACAACCAAACCAAAACCTACCACTAATGTCGGGATGAACCAAAACACAGAAAGGAGAAGGATCAAACAGACATAGGGGATAAGAATGAACCTTTTTCAAAGATAGAGATGGAACATGAAAACCAGACAAGCGAGATACCTAGGAGGCGCAAAAAGACTAGACGACACAGGAGAGGCTGTCGAAAACCCGCAGTTGAAACCCACCAAAAATGCCTTTGATCCCTCCCTACCATCACCAACAACACCACTCCAGGACCAAAAACTCGAAGAGAAGTTCGTCGACGACACTCAGAAGGGATATACAGACATCCAAGCTCTCAATCGAAACGTAACTCAAACAAAATTCACGAAACAATGGAAGGGGAAATTTGGGGGAAAACTAGGGATTTTTGACTCGAGGAACAAAAGGTGTTTGAGTTGTTAGTTTAAAACTAAAAGTATGCATGAAATGTATATCCAAATCTTTGAAATGGGAATTAATAAATTCAGATATTTGGATACCATAGCTAATGACACTTATGATCTAAACTCGGAAGACTTTAGGTTAAGTTTAAATTTAAAAACATTTATAGATCAAGTTTTTATCCAATTACGTTACCAATAACTAATTATTACATTCAACAATTAAGTGAGTATGGAAGGAGACAACTCTTAAGGATCATAATTCTCGCCTACAGAGAATCGTATATACTCAGGTCTTCATAGGCGGGCATTATGATCCTGGTTTTGGTTATGCTATGTGTCTTGACTTCATTTAAGGTGCCTTTGGTTTTATGGAATGTAAGCTTCTTTTTAGGAATAAACTTATGGATTGTAGATTACGAAATAGGATTACAAGATGTGTCTTTTTCTATGCTTGTCACAGCAAGGACTCAACACGATCTTTTTATAAAAACAACGAAGTAGTCACTAATCTTTTTCCAGGTGTGATGTGATCACCTAAAACGGGTTATTTTAATAAAAACATTTTATTTTATTAAAACAACAATTTTGATTTGCGAAAACACAAAAAATAGGTTTGGGAGTCGGTTACGATTGGGGAAGGATGAACACCCCATAGTGCTCAAAAATTGGTTCCTAGCCGATTACATGTTGTCCTAATGTCGAAATTTGCAAGTTCATGTAAATTTAAATTATTGTAGATTTATGAATATGAGTTCATTTTAACGATCCCGCCATTGGAGAATAAACTATAATCACCGCCAACACTTCTGACGCTAACCCATTTACCACCTTTAATGTGAGAGCATAAATAAGGGCACGAAAAGGAGCAGAGGGTTTCTATTCATTAGATTGCGGTGTTTGGTTTAGGGAATATAAGATTAACTAGAAACACATTTTATTAAATTGTCCTTGTCCTAAAATTTATTTTAAAAAATGAAGTTTATTTCTTTAATATTTTGTCTATATTAACATAAAATTATTATTATTATTATTATTATTATTATTATTATATTAAGAAGTAAATATAAGATGCCAAAATAAATTTATAAATCATAATTATAATAATTAATAAAAATTGATTACATCGTCAACAATAATTATAATCGTAAATGATAAATAAATCAATAAATAATACCAGCAATCAATTAGTTTACATGATGATACACTAGATTCTTTTTTTCGAATGAAGATGATAATAAAAAACAAAGGACTTACAAATAACTGGAAACTAAATTATCATTGTCGAGCCAAAATTATCTTCCTCTAAAAGCTGTAAAAGAGACTGGAGTGTAATAGCCTATTTCCGTCAGGCCTCCATTTTATTCGAATGCCAACAAATCCAAAATTCAAAAAAACTAAGAAATACATAATCCAAAAATAAACAATTAAAAATCCAAAAAAAATCCAAAGTCCAGAAAAATCCATTAATCAATTCATATTATAAATCCATTATCCAATACCCCTAAACCCAAACTGCTCAACCGACCCAAATACAAATTTCAACCCATTTACCCAACTAAATCTACCTACCCTAAAACCCTTAACCTGATTCGACCCAATTACCACAACTCGCTACCCGGTTGACCTGGCTTACCCAAACCGGATATCCTAAAAAAATCCTAATGCACCTCAAACCCTAGCCAGCCGCTGCCAACCCTTGGCTTTCCTTCAACCTTCCAGAACCTTCGAGAAACATGTCCATTGGCCACCCCATTTTCCAGCCACGTCAACTCCACGTCGAAGCCACGGCAGCAACAACCCTCTACCTCAAGCGCCACACCAGCAAGCATGTCATGCATGCATGTTGCCCTTTCCACATTCGGCCAAAAATTCACTGGCTTCATCCTCCTCCCGTACGAGCAATACCTGTAAAATCAGAACACAACAATAGCAACAACCAATCAAATTTTTGCTTCATTTTTTCTTTTTTTTAAAACTTGTAAATCAGCTATAAAAGCCTAGCAAGATCACATGTAAAACCCAGACGGGTATTTTCAAGAAATCAATACAAAGTAAAAAAATTTAAAAGCTATGTATTTTGGCTTTTAAAGCCACCCCAAAACGCTGCGTTTTGCAGTTCTTTGACCGGCGCGGTGTCCCGGATCCGGGGAGGGATCCGCGCATTAGGGTCGATGGGTTAATCACCCATTTGGTCCCTCCATATTTTCCCCGTTATCAAACAAGTCAGGGGTTAATCCTTTTCCGGTCCCTCTCCTTTAACTTTCATCCAATTTCAGTTCTTTTAAACTTTGTTTTGTTTTATTTTTGGCCCCCTTACTTTGTTTTTTTTTATTTCGGTCCTTATCCATATGTTTCGTTTCTATTATGTATTATATACATGTATAATATATATTGGATATTATATATATATATTATAATGTATATTAATTATTATGGTATATATACAAGCACGTAATATGTATATTATATTATATATTTTTATGTTATTTATTATCTTATTTCATATTATATAGTATATATATATATATCTATTTTATAGTATATGCTATTATATTTATATTATATTATATGCTATTATACATTGTAATATATTATACATATCTTATATAGTTTGGTTCTTTAGTTATATTATCTATTTATTTCTCGTTCGTATCGGCCTTACGGTGACCCGCAATGGGAGATGACCCGTATTATTATGGCCCCGTTTAGTGTAGTAACTACATCTAACATTTATTTTCGTGTCTAACATTTAATTTATCGCATTTACTTTTTTGTCATTTAATTTTCGCATTTACTTTTCCGCCATTTAATTCCCGCAATTTACTTTCTTACATTTAATTTATGCAATTTACTTTAACGCAATTTATCTCTCTGCATTCATTTTATGCTCTTTGTTCGATCTGGTCTTTTTCTCATATATTAAATTTTTGCATTTATTATTTTGTTCGATATTTTATTTTTCGTAGTTACTTTATTCGCTTTTTGTGACATGTATTTTTTATCATCCATTTAAATTTTAATCTATTTAATTCCACATTACTAATTAATTAATCTAATTTATAAAAAGGAGATATTTATTAACTCGATTATTTTGGTCTTAATCTTGGCTTAATGGATATAGACCAATTATTCGAATTTATTCTTATCGCCTGACGATAAATAAAAGTGGATAAAATTTTGACAACTCATAACATCATTTTTAACTGTTTGCATCATGCATAAAAGTGATGTACTCATTTCGAACCATAAATTAACACGATAGGCAGTCTTATTCGATGTCGGTTTAATCTACGGTTCGATGTACAATCACCCTTATTAATTAAATGGATAATTAATTTGAACCCACCAAATTGTTAAAGCCCGTTCAATTAAGAACAATGAATTAAATCCAATTTTGAATTTCAGTAATTTCCATCGATTAAAAGCAATGTCTGTTTTGGTACCGATTTTCGGGCGTGATGAGGGTGCTAATCCTTCTCCACACGTAACCAACTCCCGAACCCGTTTTCAAAAGAATTCCTGGTTTTACGGTGCCCGTCCTACCTTAGTGGCCGGTGGCAACTCCAACTCTTCATTTTCGAAACAAAACAGTTTTTTTAAAACAAAATCTCCAAAGAATTCAATTTCCCCAATATTCTAAAATTTTTCAAAACAACAAAAAATTTCAAAAAATGCATATATATATATACACATATATATATTTTTAGCAATTTTAAGAGGGTCGTTACAGCTGGCGACTCCGCTGGGGATAATTTTTGAGAGTCAAGAAAAAAAACATATATTGCTTTTATCGATGGAAATTTTGAAATTCAAATTGACTTTAATTAATTTTTTCTTTCTCGAAGATACATTTTAATTCAACATGCTTTGATAATTAGTGGTCTTGCATTAATTGTTCATTTAATTCTTAAGGAATCACCGACATGTGTTGAATCATACTCATCAAGCTCTATACTTGAGCTCTGCCCCTTAAGTGGGAGTGAAACGCCACATACCCACGTGAGCAGCCCTCCACGGGTCGGTAATTCACTTTCAGAATCCACGGCTCTTGATACTTGAGCATCCCTCCATGTTACTAGGTCATGCTTTCCCTTGAACCGAATCTGATTTGCAGGCCTGTCATGGGCCAGAATCAAGGTTCTTGTTATCTTAGTAGATGATAAGATAGGTTCGAGTACCCATCTCTAGAATCTAAACCACATGTGTGAGAATCTAGGAAGCCCACCCCTTTAGAGCCATGCAGACAACCATAAAAATCTAGAATTCATGCTGTTAGGCCACTTTGGTGTATTTCTCATTCTTTATTTGTATATTTGTATACTAATACACTCTTCTTGTTTTTTTTACTTGTCCATTTTTGTACATATTCATGACACTTCCACATAAAGTGTTGATCCAAGAAAATTTCAAAATTGAAGGCTTTATTGATGGAAGAAAGAGTTCATAATGACGAGTTAAAGAATTTTGAAGTCCAAGTGGTGCAAGTGCTAATCTAAATGTACCTTATATGGCAGTTATTCTCTTTTCTCGTTGTAATAGGACTCAATCTTCATTATGAAAAGTTGTTCAATGAGAATGTTCGTCGATCAATACTTTTTGCATTCTTTCGTGCATTATCAATTATTTTTTTCCACTCATTTTATGGTGATTGCATCGCATCCAACATTAACTTCACCCAATTGGTCGGCTCTCGCACCGTACATTCGTATGATAAATGCACTCATCATTAATTTCATTCACATGCATTATAGTTACATTGCATCATCTTAAAATGCTAGTTATTTATCCACTTGCATCAACATCTGTACATCTATACATTAACATTGCATTAAGATGCATGAATTTTCTCATTCACTATCACATTTGTTCAAAATAAAGAATATGTCATGTTCGACAAAGATGATGCCCCAATCGGTGAAAAAGAAGGACAAGCTTCATAACCCACATTTGCAGTTCAGACAGTTTAAGTGATCCCGCATTGGGGGCACCCGAGCACCCCCTCAGTAAGTTTACATTAAAAAAGAACAAAAAAAGAAGAAAAAAAGAGGGCCTGAAGGTGGTGTCAATTTTTTTTGTAATGGCCTAGGGCCACATATTCAAAGTTTCAATAAAATGATGCAATCTGTTTTCAACTCTCCCTTCATTTTGTGAATATATTTGTCTATTGAGTCCCCGTATATCAATTGCACAAGAAACATTAACTTTGACCCAAGGTTGAGTCCGAGTAGCCCGTGTTTAATTGAAATCCTAAGCTGCAGAGATTACAAATGAGTGACTCGCATTTCACATTAAGGACTACCCATAATAACAAATCAGTGCAATTTAACGCATGAAGCCTGGTAATAGGCATTTTCAAAAAACATTTCAATGATTGAAGCCTGGTGTTATACTCGAATTTTGACCGGGCTAAATAAATAAATACTAAATAGATATAGTATTATAAACCATAAATAATGTCCAAATATCACATAAATGTCCAATTACAAAGCCCAAACCGAAAGCCCAAAATCCTTTACACTAGATTTTAACCTTTCCCGCCTAAACTAGTCTAACTACAACTCATTTACAACCCACTGCCAGCCCAACAAACACAGATATCATCTTTCCCGTCCAAATTTTAATCATAAAGGACACGTGGCATTCCTGGATTGGCCCAAATCAAGTTTACCAGGATTATGGTTTTGGTGACGTAATCAACCCTGACCCTATATAAAGAAAGAGAGAGTGTTAGTGAAATTAATAACAATAATTAATAATAAAAATAAAATTTAATAAGTATAATAATAGGGAGAGAGGGACCTAGGGAGCGAGGCCGACACAGTAACCAAGTGGTCACTGCCGTGAAACTCATCCGTCGCCAAAAAACTCGTCCGTCGCCGGTAAAGCCGCACCGTCATTCGACAGGACACCAACACCATGGCCGCTATATTCAAGGTAAAATCCCATTTCGTTTCTTTAATTCCTGCAAAAATAGACGAATGTTAGTCCGAAAATAAACAGAAATGGAATGAAATGAATGGTGCATGTCTGTTTTGGTGACCGTAGTAGTTATAGGAGTGGTTGGAGTCGAAGAGCGGGGCGATTCTGAGTAGCTTTAGGCCGGGAAAGTTGGGAGGTTCGGTTGAACTGGGGTAGATTTAGGTTTTTCGGTGGAAAATGGTGATTTTAAGGTTTTTAAGGTTCGAAAGAAGTTTCGGTGCGGTGGCCAGAAATTACCTCGCGGCGGCCGGTCGAAATTGAGCGGAGGTTGGAGTACTGGAACGGTGATCGGCGAACACCAGAATTTGGCCGGAGTTAGGAGGTGCAAGATCTGGCGGAGGCACAAGGGGCGGAGGAACGTCGTGATGTTTGATGTTCATCGTGTTCATTTTGAGCTCATATGAACACCATCCCAAAACCCATAATTTTGATCTTGGGTGAGGGCTTTTTCTGGGAAAAGGGTGTTTGTTAGAGATAGCATATGGGTGAAGAGAGAGAGAGAGAGCTAAGGGGAAAATAAGCCTAATTCGGGCTTAAGTTGCTTATGTACCCTAATCAAAACGCGGCGTTTTGGGTGTATGAAGACCCGTGTATTTCTGAAGCGGATCGAGTTCGACCCGTGCTTCGTAGCCTGGGTCATTTGGGTCTTAGGTCCTTAAAGTTTGTAATCCGTTTCAATTCGGTCCTCATTTCCCTTAAAATTGATCCCATATTTTGTAATTCTCCCAATTAGATCCCGTACCCTTTGATTTGTACCCTTTAGGTTTGAATTAGTGTAATTGGGTCACCTATGTTTTTGTAATTGGGCTTTAGATTCTGTAAATGTTACAATTTAGTCCTCATATTAATAAAAATCAATTTAGTGTTCATTTTGTTTTATTTTAATTAATTATTTAATTGTGTTATTAAATGCAATTAATTTATATGTGTGATGCATGTTTTAAATTACACATATAGAATTAAATGTTAGATAATTAAATACACCTAGTCTAGTTAATTAGTTAGAGCCTTCCTTAGGGTTCTCTAATTAGGATTCAATAATTGAATTAGGCAAGATAATTTTAGTAATTAAAAATATACTAAATATAAACTTTAAAATCCTAATTTGGATGGTGTTCCATTGTTTACAATGGGGTGTTATCTCAACATGGATTTTAATGAATATATTTAATATATTACACTTATAATTGGAAATCAAATTAGTTCTTTAATTAACATTAATTATTAATAAATTGTAGTTAATTAAATATATATCTAATAGAATCTTTGAGGTTCAAATCTGGATGGTGTTCCATTGTTTACAACAATAGGGTGTTATCTCAGCCTTGGTCATAAATGTGTATATTCGATATATATTTTCACTTATAATTGAATAATAATTGTTAGAGCCTTAATTAGGACTAGAACTTTAATAAATTATAAAGATTAATTAATTAGGAATATGATTAGTTTAAAGGCTTTAAATATATGGAAGGTGTTCATGAAAATGGCATTTTCTCATAAAAACCATTAAACTAATTAATATTCATAGTTTTAAACAACTAATTAATTAGAGCCTTTTAGGATTAATACTTAAAATTGAAAAGACAATAAAATGACATTCATTTAAAACCTTTTATGTTAGAAATTCATTTTTAAATACGAATAGGGGTGCCACCTAACAGGGTGCTTTTAATCTCGTATTAGAACAAAATGAATTTCCTTATAAAATAATATCTGCATTCAGAATTTAAATTCAATTAATAATTATGGGATAAATTAGATTCAAATTGTTATTCAAAAATGCCAATATGACACGTAAAATTAAAGGTACCGATAACGGGCGTTCGTAGGGGTGCTAATCCTTCTCTACATGTAACTGACTCCCGAACCCAATTTTCAAGATAGAATCTCTGGTTTGTTTTTCGGTGTTCGGTCTACCTCAAAGTGATCGGTGGCGACTCCAAAGTGTTTTTCAAGGATAAATAAAGGAAAATTTGATTTAATATGAAAAATCCTAAATTTTCAAGATTTAATTAAAAATGGCCAGAAAACCCTATTTTCCAAAAGATCGATCGTCAGGCTATTTTCACACATTTACGATTTCAAAAAAAGTGGTCGCGACAGCTTGGCGACTCCGCTGGGGATTTAAAAAAAACGAGAATGAGGCCTAATTAATTTTATATGGCATTTTGGCATTTTTTGGATTTAATTTTTCCTATAATTATTGGATGAATTTTCTGGAAAAATGCATGTAGCTTTTTCTTGTGTGATATAAATTGTCATTCATGTATAAGCCTTATACCTGGGCTTTTCACCCTTAAGTGGGAGTGAGGCATGATCTTACGTGAGTTATTCAGCTCCGTGATCGGGTTTTTTCCTCCTTCCGATATACCAACCTTATACACCGTGAGCTTACGCCTCCGCTATAAGGCGTCGTATACTCCCGAATCGATGTCTTACTAGTCCAGTAACAACAGTTCGTGTACCCAGAGTCTAGATTGAAACCCACATGCTGTATTAGAAGTCTACCCCACTAGATCCAGACAGGGACATAGGATAGGGTGTTGCTGATTTAAATTTATTTCTCTGGTTATTTTTGTGTGTGCAAAATAAACCGTTCTCTAGTTAATTTTACGCAATATAAATTATTTTACATGTAATAATTATTTTTGCTTGCAGTATTACTTCACCATACTGACATAGTTTTTTGTTTTGTTTTGTTTTTCTATGTTTTGTTATATTGCATTCATGAGAGGTATCGGTTCGAGAATTAGTCGAGTAGGCAGTGGTCATAAGAACTGAAGGGTTCGATAGACAAGTGGGGGACAGTATGTCACTGTGGATTGGATTTGAGAAGACTCAATACAAGAACGAAGACAATATTTGTAGAGATCAGGTGTCATTAATGCAAGGTTGTACTGGAAATTTCTGCACATGATGAAGTTTTGTCAGAACCAGTCTAATTTGAGAACCATAAGATGGGAATATAAAGAGTCATTTTCAATATAATTTCTGAATTATAGTGTTGCTGTCAGACAGTTAAATGGATCAATAGTTTTTTAGGGCCGTAACTTGTTTATGAAGCCAGTATAATTATTCACACTTCAGAAATATACATGTAATGCCAACAATAGAGAAATACGAGGCTTTTTAGGGGTTAAAAAAGGAAAATTTATACAAGGCTTAACAACAGATCAAGTTTCAGGATACAATGACAGTTATAGAGATAAACAAGAGTAATCTGAAAAAGGATAAATAACATATAAATTGAAGGGGCATTCAAGGATCGTTTTTAAAACCGAGGGAAGAAAAGAAGGCTTCGAACCCGGAGGCAATATCCAAGTTTCACAAGTGATGAAATTCACCAAAGGATACCATAATTAAAAAAGATGCTGATAAAGATGAGAAGTTGAAGAAAATGACATAATCAGGAAATACAATACAACAATTGAAAGATCGATTCGAAAGTTTCGAATGGGAATCACAATGAAGGGCAAAATTTTGAAAATCAAGTCGAGGTAGCAATCCAAGTTATTCAGAAATAGAGTTGTGAAATGTTAACTTTGGGAGCCAAGTACTAGGAGTTGCCAGGCATGCGTAGATTTTGTTCGATGAAGTTGAGAACCTGCAACAACATTCTGATATTGACACCAAGCTAGGATAGACGTTGATTCGGAGTCTTAACAAAGTGATCGACCAAAAGAGCTGGAGCTAGTGAACATAAAGCCATTTCTCTGTATTTGACCTTTCAGTTAAATGGGTGTTGTTCTAATGACTAGTTCTTGAAATCGATACCCCATGCATTACAACATTTAAACATTATATAAAATATAAAGAATATTGCACCTTTGTTTAAAATATTGCATTTTTGTAACATGGTATGAGTTAAAATTTATGTTTTTAAAAGCATAGGTGATTTATTAAGGTTGAACAGTCACAAAGATTGTTGAGGATCACTTGGATCGAATGAAAAAGGTTGACCAGTCCGAGAACCATATGGAAAATATGAGCTACCACATTGCTTGGAGTCAGATAGGTTGAAGGAGGAAATATGCTAGACAAAATACCAACAAGGGTAATCAGGATAGAAAATCATCTCACATAAAGGATCGGTCTGAAAGGACTCTTCATGCAAAAAAAGAGAGAAGCAAAAAAAAGAGAAGTCAAAAGTGAGAGATGGAAATAAAAAGCCAGAAAAAGATGAGTAGGTTCGGATCAATATGGCTGGGGGTATTTGTACAGAATCTAGAAAACCTGAGTTTGGATCATGAAGAGAACAACATAATGCTTGGCTTAGAGGCACTGGTGGATTTTGAAAATGCTAAAATAAGGGAAGCTCAGTGGACAGACGTAGAAAGACTGCATGAATTCAAATTCAGGTGTTTAGCTAAAAGTCTTGCCGATCGATGGTTCAACATCAATAAGAGGATAATGATTTTAACAGAGATGTGGGCAGCAGAATAGTATTCCTTTAAAGGGATAAATGCCAAGGTCAATTGAAGATTGAAGTTTTGCTCGTAAGGGAGTCAATTGCAAGATGAGCAAAATACAGATACAAGACAAAAAGACTGAAGAGTTCATGAAGCAATTGTTTCTATTCAATGTCATGTACAGATTTGTGACTCTACCCTATCCAAAATCACCTTCAGATAATGGCCCCATTGAAGTTTTGGTCTCATCCGGGTTGGGTATTTATGTTCCGAAAGTAAGAAGCCCAATTCAATCAAAGATTATTGTTTATTGGAAGAATTGAGATAAGAGGAAAATGACAGAAGTTATGATAAACTTTTGTGAATAACTCGTTGCAGTCTGGGGTTTATCAGAGTCAGAGTAATGTTTTGGCATTTTTCTGCAATATTTTCTTCACCAAATAATGCTCCAAGGTCAGATGTTCAAGAT
The DNA here is from genome assembly GCA_019671005.1 of Hibiscus mutabilis. NCBI lineage: Eukaryota > Viridiplantae > Streptophyta > Magnoliopsida > Malvales > Malvaceae > Hibiscus > Hibiscus mutabilis. The sequence goes on along the minus strand of CM033752.1, from coordinate 36,826,138 downwards.
GCTCATGTAAGTGAAAAGTCTAAATCTAAACTGGATCCCATTCATGTTTTTATTGTGAGATACATTTCAGATTGTTCGAAGTTTCACAGTATCATGAGAAATTATTAGAGCCCCGTTAATTAAGTTGTTACAATATCAAAACTGTTATGAGGTATGATTGAGACATTGAAGATTGCTATATTTTCAAGCTGCAAATTCAAAACTTCTTGAAGTAGAAGGTTTTGGAAGTTGAGTGAGATATGTAACTTTAAAAGTAGCCTCTTATTGGAGAAATGCAATTGGATTGCTCAGAAAACAAATGCTGAAAATGTTAAGTGGAAAGAGAGAAAGAAGTGAATGAATGCAATGATCATACTTCATGTGGTCATGGAAGGAAAAGGTCAATTGACTCGTCAGGTTTATCATGGAAGATTCCTCGAATAAATACAAATTTTAGAGTGCTCATTTTAGACTTATCTTATCTCTGGACCGGTGAAGAAGATGTTAAGCCCATTTACCTGTAGTTATGATCCCGATAGTATTTGCACATTTTATATGGGACACCAGGATAAGATACCAAGAAGTATATGCCCTTAATGGAAGAAATTAAGAAGTTGGTTAGTCAGAGATCCAGAATGAATACTTCCAAAATTTTCTAGAGTTTTGAAGTCTGTCTCGTTCATGTCTGTGCATCAAGGGAGTGCAGCTTGCAAGAATTATCTCTGAAGTAGTATATGAAATCAACTCCGTTACTTCAAGCCCGAAGATTTTCTTCTATTGCTTCAAAGAAGATTTTCAAAGTGTAAGGTGATGGTCGCTGTTGCGTGTAATACGTGCTCCGTAATTGTGCAAGTGTACACGTCGCAAGTTAGAGTATAAAAGATATCGTCTCCACAGGGATTGGTGCCACTTTAAGAATCTAATCTCTTGCACTATAAAAAGTAAAAACACAAATAGAAGATTATAAGAGTTTAAACTAATAACTAAACAAGAAAGTAATAAAGTAAAAGAATAGATGAGATCAAATGAGAGAGATAGGCTAGGTTATCGTGAGTTGAGGTGTGATAGCTGATTGGATCATCTTGGTAAAAGAGTGCAACGGTAACTCAGTTACCGTGGCAACTTGCACAACGGGGTTGCCTTGGCAACTAATTGATGGTTGCCTGGGCGACTAGTGGGGCAACTACTTAGGCATCTAGGCAGCAATCTTCAAGGTTCGGCAGAGTGTTCTTCAATGGTTTCTTCTTATCCCTAAGTCGAAACTCTAGCTACTTGTGCATGCCTTGATAATACATCCATGCTTGAATCAAGGGTGAACAACAACCAATCTTGCGCTCTTCTTAGCCGTTGAAATCCTTAACTTATTCCTAAGCCGAATTAATCTTCACCATCAATAGATTGAATAAAGATCATATTCATTCGTTTCTTGAATCTAACTCTCCCGATATTAGATAAATAGATGAAGTCACGAGATCCTCTCCCAATTCACTCGCAAATAAGAATAAGAACCAAGAATGAATAAACATTTAATAGAAAAGTGCAAACTCTTATTACCTAAACAAAATCCAATAGTTTCTCACAACCACAAGACATAATAACCTTATCCAAATAGATTTAGTTCATGGCTAGGTTCCAAAGAAACACAAGATAAAGAATCCCTAGCATGAACCTAATTGAAAAAGAAAGAAAAATATGAAGAATGGATGGAGCTTTGTCAAAATCCTCCTTGCCCTTGCTGTTGTCGAAAATTCTCTCATCTCTCTCCTTGGAGTTGACTGCTTGGTGATCTATTTATAGGGCTAGGTCAAAGTCCTCCTTTGAGGAGGAAGTTAAGTTGGAATTAAATTATCTTTAAAGAATATAATTCTTTATTATAATTATATTCCTTCTAGAACTTTTCATATCTTCTTGGGATTTAATTCTTCTTTAACCTCTTCATGGAAATCAAACTCCTTTGGGATTTAGCTTTGCTCTACGTCATCTTGGGCTTGTCTAATTATCAATTTCAATTACAATATCACCTTATTCTTTGTCGACAATTGCCCTGGCAACTGGCTCAGTGTCTCCTTCATGTATTGCCCTGGCAACTAGCTCGGAATCTCCTTCATGCATTGCCCTGGCAACTAGCTCTAGCCTTGCTTTGGCAAGTGATCATGCACATACACACAAAACACACCAAAGCAGCATCTTTTCCCACAAAAACAACCAAGTTATGCAATCAAGCTCAACGATGGAAGGAAACATGGATTAATGCATGAATGACTAATTATGTAACTAATATGAGCCTAAGTCTAACAATAATATGAGTAAAAAGGGTAAGAAAAGTAGTACTTTTGAACACTTATCACACCCCTAAACTCAAACTATTGCTTGTCCTCAAGCAATGTAAACTAATAATTACCTGCCAAGACTTCAATTTTCACAAACTTAGCTTTGAACTTGATTTCAATTCTCAGAACCGGGGCACAAAGTATGATTGGCTTTTCATTTTTCGGAAAACTTAAGATTTACTCGGAATCAAACTATAATGCTTGTGAGTGTGTGCGGAGTTGTGTGCGAGTTGATTTTTCGGATTCTATGCAAACAAGAAGTTTTCCAATTACTTCATTGGGTTCTTTTAACATGTTTTAACTAGAGCCGGATTCGGGCACCTCTAGTGTTTTGTTTTTAATTTTCTTAAGTTAATTAATTTATTCGACTAGAGCCGGTTTCGGGCACCTCTAGCAATCAATTTCTTAGCATATGCTAGAGCCAATTTCGGGCACCTCTAGCATTCATCCAATTTTTATTCTAATCCCCTAATTTTTTTAATTATCAACCTAAGTTCACTAGAATTCCTTAAATCAATCAAACCACAACAGTGTTTCATCAGATTTAGCATCATAGTAAAATTCTAAGTTTTTCCATGGTTATCCTAGAATAAAAATTTTATCAATTAAGTGCATTGGCAAAGTCATCATCGGATATTCATCAAATCTAGGCAATTCTTGTTCCAACTAAAGGCATGGCAAGCAATTTATGTATCTTAAATGCAATACTTAAGATGAATGCAACTAAACATGGTAACTAACTAATAACAATCCCCCCAAAACTCGAGTGAGGCATTGTCCTCAATGCATGCAACAAATAAAAATAAAGAAAAGTAAAATGCAAACGAGAACTTACTCTGAGAGTTCGTCATCGTGGATGATTAGTTTCCTTTTGGTCGGTGTCTTGATTCTTTTGCTTAAACGCGGTGGTTGCTTCCTTGTTGCCCATGGTGGAATCGATCCTTGTATAGGGTTATCCTCATCGTCCTCTTCATCAATGTCATTGACTTTTCGCTTGGGCTTGGAGGATTCAATTGGTGCTGTCTTTGTTGGTGCAATGGAAGACTCGTCCGAATCTGAAAAATCTGACAATGATTTTGTACGAGTTGATTCAGGCATAGGTGCTTTACCTTTGGCTTTTGCAGTGGTTGCCAGGATGTCTTTATCTTTGGTTGCCGTGGCATCTTTAGGGTTGGTCGTCGTGGCATCATCTGTTGTGGTTGCCGTGGCGGTTGCTTTATTGGTTGCCGGGGCAAGGATCTCGGCAGGAAAGATTGGGAACGACACGCGGCTGTCCGGGTACTTTTCTAGGATGACTTGGGTGATGGCATTATTGTGCTCCTTCATGTACCGCATGAACATTAGTTGCCGATCTTCAATTTGCCTTAGGTGGCTCGCCAATGGTTGCAAGAGTGCTTCAAAGTGTCCCGGTGTTGATGGCCGAGTTGCTCGGGTGTTAGGTGCTTGGGCATTAGGGATTGCCGGGGCAGCAGGAGTTGCTGCGGCAATTGGAGGCCTTGAGGATTTTTCTGGTGCCTCTCCCATTAGCTTTCAGATTTGTGCTTGATTCCAACCAAACTTTGGTAGGGCCTTTTCATCGGTGGACTCACTTGGGACATGCATCTCCTTGCAAAGATTAGAAATTAAGCACGGGAAGAAAAGAGAACCCTTATCTTTTGAGCTACATACAAAAATCTCATCACAAATAATTTTTCCAATGTTAATGATGCGATTATGCAAAATAGAATGTATGAGCAAAAGAAGTGGTATATCAATGGTAGTATTGTGTGTGGTGGGCATTAAAGAAGTTTTAACAAACTTATTCTATATTTTTGCCTCGGGTTTAAGCCGAAGGCGATTTACCGTGCCCTTGTATTTACCGTCGTTCCAATGAGTTCTCGGTTGAGTGAGTTCTTGAAGCACCTTGTCGAGTTGCTTGGGCGTGATTTGATCAACAAAGGCTTGATGCTCGTCCTTCTCAATGTAAAGCCCATAAAAGGTGTTGATGTTTTCGGGACTTATGAGTATGGCCTTGTCACAAACAAAAACATAAGGATTATCCGGGTTAGGTGAGTGAGCATAGAATTCTCTTACCCATGAGATGTTGCCCGGTTCCGATTGATGGCAAAAGATTTGCCACTTTTGATGTGCAATCCTCTCGAAGATGAATGGTTCAAGGCCGAAATATTGATGAGAGTTGGAGTATTCAAAGCCTTGTTCTTCATAAATCTTTCGGCTTTCAAACTTGGAGTGAAATCTTTCTTGAACCACCGGTGTAGCAAACTTCTTGCATCTTGGTTCTTTGGAGGAACTTGGATGAACCAAAAATTTAATTTTGGATGCCATGGATGATCTTGGTTGTGAGTTTGGTAAAAACAAAGAAAAGAAAATAAAAGAAACTAAAGAGTTGCAAGATGAAAAGTAGGAATAGGTTTCTTGGAAGTTAAGGGTGATGGGTTATATAGAAAAGATAAATAGTAAAGTGGGTGAGATTAATTTTGGATAGAGAATAAAGGGGGTTTCAGTTTAGGGGAAGGGTGACGGCAATGGGGTTTAATTAGGGTAAGTTGGAGACTTTATATAAACCTTAGATTCAGCCCATTAATTTCCTTGTTGAAGATGTTTTCCTTCTTGGATCAAAATTCCTCTTTATCTTGAACTCTTTTCCTACAATTCAAAGACAAATCAAATAAGGATTAAAATTAAAGATAAACTAATAAAAGAAAATAAATAAAGATGTGTAAAGGGATTCTTAAACTTAAAAAGATAAAAAAGTAAATCTATCCTAAAAATATAATAATAATCGAAAAAATAGTTCAAAAATAAAAAATAAATAAAAACATAAAAAATAATCAAAAATAATAAAAATAAAAATAAAAATAAAATATCGAAAGGAGAGCATGCTCATGCATCTCCTAAGGTGACCACTTCTTTGTTACGTTCCACATGGGCACCATTGTAGTGCTTTAATCTTTGTCCATTAACTTTGAATTCATGTTTGTCAGTGATGGACTTGATTATCATGGCACCATGGGAGAATGGTTTGACAACTTCGAATGGTCCCGACCATCTTGATTTCAGTTTTCCCAGGAAAAGTTTTAGCCGAGAATTGAATAAAAGAACTAGTTGCCCTGGCATGAATTACTGCGGCAATAGTTTCTTGTCATGCCATTGCTTTGTTTTCTCCTTGTAGATTCGTGCATTGTTATAGGCGAGTGCACGAAATTCTTCTATCTTGTTGAGGTCCAACAAATGCTTTTGTCCGGCACTTTCCCAATCCATATTCACGGTCTTGATTGCCCAATATGCCTTGTGTTCGATTTCCACCGGTAGATGGCATGTTTTGCCATAGACAAGTCAGAAGGGGGACATACCTAAGGGTGTTTTGAATGCAGTGCGATATGCCCAAAGTGCGTCATCTAGTCTTAATGACCAATCATTCCTAGAGGGATTTACAACTTTCTCGAGTATACTCTTCAATTCCCGGTTGGAAATTTCTGCTTGCCCATTGGTTTGTGGGTGATATGCCATGGCAATCTTGTGTGATACGCCTAAGCGTTGCAACATCTTGGCAATAAGTCTGTTATCAAAATTCTTGCCTTCGTCACTGATAATTGCTCTCGGCATCCCAAACCGTGTAAATATATTTTTCTGCAAGAATCGTTGCACGGTCTTGGAATCGTTGTTGGGAACTGCAACTGCCTCAACCCATTTAGACACGTAGTCGACGACAAGTAGAATTTAGAGGTTGCCGAATAAAGATGGGAAAGGTCCCGTAAAATTGATCCCCCATACATCGAACAATTCCACCTCGATGATGTTTTGGAGCGGCATCTCATGTCGTCTAGAGATATTGCCCGTCCTCTAGCAACGATCACATTGCTTGTAAAAGTCTTGGGCATCTTTGTACAATGTTGGCCAATACAATTTGGATTGCAAAACTTTGGCCGTGGTACAAGTTCCTCCAAAATGTTCTCCATAGGGTGAAGAATGACATTGCCAGAGTACATTCTGCTGCTCCTCTTCAGGGATACATCGGCGTATAACCTGATCTGCATATTGATTAAACAAAAGAGGCTCATCTCAAAAGTAATGCTTAGCATCATGGCAGAACCGTTTTTTTCCCTTGGTGAGTAATACCATAAGGTAAAATACCAGAAATAAGGAAATTAACTAAATCTGCGTACCGGGTATTGCCGAGGCATGTGCTGTCGTGGCGAATACTCCCAAAATTGCCGAGGTGTGCTCGTCTAGGGTTGCCGAGGCGTGCACGTCAAGGGCTGCTGCGGCGTCGAGAGTTGCCGAGGCGTGCGCGTCTATGGTTGCCAAGGCATCGAGGGTTACCGAGGCATGCGCGTCAAGGGTTGCTAAGGCGTGCGCATCCATGGTTGCCGAGGCGTCGAGGGTTGCCGAGGCATGCGCGTCAAGGGTTGCCGAGGCGTGCACATCTATGGTTGCCGAGGCAACTAAAAGTTGCTCATCTGAGAATGCATCGCATATCTCTAGATCCGTGTCCTCCTCCCTATTGCGTTCTAAACGTGATAAGTGATCGGCCACTTGATTTTCTGTTCCTTTCCTGTCCTTAAGTTCAATATCAAATTCTTGTAAAAGTAATATCCAATGAATCAAACGAGGTTTGGCATCCTTTTTAGCAAATAAATATTGATTGCCGAATGGTCCGTATGAGCAATTACCTTTGTACCAATCAAATAGGATCGGAACTTGTCAAATGCGAAAACTACAGCTAGTAACTATTTCTCCGTTGTTGTGTAATTTATTTGAGCACTATTAAGAGTTTTACTAGTGTAGTATATCACATGGAAGGTCTTACCTGTGCATTGGCCTATGACTGCTTCTACCGCAAAATCACTTGCATCACACATGAGCTCAAAAGGTAGCGTCCAATCTGGTGGAACGATAATGGGTGCTGAGGCAAGCTTTTTCTTTAGGGTTTTGAATGCTTGGGCGCAAGAATCATCAAAATCGAAGACTTTATCCTGTTCAAGCAAATTACATAAGGGTTTAGTGATTTTAGAAAAATTATGAATGAACCTCCTGTAAAAACCTGCATGTCCAAGAAAGTTTCGAATTCCTTTAACCGAACTTGGTGGGGGTAATCTCTCGATCACGTCTACCTTGGCTTTGTCTACTTCAATTCCCTTGGATGAAATCTTGTGGCCGAGCACTATTCCTTCATCTACCATAAAATGGCACTTCTTCCAATTGAGGACTAAATCAGTTTCTTCACATCTTGCCAACACCTTCTCTAAATTGCTGAGGCAGCTGTCGAAGTCATTACCAAAAACAGAAAAATTATCCATGAAGATCTCAAGGAAGTCTTCGACCATGTCTGAAAAGAGTGCCATCATGCATCTTTAGAAGGTTGCCAGGGCGTTACACAATCCGAACAACATCCTTCAGAAAGCATAAGTACCGTACGAGCATGTGAAGGTTGTCTTTTCTTGATCTTCTGGTGCTATGGAAATTTGATTGTAACCTGAATAACCATCAAGAAAACGATAAAAGGGTTTACCTGCAAGACGGTCAAGCATTTGATCAATAAAGGGTAATGGGAAGTGATCTTTCCTAGTGGTTTTGTTTAGCTTTCGATAATCCATACAAACCCTCCAACCGGTCACGATCCTGGTTGGAATGAGTTCATTGTTTTCATTACTTACCACCGTTATACCTCCCTTTTTCGGTACACATTGTACCGGACTTACCTATGTTCTATCAGAGATAGGGTATATAATGCCGGCGTCAAGCCACTTGATGATTTCTTTCATTACAACCCCTTTCATGGCATGATTCAGTCTCCTCTGGGCCTCAATCGAAGGTTTGTGATCATCTTCCAACAAAATATTGTGCATGAACACTGCCGGGCTAATTCCCTTCAAGTCGGCAATTGTCCACCCTATTGCCTTTTTGTGTAACATCAACATTTTGACCAGCTTTTTTTCCTACTCAGGCTGTAACTTAGAAGAAATAATTACAGGCAATGTATTATCGGTTCCTAAGTATGCATATTTTAGTTGCTCTGGCAGCTGTTTCAACTCAAGAATCGGTGGTTGTTCAATAGAGGGCTTTTCGAGCTTACCTTCCTTACCTGAGTAATCCAGTGGTTCAAAGTATGTACCTGATCGATTGACTAGCCAATTTGCCTCTTGTTGTTGTTCCTCATCGACCGGTTCTTCATACTCCTCATGTTCATCTTGATCGGTAATGTAGTTGCCGAGGCAACTAAATTCCTCGTCGAAGTTAAACTCTTCCGTGGCATGAAGAAGTTGGCATTCTTCTGGATCATCGGCATGCCTTAGTGTTTGGAACACATTTAGTTTAACTTGCTGGTCATTCACCCTCATTGTGAGTTATCCCTTTTCAACATCGATCAAGGTTCTCCCTATTGCTAGGAATAGTCTCCCGAGAATGATAGGTGCATGCTCATCTGCTTCATAATCTAAAATAATAAAGTTAGCGGGAAAAATAAATTTATCAACTTTTACCAGTATGTCTTCGATTTTTCCCTCTGGATGCACATAGGATCTGTCGGCTAGCTGTAGCATAAATGTTGTAGGTCTTGCCTTCCCGATTTCTAGTTTATGGAAAACCAATTTAGGCATCAAGTTTATGCTAGCCCCAAGGTCGCATAATGTTTTCCCGACATAGTGGTTTCCTATGGAACAAGGTATTGTGAAACTTTTGGGATCTTTCAACTTAGGTGGCATACGATTGTGCAACATGGCCATGCATTCCTCTGTTGCGGCAACTGTTTCAAACTCTCCTAGCCTTGTTCTCTTGGACACAATGTCTTTAAGAAACTTGGCATAGTTCGACATTTGTTCAATTGCTTCCACCAATGGCAAGTTGATGTGGACTTGCTTTAGGATATCAAGAAACTTCTTGAATTGATATTCTTGCTTTTGTCGCTTCAACCTTTGTGGGAATGGTGGTGGAAGTCGGATATCTTCGATCCTTTCATTGGTTTGGAACCTGATTGACGGTATTGCCGGGACAACTGGAGTTGCCGAGGCATTATCAACTGGGTTTGCCGAGTCATGCTTATCGCAAGTTGCTGAGGCATCCTTATCGTCGGTTGCCGAGGCATGCTTATTGCCGGTTGCTGCGGCAATTCCTGGTTCAGCATCTGAGGCTTTGCCGCTAGGTTCGTCTTGATCTTTTTGTGGAGTTTTGTTTGATGAGCGGGCTTGAGCCTCTTTAAGTTGTTGACCACTTCTAGTGGTGATCGCCTTACATTGCTCATGGCCAGTTCCTCTTGCGACTTCAGTATCACTAGGTAAACCTCATTGCGGTCTAGTATTCAGGTTTTGAGCAAATTGTCCAACTTGATTTTCCAATGATTTGATTGTCGCCTCTTGGTTTTGCAATCTCATCTCGGTCCTGTTAATAAAAGCATCAGTTCTTTTTATGAATTTACTATTCTCAGCCATATAAGATTCAGTTTTCATCATAAAAGCATGTAGAGAATTTTCCAAAGAACTAGATGTTGTCGGTTGTTGCTGCGGCAACTGTTGTTGTGGCATATTCTGCTGGAATCCCGATGCTTGTGCATTATGATTGTTCTGGTTTAGAGCATTGTTGGGATTACTCCATGAAAAATTCGGGTGCTTCTTCCAAGCTAGATTGTATGTATTGGACATCACATTGTTGTTCCGGTTGTAATTCCCCACATAGAAGCTGGATTCCGGATTCTGCATACATTCAGAAGAATCATGGTTACCACCACATAACTCACAAAAAGAATCCATTACCTTGTTATAGTATAAAAGATATCTTCTCCACAGAGATTGGTGCCACTTCAAGAATCTAATCTCTTGCACTATAAAAAGTAAAAACACAAATAGAAGATTATAGGAGTTTAAACTAATAACTAAACTAGAAAGCAATAAAGTAAAAGAATAGATGAGATCAAATGAGAGAGATAGGCCAAGTTATCGTGAGTTGAGGTGTGATAGCCGATTGGATCGTCTTGGTAAAAGAGTTCAAGGGCAACTCAGTTGCCGTGGCAACTTGCACAACGGGGTTGCCTTGGCAACTAATTGATGGTTGCCTGGGCGACTAGTTGGGCAACTACTTGGGCGTCTGGGTAGCAACCTTCAAGGTTCGGCAGAGCATTCTTCAATGGTTTCTTCTTATCCCTAAGTCAAAACTCTAGCTACTTGTACATGCCTTGATAATACATCCCTGCGTGAATCAAGGGTGAACAACAACCAATCTTGCGCTCTTAGCCGTTGAAATCCTTAACTTATTCCTAATCCGGATTAATCTTCACTATCAATAGATTGAATAAAGATCATATTCATTCGTTTCTTGAATCTAACTCTCCCGATATTAGATAAATAGATGAAGTCACGAGATCCTCTCCCAATTCACTCGCAAACAAGAATAAGAACCAATAATGAATAAACCTTGAATAGAAAATTGCAAACTCTTATTACCTAAACAAAATCCAATAGTTTCTCACAACCACAAGACATAATAACCTTAGCCAAATAGATTTAGTTCATGGCTAGGTTCCAAAGAAACACAAGATAAAGAATGCCTAGCATGAACCTAATTGAACAAGAAAGAAAAAGATGAAGAATGGATGGAGCTTTGTCGAAATCCTCATTGCCCTTGATGTTGTCAAAAATTCTCTCATCTCTCTCCTTGGAGTTGACGACTTGGTGATCTATTTATAGGGCTAGGTCAAAGTCCTCATTTGAGGAGGAAGTTAAGTTGGAATTAAATTATCTTTAAAGAATATAATTCTTTATTATAATTATATTCCTTCTAGAACTTCTCCTATCTTCTTGGGATTTAATTCTTCTTTAACCTCTTCATGGAAATCAAACTCCCTTAGGATTTAGCTTTGCTCCACGTCATCTTGGGCTTGTCTAGTCATCAATTTCGACTACCATATCACCTTATTCTTTGTCGACAATTGCCCTGGCAACTGGCTCGACGTCTCCTTCATGCATTGCCCTGGCAACTAGCTCGGCATCTCCTTCATGCATTGCCCTGGCAACTAGCTCTAGCCTTGCTTTGGCAAGTGATCCTCCACATACACACAAAACACACCAAAGCAGCATCTTTTCCCACAAAAACAACCAAGTTATGCAATCAAGCTCAACGATGGAAGGAAACATGGATTAGTGCATAAATGACTAATTATGTAACTAATATGAGCCTAAGTCTAACAATATTTGTAGAGATCGGATGTCATTAATGCAAGATTGTACTGGAAATTTTTGCACATGATGAAGTTTTCCCAGAACCAGTCTAATTTGAGAACCATAAGATGGGAATATAAAGAGTCATTTTCAATAAAATTTCTGAATTATAGTGTTGCTGTCAGACAGTCAAATGGATCAATAGTTGTTTAGGGCCGTAACTTGTTTATGAAGCCCGGTATAATTATTCACACTTCAGAAAGATACATGTAACGCCAGCATTAGAGAAATATGAGGCTTTTTAGGGGTTAAAAAAGGACAATTTATACAAGGCTTAACAACAGATCAAGTTTCAGGATACAATGGCAGTTACAGAGATAAACAAGAGTAATCTGAAAAAGGATAAATAACAGATAAATTGAAGGGGCACTCAAGGACTGTTTTTAAAACTGAGGGAAGAAAAGAAGGCTTCAAACCCGAAGGCAATATCCAAGTTTCACAAGTGATGAAATTCACCAAAGGATACCATAATTAAAAAAGATGCTGATAAAGATGAGAAGTTGAAGAAAATGACAGAATCAGGAAATACAGTACAACAATTGAAAGATTGGTTCGAAAGTTTCGAATGGGAATCACAATGAAGGGCAAAATTTTGAAAATCAAGTCGAGGTAGCAATCCAGGTTATTCAGAAATAGAGCTGTGAAATGTTAACTTTGGGAGCCAAGTACTAGGAGTTGTCAGGCATGCGCAGATTTTGTTCGATGAAGTTGAGAACCTGCAACAACATTCTGATATTGACACCGAGCTAGGATAGACGTTGATTCAGAGTCTGAACAAAGTGATCGACCAAAAGAGTTGGAGCTAGTGAATATATAGCCATTTCTCTGTATTCGACCTTTCAGTTAAATGGGTGTTGTTCTAATGACTAGTTCTTGAAATCGATACCTCATGCATTACAACATTTAAACATTATATAAAATATAAAGAATATTGCACCTTTGTTTAAAATATTGCATTTTTTTGTAACATGGTATGGGTTAAAATTTATGTTTTTAAAAGCATGGGTGATTTATTAAGGTTGAACAGTCACAAAGATTGTTGAGGATCACTTGGATCGAATGAAAAAGGCTGACCAGTCCGAGAACCAGATGGAAAATATGAGCTACCACATTGCTTGGAGTCAGATAGGTTGAAGGAGGAAATATGCCAGACAAAATACCAACAAGGGTAATCAGGATAGAAAATCATCTCACATAAGGGATCAGTATGAAAGGACTCTTCATGCAAAAAAAGAGATAAGCAAAAAAAAGAGAAGTCAAAAGTGAGAGATGGAAATAAAAAGCCAGAAAAAGATGAGTAGGTTCAGATCAATATGGCTGGGGGCATTTGTACATAATCTAGAAAACCTGAGTTTGGATCATGAAGAGAACAACATAATGCTTGGCTTAGAGGCACTGATGGATTTTGAAAATGCTAAAATGAGGGAAGCTCGGTGGACAGACGTAGAAAGACTGCATGAATTCAAATTCTAGTGTTTAGCTGAAAGTCGTGCTGATTAATGGTTCAGCAGCAATCAGAGGATAATGATTTTAACAGAGATGTGGGCAACAGAATAGTATTCCTCTAAAGCGATAAATGCCAAGGTCAATTGAAGATTGAAGTTTTGCTCATAAGGGAGTCAATTGCAAGATGAGCAAAATACAGATACAAGACAAAAAGACTGAAGAGTTCATAAAGCAGTTGTTTCTATTCAATGTCATGTACAGATTTGTGACTCTACCCTATCCAAAATCACCTTCAGATAATGGCCCTATTAAAGTTTTGGTCTCATCCGGGTTGGGTATTTATGTTCCGAAAGTAAGAAGCCCAGTTCAATCAAAGATTATTGTTTGTTGGAAGAATTGAGATATGAGGAAAAAGACAGAAGTTATAATAAACTTTTGTGAATAACTCGTTGCAGTCTGGGGTTTATCAGAGTCAGAGTAATGTTTTGGAATTTTTCTGCAATATTTTCTTCACCAAATAATGCTTCAAAATCAGATGTTCAAGATGCTCATGTCAGTAAAAAGTCTAAATCTAAACTGGAACCCATTCATGTTTTTATTGTGAGATACATTCAAGATTGCTCGAAGTTTCACAGTATCATGAGAAATTATTAGAGCCCTATTAATTAAGTTGTTACAATATCAAGACTGTTATGAGTTATGATTGAGACATTGAAGATTGCTATATTTTCAAGCTGCAAATTCAAAACTTCCTGAAGTATAAGGTTTTGGAAGTTGACTGCGATATGTAACATTAAAAATAGCCTCTTATTGGAGAAATACAATTGAATTGCTCAGAAAACAAATGCTGAAAATGTTAAGTGGAAAGAGAGAAAGAAGTGAATGAATGCAATGATCATACTTTATGTGGTCGTGGAAGGAAAAGGTCAATTGACTCATCAGGTTTATCATGGAAGATTCCTCGAATAAATGCAAATTTTAGAGTGCTCATTTTAGACTTGTCTTATCTCTGGACCGGTGAAGAAGATTTTAAGCCCATTTGCCTGTAGTTATGATCCCGATAGTATTTGAAAATTTTATATGGGACACCAGGATAAGATACCAAGAAGCATATGCCCTTAATGGAATAAATTAAGAAGTTGGTTAGTTAGAGATCCAGAATGAATACTTCCAAAACTGTCTGGAGTTTTGAAGTCTGTCTCGTTCATGTCTGTGCATCAAGGGAGTGCAGCTTGCAAGAATTATCTCTGAAGTAGTATATGAAATCAACTCCGTTACTTCAAGCCCGAAGATTTTCTTTTATTGCTTCAAAGAAGATTTTCAAAGTGTAAGGTAATGGTCGCTGTTGTGCGTAATAAGTGCTCCGCAATTGTGCAAGTGTACACGTCGCAAGTTATAGTATAAAAGATATCGTCTCCATAGGGATTGGTGCCACTTCAAGAATCTAATCTCTTGCACTATAAAAAGAAAAAAACACAAATAGAAGATTATAGGAGTTTAAACTAATAACTAAACTAGAAAGCAATAAAGTAAAAGAATAGATGAGATCAAATGAGAGAGATAAGCCAGGTTATCGTGAGTTGAGGTGTGATAGCCGATTGGATCGTCTTGGTAAAAGAGTGCAAGGGCAACTCAGTTGCCGTGGCAACTTGCACAACGGGGTTGCCTTGGCAACTAATTAATGGTTGCCTGGGCGACTAGTTGGGCAAGTACTTGGGCGACTAGGCAGCAACCTTCAAGGTTCGGCAGAGCGTTGTTCAATGGTTTCTTCTTATCCCTAAGTCGAAACTCTAGCTACTTATGCATACCTTGATAATACATCCCTGCGTGAATCAAGGGTGAACAACAACCAATCTTGCACTCTTCATAGCCGTTGAAATCCTTAACTTATTCCTAAGCCGGATTAATCTTCACCATCAATAGATTGAATAAAGATCATATTCATTCGTTTCTTGAATCTAACTCTCCCGATATTAGATAAATAGATGAAGTCATGAGATCCTCTCCCAATTCACTCGCAAACAAGAATAAGAACCAAGAATAAATAAACCTTGAATAGAAAAGTGCAAACTCTTATTACCTAAACAAAATCCAATAGTTTCTCACAACCACAAGACACAATAACCTTAGCCAAATAGATTTAGTTCATAGCTAGGTTCCAAAGAAACACAAGATAAAGAATCCCTAGCATGAACCTAATTGAACAAGAATGAAAAAGATGAAGAATGGATGGAGCTTTGTCAAAATCCTCCTTGCCCTTGATGTTGTCGAAAATTCTCTCCTCTCTCTCCTTGGAGTTGACTGCTTGGTGATCTATTTATAGGGCTAGGTCAAAGTCCTCATTTGAGGAGAAAGTTAAGTTGGAATTAAATTATCTTTAAAGAATATAATTCTTTATTATAATTATATTCCTTCTAGAACTTCTCATATCTTCTTGGGATTTAATTCTTCTTTAACCTCTTCATGGAAATCAAACTCCTTTGGGATTTAGCTTTGCTCCACGTCATCTTGCGTTTGTCTAGTCATCAATTTCGACTACCATATCACCTTATTCTTTGTCGACAATTGCCCTGGCAACTGGCTTGGCGTCTCCTTCATGTATTGCCCTGGCAACTAGCTCGACATCTCCTTCATGCATTGCCCTGGCAACTAGCTCTAGCCTTGCTTTGGCAAGTGATCCTGCACATACACACAAAACACACCAAAGTAGCATCTTTTCCCACAAAAACAACCAAGTTATGTAATCAAGCTCAACGATGGAAGGAAACATGGATTAATGCATGAATGACTAATTATGTAACTAATATGAGCCTAAGTCTAACAATATTATGAGTAAAAAGGGTTAGAAAAATAGTACTTGTGAACACTTATCAGTCGCAAATGTTCGATCACTCATGGGGAGGATATGACTGAGTTTGGGGCAATTATCTTCAGTTGATATGTCAGCCAGTTCAGGGGCTTAGCAAGTTTTCCCACAGAGTTCTGATGGTTCTGTAAAATTAAAGATGAACTTGATGAAAGTTCAAGAACTTAAAATGTTCAGTGACTTGAGGCATTTGTTCACCCTATGTAATAAATGTGGGGTAAACTTAATATGGCGAGAGACTAGTGAAGCGACATTGAGGAATTTGGTCACTGAATAATTAAAAACTGTTAAGAAAGAATGAGAGCATCAGAACATGAATAAGAATGGGCATGTCTTTGTAATGGTGAATAAAAATAAAGAATTGACGGTAGAAGCAGAGTGACCAAAGTGAACTCAAGTCTTCCTTGATTAATGGTCAATAGTGAACCATGAGAGATCTGTCTGCAATTTTGGGACTGTTGTGGAGTAATGCCCTAAATCATCCCGATCGCTTTTGCCCACGAGCATTGGGTGGAGGCTATTTCAATTTATTTGTTTATGATGCTTGTTTCATATATATTTTTCTCAAATGGCGAACATTTTGCTTTCTTTGATTCTTTAATATTTCATTCGTTCTTTGTTATGGGTTAGTTTTGTTCTCCCATACGTATATGTATATATCTTCACTAACATTTTTTTAGGACCCTGGATATTAATTGTAAGAGTGACCTTGAATCAAATTCAGAGATCAGCTTCAAAATGTGACTTTGTTCTACTTTATTTAGGCCAATGGGAAGACATTAATGAATGTTCAGGAATCACGGGAAAATCCCAAATACAAATTTTGAGTGAGTTGCCTCTCAAGCATTATCGGCTAAGGTCTTTGAATGAAGTGATAACCCAAAACATCTTCACCTGAAGATGGCTTTTCTCTGAAGATATCCAAGTATGGGAGTACATTTGGCATTCCTTCATTTCCCTTCACAAAGAAAGAAAATAAGAAAAATATCATTTGTTGCCCCCTTTGAGCATGATGATTTTCTTTCGATTCAACCCAAACCAAGGATCACCCTACATTGGGGGGCAAAGAGGATGAAAGTTCGTTTGCAAGTGAAAGTGTTCGGTTTTGATCATCCTATGATAATAATGCCTTGTGAATCAGGGGCAAAAGAAATAAAAGTGAAATATATCAAGCACAAAAGTCAGAAAGGCATGATGAATAAAAAAGAATACTCCGAATTTAATCAAAAAAAGAGAATAAGAAAAAAGAAAAGAAATAGTGGAAGTTTGTGTTCAAAAAAGTCAACTGAATCGAGTTGAAGCAAAGAAAGCACTAAAGCGCAAAAGAAAAGTAATACATACATGTGAGATCTTCCATTCAAACAAGTCTCTATCTAAAGGAGCAGTGGAAGATTGAATTCAAGAAAAGGAAATGAACTCTAGGGTGAAAACCCAAAAATGGGCAGCCTAGAGCGACCTGCAAAAAAACAAAAAAAGAAAGAAAAAAAAGAAGAAAGACAAGAGTATTTCATCCGATCATATTTAGATCAGTGCAAAAATGATATTTTACTTGGAAAAATGATCCTTGGTTTCATCACCCTTAAGTATTTATTCGAGCATATGTATCATTTCTTTGGCAGCCCTGAGCCCTAGCCTATATTACAAGCCTTAAAAGACCATTTTGACCATATACGGATATTGGAGCAAGGTGAGTTTGTCTTCAGAATACATCCCGCCTATCAGGGTTAACCTTTCTTCAAGGACTTCCAGACTTCTAATGCTTGATCGAGATCAGAAAAGAGGGAAGGATTAGGGCACGGTGAGTTAGTGAGGTAAAGAGTGCCACCTTAAATGGGGTAGAATTAGGTATACGGAAAATGTTTTTCTCAAAAGTCTAATAATTTAGAAGGGGTCACATTAGAGTTGATCTTTGCAGTTTGATTCGAAGGCTTTGTTGCACTTGATATTTAAGGGGTTTAATCTTGATTTTTGTATGTTTGCCATGACTTATCAAATTATTAAAATTTCTCAAATCTAGTAGAATAATATTTTGAGCCATTCACTTATCTTTTCAACAAGCCTCTTGCATATAAATTGATTAGATATAAGAAAAGCAAAGGATTTCGTGGGTATTACTATGATGTACTAATCCTTTAAGTGCATGAAGAATATGAGGTGGCCTCGATACTTGTTTAATGATGGAAAGTATGGCGAGGAAAAGGCATAATTTCGAGTGTCAATAATATTCAAACAAAGCTGCAAGGAAAAAAGAGAGAGCAAAAGCTATCTTTTGGGAGCAAAGATGCAGTTGGAACAACCAGTTGCGGGTTTTTGCTATTCAAAAGCAATGAAGCGAGAAATCAAGCTAGAGTTGGGCAATGTTGCAAAAAGAGCTTTACAGAATATCATAAGCACGTAAATAAAGTCTGCAAGCTAGAACAACAGTAAATCATGATATTTTTATAGCTACGAGAAAGAATTTTGTCAAAGAAGCTGAATTAAAATATAACATGAGAGGCTTTCTAAGAAAAGAGCGATCCATGGTGTTAAAATTGTGAGAAATACATGGTGAGGTGTGGCAAAAAGGGTCCATGTGCTATCCATGAAATGCAGGAAAAGTATCATCAAAATAAACAAAAGGAAACATTGCCTCAAAAAAAGAAAAAAAATCGAGGTGAAAACTTGAAAGGGCGCATTGAGAAGAAAAAGAAGAAAAGAAGAAAGAAAATCTAAAGTGAAAACCTGAAAAAGCGCTTTAGAGCCAGAGATGCAGAGATCTTGAAGATTAAACCTGAGTGTGAGATGAGTTACACCGTCAGTAGAAGAAGTTCCAATAAAAGACAAAGCGAAGAAGTTTGGAGCTCCCCAGCAGATGAAAGTTTGCCCAAATGGTCATCAATTGACAACATTCATGCATCATATAGTTAGGCATCCATATGTAGGAGCATGATAATTTATACATTCAAATCATTTTTACATATTTTGCCAGGAATTTGCAGATTTAATCAAGGAAAAGCGAAGATCAATTTAAAGCTTTGGAAAAGAAGATTCAAGCAATAATGAGCAGCGAATTCAGAAAAAAAAGGTCCAGTTAAGAAAGAATAAAGATCTTGAAAAGGTAGATCCAAGCAAAAACGAGCAAAGATCTTGGAGAAAAAGATCCAATTAGGAATGAATAAAGATCCGGAAGAAGTAGATTCAAACAAGAACGAGCAGAGATTAGAGAAAAAATCCTGTTAAGAAAGAATAAAGATTTTGAATAGAAAGATCCATCAAGGAATAAACAGAAATATCAGAGAAAAAATCTGACAATGAGGGGGCATAGATCTCTGAGAAATAGATCTAGTAAAAATTTCAATCATATTGGTGAGAAAGTAAATATATTGATTCATGATTTTTTGCTTGCAGATGTAGATATCAGGATATATTTCAGCAGATTTCAACAAATACCTCGTTTTCAGATGCATATTTCAGCAAGATATTTTATTTGAAAAGATGGATTCCAGCAAAGATTTCAATCCGTTTGCAGAGGCGGATCTCAGCAAAGATTTCAATCCGTTTACAGAGACGGATTTCAACAAAGATTTCAATCTGTTTACAAAGACGGATTTCAGCAAAGATTTTCTAATTGTGTGCACATGAAAGGAAGTGCATTACAATTCTAAATTCTTCGGGTCATCAGTAAGACCTTCGGGCATGATGTTAAATCCTTCGGGTCATCAGTAAGTCATTCGGGCATGATGTTAAGTCATTCGGGCCATCACCTTCGGGAGTAATGTAATTGTCTACATAGGAAAAGAAGTGTATTACAATTTTAAATCATTCGGGTCATCAATAAGTCCTTCGGGCATGATGTTAAGTCCTTCGAGCCATCACCTTCGGGAGTGATGAAATTGTGTGCACGGGAAAGGAAGTGTATTGCATTTCTAAATCCTTCGGGTCATCTGTAAGTCCTTCGGGCATGATGTTAAATCCTTCGGGTCATCACCTTCGGGAGTGATGTAATTGTGTGCACAGGAAAGGAGTTGCATTACAATTCTAAATCCTTTAGGTCATCGGTAAGTCTTTCGAGCATGATGTTAAGTCCTTCAGGCCGATACCTTTGGGAATGATGAGAACTTTCTGAATGTTATTGCAATAAGATGGTGGGGCATGATATCAACAGAAATATTAATTCTTTGGGACCTCGATTTCAAAAAAAATGAAAAGAAAAAAAGAAAAAGACAAAAAGAAAGAAAAGAAAGAGAGAAAAAGAAAGAGAAGAAAAAAGAAAAAAAATGAAAAAATGAAAAAAAGAGAAAAAATGAAAAGAAAAAAATAAGAAGAAAAAGGAAAAAAGAAAAAAAAAGAAGAGGAGAAAAAAAAGATAAAAATGGTTCAAATTGCCAGATTAGAAAGCAAGATAGACCAACTTCAGACCCAAACGAGGAAGATTCATAGTTTCAGCGTCTCCTGTTGAAGCACTTGAAATTTTAATGATACACCAAAATTGTGCATTTTTTACAATTAACGTTGAAAGATTAATGATAAATTTGACTTTTGAAGGAATAGAAGAAGATTGATCAACAGAGAAAGAGAAACAAGAGATGAGATCCCATATGAGCTTCAGATAGAAAGATCAAGATACCTTAGACAGAAAAGCAATGAAATCAAAGAACTCAGTGCTTCAAGCGAGAAATTGAAAATATTTCATGATATTTCAGATTGAATATGAATTAATTGATGATGTTTCTTTTTGCAAGATTGTTCCTCAGAGGAGATAAGAATTAACATTTCTAGAATCCAGAGTTCTCAGTAAGAAGAGCTCAACCAGCAAATAATTCAGAGTTCATAATAAGAAGAACTCGCCCAACAAAGAATGAAGAATTCCTAATGAGAAGAGTTTGCTCCAGAATTCATAATAAGAAGAATTCGCCCAGCAAAGAATGAAGAATTCCTAATGAGAAGAATTCGCCACAGAGCTCCTAATAAGAAGAGTTCGTTCAGCAAAGAATGAAGAACTCATAATAAGAAGAGTTCGCCCTTTTGAAGATTGAAGAAGTTCATAATAAGAAGAGCTTGCTTATTTGACGCCTTTACAGAGAGGCAAACCAATGTTTTCAGCAAAGAATCTAGAGTTCATAATAAGAAGAACTCGCTTGTTTGATACCTTGTGCAGAGAAGTGGATGGTTCGATAGAGGGATGAGAATTTCATAATAAGAAGAACAACTTCAGACCTCAAGAGATGAAGAATGTCAGGAGAAATTCCAAGCCTTAGAAAATGAAGAATTTCATAATAAGAAGAACAACTTTAGATTCTCGAGTTTGGCAGAAGTTTGAAGAATTTCATAATAAGAAGAACAACTTCAAACTTCAACATTGTTCCTAATGAAAGATCTGCCTTTCAGAGGATGTCCAAGAGATCTGAACAAAATTCGTGTATTTTCAGTCTTTGCTCTATCCCTGTTCCACGGTAATGAGCAAAGAGGGGTAGCTGTTATACCCAAATTTTGACCGGGCTAAATAAATAAATAGTAAATAGATATAGTATTATAAACCATAAATAATGTCCAAATATCACATAAATGTCCAATTACAAAGCTCAAACCGAAAGCCCAAAATCCTTTACACCAGATTTTAACCTTTCCCGCCCAAATTAGTCTAACTACAACTCATTTACAACCCACTGCCAGCCCAACAAACACATATATCATCTTTCCCGCCCAAATTTTAATTAGAAAGGACACGTGGTGTTCTTGGATTGGCCCAAATCAAGTTCACCAGGATTCTGGTTTTGGTGACGTAATCAACCCTGACTCCTATATAAAGGAAGAGAGAGAGTGTCAGTGAAATTAATAACAATCATTAATAATAATAATAATAATAAAATTTAATAAGTATAATAATGAGAAGAGAGGGACTTAGGGAGCGAGGCCGGCACGGTAGCCGAGTGGTCACTACCGTGGAACTCATCGGTCGCTGAAAAACTTATCCGTCACCGGTAAAGCCGCATCGTCATTCGATAGGACATCGGTACCATGGCCATTGTATTCGAGGTAAAATCCCCTTTCGTTTCTTTAATTCCTGCAAAAATAGACGAATGTTAGTCCGAAAATAAATAGAAATGGAATGAAATGAATGGTGCATGCCTGTTTTGGTGACCAGAGTAGTTCTAAGAGTGGTTAGAGTCGAAGAGCGGGGCGGTTCTGAGTAGCTTTAGGTCGGGGAAGTTGGGAGGTTCGGTCGAACTGGGCTAGATTTAGGTTTTTTGGTGGAAAAATGATGATTTTTGGGTTTTTAGGGTTTGAAAGAAGTTCCGACGCAGCGGCTTGTCAAAACTGAGCGGAGGTTGGAGTACTAGAACGGTGACCGGCGAACACCGAAATTTGGCCAGAGTTAGGAGGTGCAAGATCTGGCGGCAGAACAAGGGGTGGAGGAACGCCGGGATGTTTGATGTTCATCGTGTTCATTTTGAACTCATATGAACGCCATCCCAAAACCCATAATTTTGATCTTGGGTGAAGGCTTTTTTTGGGAAAAGGGTGTTTGTTAGAGAGAGCATATGGGTGAAGAGAGAGAGAGAGCTAAGGGGAAAATGAGCCAAATTCGGGCTTAAGTTGCTTATGTACCCTAATCAAAATGCGACATTTTGGGTGTATGAAGACCCGTGCATTTCTGAAGCGGATCGGATTCGACCCGTGCTTCGTAGTCTGGTCATTTGGGTCTCAGGTCCTTAAAGTTTGTAATCCGTTTCAATTCGGTCCTCATTTCCCTTAAAATTGATCCCATATTTTGTAATTCTCCCAATTAGATCCCCGTACCCTTTGATTTGTACCCTTTAGGTTTGAATTAGTGTAATTGGGTCACCTATGTTTTTGTAATTAGGCTTTAGATTATGTAAATGTTACAATTTAGTCCTCATATTAATAAAAATCAATTTAGTGTTCATTTTGTTTTATTTTAATTAATTATTTAATTGTTTTATTAAATGCAATTAATTTATATGTGTGATGCATGTTTTAAATTACACATATAGAATTAAATGTTAGATAATTAAATACACCTACTCTACTTAATTAGTTAGAGCCTTCCTTAGGGTTCTCTAATTAGGATTCAATAATTGAATTAGGTAAGATAATTTTAGTAATTAAAAATATACTAAATATAAACTTTAAAATCCTAATTTGGATGGTGTTCCATTGTTTACAATGGGGTGTTATCTCAACATGGATTTTAATGAATATATTTAATATATTACACTTATAATTGGAAATCAAATTAGTTCTTTAATTAACATTAATTATTAATACATTGTAGTTAATTAAATGTATATCGAATAGAATCTTTGAGGTTCAAATTTGGATGGTGCTCCATTGTTTACAACAATGGGGTGTTATCTCAGCCTTGGTCATAAAGGTGTATATTCGATATACATTTTCACTTATAATTGAATAATAAATTGTTAGAGCCTTAATTAGGATTAGAACTTTAATAAATTAGAAATATTAATTAATTAGGAATATGATTAGTTTAAAGGCTTTAAATATATGGAAGGTGTTCATGAAAATGGCATTTTCTCATAAAAGCCATTAAACTAATTGATATTCATAGTTTTAAACAACTAATTAATTAGAGCCTTTTAGGATTAATACTTAAAATTGACAAGACAATAAAAGGACATTAATTTAAAACCTTTAATGTTAGAAATTCATTTTTAAATATGAATAGGGGTGCTACCTAACATGGTGCTTTTAATCTCGTATTCGAACAAAATGAATTTCCTTATAAAAGGATACCTGCATTCAGAATTTAAATTCAATTAATAATTATGGGATAAATTAAATTCAAATTGTTATTGAAAAATGCCAAAATGTCACGTAAAATTAAAGGTACCGATAACGGGCGTTCGTAGGGGGTGCTAATTCTTCTTTACACGTAACCGACTCACGAACCCAATTTTCAAGATAGAATCTCTGGTTTGTTTTTCGGTGTCCGGTCTACCTCGAAGTGATCGGTGGCGACTCCAAAGTGTTTTTCAAGGATAAATAAAAGAAAATTTGATTTAATCTGAAAAACCCTAAATTTTCAAGATTTAATTAAAAATGGCAAGAAAACCCTATTTTCCAAAAGATTGATCGTCAGGCTATTTTCACACATTCACGATTTCAAAAAAAGTGGCGCGACACCTGGTAATAGACATTTTTCAAAAAGCACTTCAAAGCCTAATAATAGGCATTTTTTTAATATTAATAAAAAACACTCCAATGTTTGAAACCTAGTAATAGGTCTTTTCGGATAAGAGTGTAGAATTTTTGGGGCACTCCGCTGAAACCCATTCCAATAGAGATCATCCGCTTAATGAGTGATGGTAATATTTTCAAATTCATTACAATGCTGAGTAGCTCAGGAATTTGTTGTCTGCTACATCATTTATTTCGAACCAAAGGAATGTGATGAATTGAATTCTCCAAACAAAAATATGACAAAAATGAAATTGCCAAAGGCAAGATGGTCAAGCAGCGAAGTAGCTTAAAATGCACTTTACATCTTCAAACATCAATTCAGCTTTCGAGGTCCCCTAAACACAGGATTTGTTTAGGCAATCCTCGGTAAGCCATTTTAGTGTTGCTCATGCACTTGATATTTGGGGCATTCAATCTAGCTTGATATATTCACAATATGAAAAGAAAAATCCATATTTCTAATAAGCATCTCACATTGAAATCATAACATGTAGTATGAGATTTGAAACAAAAATTTTCCCTACATTACTTACAAAGAAGTTCAAAAGTATATGGACCAACAACAAATGGGCTCTCAGATTGATGCTTCAGCTCAAGTAAGCATTCATTAGTTGACCTTCGCCTAGAAAGGTAACATTTCAGAAGAATATGGTCAAACCCACAAGAGGTTAGGGAACTGGCGCACACAAGACAAAAGCACATCCAGTTTGCAAGACAGAACTGGAGCAAAAAGAAGACCAAGCCCCCAATATGACTAGGAAGACATGGGGCATCCCCTTTAGAAGTCAACATCATTGCATGCCACTCATATCAACATCATGCCATTCAACTCATCATCATGCATTAAATACATACATTACTCATCAAGTTAGACGCATTTATGCTAAGTGCATTTACTTCATTTACACATAACAAACATGTTCATGATAAAAAGCCTCAATCATGGAGGAAAACAATAAATTGGTAAGCCCTCCGCCACGAAGGAAAGTCGGACCAACAAAGAGGTTGAAACCTCGAGATAGAAGATAACACATATAACATGAAATGGCAAACCCTCAAAGCAAAGGAAGCCAAACCTAAACTCCAACCCTAAGTGAACAATTACTAATTATTGTTTACTTATATTTTTTTAGGTCTTGCCCCATTGCCAGTGGTGTAGAGGATCTATTACATTTACCTTCTAATCCCGACTCTTCGTCAATGGTGTAGCGGATCAATCTCTTTTTCCAAATCTTGCCTCGTCAGTGAAGCAAATTAGACTTCTCTTCAGATCTCGACTCTCCATCAGTGGTGTAGTAGGTCATCTTTTCTTTAGATCTTGCTTCATCATCAGTGGTGAAACGAGTTATCTTTTTTTCAGGTCTTGACCCATCGTCAGTGATATAGCAGATCTACCACTTTTATCCTCAGATCTTACCACATCATCAGTGGTGTAGCAGATTGATCTTTTTCTCTTTAGATCATGCCTCTGTGTTAGAGTTGTAGCTTGATCAAACCTTTTTCTCCAGATCTTGACTCATTGTTAGAGGTGTAATGTATCAAAATCTTTCAGATCATGCCTCTTCGTTAGAGTTGTAGCTTGATCAAATCCATCTTCAGATGTTGACTCATCGCAAGTGGTGTAGCGGATCAGAATCTTTTTAGATCATGCCTCTTCATAAGAGTCGTAGCTTGATCGCCAAACCTAACTCCTCAGATCATGCCTCTTCGTCAGAGTCATAGCTTGATCGCAAAACCTAACTCCTCAGATCATGCTTAGTCGTCAGAGTTGTAGCTTGATCCTCATTAACTAACTCCTCAGATCATGCCTCTTCGTTAGAGTCGTAGCTTGATCGCCAAACCTAACTCCTCAGATCATACCTCTTCGTCAGAGTTGTAGCTTGATCACCATTAACTAACTCCTCAGATCATGCCTCTTCGTTAGAGTCGTAGCTTAATCACCAAACCTAACTCCTCAGATCATACCTCTTCGTCAGAGTTGTAGCTTGATCGCTATTAACTAACTCCTCAGATCATGCCTCTTCATCAGAGTTGTAGCTTGATCATCACTAACTCCTCAGATCATGCCTCTTCGTCAGATTCATGGCTTGATCACAAACTAACTCCTCAGATCACGCCTTTTCATCAGAATCGTAGCTTGATCGCCATCAACTAACTCCTTAGATCATGCCTCTTCGTCAGAGTTGTAGCTTGATCGCCATCAACTACCTCCCCAGATCATGTCTCTTCGTCAGAGTTGTAGCTTGATCACCATTAACTTCTCAGATCATGCCTCTTCGTTAGAGTTGTAGCTTGGTCGCAATCTAATCACTGGATCATACCTCTTCATCATAGTCGCAGCTTGATCCAATTTAATCTCCCGATCTTATCTCGTCGCCGGTGGCGTAGCAGATCACCCATATTCAAACATCTCTTTACCCATCTTTTTATTTTACAGTTTTAAAAAAAATAAGTGGATACTCAATCTGAAGCAATCTTCTTTTTATTCTCGCAGGTTCTATCTTTCTAGAAAAAAAAGATGAAGTAGATGAGTCGACCAGATCTTGACTCTCTGTCAGTGGTGTAACGGATCAACATATGAGTTCTAATTCTCCAAAAGATGGAAGGTGGACCAGTTGGTGTTTGAAAGAAGGGTTGTGCAAGGAAGGAGTGCTCCAGCTTGACCAGACGAAAATGGCTATCTTTTAGTTTTTGCTCTATTGCCGTTTCACAACAATGAGCAAAGAAGGGCAGTTGTACTAGCCTATTTTCGTCCGACCTCTATTTTATTCGAATACCAAAAAGTCCAAAATTTAAAAAAATAGGAAATACATAATCCAAAAATAAACAATTAAAAATCCAAAAAAAATTAAAGTCCAGAAAAATCCATTAATCAGTCCATATTACAAACCCATTATCTAATACCCCTAAACCCAAACTGCCCAACCGGCCCAAATACAAATTCAACTTATTTACCCAACTAAATCTGCCTACCGTAAAACCTTTAACCCGGTTAACACAACTCGCTACCCAATTGACCTGGCCTACTCGACCCGGATATCCCAAAAAACCCTAATGCACCCAAACCCTACCCAGCCACCCCAACCCTTGGCTTTCCTTCAACCTTCCAGAACCTTCTGGAAACATGTCCCTTGGCCTCCCTATTTCCCGGCCACGTCGACTCCACGACAGCAACGACCCTCCACCTCAGGCGCCACACCAGCAAGCATGCCATGAGTGTATGTTGCCCTCTCCATATCCGGCCAAAAACCATTGGCTTCATCCCCCTCGCGTATGAGCAATATCTGAAAAATTAGAACACAACAACAGCAACAACATAAGAAACCACTCAAATTTTTGCTTCATTTTTTTAAAACTTGTAAATCGGCTATAAAAGCCTAGCAAAATCACATGTAAAACCCAAACGGGGGTATTTTCAAGAAATCAATACAAAGCAAAAAAAAAATTCAAAGCTATCTTCTTTCTTTTTTCTTTCGAATATAAAAAAGAAGAATGAGTAGTTTTTTTACCTGTTTGAATCGTTGCCGCTTCGTTCTTCTTTTCTTTTTGCGGTTCAAAACCCAGATTTCAGGGGTTTCTGTTAAGAAACTCATTTTAAATCAAAACAAAAAACAAGGTTTTTCGTTTCGATTTTTTTGAAATTTAAGAACAAAAAGAGGTTTTCGTTTAAACATTGGGGTTCGGTTTTGGTTTCGGTAAAAAAAGGGAAGGCTTTGGGGTGTTGGTTTTTAGGCCGCTGGCCACCGGCTAGTGATGGTCGGCGCGACATATATCGATCGGTTTCTGAAAAAGAAGGGGAGGGTGTTTAAAATTTTAGAGAAAACTTTGATTGTTTTTAATGTTTTTTTGTTATGTTTTGGCTTTTAAAGCCACCCAAAACGCTGCGTTTTGCAGCTCTTCGACCCGCGCGGTGACCCAGATTTCGGGAGGGATCCGCGCATTAGGGTCGATGGGTTAATCACCCATTTGGTCCCTCTATATTTTCCTCGTTATCAAACGAGTCAAGGGTTAATCCTTTTCCGGTCCCTCTCCTTTAACCTTTCATCCAATTTCAGCTCTTTTAAATTTTGTTTTGTTTTAATTTTGGCCCCCTTACTTTGTTTTTTTTATTTCGGTCCTTTACTCCATATGTTACGTTTCTATTATGTATTATATACATGTATAATATATATTGGATATATTATATATATAGATTTTATAATGTATATTAATTATTATGGTATATATACAAGCACGTAATATGTATATTATATTATATATTTTTATGTTATTTATTATCTTATTTCATGCTTTATAGCACATATTACCTATTTTATAGTATATGTCGTATTATATTATATTATATTATATTATATTATATTATATTATATTATATTATATTATATAGTTTGGTTCTTTAGTTATATTGTCTATTAATTTCTCGTTCAAACGGCCTCACGGTGACCTGCAACGGGGGATGACTCGTATTATTATGACCCGTTTAGTGTAGTAACTAACATCTAACATTTATTTTCGCGTCTAACATTTAATTTCTCGCATTTACTTTTCCTTCATTTAATTTTTCGCATTTACTTTTCCGCCATTTAATTTTCGCAATTTACTTTCTCGCATTTAATTTCTGCAATTTACTGTCCTGCAATTTATCTCTCCGCATTTATTTTATGCTCTTTGTTCGATCCGATCCTTTTAACAGATATTTAAATTTCCGCATATATTATTTTGTTCGATCTTTTATTTTCCGTAGTTACTTTATTCGCTTTTTGTGACATGCGTTTTTTATCATCTATTTAACTTTTAATCTATTTAATTGCACATTGCTAATTAACCAATCTAATTTATAAAAAGGAGATATTTATTAACTCGATTATTTTGGTCTTAATCTCGGCTTAATGGATATAGACCAAATATTCGAATTAATTCTTATCATTTGAAGATAAATAAAAGTGGGTAAAATTTTGACAACTCATAACATCATTTTTTAACTGATTGCATCATGCATAATGGTGATGTACTCAATTCGAACCGTAAATTAACACGACAGTCGATCTTATTCAATGTCGATTTAATCTACGGTCCGATGTACAGTCACCCTTATTAATTAAATGGATAATTAATTCGAACCCACCAAATTGTTAAAGCTCGTTCAATTAAAGCTCATATTCGACTAAGAATAATTAATTAAATCCAATTTTGAATTTCAGTAATTTCCATCGATTAAAAGCAATGTCTGTTTTGGTACCGATTTCTGAGAGTGATGGGGGTGCTAATCATTCCCCACACTTAATCAACTCCTGAACTCGTTTTCAAAAGAATATCTTGTTTTACAGTGCCCAACCTACCTTAGTGGTTGGTGGCGACTCTAACTCTTCATTTTCTAAACAAAACATGTTCTTTTAAAACAAAATCTCCAAAAAAATGCAATTTCCCCAAAATTCTAAAATTTTTCAAAACAACAAAAAATAAAAAAAAAACAAAAAAATGCATATATATTTAGCAATTTTAAGAGGGTCGCTACATGGAGGTGTTCCGAAGAGGGTCATAGTTCTATGAATATGATCGAAAAGTTTTGCCATTGCATCGGCAGTGAGTTTGATCGCCTGGGGATCTAAAGGAGTGATGTAGTCTATGCTTTCTCTCGAATTTTGGCTATTGAACGTGCCAGGGATGTTGAGCTTGTAGCTGCCTCAGTGTGGCTTAGTAACTTGACTACCTTCTGCGAATCGGTCCAAACCATTAGCACCCCAAAACCCTGATCCCATACAACCTGGAGCCCAAGGTAGATTGCCCAGAGATCAGCGTATAGGGTCTACATGATTCCAATACGTTTATTAAATTCAAGGATCCAAGAGCCTTCATGATCACGAAATACTCTACCTATAGTTCCATTACCTAAGGAAGGGGAGACAG
The DNA here is from genome assembly GCA_019671005.1 of Hibiscus mutabilis. Lineage (NCBI taxonomy): Eukaryota > Viridiplantae > Streptophyta > Magnoliopsida > Malvales > Malvaceae > Hibiscus > Hibiscus mutabilis. Next base: position 36,796,199 of record CM033752.1, on the reverse strand, counting down.
CACCGTCGACATTCAAGCAAAGCCACCCTGGATTAAGGCGTTGCCAATGGATTGGGGCTGGAAACGAGCTAGGTGCCAATGTAGTCAGGGGCGAGCTTTTAAGATAGAACTGAGCCCATGTGACACCTCGCATGTGAACGGTGTCGGGAGGATCCATATTATCGTTGAACACCTTGTCATTACAACTCTTCCACATTTGCCAAGAGATCGAGGAGAACAATATTGGCCTGGGAATAAACCATTAGGTGACCGTGCGATAGACATTCAGATTTGCAAAGATCCATTTCTATAGATCTAGTTGGATAAAATCAGGTATCAATGAGGGTGGAAAAGCTAATAGCCAAACATCTCTAGCTACCTTACATTCACGCAGGACGTGTAAAGTTGTTTCCACTGGACCATGGCAGATTGAGCACTGAGGTTGGTTATTCACAGAACGTCTGCATCTTTCAGAATTTGTCATTAATTTCTGTTTGAAGGCTAACCATATGAAGATTCACACATGCTGAGGCACAGATAAGGACCAGATGTGTTTCCATATGGGTTGGTGAACATCCCATGCAGGCGAAGCTATTAACTCATATACTGATTTGGTCTTAAATTTGTGCTTAACATTCCTATGCCAAAAGAGACAATCATCCCTGTCAAGAAGGTCTGGGCTTTTTATACTTAGGATGTGGGAAACTGCTTCATTAGAGAAGAAGAAAGATAGCTTGTCTTCATCCCATTGTCTAGTGGCATCAAGCATCTCCGAGAAACTCATTGATTGTGAGGCTGCAATATGCGGCAGAATACGTATTCATAATGGTCCAAGTTTCAGTATCCAAACATCATCCAAAGGTTAAGCCATCGGGCCATTTCTGATGGACCATGCGATGCTTGCTCGCAGATCAGGCCAGGACTCTAATATGGCTTTCTATAGTGGCGAGCCATTATTTTTAGAGACCAATAGAGGGCAGAGTGTATCCATTTTATACTTTTCCCGTAAGAGTCAAACCCATAAGGAGTCGAGCTTGGTAACAATAGCATATCCGATCTTCATTACAAAGGCCAAATTAAAATCGTAAACTCACTTAATTTCAAGGCCCCCTATCAATAGGTTGGCATAGGTTTTCCCAATTAACAAGTGACATTTTATGCGCATTGCCTGTAGAACCCCAAATAAAACTACGTATAATCTTTTCAATATCGTTACATACCTTTCGAGAAAGGAGCGATGTTTGCATAAAGTAGACCAGAATGGTAGCAACCACGAATTTTGCCAAAATGATTGATAATAAACAGGCTGCCCATCCCGATAGGCGATTGCATATTTTCTCAAGAATAAATTCATAATCCGAACACTTTGGTCTACTGGGCAGAACCGACACACCCAAATACTTCCCAAGTGTTTCGACCGTTTGATAACCAAGGAAATTTCTTATTTCACCTCTCATATCGATGTTAGTATTTGGCAAAAAGTAAATTTGAGTTTTTTGCTTACTAACACGGTGCCCTGATTGTGCATTAAAGACCTGAAGTATGTCGTGAATTATTCCGGCTTACGCCATATTGGCCATAGCGTACAGTATTAGATCATTAAGAAAAAAGAGGTGAGAGGGGAATACCATTACGGGAGAAACGGAAGGGATCCCAGGTTTGTTTAGAGACTGCATTATTTATCATGTGGCCCAATCACTCAATGGCTAGTACGAACAGGTAAAAGGACAGAGGGTCTCCTTGAAAAATGCCCCTTTCGGGATAAACAGGTTCTGAAAGTTTACCATTCCATTGAATTTGAAGAGAAGAAGTAGTGATACATTCAATGATAATGTGATGAAAATTAGGCGGAAAGCCTGCATCAATCATAGTGTATGATATAAAACCCCATTTGATTCTATCAAAGGCTTTTTTGAGATCAACCTTGATAGTCATCCATCCCTCCTTTCGTTTCAAGGACTTCATCAAGTGAATTACCTCTTGATTTATAATTATGTTATCAGTGATATTACAGCCAGAGAGGAAACTCGTTTGGTTCTGATCAATGAGTGTCAAAAATAACAGCTTCAAACGACGTACAATTATCTTCGTTAGAAGTTTATATAACACCGTGTATAGGCTGATGGGACAAAAATCCACAAAAGATTCTAGTGTATCACACTTCGGTATAAGAGGAGACTGCGAAGATACCTTAGATCATACTATATATCGATTCCCCAATAATTAGCCATTGCTTTTGAAAGAATTCTGCATGCAGTCCATCCTATCTCGATGACTTCAATGGCACCATGTCCTTGATGGCATCATGTATTTTGTCCGCAGATGGGACAGCTTCGAGTTTAGATATTGTGGCTATTGAGATGCTTGGGAAGGCACCCGATATAAGAATTGGTTCGCCACTATTACGATCATAATGTTCGATAAAAAAATAATGATTGGAAATATCAGGCTACTTCACCCTTCAGAATAGTCTCATTATCAGACCATTCATTGTTGAGTATTTTAAGAGCAGCGACTTTTTTCCTTTTTTTGTGGTAGATTGTTTTTCGATGAAAGTAGCTTGTGCCTTGTGTAATCCAGTCGGTCTAGGACTTTTATCGCCACAACAAATCCTCTTGATCAAGTATATGTTCAAGCTCAATTAGTAGTTCTCCTTCCAAGTTTTCTAGGAAGCTCAAAGATCGCACACATAGGGTCTTTCGTATACCCCAGAGTTGATCCATGAGCATTCACTTTTTAGTACCAATATATCCAAATTCTGATTTGTTCCAAACATCAGCAGCCTTTATAAAACTGGAGATAATTTCCGTCATGTTTGCGCAAGGGATCCAATTATCTTGAACCATTCTTGGGAAATCATTATAAGATAGCCAACCTGTGAAATAACAAAAAGGACTAGTGTGCATGGCTCTCGAAGGGGTACCTACTTGTAATAAAATAGGTCTATGATCTAATTTTAGCCGAAGAAGGTGATGCACGACACCCTCGAAAAACATTTCATCCCAATAACTTTTGAAAATATATGTGTCTAACCGCATATACGATGCACCTCTGGACCAGGTGAAATCGGGCCCTTGATATCCCATATTGCGTAACCCATAATGGTGAGGAGTTCCTAAAAAGCTTTGTTCAATCTTGCTGAAAATGCGCAGTCCTTCCTATTAGAGTGATGGAGAGTAGCGTTGAAGTTCCCGGAAAGGATCCAAGGCGAGTGGAATAAGGCTGCAAGTCTCCAAAGATGTGGCCATAGAAGATTTCGGCCAGACATCGAGGGGCTCGCATCTATAGCGGTGGCAAGTAAAGAGGAGATTCCACGCTTGATGTTAACGCAACAATGAATAAATTGAAAATGGTGCATGAGGATATCCACCGATATAGTGTCGTACCATGCAAGCCATATCCCACTAGCGAACCCCGCAGCTTCAACATGACGAGAGTGAGGGAATTCGAGGGATGAGCAGACTTTATCAGCTTTTCTTCCACTTATTCGTGGTTCTACAAAAATAACTAAATTCGGGCAATGATCCCGTAGAAATTGTTTAGCCGCAGGAAGGAAGCGTGAGTGACCACAACCCTAGAAATTCCAACATAAGGCTTTAAAATCCATAAAAAATTATGGCATAAAAGGAATATTAATCATTCAAGCATGGCCACGGCTCGGTCACCATCCGAGTCATGACTGATATCTTCAATCAAACTATTATCGACAACAACACCATTAGTGGTAGTCTGTGCGGGAGGCAACAAATTGGGACTGGGGTCCTTAATTGCATCTGATGGGTCTTCAACAAGTGTATTTGCAGTTGCACCTAGGTTGGATGGTTCCTGGGCAACTGTAGATTCTCTAGGTGAAATGCTGGCAAAAGAGGCAAAAATTATGTGTTTGAAAAATATAAAACAGTGCCAATATGAGTCTTTTGCGTGCAAGTATACACGGTTTGCAAGTAATACAACAGTAAGCTGAGTATCGATCCTACAGAGATTGACTTGGAATTCAATTGTCTTGATTGTTACTTGCCTTAAGAATAAGTTGTTTTGTTTTGAAATTGGTTTTGGAAATAATTGAAAAGAAAAAATTAAAAGTAAAGTAAAGACGTTGGCAAGGAAGGTGCTTTAATGAATGATGAGCGTTGGCAGGGAATGTCTGGTTTTCACGTTATTCATGTCGTGCCAGCCTTTGCTTTTAAATAAACCAATTTGATTAAGATCCAATCTATACTCCTAAGGGGTAGATTTCACTCCCGAAGTAAGTTCATCTACTTGAACGACTTCTCTCGAAGCTTCTCTCCTCAGTATTCAACAACTTAATCGTTGTCACCCCAAGTCTATTAAGATATTGAGGCACAATAGTCCAACAGTGCCAGCTTTCGCTTGACATAGTATTTAGAAAACATTAAAGTATGCCGAATAGATAAAACATTGTCAAAGGCAGATTTATTATTAAAAATTAAAACATGAAATAGCGTTCAACGCAAAACATCCCCCGCCAACTATTGAATTAGTTCATGTTGAGGGATTTAACCGAAAAACCATAAACGTTTTCAAAATACATCATCATTAAAAAATAAAAATAACTAAACAAAGAGAATGGGCAAGAAGGGGGTCTCTCGATGCAGCCCTTCAATAGCTCCAAGCTCTCGGTCTAGCTGGTCGAACCACGTAGCCTTCCTCTTCCGATCATCAATTGAATCCTCCAAGTTCCCCCTCTAAATGCTTGCATGATCGTTCTTTAAATAGGCATGCGAAGAAGCCTTAGGATAAGCCTTAAGATAAGCCTTCACGTTTGAAATTTGAATGCGCCGAGGGATAAGGGGTGTGATCATCTTATCCAGATTTAAAGTGATAAGGTGATAAGCTGATCAGGTTTTCACTAGGGCTAACGTCATATGCCGTCGATCCTTTAGCAGCTGAGCTTGGCATAGTTTGGTCCATCTGTGCCAGACAAACTTGGCATGCTATTTTTTTGCCATCCTATTTTTTCAGAGTTTGATCAAATGCTATTTTTTTGCAGCCTGATCTGGTCCTATTTTTTCGGGCTGGCATTGCCAAGGGTTCTTGGCATAACTCTTCTGGCATCCTATTGCCAATGGTGCTTGGCATTGTCTCTTCTGGTCCTTCGCTGCCAACAACAACTCGGCATTCTCTCTGGCATTCTTTCATGTGTTTCATTTCTGGGCCAAATACTATGCCAAACCTGCAAAATTGCCAACGAAACAACCATTCACACTGGCATAGACAAAATTCTAAAATCCTTATGCAAATGCACAATTTTAACAACCTTATGGAACTAAATGTACCTAAAAACAAGTAAAAGCATTGTAAGACTGGCATTAAAAACAATACTTTTAAAGAGGTAACATACCCCCAAACCTAACTCATTATTTGTCCTCAAGTAATGCAAACAGATAAAAACAAAAACTGTGAAAATGTTACCTCGACAAAATTTTGGTTGGAATGCCAACAAGTGTTGGCAGACAAAATTTGGCTCTATTTCTCTCCTCAGGTATCTCAGTGCAACAATGCCAAGCAGGTAGTAATTCAAGTGCAGCAATATAACTATAGTCTAAGTTCATGAAGCGTGCATGATGTGTAGGCAATATGCATCAAGTATCATTTCACTCCATTAGTCAATTTTACTACCTAAACTCAGATTCTTATTTTTATCATTTTTTTCTTTGCCAAGGGTTTCTGTTGGCATCAATTTAAGCTTGCTTCATGATACTATTTAGCGTGAGAGATAAGACAGAGCATACCACGAATCCCCACTTTAATCTAGACATCACTAGGCTTTCTCTTCAATTCATACCCTAAAGTTTTGGATTTGAGAACTAAGAGGGAGCAAACCACGAAGCCCCAAGTAGCTTATTATCCCTAAGGTAGAGAAGAGTTCTATTTTTTTCTTGTCTTGGTTGAGCATTGCTTCCTTATTTACTTCTTTTACCCTGGCATCATTTTTTTTAAATCTGAGCATAGTTTCAAAAGGTCTAAGTTTGCTAAGGAACTAGATACATACTACGTGTTAAGTGTAAGTTCAATTCCCTAAACTAGAGATCAATTGCCAAGCAAACCTGACATAACTATTCTGCTGGCATGGCATTACAGCTAAAGATTAAAATTTCTTCATTGGACAGACACCTAGATCAAATTAAACTTGCCTAACAAGTGTTAACATTCTTCAAAATTAAACTGAGGCAAAAAAATTTCTTTTTTTAGTGGTTCGGTATGCATCTATTCTAAATGACCTAGATGGCATGGAAAATGGCATGGCAACAGAAATGTAAACATGAAATGCATGGCGTGGCATAAATGTGAGGAAACGTACACCCCTAAACCCAAGATGTGCATTGTCCTCAATGCATGAAACCAACACATATATACAAGAAAACATAAAAATAACATGCATGATCATGTAAATGCAATGGAATGACATGTAAAAAAGTTTAGGAAGAGGAGGACTCCCATTCGTAGACTTCTTCTCGTGTGGATTGGCTGGCATGGCATCATCGCTGGTAGAGGGCTCGGCAGGAAAATCTAGAAATACTGTCACAAAATCATGGGACATTTTATTGAAGAACCTCCCTGATGATAGCATCCCTCTCATTTGTGTAGTGCCTTATCTTATCATTGAGTTCCTCGGCTGTCTCTAACTTTTAGAGAATGATCTCCTGGCGATGGTAAATTTGAGACAGCACTGCCAGTGAACTGGCTGGCATGGTGGCTGGCACTACATTTGACACCTTTGGCTTTGGCGTGGGCACTTTTTCCTTCCCATTGCCATTATCTTTTAGCTCGATAATGGTGAGGTTTCTCCAAATAACAGTTTTGATTGTTGTTCCCGTGATCCTTTGACCTTTATCTGTATCAAGCTTTGGCACACCATGGAGCATGCAAATGTTAGAAATTAACAAAGGAAAGAACAAACTGCCATTACCTCTTGCTGTACATTTATAAGTTTCGTCGATGATGAGCTTGCCAACGTTAATTTTGCGCCCCATCATGATGGAGTGCAATAAAATCAACCTTTATTCTGATATGGTCTCATTGTGGGTTGTAGGCATCATATTGGCCTTTAAAAACTGATTTCATCCTCTCGATCGATGTTTCAATTCCAATCGTTTCACCGTTCGGTGGCCCTTCGATGACCTTTCCCTTGCATTTCTCCTCGGTAATGAGTTACCTCCACAGGGCAGGAGTGATCGTCGTTCCCTTGAGCTCTTGAGCTTTATCTATATCAAACTTTGGCACGCTATGCTGCATGAAAATGTTAGAAATCAATAAAAGGAAACATAAACTCTCATTATCCTTACCGACACATTTATAAGTTTCATCAATAATGATACGGCCAATATTGATCTTGCGGCCTATGATGATTGAATGTAACAATGCCAGTCTTTCAATGTCAGCTACTTCACCATTCGATGGCATTTTGATGACACGGTCCACTTAGTAACAAGTTCACAAAGTTCCTTCAACATCATCTTCCTCTTGCCATCGTCCAAGGCTTATGCGTGTATTCATCCTCTATAACAAGTTCATTCTCCACATTTTTTTTTCAATCACCCCATGCCAGTCATTGCCTTGGCATTTTGCTTGGCAACAAAATCCTGCATTCACTCAAAGGAACCTTTCAAAATAGAAAAAAAATAAACGAAAAACTAAAAATTTAAAATTGAGATATCCTAAGTACTGAAAAAAATAATTCTCTAAATTATTCACAATGATCAAACTGAGTTGGCAAAAAGTTATTGAATTTTCGCAATGAGAATGGTCTCTTTGGCATTATTCCGATTTCTTTCCCGGTAGTGCTTTAGTCTGTGGCAATCTTTTGTTTGAATAACCAACATAGAAAGCCAAAGAATTGCTTACCTTTGAGTATGCCGAACTCTAGATTGCTCAACAAGAGAGAATGTTTTACCATGGGTGTTTTGACTAACCACCTCAGAAAACCAAAATACCTCTTCCTTGTAGGCCTATCAAATCTTTGATTGAATTCAGCACCCCATTATTGCTTAGGTTGTGGTCTTTCTGTTTCGTTTAATGCCAAGGTGTATGTATCTTCAACTGGTTCCAGACTTGCCATATCATTCTTAGGTAAATCTTTAATTTCTGGCAGCACCATCTCTGGCATTATTGTCACAGCTAAATTCTCTTGCTTTAGCTCTTCATTCTCAGTCAATTGGCATCCACTTTTCCTTCCAGCAACAAGCCATTTGAGCACACCTCACTTCATGGTATCAGTCCTGACCAGAATTGATATTCTCTGTGGCTCAATTGTTTTGCCATCGCACTGTTGTTTTATGGCATCAACTTTCATTCCTTGGCAAGTCAATGCCAGGTTCTCATCCAAAATGGATTCCATTGGCTCAACTGCATAGCATTCTTTAGGTTTATCTGCACACTTAAGAGCTTTGTCAACATTAAAAGTAACATTTATTTGTCTCACCAATGTAGGGTTGGTAATTACTAGTTCCACTGGTTTTGTCGAAGTGGTGTTAGCATCAGATTGAAATCTGACATTACTGGTACTTGTTTCCCCTTTCTCAGCTTCCTTAGTTTCTTCCACTGGCATTGATTTATTCGCATGGCAAACAATTGTCTCTTTTCCACGCGTTAAAATCTCGACTTGGTTGCCACTTAGGGGAGTGACAGCTGTGCCTTTTTGTCGAGCATCATCTGTATCACATGGAAGAGTTTCTGGAGGTATGGCATTAGATAGTGGTTTGACATCATCAGCCTCTGCCTCTTCTTTCTCTACTTCTTTGGGTTCACCTGCTGGCACTGAGTTCTCTTCTTGGCAAATAATTGGCTGCTTGCCGTTGTCTTCTTGGTTTGAAACTTCAAAATATTGCCTTTCTACCCTGCATCGAACTTGGTAACATTATCTAGCTTTGCCTCAATGTTATTGTATTCGGGATCCTTGCCCTCAAATTTTTCCTCACACTCTATTACCACTAATGAGTCCAATGTACCTGTTGTTGAATACTCTTCATCAGTATAATATATTGATTCAAGTGCGTTGGGAAAAACTGGATACTCGTAATGTTGATTCTGAATTCCTTGAGGCGCAGATGAAGGAAGAAAATTGCCAGCTTGTTGATATAGCGTTGCCATGGCATTCTGATCGTTATCACTAACCGAAGTATTTGCCACATCTTGCTACCTTGGTGGAAGCTCTATCTCGTTCTCTTGAGGCATGCCATTCACAGAATTTGCAAGCCTCCTGACTTGTTCTTCCAAGCCTCTCATAGCATCCGTGGCTTCTTCAATGCATCTCCAATGTAATTTGTTTGCTCTTGAGGTGGATTATTGTGCATTGGCATTTCTGAAGGCAATTCTGCCATGCCAAACGATTTGTTGGATCCATAAAGATATGTCGCTGATTTCTCATGAAGAATGCTGCCTTAGGATGGCATTTGGTTGAAGTCTGGTGGCACAGCAAAGTCGTTAGGTGCATAAAAATAATCATTGTCTGGACTATTCCAAAAATATTTTGCTGTCGGTTCCATCCTTGGTGGAAGTTGTAAGAGGAAATGTTGTTCATATTACAATGCCCTGTGTAACAATGGGAATTAGGTTTGAAGGGGCAATTTTTAGACGAGTGGCATCCTCTACAATATGCACAAACAACAGGTGTTGCTTGCCTTTTGTTGAACTTGTTATGCACTTGCATTGATGTAATCATGTTTTTCAGATCAGAAATATGTACCGATAGTGTTGTATAGGCATCCTCTTCATGCTTTTCATATCTTCTTTGCTCATGGACAACTCTTAGAGTTGGATTTTGGTAGTCATAAGTGGGAAAAATGTAATCATCATCATACCATATGCGGCTGCTCATACTCTTCTTTGTAGCTTTCCTAAAATAGAAAAAATGATAAAAAGTTAGTAAAATGAAAACAAAAAAAGCAAAAATTAAACCAATAAATTCCTTCGCAATCCCTCGCAAACCAAAAAACTTGTAGACTCTCTAGGTGAAATGCTAGCAAAAGAGGCAAAAGTTAAGTGTTGGAAAAATATAAAACAGTGCCAAGATGAGTCTTTTGCGTGCAAGTACACACAGTCTGCAAGTAATATAGCAGTAAGCTGAGTATCGATCCCACAGAGATTGACTTGGAATTCAATTGCCTTGATTGTTACTTGCCTTAAGAAAAAGTTGTTTTGTTTTGAAATTAGTTTTGGTAATAATTGAAAAGAAAAGAAAAGAAATAAAAGTAAATTAAAGACGTTGGCAAGGAAGGTGCTTTAATGAATGATGAGCGTTGGCAGGGAATGCCTGGTTTTCACGCTATTCATGTTGTGCCAGCCTTTAATAACAACCTATCTTGGCATTGTTTCCCGAGCATATTTAAAATTAGCAAAGCCTCACTCGATGGTCATTGCCCTAATTGATCATGTAAAAACCCCTATATCTCTATAGTGCATGCTTTTAAATAAACCAATTTGATTAATATCCAATCTATACTCCTAAGGGGTAGATTTCACTCCCGAAGTAAGTTCATCTACTTGAACGACTTCTCTCAAAGCTTCTCTCCTCAGTATTCAACAACTTAATCGTTGCCACCCCAAGTCTGTCAAGATATTGAGGCGCAATAGGCCAACAGTGTCAGCTCTCGCTTGGCATAGTATTTAGAAAACATTAAAGTGTGACAAATAGATAAAACATTGCCAAAGACAGATTTATTATTAAAAACTAAAACATGAAATAGCGTTCAACGCAAAACATCCCCCACCAACTTTTGAATTAGTTCATGGTAAGGGATTTAACTGAAAAACCATAAACGGTTTCAAAATACATCATCATTAAAAAATAAAAATAACTAAACAAAGAGAATGGGCAAGAAGGGGGTCTCTCAATGCAGCCCTTCAATGGCTCCAAGCCCTCGGTCTAGCTGGTCGAACCACGCAGCCTTCCTCTTCCGATCGTCAATGGAATCCTCCAAGTTCCCCCTCTAAATGCTTGCATGATCGTTCTTTAAATAGGCATACGAAGAAGCCTTAGATTAAGCCTTCACGTTTGAAATTTGAATGCGCCAAGGGATAAGGGATGTGATCATCTTATCCAAATTTAAAGTGATAAGCTGATCAGGTTTTCACTAGGGCTGACGTCATATGCTGTCGATCCTTTAGCAGTGGAGCTTGGCATAGTTTGGTCTATCTGTGCCAGACAAACTTGGCATGCTATTTTTTCGCCATCCTATTTTTTCGGAGTTTGATCAAATGCTATTTTTTGCAACTGATCTGGTCCTATTTTTTTGGGCTGGCATTGCCAAGGATTCTTGGCATAACTCTTCTGGCATCCTATTGCCAATGGTGCTTGCCATTGTCTCTTTTGGTCCTTCGCTGCCAACAGCAACTCGGCGTTCTCTCTGGCATTCTTTCATGTGTTTCATTTATGGGTCAAATACTATGCCAAACCTGCAAAATTACCAACAAAACAACCATTCACACTGGCATAGACAGAATTCTAAACTCTTTATGCAAATGCATGATTTTAACAACCTTATGCAACTAAATGTACCTAAAACAAGCAAAAGCATTGTAAGATTGACATTAAAAAGAGTACTTTTGGAGAGGTAACAACAACTCTTTAGATAAAGCTGAGATCTGCATTTTCATCTAGCACAATAGCAGAATGTTTAACTTTGTCCGGTGTGGATTTCATGCAAGCAGATGGAACGGATCAGGAGCTGTTTGCTTTGCTTTACTAGGATTCTTAGAGAGAACCAAAAATTCGAGAAGTTAATAGTTAAGGGCTTGCAAACGAGAATGGCGATTACTTTCTTAACGACAACAAGAGCTTTACCCTTGGCCCTAGGCTTCACGATTGGTCTAGTCGTAGTGCCAGAAGGCTTGGGTCAAGTCATCGGTGCAGTTGGGTCCACGACAATATCATTAATTTTTTTATTATTGAGATTGCCAACATCTACCGTAAATATAATGTTTAAACGTGATCTCTGAAAGATCAAATTCCCTGTTTGCTTCTTAGTTTCTTCAATTTTTCGCATTATTCTGTGGTCTACGCTCAACAACCATCCAAGGACCAAAAGAGCTATCAGATTCCTAGACGATTCTTGGGGGAGAGGGGTCGCAGTCGTGTTTGGGATTGTTGCTTTCTTTAGATCAGGACAATTTTCCTTAATGTGGCCATATTTGCTACAGTTAAAACAAATAGTAGGGAGCGATTCATATTCTATAATCTGAACCCGACAATTCACTATGAGTTTGGATAACAGGGACTTGGAGAGGTCGATAAGAACGGCCATTCTAGCAAAATGGCCTCGCCTGCACGGATCCGTTTGATATTCTAATCTAATAACCGGACCAATAGACTCCCTTATTTCTGTGATTAAGCTCTTCTTGTATAGGGTCATGGAGAGGCCGAGTAAGCGAATCCAGGCCATAACATTACTTGGTGTCGCGACCATTTTTGAAATCGGGTGAAAAAATAGCCCGACGATCGATCTTTTAGAATTATGGTTTTCTGGTCATTTTTAATTAAATATTGAAAATTTAGGGTTTTTCATATTAAATTAGATTTTCCATTATTTATACTTTTAAAAAACATTTTGGAGTCGCCACCGATCACTTCGAGGTAGATTGGACACTGAAAAAACAAACCAGAGATTCTTATCTTAAAAATTGGGTTCGGGAGTCAGTTACGTGTAGGGAAGGATTAGTACCCCCTACGAACGTCCGTTATCGGTAACTTAAATTTTACGTGAAATTTTGAATAATGATTTGAATTTATTTTATTCCATAATTATTAATTGAATTTAAATTCCAAATGCAGATATCCTTTATAAGGAAATTCATTTTGTTCGAATATGAGATTAAAAGCGCCCCGTTAGGTGGCACCCCTATTCATATTTAAAAATAAATTTCTAACATAAAAGGTTTTAAATGAATGACTTTTTATTGTCTTGTCAATTTTAAGTACTATTTCTAAAAAGGCTCTAATTAATTAGTTATTTAAAACTATGAATATTAATTAATTTAATGGCTTTTATGAGAAAATGACAATTGCTTGAACACTTTCCATATATTTAAAGCCCTTAAATTAATCATATTCCTAATTAATTAATACTCTAATTAATTAAAGTTCTAATCCTAATTAAGGCTGTAACAATTTATTATATCATTTTTATAAGTGAAAATATATATTAAATGTTCACCTTTAAAATCAGTGTTGAGATAACACCCTATTGTAAACAATAGAAAACTATCCAAATTTGGGTCCCAAAGATTCAATTTAATATACATTTAATTATCTATAATGTATTCTAATTAATTGTTTAATTTTAATTAAAGAACTAAATTAATATTCAATTTTAAGTATCATGTATATTAAATATAATTTATTAAAATTTAGGTTGAGATAACACCCCATTGGTAACAATGGAACATCATCCAAATTGGAATTTTAAAATTATATTTAATATGCACTTAATTACTACAATTTTCTATCTTATTTAATTATTGGACCCTAATTAGAGAAACCTAGGCTAAAGGCTCTAATAATTAATTAAAGGCTAAAAGTATTTATTATCTAACAAAATATACTATATGCCAATTTTAAAATATGCAACATTCACATAATTAAATTAATGGCACTTGAATAAAACAATTAAATAATTAATTAAAATAAAACAAATTGAACATTAAAACTGATTTTTATTAATATGGAGACCTAATTGAAACTATTACAAAACCTAATGCCCCAATTACAAAGATCAAGGGATCAAATTGAAAAGATTACAAACTCTGGAGTTCAATTAAGGGAAACGAGGGACTAAATTGAATAAACGGCAAAACCCGGGGCTCAAATTAAAGGGAAATGGTGACCAAATTGAGAAAATGCAGAACTTTGGGCAAAAACCAAATGGTACCCGAATAAGGATGCGCGGGTCTAACTCGACCCTAATAAGGGTGCGCGGATCCTGGCCTTAACCCGGCACCAAAGCGGTGCCGTTTTGACTCAGGTATAAAACGCCCTCGACCGAGTCAAATCGGCCATAACACACACAACTCGTTCTCTCTCTTCACTCTCTCTTTTCCCAAATCCTCTGCACACAAACATCTTTTACCCAGATCTCCCAGCTCACCAATATCAAAAACACCCAAATCCTCTCTGGCCACACGCCACCGCCAATGCCCCCGTTGAATATTCAACCACCATACACTACCACCTCCGACATGTTTCCCGGCCGCCGTGATGTAATTTTTGGCCACCGTTCGCCGAAACCCTAAAACACTCCCAAACCTTATTTTTTCGCTATTTTTTCCTAGATCTACCCGGCTCGACAGAGCCACCAAACTCCAGGCAAACTAAACCTAAACTACCCGGTACCCTCGCCCTTTTCGACTCCGTCCTCGGCCCTCGGTAAACAACTCTGGCCACCACAAATAAGCACTCTAACCACCCTCCTTTATATTTATTTTTCTTACGTTCGAACTAATATCATTTATTTTTGCATGTTTTTAAAGACGAAAAGAATAATACCTCATGATACGGCTGTTATAACGATTCTGGAACTTTCTCCAGTGTCCATTCGTGTTCCCAGTGACCGTCCATTTAGCCACACAGTGGCGGTTCAGCTCTTGGCGTATCGATTCCACTACCGAGTTAAGCCTTCTCTCTCTCTCTTTAATTATTATTATTATTAATTGTAGTTTATTAATGGCTAATTATTGTTAATCTGACTTTTTCTCTCTCTATTTATAGGTGGGCAGAGGATAATGTCATGTGGTGCCAGCTGGTGGTGAGAAAGACCACAATCCATGGCAAATTATTTTGACCAATGAGTGCTTAACAGTGGCGTAAATTGGGCGGGAATTTTAGGATTTTCAGATAGATTGCGTTTGTTGGGCTATAAAATGATAAAATGGGCGGGAAACAAATGTAACTTAGGCCTTGTATGTTTTATTTGGGCTTTGGGTGTTTTTTATGTGGAACTTGGATATTTAAGATGAACTTTTGGACATTTTTTGGTTTCATTATATTCATTTATTTATTGTATATTTATTTATTTGGCCTTATTTATGTATATCCGAATACCCAGACAAAATACGGGTATTATAGCTGCCCCTCTTTGCTCATTGCTGTGGAATAGGAAGTGGGCAAAGACTGAAAAGACACAAATTTTATCTGAATCCACTGGCCATATTCTAAACTACCGAAGCTTGAAGTTGTTCTTCTCATTTCGAAATTCTTCAAACTTCTGCTAAACTGTGGAATCTGAAGCTGTTCTTCTTATTATGAAATTCTCCATATTCCAAAGCTCAAAATCGCTTCTGACATTCTTCATCTCTTGAGGTTTGAAGCTGTTCTTCTCATTATGAATTTTTTCATCCCTCTATCGAACTATAGAATATGAAGATGTTCTTCTTATTACGAAATTCTTCATCTTCTAAAGTCTGATATCTTTCCTTGAAATTCTTCACCTTTTGAGGTTTGAAGTTGTTCTTCTCATTATGAAATTCTTCATTCCTCGCTCTTTTATTACTCTGTCTTTCTGTAAAGGCACTGAATAAGTAAGCTCTTCTTATTAGGAACTTCCTCATTCTTCAAAAGGGTGAACTCTTCTCATTAGGAGCTCTTCTTTCTTTATTAGGCGAGTTCTTCTCATTAGGAACTCTATGACGAATTCTTCTCATTAGGAATTCTTCATTCTTTACTGGGCGAATTCTTCTCATTAGGAATTCTGGAGAGAACTATTCTCATTAGGAGTTCTTCAATTTTTTTTGATCCACCTCTTTGTAAAGGTGTGAACAAGTAAGCTCTTCTCATTAGGAACTCTCCTCATTCTTCAACAAACGAACTCTTCTCATTAGGAGTTCTTCAATCTTCCTTGGCGAGTTCTTCTTATTATGAACTCTAATTTTTTGCTGGTTGAGCTCTTTTCACTAAAAACTCTGGATTCCAGAAATGGTGATTCCTCTTCTTTGTGGAATACTTAATCCTGCAAAAAGAAACATCATCAATTAATTCGAATTTAATCTCAAATATCATGAAATATTTTTAATTTCTCGCTTGAAACACTGAGTTCTTTGATGTCATTGTTTTTCTATCTAAGGTATCTCAATCTTTCAGTCTAAAGCGCGCATAGAATCCCTTGTTTTCTCTTTCTCTGTTGATCAACCTCCCTCTTTGCCTCGTTTGAGCCTGAAGTTTGTCTATCTTTCTTTTCAATCTGGCAACTCGAATTATTTTTCTCTTTTTCTTTTTCTCTTTCTTCTTTTTCTTTTTTTTCCTTTCTCTTTTTTTCTCTTTTTTTTTCTTTTTTTCTCTCTTTTTTTTTCTTTTTTTCTTTTTTGAAACTGATGGCCCAAAGGATTAATATTTCTGCGAATATCATGTCCCACCTTCTTATTGCGATAACATTCAGAAAGTTCTCATCATTTCCAAAGGTATCAGCCCGAAGAACTTAATATCATGCCCGAAGGATTTAAAATTGTAATGCACTTCCTTTCATGTGCAAACAATTAGAAAATCTTTGCTGAAATCCATCTCTGCAAACGAATTGAAATCTTTGCTGAGATCCGCCTCTTCAAACGGATTGAAATCTTTGCTAAGATCGCCTCTTCAAATGGATTGAAATCTTTGCTTAGATCTGCCTCTTCAAACGAAACATCTGACTGAATATGCCTTTTACAAACAAAATGTCTTGTTAAAATCTGCTTCTGTAGACAGAATATCTGTCGAAATATCCCTTTAAACAAGATATCATGCTAAAATCCACCTCTGTAAGGGAAATACTTGTTGAAATATGCTTCTGCAAACGGAGTTTCTTGCTGAAATCTTTCTTTTTTTAAATAGAATATCTTACTAAAATCCACATCTGTAAATTGGATATTTGTTGAAATCCGTCTCTGTAATCAAAATATCTTCTGTAAATGGGATATTTATTAAAATTCGTCTTTGCCAACGAAATATTTTGAGGTCTGCTTCTGTAAACAAAATATTTTAGAGAAATTATCCTTTGTAAGTGAATATTTGTTGAAATTTGTCTTTACCAACAGAACTTCTTGCTGAAATCTGTCTCTGCAAACAAAATGTCTTGTTAAAATCATCTTCTGTAGGCGAAATATTCATTAAAATCCGTCTCTACAAACAGAATATCTTGAGATCTATATTCATTGTCGGTTTTTTCTCCGAGATTTCTATTTGTTCCTTGCTGGATCTTCCTCTTCGAGATCTTTATTCACTCTCAACTGGATATTTCCTCCAAGATCTTTGCTCGTTCTTGCTTGGATCTACTCTTCCAAAACTCGGAGCTTTAAATTGATCTTCGCATTTCCTTGATTGAATCTACAAATTCCTGCCAAAGTATGCAAAAATGCTTTGAATTTAAGAATTATCATGCTCCTACTTATGGATGCCTGACTATATGATGTATGAATGTTGTCAATTGAGGAACACTTGGTCAAACTTTCATCTGCTGGGAGCTTCAAATTTCTTCGCTTTGTCTTTCATTGAAACTTATTCTACCAACAGCATAACCCATCTCACAGTCAGGTTCAATCTTTAGGATCTCTGTTTCTTTTGCTCTAAAGCGCCTTTTTAGGTTTTCACTTTAGATTGCTTTTATTCTTTTTCTTCTCAAGGCGCCCTTTCGTGTTTTCACCTTGATTTTTTTTTCTTTCTTTTTCTTTTTCATTCTTTTTTTCTTTTTTTTACAACAATGTTTTTTGTTCGTTCTGATGGAACTTTCATTGCCTTCATGGATTAAGCACATGAGCCCTTTTTGCTGTATCTCACCATGTGTTTCTCACGATGTGAATACCGGGAATTACTTTTTCTCAAAAAGCCGCTCCTGCTATATCTTTATTCAGCTTTTTTGACAAAATTCTTTCTCATAACTCAAAAAGAAATCATGATTCACTGTTGTTTTAGCCTGCAGATTTTGTCTGTCTGCATGACATATTCTTCTATAATATTCTTTTTGCACTGTTGCCCCACTCTGGCTTGACTTTGACTACTATCTTTGCTCTCATTTGCCTCGCTTTATTACCTTTGAATAGAAAAACCTTGAACAAATTGATCTGGCTACATCTTTTCGCTCCAAAAGATGGCTCATGCTCTCTCTTTTTTCCCCAAAATTACTTGTGACATTCTCTTGCATCTTTTGTTTGAATGTTACTGACACTCGGAGTTGCGCCTTTTCCTCATCATACTTTCCATCATTAAACAAGTATCGAGGCTACCACCAGCTTGCATGCACTTAAAGGATTAATACATCATAATAATACCCACAAAATCCTTTGCTTTTCTTGTGTTTAATCAATTTATCTGCAAGATGCTTGTTGAAAAGATAAGTAAATGGCTCAAAATATTATTTTACTAGATTTGAGAAATTGGAATAATTTGATAAGTCATGGCAAACAAAAATCAAGATTAAGCCCCAAAATACTAAGTTCAACAGAGCCTTTGAACCAAATTGCAAAGATCAACTCCAATGTGACCCCTTCCAAATTATTAGACTTCTGAGAGAAACATTTCCCGTATACCTAATTCTATCCCATTTAAGGTAGCACTATTTACCTCACTAACTCACCATGCCCAATCCTTCAATCTTTTCTGATCTCGATCAAGCATTAGAAGTCTGGAAGTCCTTAAAGAAAGGTTAACCCTGATAAGTGGGATATATTCTGTAGACAAACTCCCCTTGCTCCAATACCCATATATGGTCAAAATGGTCTTTTGAGGCTTGTAATGTAGGCCATGGTTTACGGCTGCCAAAGAAATGATATATAGGCTCAAATAAATATTTAAGGGTGATGAAACCAAGGATCATTTCTTTCAAGTGAAATATCATTTTTGCACTGATCTGGCTATGTTCGAATGAAATGCTCTTTTTCTTTTCTCTTTTTTCCTTTTTATAGATCTTTCTAGACTGCTCATTTCTGGGTTTTCACCCTAGACTTCATTTCTCTTCCTTAAAATCAATCTTCTATTGCTCCTTTAGATAGAGGCTTATTTGAACGGAAGATCTCACATATATATATATATATATATATATATATATATATATATATATATATTTTCTTTTGACTTTTCAACTTTAGTGCTTTCTTTACTTCAACTTGATTCAGTTGACTTTTGAACACCCAAATTGCAAAGATCAACTCCAATGTGACCCCTTCCAAATTATTAGACTTCTGATAGAAACATTTCCCGTATACCTAATTCTATCCCATTTAAGGTAGCACTATTTACCTCACTAACTCACCATGCCCAATCCTTCTATCTTTTCTGATCTCGATCAAGCATTAGAAGTCTGGAAGTCCTTAAAGAAAGGTTAACCCTGATAAGTGGGATATATTCTGTAGACAAACTCCCATTGCTCCAATACCCATATATGGTCAAAATGGTCTTTTGAGGCTTGTAATGTAGGCCATGGTTTACGGCTGCCAAAGAAATGATATATAGGCTCAAATAAATATTTAAGGGTGATGAAACCAAAGATAATTTCTTCCAAGTGAAATATCATTTTTGCACTGATCTGGCTATGTTCGAATGAAATGCTCTTTTCTTTTCTCTTTTTTCCTTTTTATAGATCGCTCTAGACTGCCCATTTCTGGGTTTTCACCCTAGAGTTCATTTCTCTTCCTTGAAATCAATCTTCTATTGCTCCTTTAGATAGAGGCTTATTTGAACGGAAGATCTCACATATATATATCTATTTTCTTTTGCACTTTTCAACTTTAGTGCATATTCTTCTTCACTCATCTTGCCTTTCTGAACTTTGTGCTTGATATAATCACCTTTATTTATTTTGCCCTTGATTCACAAGGCATTACTATCATAGCATGATAAAAAACCGAACAGATCCCACTTTCAAACAAACTTTCATTCTCTTTGCCCCCGGTGTAGGGGTGATCCTTGGTTCAGGTTGAATTGAAAGAAAATCCTCAAGCTCAAATGGGATAACAAATGATATTTTCTTTATTTTCTTTCTTTATGAAGGGAGATGAAGGAATGCCAAATGTCCTACCATACTTGGATATCTTCGAAGAAAAGTCGTCTTTAGGTGAAAGATGTTTTGGGTTATCATTTCATTCAAAGACCTTAGCCGACAATGCTTGAGAGGTAATTCACTCAAAATTTGTATTTGGGATTTTCTCGTGATTCCTAAACACTCATTAATGTCTTCCCATTGGCCTAAATAAAGTAGAAAAGTGTCATATTTCTGAAGTTGATCTCTGAATTTGATTCAAGGCCACTCTTACAATCAATGTCCAAGGACCTGAGAAAATGTTAGTAAAGAATATACATATACGTATGGGATAGCAAAACTAACTCATAACAAAGAATGAACGAAATATTAAAAGAACCAATGAATGTAAAATGTTTGCCATTTGAGAAACATATATAGGAAACAAGCATCATGAACAAATAAATTGAAATAGCCTCCCTTACAAAGGACCCCCAATGCTCACAGGCAAAAGCGATTGGGATGATTCAGGGTATTACTCTACAACAGTCCTAGAATTGCAGACAGATCTCATGTGGTTCACTATTGACCATTAAGCAAGGAAGATGTAGACTCTCTAGGTGAAATGCTGGCAAAAGTGGCAGAAAATATGTATTGGAAAATATAAGAATGTGCCAAAATGAGTCTTTTGCGTGCAAGTATACATGGTCTGCAAGTAATACAGCTGGTAAGCTGAGTATCAATCCCACAGAGGTTGTCTTGGAATTCAATTGCCTTGATTGTTACTTGCCTTAAGAAAAAGTTTATTTGATTTGAAATTGGTTTTGGAAAATAATTAAAAAGTAAAGAAATGAAAGAAAAGTATAGACATTGGCAAGGAAGGTGTTTTAATGAATGATGAGCGTTGGCAGGGAATGCTTGGTTTTCACACTATTCATGTCATGCCAACCTTTAACAACAACTTGTCTTGGCATTGTTTGCCGAGCAGATTCAAAAGTAGCAAATCCTCTCTTGATGGTCATTGCCCTAAATTGATCATGTAAAAACCCTTATATCTCTATAGTGTTTGTTTTTAAATAAACCAATTTGATTATGATCCAATCTATACTCCTAAGAGGTAGATTTCACTCCCGAAGTAAGTTTATCTACTTGAACGACTTCTCTCGAAGCTTCTCTCCTCAGTATTTGAAAACTTATTCGTTGCCACCCCAAGTCTGTTAAGATATTAAGGTGCAATAGGCCAACAGTGCTAGCTCTCGCTTGGCAGATATTTAGGAAATATTAAAGTTTGCCGAATAGATGAAACTTTGCCAAGGCAGATTTATTATTAAAAGCTAAAGCATGAAAATAACATAAAAACCAAACATCCCCCACCAACTATTAAATTAGTTCATGGTGAGGGAGTGAACCAACAATCCACAAACGTTTTCAGAATACATCATCCTTAAAAACAAAATAGAATAACTTGATAGAGAGCATGGGCTAGAAGGGGTCTCTCGATGCAGCCCTTCAAGATCCAGGCTTCTCGTCCAAGTTGGTCAGACCACCCTTCCACGGTATAGCCAATTTTCAATCATCACACACACACCAACTCCTCGCGATCCAATATTCTCTCTTCTTCCCTTAAAGTCTAGCTTGGTTGGTGTTTAAATAGGCGTGCAAAGAAGGGATAAGACTAGCTCTTCAAATTTTAAATTCTAATTGCCCAGAGAATAAGGGATTATCTTCTTATCCAGATTTGAATGAGAGATGATCAGGCTAAGGCTGACGTCATCCTGCCGACGTTGCCCTGGCATTCAAGCTTGGCACGAGTCTGCCAACAAGTGTTGGCACCATCTTATCTGCTATTTTTTGGAGATTGTTCTAATTGTTATTTTTTCGGAGCCTGATCATGTCCTGTTTTTTTGGGGTCTAACAGCCTCTTGGCGTAGCATCAAGTTCACTTCTCTGTCATTCGGTGCTTGGCATTGTCTGGTCCATCTGTGCCAACAACACTCGGTATTCTCTCTGGCATTCCTTCATGTGTTGCTTTTCTGGGCCAAATACTATGCCAAACCTGTAAAATTGCCAACAAAACAACCCTTCACGCTGGCATAGACAAAACTCTAAACTCCTTATGCAAATGCATGATTCTAACATCCTAATGCAACTAAATGTACCTACAAACAAGCAAAAGCATTGTACGATTGGCATTAAAAATAGTACTTTTGGAGAGGTAACAGAAGACCTGAGTTAATTTTGGTCACTCCGCTTCTATCGTCAATTCTTTATTTTTCTTCACCATTACAAAGATATGCCCATTCTTGCTCATGCTCTAATGCTCTCATTCTTTCCAAACAGATTTTTCAATTCTTCAGTGATCAAATTCACCAATGTCGCTCTACTGGTCTCTTGCCATATTAATTTTTCCCCACCTTTATTATTTAGGGTAAGCAAATGCTCTAAGTCCTTGGGCATTTTAAGTTCTTGAACTTTATCAAGTTTATATTTAATTTTACAGAACCACTAGAACTCCGTGGGAAAACTTGCTAAGTCCCTGAATTGACGATTTTTCCTGAATAAAGCAATACCAACTGAAGATGATTGCCCCATACTCAATCATATCCTTCCCATGAATGGTCAAACATTTGCAACCATGGCCTTACATCTTGAAATCATCTCTGAAGCAATACAAGAGAATATTTAGTCCTGAAGTAACAAAGTTGATTTCATATACTACTTCATAGATAATTTTGGCAAGCTTTGCCCCTTGATACATAGACATAAACGAGACAAACTTCAAAACTCCAGACAATCTTGGAAGCATTCATTCTGGATTTCTAACTAACCAACTTCTTGATTTCCTTCATTAAAGGCCTACACTTCTTGGTAGTACATCTTGGTTCTTCATATGAAACTTGCAAATATTACCGAAATCATAACTATGGGCAGATGGGCTTGTCATCTTCTTCACCGACCTAGGAGAAATAAGTCTGAAATGAGTATTCCGAACATATCAAAATTTATATTTGTCTGGGGAATCTTCCATGATAGACCTGATGAGCCAGTTGACTTTTTCCTTCTACGACCTCAGGGAGTCCAATCATTGCATTCATTTACTTCTGTATCTCTTTTCACTTGACATTTTCGGCACTTGTTTTCTAAGCATTCCAAATGGATTTTTTCCATCGGGGACTACTTTTTAAGTTACATATCTTAATAGCTGATCTTTAGTGTCAACTTCCAAAATCTCATACTTCAGACAGTTTTAAATTTGTAGCTTGAAAATGTAGCAAACTTCAATATCTCAGTAATAACTCACAATGGTCTTGAGATTGTAACAACTTAACTAATGGGGCTCTGATAATTTTTCATGATGTGGCAAAGCTTCAAGCAATTTGAAATATATCTCTCAATAAAAAACACAAATGAGATCCAGTCTAGATTTGGACTTTCCACTGACAGAAGCATCTTGAGCATTTGACCTTGGGGCATTCTTTGGTAAAGAAAAATATTGCAGAAAAGATACCAAAATATTACTCTGACTCTAATAAACCCCAGATTGCAACGAGTTATTCACAAAAGTTTGTCATAGCTTCTGTCATTTTGCCTTTTACCTCAACCGCTTTAGCAAATAATAGTCTTTGATTAAATCGGAGCTCTATAAATACCCAACCATTGGACAGGAATAACTGACTCCCTTTTTTGACTGAACTCTTCAACTTCTTTGTCTCGCATCTATATTCTGCTCTTCTTGCAATCAATTCCTTTGTGAGCAAACTTCAATCTTCAACTGACCTCGACATTTATCGTTTTAGAGAAAGACTCTTCGCCTCTGTTAGGATCATTATATCCTCTAACGTTGCTGAACCATCGATCGACAAAACTTTCAGCTAAACTCTAGGATTTGAATTCTTTCAGTCTTCTTATGCATGTCCACTAAGCTTCCTTCATTTTAGCATTTTCAAAATCCAACAAGTGCCTCTAAGTTAAGCATTCCACTATTCTCATCATAATTCAAACTCGGTATTCTAGATTCTTTATAGATTTCCCCAACTATATTGATCAGAACTTGCTCACCCTTTTTTATTTGGCTTTTTATTCCCATCTCTCTTTTTTCTTTTTCTTTTTTTTTGACTTTTTTTACTTTTTTTCTTTCCTTTTTTTCTTTCTTTTCTTTTTTTGCATGAAGAGTCCCTTCAGACTGAACCCTTATGTGAGATAAGTTTCTACCTTGATCACTCTTGTTGGCGCTTCATATTAGCTCGTACTTCATCCCGTTCTCGGACTGGTCAGCCTTTGACTTTATTCGACCCAAATGGTCCTCAGCAATCTTTGTGATTGTTTAACCTTAATAAATTTGTTGCATATGCTTCTTAAAATGCAATATTACTTTTTCTAATAAAATGTAATATTTTAAAATTTTGCAATATTTTAAACAAAAATGCAATATTTTTATTTTACATGATATTTAAATGATGTAATGTATGAATGCATGAGGTATCGATTTCAAGGACTAGTCATTAGAACAACGCCCATTTAACTGAAAGATCGAATACAAAGCAAAGGCAATATGTTCACTAGCTCCAACTCCTTTGGCGATCACTTTGTTCAGCCTCTGAGTCAACACCTGTCCTAACTCGGGTCGATATCTGAATGTTGTTGCAGGTTCACAACTTTATCGAACAAAATTTGCACATGTCAGGCGACTCCCCGCACTTGGCTCCCAAAGTTAATCATTTCACAACTCTGTTTCTGGATAGCCTGGATTACTGCATCGACTTAATTTTCAGTGTTTTATCCTTCATTGTCTCTTTGAAACTTACAAGCTGGTTTTTCAAATAATGTATTGTGTTTTCTGATCCTGGCAATTTCCTCAGCTCCTCATTTTTACTAGAGATTATCATTTTCCTTAATTATGGTATCCTTGGTAAATTCCATCATTTGTAAAACTTGGATATCACCTCTGAGTTTAAAGCTTTTTATTCTTCCTTAGGTTTAGAAACAGTCATTGAATGCTCTTTCAATTTATTCGTCTTGAATGCCCCTTCAATTTATCTGCTATCTAATCTTCTTCTGGTTATCACTATTTTCCAGATACTGCATCTTGCTTATCTCTCTAATTATTGCTGACTCTATCTTGAAACTTGATCTGTTGTTAAGCCTTGTATGAACCTTGTCCTTTTTTACCACCAAAAAGCCTGGTATTTCTCTATTGTTGGTGTTACATGTATCCTCCTAAAAAGCGAACAATTATACCGACTTCATAAACAAGTCCTGCCCTATACAACTTTTGATCCATTTGATTGTCTGACGGCAACGCTATAATTTAGAAATTTTATTGGAAATGACTTTTCGTATTCCCACCCTATGGTTCTCAAATTAAATTGGTTCTGGCAAAACTTCATCATGTTCAGGAATTTCCAGTACAACCTTGCATTAATGACACCTGACCTCCACGGATACTATCTTCGTTCTCGTATTCAATCTTCTCGAATCAGATCCACAATGACATATTGTCCCCCACTTGTCTATCAGACCCTTCAGTTCTTATGTCTACTGCCTATTTGACTAATTCTCGAACCGATACCTCTCATGAATGCAATGTAACATATAACAAAACATAGAAAAATAAAAAAAATAAAAAATTGTGCCAGTATGGTGAATTGAAATTGTAAAAAAAAATGCTATAAAAACAATTTATATTGCGTAAAATTAACCAGAGAACATTTTATTTTGCGCACGCAAATAACTAGAGAAATGAATTTAAATCAGCAACACCCTGTCCTAGGTCCCTTGTCTGGCTCTAACGAGGTAGGTTTCTATTACAACATGTGGGTTTCGGTCTAGACTCTGGATACCCAAACTGTCGTTATTAGACTAGTAAGACATCGATTCGAGAGTATACGGCCCCTTATAGCGAAGGCGTAACCTCACGGTGTATAAGGTTGGTATACTGAAATGAGGACAAAATTCCAATCACGGAGCTGAATAACTCACGTAAGATCATGCCTCACTCCCACTTAAAGGTGAAAAGCCTGGGTGGAAGGCTTATGCATGAGTGACAATTTATATCACACAAGAAAAAGCTATCTCCATTCTTTCTAAAAATTCATCCAATGCTTATCGGAAAAATTAAATTCAAACTATTGTGCTAACATGCCAAAATTCCACATAAAATTAATTAGGCCTGACTTTCGGTTTTAAAATCCCCAGCGGAGTCGCCAAGCTGTCGCGACCATTTTTGAAATCATGTGTGAAAAATAGCCTGACGATCGATCTTTTAGAAAATTAGGGTATTCTGGCCATTTTTAATTAAATCTTGAAAATTTAGGGTTTTTCATATTAAATTAGATTTTCCATTATTTATACTTTTAAAAAACATTTTGGAGTCGCCACCGATCACTTCGAGGTAGACCAGACACTAAAAAAACAAACCATAGATTTTTATCTTAAAATTGGGTTCGGGAGTCGGTTACGTGTAGGGAAGGATTAGCACCCCCTACGTACGCCCGTTATCGGCACCTTTAATTTTACGTGGAATTTTGGTATTTCGAATAATGATTTGAATTTAATTTATTCCATAATTATTAATTGAATTTAAATTCCAAATGCAGATATCCTTTTATAAGGAAATTCATTTTGTTCGAATATGAGATTAAAAGTGCCCCGTTAGGTGGAGCCGGAGCCCCTATTCATATTTAAAAATGAATTTCCAACATAAAAGGTTTTAAATGAATGACTTTTTATTGTCTTGTCAATTTTAAGTACCATTTCTAAAAATGCTCTAATTAATTAGTTATTTAAAACTATGAATATTAATTAATTTAATGGCTTTTATGAGAAAATGTCAATTGCTTGAACACCTTCCATATATTTAAAGCCCTTAAATTAATCATATTCCTAATTAATTAATTCTCTAATTAATTAAAGTTCTAATCCTAATTAAGGCTCTAACAATTTATTATATCATTTTTATAAGTGAAAATGTAAATTAAATGTTCACCTTTAAAACCAATGTTGAGATAACACCCCATTGTAAATAATGAAACATCATCCAAGTTTGGGTCCCAAAGATTCAATTTAATAAACATTTAATTATCAACAATGTATTCTAATTAATTGTTTAAATTTTAATTAAAGAACTAAATTAATATTCAATTTTAAGTATCATGTATATTAAATATAATTTATTAAAATTCAGGTTGAGATAACACCCCATTGGTAACAATGGAACATCATCCAAATTGGAATTTTAAAATTATATTTAATATGCACTTAATTACTACAATTTTCTATCCTATTTAATTATTGGACCCTAATTAGAGAAATCTAGTCTAAAGGCTCTAATAATTAATTAAAGGCTAAGTGTATTTATTATCTAACAAAATATACTATATGCCAATTTTAAAATATGCAACATTCACATAATTAAATTAATGGCACTTGAATAAAACAATTAAATAATTAACTAAAATAAAACAAATTGAACATTAAAACTAATTTTTATTAATATGGAGAGCTAATTGAAACTATTACAAAACTTAATGCCCCAATTACAAAGACCAATGGATCAAATTGAAAAGATTACAAACTCTGAAGTTCAATTAAGGGAAACGGGGGACTAAATTGAATAAACGAAAAAACCTGGAGCTCAAATTAAAGGGAAATGGTGACCAAATTGAGAAAATGCATAACTTTGGGCAAAAACCAAATGGTACCCGAATAATGATACGCGGATCTGACCCGACCCGGATAAGGGTGCGCGGATCTTGGCCTTAACCCCGCACCAAAACGGTGTCGTTTTGACTCAGCTATAAAACGCCCTCGATCGAGTCAAATCAGCCATAACACACACAACCCGTTCTCTCTCTTCCCAAATCCTCTGCACACCAACATCTTTTACCCAGATTTCCCAGCTCACCAAGATCAAAAACACCAATTTTGGATGAATATTCATCTGAGTTCTTCAAGAACTCGATGAATATCATCCTCTTCGGCCGCACGCCACCGCCAATGCCGCTGTTAAATCTTCAACCACCATGCACTACCACATCCGACAAGTTTCCCAGTCACCATTCCTCTATCCCTCCATCGTCGATCGTCAGTCGGCCGCCATTCGCCGAAACCCTAAAACTCTCTCAAACCTTATTTTTTCATCGTTTTTTCCTATATCTACCTGGCTCGACAGAGCCACCCAAATCCAGCCAAACTAAACCTAAACTACTCGGTACCCTCGCCCTTTTCGACTCCGTCCTCGGCCCTCGGTAAACAACTCTGGCCACCACAGATAAGCACTCTGACCACCCTCTTTTATATTTATTTTTCTTACGTTCGAACTAATATCGTTTATTTTTGCAGGTTTTTAAAGACGAAAATAATAATACCTCATGATGCGGCTGCTATGACGATTCTGGCACTTTCTCTTGTGTCCGTTCGTGTTCCCACTGACCGTCCGTTTAGCTGCACAGTGGCGGTTCAGCTCTTGGCGCGTCGATTCCACTACCGAGGTAAGCCTTCTCTCTCTCTTTAATTATTATTATTATTATTAATTGTAGTTTATTAATGGCTAATTATTGTTAATCTGACTTTTTCTCTCTCTCTATTTATAGGTGGGCAGAGGATGATGTCATGTGGTGCCAGCTGGTGGTGAGAAAGACCACAATCCGTGGCAAATTATTTTGGCCAATGAGTGCTTGCCACGTGGCGGAAATTGGGCGAGAATTTTAGGATTTTCAGATAGATTGTGTTTGTTGGGCTATAAAATGATAAAATGGGCGGGAAACAAATGTAACTTGGCCTTGTATGTTTTATTTGGGCTTTAGGTGTTTTTTATGTGTAACTTGGACATTTAAGATGAACTTTTAGACATTTATTAGGTTTTATTATATTCATTTATTTATTGTATATTTATTTATTTGGCCTTATTTATGTATATCTGAATACCCTAGACAAAATACGGGTATTACACTTGGATACGCGGTAGAAGAAGAAAATTCTAACGTCTATGGATCAACTGTTAGGTAGTGCCCAAAGCTAGTCCAAGGACCGCCTGCTAGAGCATGTAGATAATTAGCATGAGTTCGGAATGATACAAGGAAGTAATCATGTTCAATATTGATAAGTTTGATGGCTTGTTTTGGCTTCCATAACTCATAAATTTTGTTGCGCAAAGTCATGTAACCTATGCGTCGACCGAGTAGTTTAACAACGAGGGTTTGTTCCAAGCTTTTCTCTGCTAGGGTTTGAACTTGCTCCGAGAACTCGATGGATATGAGGCCATCGACCATCGTTCTCACCATATCACCATCTTGGATATCGATATCGTCCTCATCGAGAATTTCATCAGAAAAATCTTCCCCTACGTGTGAATCTTGCATCGGAGAGTCTTTATATGATTGTGCAGCTTTGGGAATAGGCTTGACAGCATCTGCCTGAGGGTTGTCTTCATCAATCCCTCCCCGGTCGGGGGGATCATCATCCAGGCGACGGTGCTTTCTAGGGTTGCTAGGGGTTTGACTTCCTTCAGAGAAAAAACCTACCATATTGTACTTTTTTATACACTGCATTCTTTAACCAAGTCCAGAGGTTCGAGTCTTGAAGTTGTGAAAAAAAAACAAATTGAGTTAGAATAGTAGCCCTCATAGTGAGCCTCTGCATTACTCGATTTGACAATCTGAATTTGTCAACTAATGAATTAGATACAAGTGATTACAATAAAAAGTAAGTATAATAATTATAACTTTAAAGCAAATATATTGCGGGGGTGATGGTACGCGGATGTATAAACCTGAACTATATGATATAATGATGTTTGATTGAAGTTTTAACCATAAATAGAGCCTCAATTATCAACAAAAAATATTTGAAAAAAAGTAATTAGATTTTTTTCTAGTTCGTGACTTATTACTTCTCAAAGAAATTATTTAGAAAAAATTTAAATTAATTAAAATAATAAAAATAAAAGCTAAATTTATCCAAAATTTAAGATTATGTCCGTAATCTTACACTTTCTCGTTATGTGAGATTACGACTTCTATAAAATGTTGGTGAACCAAATATTATAATTTTTTTATCAAAATTTAAAATTACACCTTATAATATTATATAACAAGAATATATGTCTGGTGTTTCTTTGAAATCGGGGTGTAATATTTCACAGTGAAATTGGTATGCTTTTATTTTGTTTATGAGATGTCATAGGTGTTCTCATAGTACAAAACTTTTGAGAAAACAAAAACTTTTGAATGAAATGATAAGTCTGATGAGACAAATGAAAAAACAAATCTTTTGTTTTTTTTTTCTTGTCCATTTGATTCTCAAGAATTTTATTCTGATTAATCCGGACCAACTCACGTTACACATTTAACTTTGGTAGATAATTCTCTTAACGAGGATTTTCTACATATACAAGGCCTCGGACTCGAAACTATATATGTGCATTTTACCGACCCGGTCATGTCGTGTTTTTTGTAATAAAAAGATAGGTTAGGGTTCAGGTTTAGGATGAAAAATACACAACTTGACCCGACCCGAGACTAATGTAATTTTCTTTATTTTTTTAAGATATTTGTAATAATACCCCTCTTTATATATTTTTTATAATTAGGTCCTTAAAATTGAATTTTTATTTACAATTTAGTTCTTAAAGTTATTATTTTTTACAATTAAGTCCCCTAAAATTATTTTTTTACAATTAGGTCTCTAAAATTGATTTTTTCTATAGATCTTTATTTTTCAGTCGGGTCGGGTTTTTAAAAGAATAAGGTCAGTCGGGTCCGAATTTAGGGTATTTATTTTCGGGTTCAGGTGGGTCAAAAAACTCGATCCGACCCGTACCCATCCCTACTCAAAATATACTTAAGCGATATCAAACTGTTTGTCACTTAGACCAACTCTATTGATAAAAACAAAACCTTTTTTAATGAATGAAATATGCATTAACCAGTTCATCTGTTGGAGGTGAAATTTCGGAAAGAAATTAAATAATTTTTTATTTCCTTTTTGGTGATTTCAAACGATCCATGATGAAGTGATCATTAAAGAGGTGATTTCATATGAAAAGGTGACATCATACGATTTACGAGAATGTGTTTTTTATGCTTGAAAATTGAAATTATCAGATTCATTAAAGAAAAAAAGGAAAATAAAGCACAGGAAAAAGACTAAAACAAGGATTGGACGGAATTATTAGTGAATGAAAGCCTTGAAATCCAAGATGTCAATCAAATTAGCTGGCCTGCAATTCCATGGCTACCACTAGACTACTTCTGCTCTGATTATATGTGAAACAGTAATATTTACGTAAGGAAGACAGCCAAACTTGGTTTGTTGTTTTGTTTTGGATTTTATGGAGTGTTGGGGCCCTGCAATGTCTACTACTGTGATTATTATTGCACCAACATAAATGAGAGAATCTGCATGCTGTTCTATGATTTTCGGTTACAGGTTGTCCTTTGTTATAGGAATGTTTCCTTTATAGTAAGGCAAGTTAGGGTTTCTTTTGTATTTGTCAAGTTTTATGTTTCCCATGTTTTCTTTGAATTTATGTTGCTTTGTTTTTTTAAATAATTATATTGAACATTCAAATTCAGTACATTTTTATTATGAGTATAAAGATATGATGCATAAATTTTTTTTTATGAATAAAGGGATATTACCATGTGATTTATTAAAACCTCCCTTAAATTTAGTCTAAAGAAAAGAGTACACATTATAATAATTATAGAAAAAAATTGCGAGATAACATCGTCAAATAAATCATGCACTAAAACCATCGTACGAAAGATATAACACCGTGATACAATCCTCATGGAAGATTGAGAGCACCATGTCCGGCGGTTGTACAAACACCCGATAACCCTACTCAGCTTCATGTCCATGCTTGGCCAGTCGATATGCCACTTTACTCGCTTTTCTGAACACATGAAAAAATGCATCTCCCGTCCTTGATCCACCAACTGAAAAATATGTTGAACTAAGGAGATATGGTACGTCCAGGTAACTGCCGTTGTGGCATACGAGCCACCTCAACATTATCAAGTTCAACACAATCCCGACGAACACCCAAGCGCTGCTGCGCCAGGCATTTTACAAGTCTTAAGTTGTGGGTTAAAAGTTCTTAGTTGGCATTATCCTTTCTCTTTAGGTTGTAGGTTCAATTCTCCTTAAGAGTAAATTTTCTCTACTCATCCCTTTCGAACTTCATAATAAAATGTTTAAGTGGTAGATATTAAAAAAGGGGTAAACTTGTATACATTGTGGGGCTTGAATTAATTGTATTTAAAAAAAATCCTTTTGGCCACTTTTTTCGTTAACAACATTAGTCTGATGGAAATATATGATGCATCCAAAGACCTTATCACACCCCAATAGCGGATTTTGTCTGTGTGGAGGGCTCCACACGCATTCCGGCCCTCTCTATCCAGAAAAATTAAACACAAAATTCATTGCAAAATCTGGAAATGCTTAAAGCATCTTCATTGCAAATTCTGGCCCGTTCTACGTCACCCCCTCTCCCTCTCTCCACTCATACATCGTTCCGACCGCTCATTTTACACCGTTTGCAGTTTTCGGTCTCAAGTCAATTTCAGGTAAATCGCCTTATTCTACAATTAACCATGATCCACTGTGGTTCTCCATCTGTCCTACGAAGGGTGAACCATCAAGTTTCATCCTCAAACCTTCTTTCGACCGTAATCTTCACTTCCTTGTCTAGTGTCGCACAAAATCGACATCAACAATACTAATTAAATTTAGCGTTTAACTATGTTTTTCTTTCTCACTCAAAAATAAATTTTCGTTACCAAGACAGGTGGGGGAAGAAGTAATCTTTCCTCATTTTATATTTAATTATCTTTCATTCTTTCTTAGCTAACCATTAGTGATATTCATTAACAAAATCAATGGAGTATGAACCAGAGACAGAGATATATGCATGCAAGCTAATATATATATATAAGGGTTAGGATCCACTTACACAGAATTTAGCTCATAATTTAACACGTTTTTTGGATCGTTGGACGGGAAAAATGGATTACTACGATTAACTCCTTACTTTTTTTCCTAAGTGATAATCTTCAAATATTCTATTGTTAATCTCAACAATCCGTTTTCCTCATTCAACGATCCAAAAAAGTGTAAAACTTAAAGAGTCTTACCCTGTGTAACTGGATCCTATCCCTACATGTGAAGATTATCACTTGGGAAAAAATAAGGAATTAATCTCAACCATTCGTTTCCCTATCGAATGATCCAAAAAAGTGTAAAACTTAAATAGTTTTACAATGTGTATGTGGATCCAGAGACGGAACTATGTGCGGGTGGGGAGGGGCAAATGCCCCCACCCCGAAGAAATTTTTTTCTTCACTTTGGTCCTCCTATATATATAGTTTTTTAAAAATAATTTATTTATGAATTTGTCCTTCCTACTTTTAAACATTATGTTTGTCCCTCCAACCCTAATTCCTGGCTCTGTCCCTGAATGGATCCTAACCCATATATATTCCCTTGTATTATGAGTTGAATAGTACTATATGTGGACTGTGGGAGTGCAACCTGACTAGCACAAGGTTAGAATTAACTGCAAGTTGATTTAGAAGAATGAGTTGAATTATATAATTGATGTAATTAATTTCAACTTCGGTTTAATTTGAAACTTTTTGATTCTATTTGAACATCAATTTCAACCTAAACTAAAAGTATTGTCAATAATTAAACTAATGAATCAATTTGGCATAGTGGTTAGGTTGGGGGAAGGTTTTCTTTTCTTGCAAGAACCTGTGTTCGATTTCCAAGTTTGACAATACTGTTTTTCATCCAACCAATTACATAATAACACGTTTTATCAAAATATGTTAAAACGTGTCACTAACGGAGTTTACCACATATGTCTTATAATTCCTTTACTACAGATATAACTTTGATAATATTAAACTCCTTGCAGTGTTTGAGTATTCAACAGTTTAACTAAACTCACGAGGAAGAAATTTTATCTGTTGGGCCAGAAAAGAAAAAATATGCACCCATACAATTGGTGAGATGTGCGCCTAAATGTGTGGGATTAAATCCAGTTTGCTTAGAAAAATACAAGTCATATTTGTAATTTGGCATTAATAAACCTTAACACTTCGAGCGTAGTTGTAGAGCAATTAGAAAATGTGGTTGTGGTTAATATCTCCTCTAGGGATGTAAAATCGGGTATTCGATATCACATTATCGAGTTCAATTCGAGTTCGGGTTGTTCTTAGGTTAAGTTCGGATCCAAAATCCTCGAGTCCAACTCGGATTCTGGTTAACATCATGTCGAACTCGGTTGAGTTCAAATCATCATCACCTCGAGTCACAACCAGTTCAGATTCGGATCGGTTTCAGTCGGGTTTTTAGGTCGGATCAATTTTTTACCCCCTAATCTCCGCTCTGAATGCAGAGAAATAGCCGGACACAAAAGTATACTTTTGTAACCAATAGAATGCAGAGAAATAGCCGGACACAAAAGTAATTAACATAATGTAACTTCATACGGTTGGAATAACAATGTGGTTGTGGTTTGTGTATTAATAACAATGTGCTGTAATT
The DNA here is from genome assembly GCA_019671005.1 of Hibiscus mutabilis. Lineage (NCBI taxonomy): Eukaryota > Viridiplantae > Streptophyta > Magnoliopsida > Malvales > Malvaceae > Hibiscus > Hibiscus mutabilis. The sequence goes on along the minus strand of CM033752.1, from coordinate 36,761,730 downwards.
TGGTTTTGTATTAGAGAGAGTATACTTTTGTATCAACCATAAAGTTACTAACTTTTTACCATCATTTTATCTATTCTTTCATGCATTTAATTCAACACTCAGCTTTTTCATGAGCAAATAACGTTTGGTCGGTTGACCAAGTTGTTAATCTGTATTTTCTCATATTCTCTTAGGTCGTGGGTTTTAAACTCACTAAGGGCTTCTGCAATAGGATTAAGATTAAAATTATGATTTGTAAAAAAAAATAAGCTTTTGGTTTCTGCAATAATTTCATCATGTAGCAACGTATGATCCTGTACATTGACGAAGCCACCTTAGGGCTTGGGCGCTATGGCCTTCCGAATTTTTTAATTAAAAAAAATAAAATGAGAAATTTATCTATTTGGACCCTCAATTTTTTTTTAATTTTACCCCTCATTTTTATGGTTAATTATCTTTTCCCCCTCAATCTTAATTCCTGACATTGTATCTGATTATGCATTTGTTCTATCGTTGTTCGCACATTGTTATACCTAATCTGAGCAATAGAAATTCAGGATTCATTAGAGAAAAGCTCAATTACTTTTAATGTTTTTTGTTTTATAGAAATTATACTTAGGATTTATCATTCCACAATCCGTTTAAAATAAGGACCAATCTCATTACATAAATAAAAAATAATGAAAAATAAATTAATCGAAATAAAATCACATAAAAATTAAGGAAAGAAATAAAATCACATAAAAAATTAAGGAAAGAAATAAATCATAATGTAAGTCTTAATTAGAGAATCAAATTAATGGTCAAGGACAGAGCCATGAATGTGGTGTGACTTGTGAGGGGGGCGAGGGGAGGTAGGAACTGTTAAAAAAAAACTAGGTAATTCTGTCACGGCCCTGTAACTTTTGGGATTTATTTATTTTTAAGGGCATTAGTTATAAAACTAGGTAAATTAAGCCTTGGTCTATGACTTATTAGGTACATTTATATTTTAGGTCCTTACTAGTTTTAAAACTAAACAAATTAAGTCAAGACTCATTATTTTTCTGTTTAAATACTTTTCAAATCATTGTCAACTTTGAAATTAGACAAATTAAGCTTGACCTTATTATCACGGGGTCATTACCCCTTCCCAAAAGACATGTCTGATAGGATGTGTTGCGCCACCGTTTATATATGTCAAGACCTCCCTTTTCCATTCCGATGTGGACATTATCCCACACTCAACCTCGTGACGCCCTCGTCACGAGTCAACTACGCGCGTGATGGGTCAATTGTCACTCTTCCCAAGCGTGACATTCTCCCCCACTCAATCTCAATTGTCACGGTTGTCCACCCTGCTCACAGGCGCTTGGCGTGAAATCGAGCAGTCTAAGGGTCGCTCCAGTACCACTTGCCACGAGGTTATTACCTTCTTCCCAAAAGACATGTCTGATAGAATGTGCAACGCCACCGCTTATATATCCCAAGACCACCATTTTCTATTCTGATGTGGGATTAATGTCCCCGCCTCTTCCTAAGAGTGACAATATTCTTTTATTTAACCATCTCTTGCGTCCCGGTTAGATAAATTAAATCATAACCCCTAATTTTTAAAATTTAAATTAATGACTTAAGAATTAAACCCTAACCCACTTTTTATTATTATTTATATAAAACCCTAACATTTCATTCTGACTCCGTCCATCTCAATAGTCTTTCTCTTTTTAGGTTTGGCTAATGTATTTGAGGAATTTCATGGTAGACATTGTTACCAAAGTTTTATTACTCGGAAAAGGATCTCCAACAACCACAATGTACTAACAAAGAAGACAACAAAGGATTCACTTGCAATATTATTTAACACTGATATCGCAGCAGGATATATGTGAAGATCTACTAAATCTCATATGGTCAATTCCATTTTCTTTTCAAATATATAAAACATTTTGATGAATGAAGCCATGGAAGTCTACTCAGAGATCACATAATAATCTCTTTAGCAGGACAGATTGTCCAAAGATTTCCGTCCAATCCTTATATGGAGTCATCTCATATATATATAATCATCTCTTTTTCTTTTTCTTTTACACCAACAAGGGTGCAATGGCAAGGCACGTTGCTCTCCCAAGGAAAGAATTTGAGTTCAAACCTTAGAGATGATATTGTTAGGAGTAAGAGTCACAAATCCCGAATATAAACATAAAAAAAGATAGATAGGGACATCAAAAAGGTGTAGGATTTCTATTCATTTATATTAGGGTTATGATTGCATTTAGATTGCATTGCTTTGTTTGGTTACATAAGTATTTACACAATGAAAAGTTTAATTATTACACGAGTATAAAATGTTTGTCATAACGTAAAAAAAAATAGCTCAAATTTAAACTTGAAATTAAAATTGAATAAAAACACCTCAAGAAAAAATAATTCTCCTACCAAACCAAACATAATCAGGGACACGAAGCTATGCTTTATCATGTGAGCCACTGCTCCTCCTCATTTTTTTATTGTTAAAAAATATATGTGGATATTTATTTACTTAGACCTCTTGATTTTAGTTTATTTTGATTTCACTCCTTATTTTCTATGTAAATTACATTTCACTCTTAAGCTGATATCTTGACTCCACCCATAATCTTTTATTTTGATTTTGGATAGAAAAAGCCAAAGCGACAATAAAAATCGCAATATTGCGTTGGATCGTTGGTTAAAGTTTCATGTCCATGTTTAAGAGAGGGAAGAACCTGAGATAATAATATTTAATAATGTTATCTCTGAGGTATGGTGTGAGTAAATTAGAAAAGCAAGTGCTTGTTGTTCCCTACTGCTTTTTCTCTTTAATTAGTTCCTTTTCCCAACTGAAAATATTTTCAACTAACAGTCTAACATTGTTTTCCACATATTATCAGAAATACTTTCTAACGATCATTTTTGCAACTAAACCAGGAAATATTGTACAAAAAAAGAAGAAGATAATTTTGCCAAGTTCTGTCAACTTGCTCCTTAAATTCGTTCAACGAAAACAACTCATTACTGTTGGAATGTCAACCCTAATCTTTGTTTTCTTTAGAAAAAATTCAGAGGTGGTTTTTGCAAGGGAAATGGATTACAAACGGCGTGATTCGAACTTATATATCGCATCTTAAAAATAAATATGTTTTGTTTATTGGCAAAATGCTTAGGGAGTATTGACGATATAAGATTAGGTCAAGGGTTATACATGTGGTGGTCTTTAAACTTCAAATCAATAACCCCTTACAAACTGGTCATTTGGTGAGGATGATAAGATCGGTAATATATGTTAATTAATGACATTCTCTAAAGTTTGAAAGATTTACAGGCGGGAATTTCTTGCCAAAGAGATTCGTTGTCTGGCGATAAAACAAATGAACTTAGTTCGGAGGTAATGACATCATGTCAGGTGTAAGATTAAAACTTAAATGGTTCAAAACTAAAGTCCAGAATTAAACGAAATAAATAGGACAATGATGAAGATTTGGAATTAAAGTTTATTAGACAAGAAGAAAAATGGATTCCAAGTCAATCAGATAAGCTGGCAACTGATGGATTCTGCTGTGTGCCTACAATTCATCAGTAAAATCATGTTTGTTTCCAGCTAGAAACTGTGGAACATGTCCTGTTTATTTAACAAGACATCTACGAGTCTGATTATTATACTATATTTTTTTATTTTCGGATAACATTTTAATCAATCTTTATGTCTTATCCGTTCACGTAACCTCCAAAATGAAATGAAATTCCGGAAAAGAAAAGCATGTACTTTGGTTATCGTGGTGCTGAATCTGATGAGTTATTTTTCATGTAAATATAACTTTCCCCAGTGCAGTGCATCATTGCATAATCAATTGCAGTGAAACACATGCGTTTCACTTATACTTCAAAGGACTGTATTCATATATTGACGTAAAATGGGTCCTACGACAATATTCAAATCAATCACTTTTAATCAAATCTCTGGTTAATTATATTCTACCAATTTTCATTTTTGTTGAATTGTTTTACAAACGATATTGGTGTATGAGAATAGAAAAAGGTTGTAAGTCGTAGTGATTTGAATTTCATACCTATTGAATTTATTTGTTTTAAAGTAGTTAAATTAATCATTTGGAATAAGCTTTGGGTTGCTTCTTATATATAGCTATATTTTAATGAAAAAATTTTTACGCAACCCTTTATATTTAAGCTATAAAATTTAAAACCTAAATTCCTTGCCCTAATACCCAAAAACCTAAACTTTAAATCCGAAACCCTAAACTCTAATTTCTAACTATAAATCTTAAATTCTACACCTTGCAATCTAAACTAAAGTTTACACAAGCTTGTGTATCAAAGTATTTTCCGTGTGTACCCTGCAATCTAAACTAAAGTTTACACAAGCGTGTGTGTATCAAAGTATTTTCCGTGCGTGTGTGTGCGTGCATATAATTTTTTTTAAGTTTTACACCTTTTTTTAGATTGTTGGATGAGTGAAACGGATGGCTAACATTAGAAGATGTAAAGATTATCACTTGGAAAAAAATAAGGAGATACTCACATCCATCAATTTCTCTCATCTAACGATCCACAAAATTTGTAAAACTTAAAAGTTTTACACTGTATAAGTAGATCCTAACCCTAGACAGACAGACAGATAGATAGACTGACAGACTGACAAACAGACAGATAGATAGATTTAGTACTAGGAAAGAACTATATTAGGAAATGCCACAATAGAATCGAAACTAATATAAAATTGTCAGGGGTGTATTCGGATGATGAATTTTAAAATCCTGAAGATGTTCAAAATGTTAGTATTTATAAAGTAAAAAAATGTTAGTATTATAATTATTTTGTTCAGATAAATAATTGGTTTAGAAAAAAAAATCAAGCTATTTTAATTTTATGAGTTTAAAAATAATTATAAAAGAAAAATAATGACATTAATAATTAAAAATAATCAATATGGATATTTTTTTAATTGTAAAAATATAAAAATAATTTTAATAATATAATATATAAAAATATTTGTTAGAATTATATTAAAAATAGTATTTTTAATCTTTTTTATTTTTATAGTGAGAGCATATAAAAATAGGTGTTTTAAAAAGCAACCACTTCAAGTGGGATTTTTGTTTTTTAAACAATTTCTATCTAGAGGAAGGTGAAGAGATTGAATATCAACAAGAGTCTTTAACCAACTGCTCCAAGTTATGTTGACACTTCGGGTGGGTTTTAAATAAGAGATTTGATCAACCAAGTTCCCTTTTAAAAGGCTTGAAATTCTCCATTTCATTAAAAACATAAGATTTTATGAAAAAATAAGTTTTTTTATAAAATATATTGGCTCTGTTTGGCAATTAGCGGATTACATTAGCTGATTGCATTAGTTGATTTGACTAGCGGATTATATTAGCTAATTGTATAAAAGTGTTTGGTAAAATTAATTGATAACTGATAGATGTTTGATTATTTAAACAAGCAAAATGACATATAAGGACATGATTATATTTGATGCTTATTTGAATAGTTTATTAGTTATTAATATTTTGTATCTGTTACCGTTCAAAAAATATTTTGTATCTATTAATATTAATTAGATTATGAAAAAATTAATATAACAATATTAAGCATATTTGAAGAATTTATATATTAATTTATTATTTATATAATTATTTTAATACAATTTAATTAATTATTAAATTTAAATAATAAAAAAAATTGAGAATAAAAAGAAAAAAAAACAAAAAGTATTACTTTACAAATGTCACAATATAAATACGAGAGGATGAAAATTACAATAGAAAAGGCTAAATTTAGGTTATTTGGAGATTTTTTATAATTGTTAAAGGTAAAAGGGTTTTTATAACTATTATTTCAAATCGCTCATTTCAAAAAGCTCCTATTAGCAGTTTTTTTAAAATTAGAGGTTTTACTCAAATTCGCTATTCACCAAACATCTAAATTAGCGGATTTGACCGGTTAAACCTCTAATATTAACTCAAACCTATAATTTTTGTTCAAATCGCTATTTATCAAACATGGTCATAATATTTTTAAATCTTAATAAAAATATTTTTTAATTAAAAACCCATTCACACACTCTAAAAGTATAAAATAAAAAATGTTCACTAAAAGTAAATAATTATAAGAATATTTAATTCCAACTACCTTTTTAAAGTATTTATATTTTTAATCATCAGTACCTTTTATGGAACAATACCTTCTTCATTTAATAACTTTTAAGATGCATTGAAAAGTCACACAATAACTGAATTTAGAAGTAATTATATAGTTGTGGTTTGTTTGAACAATTATTGTAATTTATAGACTTTATTTAATTAGATGTACTTGGAGGCCTTAATTACACTCTCGGTTCTTCTAGGTAGGATGAGAATTGATGCAAGTACGTGTGTAGTCATAGTTTATAATTATGTAATTAATATTATTTTAAAATTTAAATTTATATAATTATGTTATTACAATTTGTACTACCAAATATGATATAGAGAATTAAGATGTACTTACATATGCCTCAAACATGTCTACACACGTGTAATTACTATGGTAGTAATTCTTTTTTTAATAAATTTTAATTCTAATCTTAATCCTACCTAGAGGGGAGAGGAATGAGAGACTACTAGTGGGTCTAAACCCCATGATCTAAGGGAATATAAGGAAATAAAAAGGAGCAGCTTGATCAACCGGTCAAATTTACTTTCTCATATAATAATAAGAGAATGAAAAAGTATTTAAAATCTTTTTTAAACAATTTCTACCTAGGGGAGGGAGAAGGGTAGGAGTGTTCAAAAATATTTTACCCGACTCTTCGACTACCCGAACATAAATAACTATGTATTTATCCAGAATTTTTTTTACCCGAGTCGGATACCCGGCTCGCTAAAATATATATTTTCCCGGGTAGAGCCCGGGCCTCAAAAATACCTATTATCGGGTACCCGGTAACCCGATGACCCGATTCCCTAATTTTTTTATTTTTTATATTTTAAATATAATTATTATTGAAATAAAATACCCTTATAATTATTATTGAAATAAAATAATTTAAAAAAGAGTAAAAATATGGGTACCCGAGTTTTGCGGGTACCCAAATAACGGGTACTCAATTTAACCATACCAGGACACATATCGAAAAATCTAGTATCCGAGATTTCGAGTACCTAGTACTTCATATACCCGTAAACCTCAATACTTGATAATAAACACTCCTAAGAAAGGAGGATTGCTCCTACTGAGAGTATTTAAAATCTTTTGAATCTGCATGTTTCGTATGTTTGTAAGCATGTAGGTGTCATGAGATTATTTCACACTTAAAAAATATATTTAATTGGATGTATAATGATGCCACATAAGTTTAAGACCTATCATTTCCTTTTCAACGAGAAATAAATATTTTTTTTTCTTTCTTACGGCGATCTGTTTCCTTGTTTGGAGTGTTGGAAGTGACACGCATACCATTTAGGGTGGGCAAAACTTGACTCAACTCGAAAAAAATAGATTATTCAATTCGACTTGATGCAAAAAAAACGACTCATTTTGACACGACTCGTAATTTCATAAATTCGACTCGATTCGAAAAAATTTCAAATAAAGTTTGAGTTGTGAAATAGAAATTCGAATAACTCGAAATTTTTAGTAATTAGTTTATCAGTTTTCATATTCGAGTCGAGCTTGTTAATTATGCATGATATATTATGTATATCACATATGAAAATATGAAGAAATATATGTATATGTATATTATAAATGCATATAGAAAGCCGTTAAAATTGGAATTAATATGTGCACCGCCCAACCCCAAGTATATGCATATAGAAATATATATGTGCACCACTACATATATGCATATAGAAATATATATGAAGAAATATATATGTACAATTAAATTTGTACAGAAACTCGAAAACTCGACTCGATTAGACTCGACTCGAATTTTATAAACTCGACTCGATTTGAAAAAATTTCAAATAAAGTTTGAATCGTAAAATAAGACTTGCAAACTCGAATAACTCGAAATTTTTTACTCGACTCGATCAAACGCCCAACCCTAATACTTCCTCATATATTTTATTTATTAGAGATAAAAATTTGTGATATTTGTTATTTGATTTATATTCGTGGTATAAAAATTTTCACATCAACAATGTTATTTTTAAGATTTCAAGATGTGTTCTATTAAAACGAAACATTTAAGTGATGAAGTAAGGGTAAAATTTAGATATACATGCTGTATAAAATTAATTTTACAAAAACATACATATTTGTACTATAAAATTTAAATCCTAAATTCTTAACCTTAAAAAAATAAACCCCAAACTTTATACCCTAAATTACAAAGATTAACCTTAAATTCTAAACCTTATAATCTAAACTTTTAAACTTTAAATCCTAACTCTTAAAATTAAAAAACACTGTAAACTTCAGTTTACACAATATGTGTATCAAAGTTTTTTCATAAGGTAATCAAATATATTAAGGGAAGTGGTATCAAAGTCAGGTCCAAAACTCCTAAATTGGATGAACCTGGCCATTAAGCGAAGCCCATGTAGTTAGATCATAAAAATAATGGACAGTGCATAAAGCCTAAACCCATAACTATGGTCTGAAACTATGCTATTATTGGGTCTTAATTTAACCAAACCAACCCATTGGATTAGGAATAAAAACATAAGCCCTTTCATAAGTAAAATCACGATGAAAACACACACATACAAGGACAACTCAAGTAGAATTAACATTTTTTTTTGTTAAATTCCACATGTAGTGGTGAAAGTTCTTTCACCTGGACAACGTTTCAGCCAATGAAATGGTGTTAATCCTGATAATGTTGTCTCCTTGCAAGCATTCATATCCAGATACCAACCACATATGCATGTCCACGTGTCAAAACCACAATCACCATCTCCAGATTCTCTATCACATTATCTCCATCTGCAAATAGAAAAGCAGGGGCAACTGAGGAATTACCCCCCCCCCCCGCCACATTTTGATCAGTCAGAGTAATGGCAGCCTCGGTTATGGCTTCTTTAGTTAGCCTCAAGCCTTGTTTCAGTGTGGAGAGATCAGGTGGAAGGGGTCTGCCTTCCCTTGCCAGGTCCCCTTCTTCCTTCAAGGTTGAAGCCAGCGGTGGCAAGAAGATCAAGACCGACAAGCCTTATGGTAACTTTATTTTTATTACATCTTCAGATTTGAACTAAAATCCAACATTTTATAACAAATCACAATGTTTTTGGCAGTTACAATAAGCTTTGATTTTCTACCTTAGATAGACATATAATTAAGAACTACATAACAAGGAAAGGTTAGAATTATTAAAGAGTTTGGTTAATATTTAAGAACGTTTAGATCCAACACTTGGACTAGAAAATTGAGTCAGTTAAGAACAATTTAAGATAACAAAGGAGAGATTAAACCAACCATGAGTTAAGTATTTCAAATGATAGACAAGATTTGAATTTTGGTATTATAAATAAAATAAACCGAATTGGAAAAATTATGTACACAATAAACTATCACACTATCCTATTTAAATTAATTCTCGAATCAACCATCCTTATAAAAAAAACAATGAGAGATTAGATTATTTAGATTAATATATAAGAATGGTTTTAGTTAACATAAAATTATTATTATTATTATTATTAATATTATTATTATTTCTTCGTAAACAAAGTTAATCAACGTAAGCCAGAGTAATTTGGTATATAATGAAGGGAATCGAAAAAATAAGGAGACACGAGTTTAAACAGCTTTATCTGTAAAGTGTGTACCTTATCAAATGATACTATTATCTTGTCATCACCTTAATACAATTAAAAAATAAATTATAAGTTTGTTTGATATTTTACTTAAAATTAAATACTAGATAATTAGACTGATATTCTCCATTAAATGATAAGTAAATTCTTACTAAGGCCCTATTTGGCAATTAACGAATAACAAATTACATTAGTTGATAGCTGATAGCATTAGCTTATTTGACTAGCGGATTGTATTAACTTGTCATCTTAAGACTATTATAAAATAATCTAACTATAAAAATTTTAATAATGGATTTTGAATGTTTTCGCAGGAATCAATGGTGGCATGAGCTTGAGGGATGGTACGGATGCCTCCGGAAGGAAGGGTAAGGTTGGTATTTCTTACTCTTTCTATCTTTTTTGTGTAAAAAAGCAGTTGAAAATTCATTGTATATACATTTATATTTATATCTTGACAATTTACCCTTTTAAAATTTTGATGTAGGGAAAGGGTGTTTACCAATTTGTTGACAAATATGGTGCTAACGTCGATGGTTACAGGTAATGCTCCTGCCTACCACATTTCACCTACTTCCTATCTACATATACATGTATAGAAAGTCCTAATATCTCTTTCCGATGATTCAAACACAGCCCTATCTACAACACCGACGACTGGTCTCCCAGTGGTGATGTTTATGTCGGCGGTACATATCGTATACAACTCGACTTCGGTTCAAATACTTGTGGCACTTTGAGATGTAAATTTGGTGTGACCGTAGTGATTTGTTTTATAACACCATCGCTTGCTTGCAGGTACTACCGGATTGGCGATCTGGGTGGTTACCCTGGCCGGAATTCTTGCCGGAGGTGCACTTCTTGTTTACAACACAAGTGCTTTGGCACAGTAGATTTCTCTATAGTAATCATTGCGCTTGTTGAAATATAGCCTGTTCAATGTAGTAGTTCTGATCAAAGGACCGTCCACGAAGTACCTTGCATATGTTTTATGAAGAATGTTTTGCCTTGGAATGAATTGAGGGTTATGTATTTACAACTTTTAATGTGTTGTTTCTGTTGTTCTTTCCGAAAACAAAATCGTCTGGAAATAACTTTGCGCATGTCACCAACATACAAAAATTCTTTGGTTTTTTATTGTGCACCAGCACTAAAATATCAAATCCTAATATTTAAATTTAAATTTTAAATCTTAAACTTAAATTCTAAACCTTAAATCCTACACCTAAAAAATGCATCATACGTCTAATACTCTAAACTCTAACTTTAAACTCTAATCTTAAACCTTAAACTTAATATTTTAATGACAGGTAGGTAATTTCTACTCATCACAAGCATGAAATCAATCCGATACGAAATAGAAGGTAACCATGTATTGTTTCACTGTCTTTATGTTTACATTTAACCGAGATGAAATGTAAAGTAACAACAATAGCATATTGTCACGCTTAAGAAGAGGCGGGTTATTAATCTCACATCGAAAAAAATAAAAGTAATAAAATATAAATACGGTGCCTCTGCACATCCTATCAGACACGTCTTTTAGGTTTTAAATTAGACGGAAAAACGTTCGTTCAGCACACACTATGTTTTTGTTCGACATTATATTTTCGTTTGGCACTCTAACGCCTGTTGAAGAAACTTTGCTGAAGGCAGCCTAAGCATACTTTACACAGCACAAGGGCGTTGGCAACTAAAGATTTTTATGAGAGAAGCAAAAGAACAGAAGGAATACTTCGGAAAAGACCGGAAATTATGTTTTCTATGGACTAAGCATGGTTACCAAGTTTTCCAAGGGTGAAGAACAATAATAGAATTTCATAGCAATGGAAATTATGTTCTCAGAGATTAAAGCAACCCACAAAATAAAGTAAAGCACAAAATAAAATATTTAAAACGGAACACATGAGGCAGATGCAGAGAATATGGCGCCCCCTCTCTGTAAATTTGGAGAATGTAACGCAGAAAAGCAAAGAATGTTTTTTTTTTTTTTTACTTTTGCATGCTGTTTTTATGTGAAATCTCAAAACTTGTTTTCTATCTGTTAACTCCACTTTTTTTCGGATGGAAATCGCCGACCCTTTTAGTACTTTTTTTTGCTTTATTTTAAAAAAATAAGTTTAAAGTTTAAAATTAGAGTTTATAATTATGATATATGAAATTGAAGAAAATGTGTACTTTTTAAGGTGTATGGTTTAGGGTTTAAAATTTAAAATTAAAACTTAAAATTTATTTTTTTGTATTTTTTAGTGATGGGCATAAAAAAGAATATACGGACAAAGGAATTTTTTCAACTTTTTTCATTGAGAATATTTATTATTGTAATTTGAGACCTTTGTTGCACAATAAATTTTTCTTTTTTTGAATGTGCCATATTTATTATTAAATAAACATCTTTCTCTCATATTATATTATTTCAATAATAACCAAACCCGACATTAGTTTCTTTTCCCTTGTATGCTAATCAGTGGTTGGTTAACAGATTTGGCATTTAAAGACATTTTTTTGAGAGGGAGAAACTCATTTAGTTCTTCTTTACTTTGCTCTTAGTTTTTTAGGCTAAAATGTTAAACGTCAATACACTACTTTATTAACTAAGCTAAAATCAATTTTTTTAAGAGTGTTTTTCTAATTTTTATAAGAGTGTTGTCTCGTATAGTGGTTGAAACCTTAAACTTATGTCTAAGCCGAATTAAGACTAAGTTAACAGCTTAGCCCTACTGTTAATATTTTTATAATCTAACTCTCTCGAAATTAAGCCACCGATTAATAGTTAAAAAGTCTTTTTCGATAGCTCTTACAATAACTACGCATGAAGAACAATGAACATAGTAGATAAAGAGAAAACAACTATAGCATTATAATAAAGTAATCAAAACATAAAATCATGGATGCGATAATCCAACTAAAGTATTTAGCTCATGTATAAGCCTAAAACATCCATAATAAATATATTAAGTACGACAGTTTATCAAGCAAGGAAAAGAAAAGAGCCAAGCCGTCTAACTTTACCTGCAACTATCTTTTCGCCTTGTGCAGAAGCAACCGAAACCTTTTTTTGCCGGATTACTCAGTAGGACCTCCTTATAAGACCTTTTGTCAGTGCCCACCTCCTTCCTATTGACTGAAGCTGTCGTATTCTTTTCTATATCCATCTTCTTGTTAGAGTTCTTCTTTGACATCTCTCAAGTACAGGAAGACGAGGGGACCCAATGAGGAGGCAAAGGAAATCTAGCTTTTGCCACTGACACCACCCTACCATCTATACTTGTATTATTCAGAGAAACAATGGTTCTTTGCATATTCGAACAATTTGCAAAGTAAACAAAAGCGAAAGTGGTGGTTTTGTACTTCGGTTTTCGGTTAATGGATGGGATGAAGACTCTCAAAATCATACCTTGATGACTACACAACTCCCATAAAGCTTCTCTTGACACTCTTCTACTTAGAATGTCCACAAAAACAGTCCAACCACCGTCACTAAGGGAAGACCGACATACGTTATTTTCTAAATGTTCTTGCCCTCTCACTCGCTCCATTTTTTATATTGTATGATTTTATCAGCCTTATGACACGATTTTCATCTATTTTTATGGTAATTTGATGTTCATGTACAGGGGCGAAGCAAGGAGTTAAAAGTTAAGGGGGCCAAATGTAACACCCTCAACGTATATTCGGTATTCGAATACACATTAAAGATGTTACTAACTGGTTACACTGATTTTCAGACTTGTAAATTTTTTTTACCTCAACAAAGTAGTTCAGTGGTTGGCGCTTTCTCAGTTTTCAAACAAAACTATGTATGGCAACCGCGGCTAGTTTTGACCATGAATTGGTTTGTAAAATACTTTAAGCAATTATTAAAATGAGAATATAATTCAGGGTGAAAATTATGTGTGCTGCCTAGACCCTTTCTTGATTTTAAAATCACTACGCGATAAACGACCAACTAAGTTTAAAATCGTTTAAAGCATTTTTTCTAATATTTTTAATTCCTCAAACTAAGTCATGTTTCTAGATCATACATCCACATTAACTTATAAGTAGAGTACAAAAATTTAGTTATACAGAATAGCTACTTATTTAATATCTATACATGCCTCACTAGACTAGGATGTGGTGATACTTACTGATGATATAGACTAACTCGATCCAATGATGTATAGCTCATCCTCTGCTATCTAGTCCGAAGTACCTATGTGTGATACAAAACACATGTTAAGTATAACTTAGTGTGGTATAACCATAACAATGCTAAACAATGATTATAAATAACACAGCCCTGCAGATTAGCAAGTAATTTTCAATTGCAGTTTATAACATTTTAATTTTATATAGTTCATTTAACCATTATAATATTCAAATTATAGTATTCCATATGTCTTACCAGTCTTGTGTACATTAAGCTTTTTAGCTTAATAATTTGCATAAATGCATTTTAAGTATTATAGCCAAAGTATAAAATTATGTCATCTGTAATGCATGAATAATCATGTATCATGACTATCTTAAGAATCATGTCATCATTGTTCTATGTTCATCAGATATTCACGTGCATAATAATTTCTTTAACATAAACATGCTTTCAATATGATTCATATCATCTATCAATTATGTCATATAATCATGATATCAATGGTTCATGTTCATCAAGTAGTCATGCTTTCATCACGTAATCATTTGCATATCATATTCTGTAACATGGTCATACTTTCTTCATGCAATCATTTGCATATCATATCCTTTAACATAGACATACTTTCATTATGCAATCATTTGCATATCATATCCTTTAACATAGCCCAACTTACAAAATCATTTGATATCATATGGTTAACATAGCATCAAAATACAAAATCATGTGATGCTGTTTACGCGATGCCTTAGAGTGTCTATGACATTGCTGCATCGTCGAAGAGATGAGATGAGTACGTACTCAAGGACGCCCTTTGCTCCTCATACTCGCACATTTTGTGCTATGTAACACCGTAGTGTTTGAACCGACTCCGTAGAGTCTAACTCGACCCCAAAGAGTCTACATTGTTTATCTTGAATCTAAAAAGTCTACATTGTTTATCTCGACCCCGAAGAGTCTACATTGTCTATTGTCTATCATTGTTTTATCTCGAAAAGTCTACATTGTTTATCTAACTATACCAAAGATTATCACACTAAAAAGTACATTTTTGGGCATAAAGAGTCTAATTGTCTATTCACCTTCAATATCCAATTGTTCAATACTATCAACCATAATTGTTTATAATGGGCATTTGTTTATCCAAATATCTAAAATCATTTGATTTATCTTAGATAAATTATTAAAGATTATCAATATATTGGATATAACGATTTAATATTTCTTTGATCAACAATTCATTTTTATTATTAACTATAATTCGATAATTGATTTATTCCAAATATCTTAAAATCTTATTTATCTTATATAAATATTATGCCATATCAAAATGCACATATTCATCTTAATATTTCTTAAATCAACAAAAATTTTCATTATTATCATGGATGATATTATTGCAAGCCTTCCTCATATTATATATATATATATATATATATAAACATATAAAATGCACTCATTCATCTCACATATCTAATAAATAAATTCTAAATGTACTTTGGAGTCATGCATGAAATTGCCTTGGCTAAAAATTTTGTATATTTTCCTTGCTTTCTTTCTTGTAGATTTCAAAATTTTGGAGGAGAAGATGAACTAATATTTGTTCATATTTTACTTATTAATTTCACATGTATTAATTAAATGAATATTAAATCCATTTAATTTATTAGGTCCAAATAATCCTCCAACTATATTTCTATTTTCAAAATTGTCATTTTGTAAAAATTGAACCAAGTCTAGTTAGAATCCAACTAAAATCATTAAAATATTCATAAAAATAATATTTTATAAAATTTCCATGGCTTATGGAACTGTCTTTAAAATTTTAATTCGATCTAGTTACCCGATAATCACTTACTACTATTTTCCATTCTTAGAACTATCGAATCAAATATGAAATTCTCATAATTCTGCTTTCCATAAATAAATATTGTTGACATACAAAATATTCCATAATTTTGAAAAAAAAATCAAAATCTTGAAATTTTGACTCGATCCAATATACAAATAATTTACCCGAAATCTTTATTGGATAAAATTCTCTTAATAATCCTTTATCTGATATCCATACAAATAATATTAACTAAAACTCATTCCTTTTTATCAATCTCAAGTTCTGACATATGACCTTCTCAATATGTCACCCATCCTATACCCTGAGCACACTTAACTTTGCAGTTCGATCGGAATTCGACATCATATACTGCATTTTTATTCCCGGAATCTATATCAGATTTTCTCCATGATCTGTTTAATCCATGGATTCATCCTGAATCGAACTAAAATATTTTCAACACTTGGAAATGGCTTTTATAACCTTTCTCTATCATATGGTAAAATTTCATAATTTTTCAATTCGATCTGGTATCCAAATTCCACTTAGGCTGTGATTTCCCAATAATTGAATTATCGGATCAAACCAGTAATTCCTCATTCGATTCACTCCAATAGGTGCTCTATCTATTTATAAAATAAAACACCTAACTTTTGGGAAATTACAAGTTTGGTCCTTCAACTTTTCATATTTCAACTTGTACCACCCATGTTTTTAAAAACTTATCATTTTGGTCACTAAACTTTAACATTAAATTCTCATTCAAAATTTCCTTGGATTTTAACTAAATTTTGTGAGTATCTTATTTTACTCGTTCTCTATCACATAACACCTTAAAATCTCAGAAATTTCTTTTCTACATTTCATAATTGAGAAAAATCATAACTTTTGCATTTTTGTCATTTTAGTCACTAAGTAAGCTTTTAAGCCCTTATCTTAGTACTAAATGACCCTTAATCAACATAGCAAAATTTATGGTATTACACCAAAAATTGAACATCAAATTAAGCCCCTAATTTTTTTTGCACCCAATTAAGCCTTGAACCAATTTTGACCATTAAATCTTGATAATTTTTTGGATCTATTGGTGCAGTGTTTGTGGCACAGTGTTTCGACTTGACATTTTAAAAAAAATTATTTTATTTAAAAATTTGTTTAAAAGTTCTAAAAAACATATAACGTATAAAAATATTTTTTTGAAGAAATTTGTAAATGCAACATGATAAAACTGCAGTGTATCATGTGTCAGTAATATCTAAAGAAAATTTGTTAAAAATTAATTGTCAAAATTGGTCAAAGTGCTTAATTAATTCAATTTTTTGGTTCAAGAGCTTAATTGAGTGCAAAAAAATTAGGGGCTTAATTAATTTTTTTTCAAAAGTTCAAGAGCTCTTTACACCTAAGCCTAAAAAAATAAAAGACTGAAACACGTCATCAATAGGATTCGATTCACTAACTTCAAGTAAAACAAACTTAATTTTATGTACACTATTTACTACTAAGACAACATCCACTAATATTAAAACAAGTAAAATAAATTATAGTTTAAAATTCTACAGGGACCAAATTAATAAAGAATAGACCGTAAGGGTGGACCATGGGGGCCTGACCCCTGCCAACCCCATGTGACTTTGTCCATGTTCATGTGACGGTCGATACAATCAAAACCATTAGTGGAACAATATGCAATATTAATTTTCTCGATTTCCATTTCAACATGTATATAGTGTCAAGTTAGATTGAGCGAATAAAATTTTGGTGATAATCATTGGATTTCTATGGAAGATTAATGATATATTTAAGCATGGGCGAAGCCACTAATGGAACATGGTTCCTTATAAATTTAATATAAAATAATATTAAAAGTAAAATCGTTATACTAAGTTTAAAAGATGGGTCTTTATTTGTAACTCTGATTTGATGTCATTTCTTCTGATTTTGACGCATGCTAGTTTTTTTTTTTATATGTTATTCTGTTTTATCCGGTAAAATTGTCGTATGTTAACTTTTTAAGGAGTTTTAAGGAAAAAAATTTAATAAAAAATGTTATGTAAAAAAAATTAAAATAATAATTTTATCTTTGAAAAATTAACTTTTATTTTTGTGTGAAACTAAAACAAAGGTAGAAAAAAATATGAGTTTAAATAATTGTTAATTTTTTCAAAGTAACAATTTACGTAGGATAATTTTAAAACACAAAAATGACACATTTATTAAGACGGGTGAAGTATTTATTTTTTTCATTCTTTGAGTACCCATTTGATGCATTTTTTTGGGTGGGGGGAATTTTGATCGAGCTTTTTGTTTGAGTTTTTTCTTCATCCTAACATTTTCATGCGTTCTATGTCATCTAGCTTGAAAGCTCATCCAATTTGCTGATTTTTCAGAATCTTGTAGATTTTTCCTTTAATATTACTTTGTAAGATTTTAGGAACTAAATACGCAATCAAATAAATTTTTAATAACTGTTAAATTATCTTCCGTTAAGCTCTAACAGACTATAGTTTAATTAGTACTATTTAAATAGTTAAATGATTAAACTGATACAAATAAAATATGATAATCATATCATAATTACCTCGTAATTAGATGATTATTTAACTAGTTTACCAAAAAAATAAACAGTTTTGATCGTTATCCTACAGTAGGACCATCTGACGAGGAAAGTGCATGCCAACAAAGAGAAGAGAGTGCTAAAATTTTCGTCTTTTCCGAGACAATCTGAGTTGGCAAAGTGACTATTTTTTCAAAGCCGTCACAATTGCAACCCCATTTGGGAATCGAACGATGTTTTAGTTATCAACCCGAGTCTATAGATTGTATCGATCTATCTTTAGTTGGATATCCGATTCGATTTAAAATTTTGAATATTTAAAATTTTTAAATAAGTAATTTAGCGATATATATCGGATATCTAATTTTTTTGAATCGAATATTTAGATATTCGAATATCTGAATTTATAACTTGATTTAATTATTTTTTAATTTAGCGATTCTATTTATGTAAATTTTAGGTTTTCGAATATAACAATCAACAAATTATTGAATATAACAAGATTTGTACCCATAGAAATTTTAATTTTTCATATATAATAAGTAAAAATATCGAATATAACAAGATTCAGATCTATAAAAAAACTTGAATTTTTGGATATTGAATAATCAGATATCTAATTCGAATATAAAATAGTTATCCGTATTTGATTCGAAATTTCTGAATATTTAATTCAAATTATCCAAAAAAATAAAAAATAGATAGAACATCCAAAATTTTAGATCAAATAAACAAATCAAATCAAGATCGAATTTTTTTCACACCCCTACTTTCGTCCGCGGGCTTTAGAAGTTGAATATCTGTGCTTCATGTCATTATTGCTCCGAACCAGACAAAAAAATTTATTACAAGGAAAATATAAAAAGAAGCTTCTATTTATAAAGAATAAAATATAGATTAATAGTATTTTAATTCCTAAATTATACATGTTATCATTTTTGTAACTGAGAAATTTTTTATTTTATTTAATCCATAAATTTTTATAACGTGAAATATATTATTTCATTAAAAGAATTGAGAATTTTTATTTTTTAATTTAATACGTATTTTATGCCCTGTGTCTTATTCTTATAGTGTCTTGTGAATACCCCTTTTATTCAACAATTTGTAATCGATTATACATTCATTGCTAATTAAATGTATTATGTTTCCTTAAAAAAATAGATTTCTTACATCAAAATCTAAACTATTTCCCCTATTGATTTAGGTCTAATCAGGCACGTTTCCTTGGAAAGTTTGGGTCTTCGGTCGTTTACATTAAAACCCTATTTTTCCAACCACATACGTAAGACGGAATCCCGACCACCGACCTTTAATAGAACAATGTATTCTTATACCAACTTTTCAAAGACATGTGCCTGCAAAAAAGTCAAACTTCCTCCTAGTATAAAAGGGTCAGAGACAGAGGTTGTTCATTGGATTTGGAGGCTCAGTTCTCTTCTCACGGTCCAGTTCCTGAAAAGGATAAATTACAACATCATGGCCCCAAGAATTGGAAAGCAAGCAAGAACAATTGATGGAACAAGTCAAGGTACAAAAATTTCAGTGTTTTCGGTTGTCTGTCTTAGTTTTCAATCCTTCTTTTCTGATACATCTTTATTTACTTTTGTTGCCGGTTGATTTGTGTTTACCGATGGTCGGAAGAAAGAGGAATTGAAAGTGAGCAGGCTTAAATCAGAGTTGACAAATGTGAAGTCGGATACGACCGGCACGTTAAGAGCCTTGGAAGAGCTTCACCTCGCAATCACCCAAATTAGGGAAATGATCCGTCCCCTGTTGCCACCTGACCGGTTCGGTGCTCGACTCGTTGCAGTTTTGCATGCCGGAAACAATGGCGGTTTATGACGTGTCCCCACTCTTCGGCGGGGTTTTCCCATCAACTTGTTGTAAATGGATTGTAGATTATGTTTCCAGGGTGTTGTGCAGTTAGCTGGATTGGTCTGCGTGGACCACTCTGTCACGATTTATATAAAAACGAAACATAAGCTGAACTCTTAGCTAGTAATTTGCTTGCATTAGAAATGAAATTCGGAATTAGGAATTCGAGGTATGATATGATTTTTATTTAAACAGTTTTCTTTAAGAATTAGTTTTTTATTTTTAATTAAATTTAAACTCTTTTATAATTCAATTACGAACAAATTATTTCTAATAAAAAATATCTTTTGTTAATTGAGTTTAGTTCAGTCGGCATGTCACTTGTACAATATATAAAAGAACATGGATCAAATATGCTTAAGCGTTCTATACCTCCTATTCTTAATATAAAGCATAAAATTTTAATTAAGATTAAATTGATAGAATGCATACTTTTTTGAATTAAAACTATTATCATACTAGATCATGTTTAATTTTAATTAGAAAGAAAATTAATATATAGTACCGAATTTATTATTAGGTGACATACGGCACACTTTACTCTTTATTTAACGGGTTATTGTCATTATTGAAGGGGGTGTTTCCCAAACCAATCAACTAGAAGTGGAAGACTCAGAAGCATGGATAGAAGATTTTTAAGACCATATCTCTTTGTCAAAAATACAAATAAGTCTCAAAAAGGAATACTTAGAGTTGAAGAAACACCAAAGATTAGTGTGAGTATTTGATTGAGTCAAGTCAAAATATTTTGAGTTGATCGATTTAACGATTCTTATTTTATGATTCAAACTTTAATTTAAAAAAATTTGAATCGAGTCGAGTCAAATTTTTTTTGAGTTAGTCGAGTTGATGATTCTTATTTTATGATTCAAACTTTATTTTAAAAAAATTGAGTCGAGTCGAGTCAAAAACTTTTGAGTTAGTCAAGTTGGCGATTCTTATTTTATGATTCAAACTTTATTTAAAAAATTTTGAGTTGAGTCAAGTCAATTTTTTTGAGCTAGTCGAGTTGACGATTCTTATTTTATGATTCAAACTTTATTTAAATTTTTTTTTGAGACGAGTCGAGTCAAATCTTTTTTTGAGATAGTCGAGTTGATGATTCTTATTTTATGATTCAAATTTTATTTTAAAAAAGATTTCATCGAGTCGAGTCGAAAAAAATTTGAGTTAGTCGAGTTGACGTTTTTTATTTTATGATTCAAACTTTATTTAAAACTTTTTGAGTCGAGTTGAGTTATTTGAGTTTCTCTTCAAAAGTAAACTACATAAATAGTCATTGTACTTTTAAGGCACTTTTATTTCGGTCACTAAACTTTTAAAATTGCAATACAATCGCTGAACTTTTAATTCGATTTTAAAATGGTCACTGCCGTTAAAAAATACTGACGTGGGAGTCAACTTTTTCTGCTGAACACTCTAATCCTCTTCCTCTCTCTCTATTTCTTCTCCATCCCCAGCTTGTATTGTCATTTTGAAAACCTGAAGGATCAAACCCATCCTTATTATCTGCCTCAGTTTGAAATCTCAACCCCTTCTGGTTCCCAAAGAAACCAACTACACGATCAAAGAAATTACTAGCGACTAACAATGTGTACACAACCATGATAGGTGGATAAACATGGTTGAACCCTTCTCCGAAGAAAGGGACAGCGTCGTCGATGTTCCCCATCCGCTGCAACAAGAAGGTTGAATATAACTATCAAGAGTTGTCAGGGAAAGAATGAAACTTAGCGCACAGGTCTAGTTTGATGGTAAAACACCTAGATTCCAGTTTTTAAGCATAGTAAAAATTAAGAGTTAACATAAAACTAGGACCAAACATGATACAGTGAAATATATAGTGTGCCAACAAAATATTGAAACTAGATGTTTAGAGGATAGTGCAGAAGAAGATACATAAAACGTATATATGATGTCAATGGCAATTGTTACTGACTCCATGCATTGGTGAGCCAATTTTTGAAGTGGAAACATTCACAAGGCAAGAAAGAAGATTAAGGACTATAAGTTGCCAAATTCATTTTATAAGGACCAGTTTCTAGCACAATCTAAAAATATAACCAAGATTAAGATTACTACATCTCTATGAATTTACAAGAATAGAATCTTTACTAGGGAAAATGCAAAACTTTACAAAATCTTAATATTACTAAATTTACAAGGATAGAGAAAATAGACAGGTCAACTCCTCCGGGGATGGAGAAGACGGAGAAGAAATAGAAAGAGAGAGGCAGAGGGTAACAATGTTGAGTGGTAAAAGTTAAATTGTCACGTTAGCATTTATTTAACGGTAGTGACTATTTTGAAAGTAAATTAAAAGTTCAACGATTGTATTGCAAAATTTAAAAGTTCAATGACCAAAATAAAAATATTTTAAAAGTTCAGTGACCATTTATATGGATCTAGATTCTTCCATCTCGTTGTTGTTTTCCAAAGGCATCCATTGGTATCAAAGTTAGATATCATGTTTTCCGGTTGATATTAAGTTGGAGCAAATAAGGCGATCGAATTGAAACAAAGTGTTTAGAGAAGTTATAGAATACAAGTTTAAAAGTTATGGTTACTCAAACTGAATCTAATTTAATTTTTATATAGTTTATAATTTTTAATTTTTAATGATAAAATAAGAGTTCTATATTTCAAATAATAAAATAGCTTCAAATATTATGTAAGAATTATTAATTATTTTTTTTTTATTTTGAAAAAATATTTAATAGAAATATTTATGTACAAGACTTAGAAAAATTATGACTTAACAGTTAAAAAGGTGCCCAACATATACTCTTTTTTTCAGTTTGGTGCCTAATATTTTCTTCAATAACCCAAATCATGTTTTTCCGGCCGTTAACAAAATATCGTCACCAATTATAACATGACATGTGGCATGCTTTTTATTTATTTAATTTCTGATTTTTTTTAAATACAAGCTTCTTAAAAAAAACCCAAAGTTTTAATTTCTTTCAATCAAACCCTCAAATCATGTCTCCCTCACTGTCCGGCATCCCTCACACTTCAGCGGTTCACCGTTCACCACCCAAGCGTCGTGTACCTCACCGTGCAACATCTCCACCCTCTAGCTGTCGGTTAGAAGCCCAATCAGTTTCTTTTTTCTTCATTATTGGATGTTCGTCGACGAAGCAATCGACGGTTCATTTGCCGATTTTCGACGATGAGATGATGGAGTTTTTAGTCGTAGGGGGCCGACAAAGGCAGAGGTGGGTGGTGGTGGTTGAATCGATGGTGGGAGGGGAGGAATTTAGGGTTTAGGTTAGGGGCTCTAGAGAAATTAAAGATTTTGGATTTTTTTATAAAATTAAAGTTTTTAATTTTTAAAAAATAAAAATTAAAGAAAATACCAGAAATATTAGGGCTGTTCATGGTCAGTTAACCGTACCTTTTAGCCTAAACGATGGTTAACCATTATAACGGTTATTGAATTTTGTTAACCATAACCCAACCATTAAGAAACGGTTAACCGCTGACGGTTAATCGACGGTTCGGTTATAGGTTAACCTATAACCTATTATAATTTTTTTCACATGTTCACTAGAATAATGAAATTATCTCTCCGATAATTATTAAATTAAAATATTCAGAAAAATACTTAAATAGAGAGATTATAAACACTAACTCCATACTTAAATAAAAAAGGCTTAAGGGTCACTTTTGCCCCTGTAGTAGTCCCAACTTTATCGATTTCGCCTCTAGGGTATTTTCGCATCAATTTAGCCCATGAAGTAGTCGAATTGCATCACCGTTTGCCCCTTGACTGACAGAAGCCAACGTTGACCGTTACAGTGCTGACGTGGAGATCAATGGTGTTGATGTGGCGGTCAACGGTACTGACGTGGCAGTCCACGTGTGATGATGTGGTAGTCCATGTGTGAAGATGACGTGGAAAAAGGGCAAAGTTTATTTTTAGGTAAAAAATACGAATTTAATAAAATATTAAAATACTAAAATGATGTAAAAATTAATAAAAACATTTAAAAATATTTTATTAATATATGGCTAAAAATAACAAATTAAAAAATCTAAAAATAAGTAAAAATTATAAAATTAAAATATCATAAGCTATTAAATTATAAATTATTCAAAATTCAAAACTCGAAAATAGATTCTACACTCTAATCCTAATTTTTAAATTTAAACCCTAAAATTCTCAAACTCTAAATTGCAAACCTTAAATCCTAATCCCTAATTGAAAATTTTATCAATATAAAGTGACTATGAAACATAAAATTTTGTTTATAAATTTAATCAAGTAAAGGGTTTAAATTTTAGGGTTTAAGGTTTGTGATTTAGAAATTAGACTTAGAGTGTAGAGTTTAATTTTTTAGTATTGAGAGATGGGGGCACCAAAAAGGGTGGAGGATTTTTGTTCGGTTGAGAGAATCACATTAACTCTATTTTAGGATTCTTTCTTCCTTACATTCTTTGAAGAGAAAGAAAACCAAAATCATCTAAATTATTTGACGAAGATTTTTATATTTTTAATACTTTATAAATATTTCAAATTTTAATGATTGAATAATTTATAATTTATTAGCTTATGATATTTTAATTTTATAATTTTTACTTATTTTTATATATTTTTTATTATTTTATTTTTAGTCATATATTAATAAAATATTTTTATTAATTTTTATGTTATTTTAATATTTTAGTATTTTACTCATATTTTTTGCCAAAAAATCAATTTTGCCCTCGTACTCAACCAGAAAATCAATTTTGCCCTCGAACTAGCTTGAAAAATCAATTTTGCCCTCTGCCACGTCAGCATCATAAACTACCACGTCAGCACCGTAACGGTTAACGTTGGCTTCCGAGATGCAATTCAACTACTTCATGGGCTAAATTGATTCAAAAATACCATTGGGGCAAAATCAATAAATTGGGACTACTATAAGGGCAAAAGTGACCCTTAAGCCTAAAAAATATATACATACTATAGAGTTTTAACACAACACAACACACATAAGCTTCACAATAGTTTGAAGTTCCAAGTTTCAACAATGTTCAACACATAATAATACACCATCAAAGTTTAAAACACAAATATTTAACTAACATAAAACAAAAATAAGGTAAATGAAACTTTCATGAGTTAATACGACACAAGACAAAATAATTTAATAAATATAAAAATAATTTTGTAATACCCCAAAATTTGCTAAGTTGATTAAGAGTCATTTAGTACTAAGATAAGGGCTTAAAAGCTAACTTGGTGACTAAAATGACAAAACATAAAAGTTAGGATTTCTTTAATTATGGATTCTAGGGAAGGAATTTCTGATAATTTAGAGTACCGTGTGATAGAGGATAAGCAAATTAGGGTACTCGCAAAGTTTGGTAATAATCCAAGGAAAAATTGGAATGGGAATTCAAGGATAAAGTTTAGTGACCAAAATGATAAGCATTCAAAACTTGTATGGTACAAGTTGAAATATGAAAAGTTGAAGGACCAAAGTTGTAATTTCTCAAAAGTTAGGTGTTTTATTTCATAAATAGATAGAGCACCTATTGGTGTGGACTGGATATGAAATTACTGGTTTGATCCGATATTTTAAATATTGGAAAATCACAGTTAAAGTTTAAGTGAAATTTGGATACCAGGATCGAACTGCAAAGTTAAGCATGCTCAAGCTAGAGTAGCACTAGGATGGGTGACTTATTGGGAATGTCCCATGTAATTACTTTAGATTGATAAAAAGGAATCAGTTTGAGTTAATATTATTCATATGGATAGCCGATTAAGAAATACTAAGAGAAATTGTACCCGATAAAGATTTCGGGTAATTATCGGTATATTTGGACCGAGTCAAAATTTTAAGTTTGACTTCATAAATATGAAATATTTTATTTGATAATATTATTTATTTTTCAGATATGGAAATAAGGAATTTTTAAAATTTATTTGATAGCCCGATGAAAGGGAAATCGCAGTAGTAGTAAGTGAATATCGGGAAATCGGATCGAATCGAAATTTCAGATGTTGTTCCATAAGTCAAGAAAAATTCATAAAATATAATTTTATCAATTAATTATTAATTGTTTGATTGTGATCTAACTAGAATAGTTGGATTTTTACAAAATGGCAAAAATAGTGATTTAAGTGACTAGTTTTGGTAATTTGGTCACAATGGCAATTTTGAAATATTTTGAAAGTACCATGGGCAATATGGTAATTTCCCATATGAAAGCATTACTCTAGTTTGGTTAGAGTTGAATGGAATTTGGTCAGAATTGAACTAGAATAGCAACTTGTAAACTATGATTCAGTTGAAGGTTAATTTTGGAATAAGGACTAAATTAAATAAAAAATTCAATTTATTAATTACATGTGGCATAAATTAAAAAAAAAGATGAACAAAATGTTCATCTTCTTCCCCTCCAATTCGAAAATACAAGAGAAAATAAGGAAAAATACACAAAATTTTTCCTAGGCATTTTGAAGGCTTCCAAACAAGATTCAAGGTATGTTTTTGATAGAAAATTAATCTATGTTTGATTTTCTTTCAATTGATAGTAATTTTATCAAAAGTTATGAAGATTTGATTATGTTCTTGAAGAGAGAGAAAACAGGGTTTCATGTTCCATGTTTAGATTAAAGCTTGATGTATGCAAATCTAGTGTTGTATAGATGAAATCAAGCTTAGATTGTGATTAACTTCATGTTTAAGGATTAAAAACCCTAACTCTAGAATTTGAGATTTTATTTAGGGTTTTGAAATTGATGATGAAAATGAAAGATTAATGATATTAGAAGCTTGATTTTGATGTTAGAATGAAAAATCCTCAACTAGTCTTCTAAGTGACTATTTTGGCATGCTTGGTAAATTAGGGAAAATATTGTGAAAAATATTTTAGTGGTGGATTTGAAGAGATTATGAAATTGCAAGTTTGATTATAGCATTAGGACCAAAATAAAGTCCTTGAAAAGTTTAGACACCCAATTCAGTATGTAGGATTAAATTGGGGTTTTAAGTGTTAATTTTTGGAAATGAAGAATATATGTTGAAAAATTAATTAGAGCATGTTAGAATGCTGTTTGGATGAAAAATGAGCCTAGAAAAGCTAAGTGGCCAATTTGGATACATGGAAGAATAATAGGAAAATTTTATGAAAATTATGATTATGAGATTTTATGATTCGAATATGTTGTATAAAGTTAGAATTGAAATTAGAATCCAAGGGACTGATTTGACAAGAAAGGAAATAGCAAGGGACCATTTCGACAGTCCTGGATAGTTCAAGGACCAATTCAGCTTTGGTCTAAAAGTAGGGAAAAATGTGAGAAAAATTATAGAAATGTTGGATTGATTATTCGATATAAGTTTACAAGTTTATGTGTAAAATTAGTGACTAAACCGTCACTTTGGTAAAAGTTAGTGGATGAAAGGGGTATTGAATAAAAGTGAGTGAAAATGATGGAATTATTGAATAATTGTGATTCAAGCTGGAATAAATTGTAAAATGTGCAAAATGGTCACTGGGGACCATAATGAACAATTCGACATTATTAAAGGAAAAAGTGAAAATTTTTGAAAATATTCTATATTCGGATAATTATACTAGTATAGTATAGTTAAGCAATGTTAGATTAAAAATCTAACATGAATATTGTTATGTATATTCAAATAGTACTGTACAGCTATTGACAAGGCTAAGGGTACCAGATCAAAGAAAAGCAAAGAAAAAGTATCGAAATAGCTCAGTGAGGCTAATATCATGCATAGCTCGGGTGAGTGCATTTTTACTTATTTATTATATATGTGATATGAGTGATTTCATTATATGGATTTATGACATGTTGATAATTAGGACAACTTGCGTTGAACCGATATTGGTATAAATAAAAATGTATGATGGCTTATTTATGCAAATAGCATGGAATATTAAATGGCATATTGATACAATGATTGTAGCATAATGATTTACTCAAGGTAAATCGAATTTTAGATATTTGGATATGAACTGTCCACTAACGAATTATGGATAACAGTATTGAAGGATTGGATATTAAATATGAAAATATTATATTGTTATGCCCAAGTACTAGTGTGAGAGTCTTTGGTATAATTGGATATCTATAGAGTTATAGCAGCTGCAATCCAGCAGTACGGTGCGATCTAGACACTTCGGTGTTGATATTAGACGCTACGGCGTTGCAGTCACTTCGGTAATGATTAGACACTACAGTGTCGACTAGCACAAAAAGATACTATATTGAGGAGCAAAGGTCGTCATCGAGTACGTACTCACCATCAGACGCTATGACATTGTAGACAGTACGGTGTCGTAAGATGACTCGTATACCATAGGTTCACATGAAATTGCATGAGAATCTTTGGCATAGTTGGATATCCATAGAGTCCTAGCAGCTGCGTCCTCGAGATAGACTCTACGAAGTCGGTTCAAACACTACGGTGTTATATAGCACAAAATGTGCGAGTATGAGGAGCAAAGGGCGTCCTCGAGTACGTACTCATCTTAGTCGCTTCGGCGATGCAGACGCTACGACATCGTAGACGCTACGATGTTGTGATGACTCGCATACCATAGCATCACATGATTTTTTACTTTGGGCTATAAAACTTGAAATGCATTTATGCAAGTAGTTAAGCTAAAAAGCTTATCGTACACAAGACTAGTAAGACAAATCGAATCCTATGGCTTGAATATTATATTGGTTTAATGAACTATACATGTAAGGTAGTTTTATGCATGATAGAATGTTATCAACTACAATCGGAAATTGCTTGCCATTTTGCAGAAACTATATTGCACTGTTATATGACTTAATATTTACTTTGGGCCATAAGATTTTACAGTACAGTACATGACTTTACAGTACATAATTATTGCAGTACAAATTTCTTACATGATTATTCTTGTATTAAAGATTAATAATCATTGTTTACATTGTTATGATTATGCCTCACTAAGTTATACTTAGCATGTGTTTTGTATCACACATAGGTACCTCGGACTAGATAGTAGAGGAGGAGCTGAACATTGTTGAATCAAGTTATCCTGCATTATCAGTAAGTATCACCACATCCTAGTCTAGTGGGGCATGTATAGATATTAAATAAGTGGCTATTTTGTATGATCTAGAAATATGACTTTGTTTGAGGAATTAAGAATATTAGAAAAGATATTCAAATGATTTTAAACTTAGTTGGTTGTTTATCGCATAGTGATTTTAAAATTAAGAAAGGGTCTGGGAAACACACATAGTTTTCACCCTGAATTATATTTTCTTTTTAATAACTGCTTAAATTATTTTATAAACTAATTCAGGGTCGAAACTAGATGACTCTAGACAAATTTATAATTTAGTGAAAACCGAGAAAAGGTTGTTTAATCAAATTGGTTTTGCAAAAAAATTACAAGTCTAAAAATCAGTATAAATTAGTTAGTAACATCTTTAATGTTATCGAATATACGTTGAGGGTTTTAAAAATTTAATAACGGAGGTTAACCGTCTGTCAAAATTCATAATCGTAATCGTAACGATTAACCATCATTTTTAATGGTTCAGTTAACTAAAACCGTTTAGTCTTAACGGTTTGGTTAATTAACCTGTAAAATATAACGGTTATACAAGTTAACGGTTACAATTAATGGTTATGGTTAATTCTATACGCCCCTAAGAAATATGCTATGTGTCATGTTTTTATTGGATGATAGAAAATTTTTAACGTCTGTCATGAAATAACCTGATTTGAATTATGGAATAAAACGTTAAGCACCAAAGTAGCTCGAAAAAAACGTTAGGCATCAAACTGGAAAAAAAAAGTATATGTTGGACACCTTTTAAACTGTTAGCCAAAATTTATCAATAAATATCAAAACATAAACAAATTCACTTTATCAAAATAAAGTAAAAAAGTCAGAGCGAAAAATTAATATAAAAGGGGTAAACTACTGGAATGGTCACTTATGTTTAGAGTTTGTACACTTTTGGTCACTAATTTTTAAATTCGACCATTATGGTCATTTACGTTTTTATTGTGTAAACTTATAGGCACTCGAACGCTAATTTCCGTTAAGTGTCGTTAGATGGGTGACGTGGTAGTTACAAAATTTTGTATAATAGCACATTTAACCCTCTATATTTACACATTCAATCAATTTACTCCTAATTTAAAATAAATTATTAATTTTATCCTCATTATTTAGAAATTCTTTCAATTTGGTCTTTTTTATATTAGAAATAATTTATTATTTGTCTCCAGCCAGATGATGACACGTGTCACCATATAGTTGAAAGAAAATAAATTATAAAAATATGGTGAATCGAACCTAGGTGTGGGTGTATAACACATAGGCACTCAACCACTAAGCTAAAGCCTATTACTTGATACAATTAGCAACAAATTATACAAATTTTCATAAAAAATTGTTTCTTCTCTCTTCTCAGATTCTTTCTTTGCAACTCTTTCTTTGTTTTCTTCTGATTACTTCTTTTTTGTTTTTTCTTTGAATCCAGCATTATTAGAATTTATTTTTATGTAGTTAAACTCTTCTTTTTTTCTTTTGTTTCTACAAATTTCTTTTCATTTTCTTCATGTACTTTCCCCTTCACTTCTGCTCTAAATCAATCACAAAATCATCCCAACCATTTGTTTTCCTTTCATCTTCGATCCCTATCCTTCGATTTCTGATCAGCCCCTCTTTCGCCGCATTACCGAAACAACACAATAACTACAACCTACCACATGTATACGAAAGTTATAAACTTATTCAAATTTTCAAAAATTAATCTTATCTTGAAGATGAAGGTGAATAATTAGTGTTTTTCTGAGACGTTGCTTTAATGGGTTAATTAAATTTTAGTAATTCTTTCCTTGAATTCAATTTTTTATAGATTTTTTTAGAAAATTTTCATATATTAGGGTTCTCTACTTTGGGCATTTTTTATAGACTTGATTTATATTTATATGTTGGGGAAGGAGATTGCATCGTATACCCAGTTCTCAAAAATTCTCTTCAACTTAAGGACCAGTTCAGTTCAACGCCTATTTTTTTGTTCCAAAACGATGTTGGGACCTGGCCCACTTTCTTTCTTTGGCAACGATAGTTTTGCCGAAGACGATGCGTGGGACAGTAAGTATAGTCTATGTGTATTGGAGTTTGGTTTGGGGAAACCTTTGAGGTGATATGGAGATGAGGGCGATGCTGGAGATGAATGACCAAGTGTTATTTATTCTTGATTTTTTTGGAAAAAGTGAATAAAGACTCGTTATTTTTTAGTTTTTTGAGACTTTCTAGGTTCAATTGTGAAGAACACGATGAACATGTTCTTGGTGTTCATGACTTTTCTAGGTTTTGAATATTGAAATGAATAAAACAAAGGCTAGAAGTTGAGAAAACTAATGAAAAAATAAAATAAAAAATTGAAATAAGACTTTAGTTAATTCACTGGTCAGAATATTTATTTTTTTATATTTTTAAAGTTTAATGATAAAATTGAAAAGTAATGAAACCTTAAGGACTAATCTTACAATTACTTAAAATTGAAAGATAAAATTAGGACTAAATTGATTGAATGTGTAAACATGGAGGGTTAAATGTGCTATTATAAAAAAATGTTGTAACTGTCACGTCACCCATCTAACGACACTTAACGGAAATTAGCGTTCGAGTGACCATAAGTTTACACAACGAAAACGTAAGTAACCGTCGAACTTGAAAATCGGTGACAAAAAGTGTACAAATCCTAAACATAATTGACCATTCTAGTAGTTTACCCTATGAAAAGCTGATAATCGAACCAAATTAAAATAAATCGAGTAATTTACATTTTACATCATTAAACTTAGCAACCACTTTCATTTACATCACAAATCTATAATTTAATCAAATTACATGATTCAACTTTTATTATTTATAAACTAAGTCATTTATATTGACACCATTAAATAATTCTAATGGAAAAAGTGAAATTGACAGTTTTATTTTAACATATGTTTCACATATCATCAAGAAATAATGTTTAATTGGCCATTTAAATATTTTTTGTTATGATTTGTAGAAAATTTAGTTATTTTTCATTTGAATTTATTTAAATGGAACGTTTCATAAAATTTTAAAAAAATTATTAAAATTATCAATTAAACATTATTTGATGTAATATATGAAAAACATGTAAAGTAAAAATGTCAATTTCAATTTTTTCGTTAGAATTATTTAACATGTTAGTATATTTGACTTAATTTATTAACAATTAAAGTTTAATGATGTAATTTGATTAAATTAAAGGTTTATGATGTAAATGAAAGTAAATATTAAATTTAGTGATTTAAAAATATAAATTACCCAAAATAGACCGTTTAAAAAAAATTCAAGAAATCTAACAACATCGAACTAATCTCATACTCCAGGGATAAATTGAAAAGGAGATCGTGATGGGTTATGTCCCGGTTTTTTATGAAGAAAATGAATTTTTTATCGAATGATCAGAAGTTCGGATCTCTTGCGTGAATGATTTGGAAGATCTAAACTAAAATTAATGGTGTTTGCTAGCAACAACATAATAGAGGCAATCAATCAAGATAGATTGATCTAAAATATGATTCAATCCAATATAACATCTATGGATACATTAGAAATGTATTGAATAGATTCTTTTTAATGAATCGATCCGATCGCAACTTTGAATATTAAATTTAAAAGAATCAAATAGGAAATGATTCTCTGAATCTTACAACATTATTGAATTCACATCTGCAATGTGTTAGCGACTTCATTATCAATAGCCATGATCAAATTCTTGAACCAGAACCATGACTTTAACTTATAAGTTGTTTCCAATCTAAACAAATATTTGGGTGATGAAACTTGTCCCACGGGAAATCTTTTATTTCAGTAGTAACTAACCATATATAACATCATTTCTTTATTTGAAGTAGTTTTCAAGCTACCAGTTGACCGACCAGACCTTGTTATGTGTATATATCGTAAAGCAAGAAACCTAGTCTAACTACAAATTTATTGTTCCATACAATCTGTTGGGGTAAAAGAGACGGTCCCCTTTTGAAGATCGTATTCCACCTCAAAATTTATCTGTGCGTAGTTTCAAAGATAGAGGGGTTGGTATTGGTTGGAACTATGACCATACAAACCAAGTCGCCATTCACTTGAAATGTGTTGATCGGTCGCAACCGAACCGCTGAAATGGAACACCATGTCCGGAACATTGATGTTTGTCCCAGCCCCATAACACAAGTTAAATGTGCCTGAAGGGTGGGTCCTGCACTGGCTTTCCTCCAACGGCATCTTTCACCATAGCCTCCACGCCATTATATAAATCTTGTTTCAGGATCGTTAATGTGATTGCAGAAGCAATCACGACATTCCCCTGGCTTGTAGATGGTTGCGCGGTCTTGCCTCCAACGGTAACACCTTCAAGAGTAAGGTAGTAGAACGCCTGAGGAGGAGTTGAAACAGCACCGGGGCGAGAAGTATTCAGTAGGAGGTGTATATATACCACTTTGCATATGCTGCTACATATATTGGATTTCTTCACATGATAAAAAAATGAATGAATTCCAATTGTATGAACCTTTTGTACAGAACAAGTTGCGGTCAGCATTTGGGTGCCTCCTTTGTTTGTTAAGCTTTCATTATGAAAATGGATAAATAGGATGGGAGGATTTGACTCGAATATAAAAAATTAGGAAATTTAACAGATAAAATGATATTTATTTTACCAATAACTAGCCGGTCTAACAGGTTGAAGCACTAAATCTCTTTATAATGCCTATTGTGAATAAAAAAATTAGGTTGAAAGGGTCACCCTCGTATTAATCTCAACAAAACTTAAAAATATGATATTTATTTTAATAAACTCTTATTTCATGCAAATGAAAATATCAAAATTTATCTCGTAATAATAATCATGCGAAAAAAAGACTCTTGTTTTATCGTCTATGGAGACTAATCCTTTGCAGGTCGTGGTTGTCCGGATAAAGTATATAAAACAAATTATTAACATGTAAAAATTACATATGCTTATAATACTTTGAATATACACACAAAAAAACAAATTATAGAATATACAAAATATTATGAATTGAGACATGGCATTTAACATATTTTTCCTCTAAATTGAATAAAAATATGCAAAATGTGAAATTAAGTGAGGTTTGAATACTTAAAAAATAATTCGTTAAAAAATGTTCATAATATAAATATATAAAAGCATAAAAATATTCATGCAAGCATGATATATCATAAAAAATAACATAAACATTACAAATATACACATAGATATTAAAATCTTCATAAAATAAATTATTAACATTTAAAAGTATACGCATACTATGAATGAAAATATATGAATACTGATATTTATAATGAATGATTTTAACATAACACCAACATAGAAACATGATAAAATCGACATAAAACAGTTATATTAGACTGCAAAAGTTAAACAAATAAAAATTTGTTTAAATTTATAATATCTTAAATAATAAAAAAACATAAACATTAAAAATACACCAATTTTTATCCAAGTAAAGTAAAAAAACAAAACACGATACATAATTCAATTTTATCAAAATTACCCTTAAAAATCTTATAATTCCATTGTTGATTTGGATTCTAATTTAATATCCCAATTAAAAAAACTTTAAAATATATAGTAATTCATTTTTATCAAAATTCTTCTTTAGGTACTTTTTTTGAAAAAAATATATTTTAAATAATTATTTTGACAAAAAATAATTTTAAGCGCTTATTTTGATAAAAATATTTTTAAATAATTAATTTAATCAAAAAATATATTTTAAGTATTTATTTTGAAAAAAAAATATTTTAGATATCTAAATAAAAAGTTAATGTATTTTAAGTATTTATTTTAAATAAAGCGTATTGTAGCGATGTCCCTTTTACGCTAAAAACGTATTTTTATCTATTGTTTTGTTTTGAAAAATTTATTCCGTGGGGTTTTAAAAGAACCGTATTTTATTTTGAAATTGGAGTCGCCACCGGCCAATTAGGTAGGTCGGACACCATAAAACCAGAGATTTGAAAATTGTTGGGTTCGGGAGTCGGTTACGGATGGGGAAGGATTAGCACCCCCACACCGCCCAAAATTGGTACTTTGATAATTTACGCTTTATTAATATTAAATTTTTCGGATTAAAGTGACGATTAATTTAAAATTTCGTTATAAGTGCGGGTAAATTTTAAAGGCTCCGTTATCCGAGAGTAAACGCCCAACCACCATCACTACGCCTGATACTAGCCCCATTTACGCTCGGATAAAAGGGCACCGCATTGACAATTTATATATCTCGATATGCAATCTTAATGAGCAAAAATATAAAATATGGCAAATAATTTAAATACAATGAAAATACAAATAAATATTAACATAATAAAATACTAACCTAACATAAATAAAATACTAATCTAAAACATAATAAAATACTAACCTAACTAGGAGCTCGAATGACGAACCCCGACTGAACCCCACCGAGATCTACCACGACCTCTCCAAAAATTAACTAGATTGGGTCCAAAATAGGACTTCGATTGAAGCAGTTAGGACCGTGGGGACTACCCCGGTCCTTGGCTAGCCGGGAACCTAAGCTCCCTTATTTGACCTGCCCCTTGACCGATTCATGCCTCCAATTGCTTCCCCCCATGCCTCATATTTATAGGCAATTGGGGGGCTTTAAGGGGTGACGTGGAGCACCCTACTGCACACAATTTCCTCTTCTTTTTTGGCTTTTTAATTTAATTTTTTAATAATATTATTATTACAATAATACTAATAATACTGAAACCTGGACAAAAATGAGTGATTACAGTTGCCCCTCTTTGCTTGTTCTTGTGAAACGAGAACAAAGCAAATATCAAAAGCACTCATTTTTGTCCTACTTCTTTGTTTGTAGCTTCGGAATCACGTGTTCTTCTAGAACTCTTCGCTCCTCCTTAGCTGAATCTTCAGGCTTGTAAACTCTTCCTATATAGAACTTCGTCACCTTCCGATCTTGGAGCTACGGGCTCTTCCTATATAGAACCCTTCACTCTGAAGCCTCGAGTTATGAGTCCCTCATATATAGAACCTTTCACTCTGAGACGGTAAAGCTTGGAGTCCTTCCTATATAGAACTCTTCGCCTTCAACGCGGCGGGTTTTTCCTTTCTTGGGTGACGCAAATATCAATGATCTCACTGCTTCTTTATCCGGTAGATTGGAATCACGTGTTCTTCTAGAATCTTCCGCTCTTCCTCGGCCGAATTCTTTGAGTCTCCTGTTTGTGGTCTCGGAATCACGAGCTCTTCTGGAACTCTTCGCTCTTCCTCGGCCACCTCTTTGACCTGCATGCACTTAGATATTAGTCTTGAGAAGACATTCTTACGAAAAGATTATATTAAGAAATTTGTTAAAAATAAATCATCCTTATGGAAGGATAAAAATAAAAATAAAATTGAATTTTAAGAGAAATATCCTTACGAAAGGATAAAATTAGAGATTTAAGAAAATCATCCTTATGGAGGATAAAATCGAGAAATTTAGTTTTAAGAAAAACATCCTTATGAAATGATCAGATTAAGAAATCTAATTTTAAGCGGAACATCCTTAAGAAAGGATTAAATTAAGAAACTAATTTTAAGAAAAAATATCCTTATGAACAGATAAAATTGAGAAATTTAGTTTTAAGAAAAACATCCTTATGAAAGGATCAGATTAAGAAATCTAAGTTTAAGCAAAACATCCTTAAGAAAGGATTAAATTAAGAAACTAATTTTAAGAAAAATATCCTTATGAAATGATAAAATTGAGAAATTTAGTTTTAAGAAAAACATCCTTATGAAAGGATCAGGTTAAGAAATCTAAGTTTAGGCAAAACATCCTTAAGAAAGGATTAAATTAAGAAACTGATTTTAAGAAAAATATCCTTATGAAATGATAAAATTGAGAAATCTAGTTTTAAGAAAAACATCCTTATGAAAAGATCAGATTAAGAAATCTAAGTTTTAAGAAAAAAAAACATCCTTAAGAAATGATTAAATTAAGAAACTGATTTTAAGAAAAAAATATCCTTATGAAAGGATAAAATTGAGAAATTTAGTTTTAAGAAAAACATCCTTATGAAATGATCAGATTAAGAAATCTAAGTTTAGGCAAAACATCCTTAAGAAAGGATTAAATTAAGAAACTGATTTTAAGAAAAATATCCTTATGAAAGGATAAAATTGAGAAATTTAGTTTTAAGAAAAATATCCTTATGAAAGGATCAGATTAAGAAATCTAAGTTTTAAGAAAAAAACATCCTTAAGAAAGGATTAGATTAAGAAATCTAAGTTTTAAGAAAAAACATCCTTAAGAAATGATTAGATTAAGAAATCTAAGTTTTAAGAAAAACATCCTTATGAAAGGATAAAATTAAGAAATTGATTTTAAGAAACTGATTTTAAGAAAAATATCCTTATGAAAGGATAAAATTGAGAAAATTATTTTAAGAAAAATATCTTTTAAAATGATGCCCTGGTTCTATCCGACTTCACTTCAAAAGAAATACATCAAAGGTGATGGCTCGAGAATTCAAAATCTTGATTTGAAATCGCGAGATAATCTCTCTTTTTTCTTCTTTTTCTTTTTCATTTTCATTTTTTCTTCTCTCTCTTTTTTCCTTTATTTTCTTTTTCTTTCTTCTGACACTCGAGTGCGTGTCTTCTTAAGAGGTGCAAAGGTGCACGAAGTTCTATGATGCAGAGCACATTTTATGATGCAAAGGTGCAAAATTTTCTTTTTTTTCTTTTTTCTTCTTCTTCTTACTTTTCTTCAGGGTAGGTAGGCTTCATCTTGTGACTACAACCATTCTTCATTCTTATGCCCCGATAAAATTTGCCTTTAAAACTTTATTGTCCCTTCTCTATTTGAACCTTCCAGCCAAGTGCCTCGGTCGATATCAACTCTTCTCTTAAGAATTTTTTTTTAACTTTTCATTAGTCAAATTCTCTCATCTCTGTGTCACTTCTGGTCTCTTCTAATTTGAACTCCTATACGCATGGGATCTTTGCTATTTTATGGGCAATGATGCCCCACTCGCCTTGGATTCTTGTGAGCAACATATCTTGATTTTTCACGGACAATGATGCCCCACTCAATCTTGATTCAACTCGTCGTCATCATTTTTTTGACCCTACATGATGAGTCTTCATCTATCTTATCATTAGGGCTGGCAAAATGCCCTCACGCCCTGAACTCATATTTAATCTTCTTACAACACCTCGGCAATAACTAACTCTTGGTCCCTATAAAAAGGTTAGTATTTTGGAAATAAACTGAGAAATTTAGGAAAAAATGCCAAACATTTTTAAAAATTAGTGTTTAGACGAAATGGTAAAGAGGAAAATACCAAACATTTTTTGAAAAATGAATGTTTGGAGTAAACGATAAGTATTAAACAAATTGAAATCCGAAAACTGTCAAACATTTTTGAAAAGCTAATGTTTGGAATAAATAATAAAGATTAAAAGAATCGAAAAAAATGTTAATTAATGTTCGATCCTAAATAACAAATGCACTAGAAAATTTTTCTATTTAAAAAATCTTGCCTATTTTGGTAATATAAGCATATGTATGGTCTCCCCTAGTCCATTTAGGCTTTCGAGAGGAACGTTTCCCATACCTAATTTCTAACCCATTCAATGTGGCTCTCTTGATATCACCACTCACTATGCTCCCCATCCTCTCCTCATTTGGGTGTCGATCATGCACTTCGAGGTTTGATGTTCCTTGAAGAAAGGTTAACCCTTATAGGTGGAATGTAATCTGAAGACAAACTTATCAAACTTAGATATCCATATATGATCTGAATGGTCTTTGTAGGCTTATAATATAGGCTATGGTTCATGGTTATGAAAGAAATGATATATAGGCCCAAAATGAGTATTTAAGGGTGATGAAACGAAGGATCATTTCTTCTGGTTAAAATATCTTCTATGCGTTTGTTGATCAGAATGTGCTCAAATAAAAACTTCTTTGATTTATTTCTTGGATCGCTCTAGACTTCCCACTTCTGCGTTTTCACCCTGGAGTTTATTTCTTTCTTTGTAGCTTTGGAATCTGTATCTTGTATCTTGAATGAATGTTGATGCATTTCTTATTCACATGTAATCGAATATTCTCTTGTTATCGTTTATTGCACTTTCTGATAGTGTTTTTAATCTTCATTGTTTCAAACTTCTTGTTGGCACACTTTCAATTTGGTTTAGCCAGTCCTTTGAGCAAAAATCTCTTTTACTGGCTTATTCTGATACTTCTCTTGGTCTTCACGTTTAGGACATTGATTCTCATTTCTTGCGCTTATTCATGGAGCGCCATCTTTGTAATACAGTCAAAACTGGGCGATTTGAACAAAATCCTCTTCTTCTTTGCCCCAGTGTGGGGGTGATCCTTGGTTTGGGTTCAAGTGAAAAGAAACGAACAAGCTCAAAGGGGGACAACAAATAGATATTTTCTATTATTTGCGAAGGGGATTGAAGGAAGGCCATTCATCATCCCATACATGAATATCAAAATAGTCTTCAGAGGGTAGAAGTTTAGGGTCAATACTTGATTCAAGGATCTTAAACAACAAGTGCCTGAGAAGAAAATTTCCTAAAATGGGAACTGCCCATTATCTACACACTTGTTTTGTTCTTCTATCGGCCTGAATGGACTAGCAGATACTTGCATTCGCAATGACCTAATAATAAAAAATGGTATGTACATGTATGCTTTTTAAAAAAATATGTGTATATGCGTATGGGGAAAAAAAACTATCCCATAACAATGAACAAAGAATGCAAATATGCTTTCTGAATAAATAAAAATTTCATTACGACAAAAATAACTTCATTCTGAAAAAATATGACTTAGCTTATAGATTTCTTTTGCATTTTTCCCAAATGCACATGGATCAACGGATTTGAATTGCCTTTACCGGTAGCCGTTTTCTCCGGGCTAGTTGTACTATTCCCCTGAGTACAATCAGTTTGTACCAATTATGACATTGGATTTTTCTAAAGGATTTATTTTCCTTTGACCATTTGATAATGGATTTTTGGTGAAATTTTAAGTTACAGCTTTGTTTATAGATTTCTTTCGCATTTTTCCCAAATGCACAGGATCAACGGTTTTGAGTTGCCTTTACCGGTAGCTGTTTGCTCCGGGCTAGTTGTATTATTCTCCTGAGTACAATCAGCTTATACCAATTATGAAATTGGATTTTTTCCAAAGGATTTATTTTCCTTTGACCATTCGTAAAAATAGCTTTTCGATGGATACTTGAATTATCCATTGTCTTAAATTTTACCGTGTTTAACCACGTTATGCCAACATTTCTTGTCAGACTTGTTAAATTCTATTGAACTCTTTCCATTTTTGTGAGCATGAAAACTCAATCAACTTAAAAAAGATCTTGTTTTTTTTCATCCTTAAGAAAGGATAAAATCAAGGAATTCTCCTATTTTTAGGAAAAAAAAACAATCCTTGAAAAGATAGAATAGAGAAAAAACTTCTTAAGAACTATGAAAAACGTTCTTAAGACTGGTAGGATTAAAATATCTTTAATAAATTTTTGAGAGAGAAAAAAAAACGATCATTGAGAAATGACATGATTGAAAATTTTTGTTTTTGAGAAATTATTCTTTCCCCCCTTTTTTGTTTTTTTTTTGAGAAAAAGAAAAATCTTAAGAGAAGAAAGAATTGAGAAATCCATTTTTTAACAATATCCTTATAAAAAGATTTAATTGAAAAATATTTCCTTTGAAAATGTCCTTATGAAAGGATTAGATACTCATATTAAAAGATGTCCTTGTGAAAGGATCGAAAAAGAAACTCTTATTATTATTTTTGAAATAATGTCCCTATGAAAGGACTGGACAAGTGTATTAATGAAATGATTAAAAAACTTTGCTAAAAAAATATTTATTCTCGTGGAAGGATGAAAAAAGCTAAAAAATGTCATTGTGAAGGGACTAGATCTAAGAACTTGTTAAAACAAATTGAAATGTTCATTTTTTCTTTTTTTCTTTAATCGCCATTATGAAAGGGATGTATTTAGAAATTTGGTTGAAAGAATATAAAAGTTCATTCTTAAAAAAATTCCTTAAAAGGATTTACCTTTTCTTAAAAATTATTTGTGAAAGAATTTTTGGTATGTGATTTTATGCAAATGAGATGCATGCACGTGCTTCCGATGTGATGCAATGTACGAAATGTAAAAATCATAACAATAATCAACAAATGCAAGAATGAATGCAAAAAGCAAAAAGAAAATGAGTCAGTACTAGATAAAAATAATAAATACGTAAATAAAAGGACAAATTAAATAAGGTAAACAAACAAAACAACCCTATTTATCCCGCTAAGGTTATCCGCATGGCTCTAAAGGGGTGGTTTTCTATATGTTCTCTACAAGCAGTTTTGGTTCTAGGGGGTACCCGAATTGTCATCGATGTCCTCTATTAAGAGTAGCAAGGCCCCCGATCATCACCCATTATAGGCTCCTTTCAACCGGGTTCAATTCAGGGGGACCCATTCGTTTATGCCTGCACGAATGAACGATATCCTTACAAAAGCATAAGGTACTCGAGCCCCAAAGGTACTTGCTAGGCCTACACGGGAGAACGATATCTCCACGAAAGCATTAGCGTTTTCCCCCACTTAAAAAATGGGTTTATATGCTATATTTTAAATGCATCAAAATAAATACGCAATTATAACCGAGTGTTAGTTTAATAGTCACTTTAATCTGGAATTTCTAATATTAATAAAGCGGTAATTATTTGAAAAAGCTTGACTCTCTTTTTGTTGTTTTTGAAAAATAAAAATATCCCTAGCGGAGTCGCCATCTGTAGCGATGTCCCTTTTACGCTAAAAACGTATTTTTATATATTGTTTTGTTTTGAAAATTTTATTCTGTGGGGTTTTAAAAGAACCGTATTTTATTTTTGAAATTGGAGTCGCCACCGGCCACTTAGGTAGGCTGGACACCATAAAACCAGAGATTTGAAAATTGTTGGGTTCGGGAGTCGGTTACGGATTAGCACTCCCACACCGCCCAAAATTGGTACTTTGATAATTTTCGCTTTATTAATATTAAATTTTCCGGATTAAAGTGACGATTAATTTAAAATTTAGTTATAAGTGCGGGTAAATTTTAAAGGCCCCGTTATCCGAGAGTAAACGCCCAACGATCATCACTACGCCTGATACTGGCCCCGTTTACGCTCGGATAAAAGGGCACCGCATTGACAATTTATATATATCGATATGCAATCTTAATGAGCAAAAATATAAAATATGGCAAATAATTTAAATACAATGAAAATACAAATAAACATTAACATAATAAAATACTAATCTAAAACATACATAAATATTAATCTAACTCAAAATTAAAAACAGATCTATAAATAAAATACTAACATTCATAAATATTAATCTAACACGTAAATAAAAACAAATTTAACATAAATAAAATATTAATATAAAATATAAATTTAAAACATAATAAATACTAACCTAAAACATAAATAAACATACAAACTAAAAAAACACAATTTTAAATTAACTAATACTTCATTAAATTAAAAATTACAGCACAAGTTAAAAAGGGAAGAAAATATACTTAACTAGGAGCTCGAATGACGAACCCCGACTGAACCCCACCGAGATCTATCACAACCTCTCCAAAAATTAACTAGATCGGGTCCAAAATAGGACTTCGATTGAAGCGGTTAGGACCGAGGGGACTACCCCGATCCTTGGCTAGCTCCCTTATTTGGCCTGCCCCTCGACCGATTCATACCTCCAATTGCTTCCCCCATGCCTCATATTTATAGGCAATTGGGGTACTTTTAAGGGGTGACGTGGAGCAATTTTAAATTAACTAATACTTTATTAAATTAAAAATTACAACACAAATAAAAAAGAAGAAAATATACCTAACTAGGAGCTCGAATGACAAACCCCGACTAAACCCCACCGAAATCTACCACGACCTCTCCAAAAATTAACTAGATCGGGTCTAAAATAGGACTCCGATCGAACCGGTTAGAACCGAGAGACTACCCTGATCCTTGGCTAGCTCCCTTATTTGGCCTGCCCCTCGACCGATTCATGCCTCCAATTGCTTCCCCCATGCCTCATATTTATAGGCAATTGGGTGACTTTTAAGGGGTGACTTGGAGCACCTTACACCCACACAATTTTTTTTTTACTTTTTAATTTAATTTTTTTGGGAGATGATTTTGCTAAGAATTGTCCTTTTTCATTTGATAACGAACGAGCCTTTGATTTGTTCTTCTTTGCCATTTTTTTGATCAACATTCAACAAGTTCTTAAAACAAAAACATTTTTTATGCTTTAATTATTATGGCTATCTCTGTTTCTTCTTCTTCTTCTTCTTCTCCTCTATCATTTCCCCAAGATTCCCTGCACTTCCTCGCTTCCCACTCATTTCCTCTCTCACACTCTCATCCAATTTCCGTTCTTTTCTTCCAAACGCGGCCGCCGCCGCCAAAAAGCATCCATTACCACCCATCAAGAGCTCTGAGGGAATGGCAAGAATACGAGGAAGCAGTGAAGAAGGACTTAGCTACCGCTCTAAGGTTCCTCATATCCGTTGAAAAAGACAATACCGACAACCCTGTTGAGGAAAATGGTTCCTTATCCACTCGGTCGGCTCGGTCACGACTCGGCGATTTGAATTTCCTCGGCGGGTCTGTTAGGGATTGGGAGGTCTTGGACACGTGCCTCAATGCCGATGATATGAGACTTGTTGGCACTGCTTATGAGTTCCTTAAGGTCAAAGGTCTTTTACCGAATTTTGGAAGATTCAGTAGCATCGGTAAATAAGTTACTTTCTATGTTCATGCTAAATTATTAGTATTATGCATGATTTTGAGTAACTTGATTTCTAAGTTTTGTTCAATACAGTTGATAGTATGATAAAAAAAAGAAAATGGTTTTATACTTTTGAGGATTTTAATGTTAGTTTTGTCCCAAAAAGAAGAGAGAGAGAGAGAAATTAGAAGGCTTGTTACTTAATTTGCTACTCTTTAATCGAACCAAAATATGCATTTCTATGGAGAAGCAAAAAAACATTTTGAAGAGTGGGTCAAAAGATGTTCATAAAATGCAAAGGAAAGTGTACTCTGTGATGAGCACTCGGCAATATTCGGACCAGTTATTCGAAGAATAGATAGGTGCAAGATTCACAAAATGAATGGAAGGTTACAAGTTCTGAATATAAAGAACACTCATATAGATAGTATGCAAACTGGTACCTGAGTCTGTTCGTATTATGTCTTGGTTCAAGTTGAAAACATGTAATGTATAGTAAAATAATTTAATGGTGTGTGGGAATGGTATACATACACATGAATGCCTGAAAATTACAAAGATATTTTCTTCTGGACAAAGCACAAAGTGGTGCAGTTAGTTTGGTCATTGGCATTAGCTTACTTTAAATGCAATGCATAAACGAGCATATATAATTTCACTTGATAATGATTTCTTAAATAGTTTGATGTCTATTTGATCTCTTCATAATTTTATTTTGCTGTCCTTTTTTTATGCATAGTTTTGTGTTACATGTTTTCTTATTGATATATGGTCCATTATGTATAAATGAACAATAAATGAAACAAA
This sequence comes from Hibiscus mutabilis, assembly GCA_019671005.1. Lineage (NCBI taxonomy): Eukaryota > Viridiplantae > Streptophyta > Magnoliopsida > Malvales > Malvaceae > Hibiscus > Hibiscus mutabilis. The sequence continues at coordinate 36,716,918 of CM033752.1, read as the reverse complement.
TTAGATGTTTTCTATGCAATTAGAAGTGAAAAGCAAGTTTTACCATCTTGTATTTATTGGCTTGGTTCTTTTTTCTAAAGAGCCATGCTTTTTACTTGGATTCTAAATGCTGCTATACTTTATAACTGTCATTAACTGCAACTGCTGATCTGCTGCACTAGTATTTTACAACTTTTTGGCTTATCTTACTGCAAGTCTGCTGCCCTTTCCAGCCAACACTTATTTGCATGCTAGACTATCAAACATGCAATCTTAAATGATATTTTTTTGTCTGAGATGTTGTGTAGGTAATAATGTCAAATGTTTCTTAGTTTTTGGAAAGAATACACCAGTTATCATTATTCTTTGCAATAATACATGAATGAAATGTTGTTACTGATAATATCTGAGCAATTTTATTCCAAGTACATTCTTGAGCGACTAGGATTAGCGATAGTCTCATGAGGTCATTCCCCACCCCTAACATATTTATTTTAAATTGTTTAAATTATATTTCTAAATAACTAAGATGGTCCATAAATAATTTCCTACATTCTGCAGTTTTGGAGGGGACTAGGGATGTTACGCCTTCTGTGTTGAAGTCTTCTACTGGTCTAGAAGGTATATATCTATATTAATTTCTTGAGTTGGTCTAATTTGTTCTATATGATGTGAAGTCATTTTGACTTGAGGTGATGACCTTTTCCACCCTCATATTCAGCTTCTAAACTTTCTCCAAAGAAGTGGGGTCTTTCTGGAAGCTCAAGTGTTGTATTGGCTGGTTTTCTTGGTGGGGTGTCCTATCTACTCCAACAAGGAATTGATATCAGGCCTCAACTTGCAATTATACTGGGGCTAGCCTTCACAGACTCTACCCTCCTTGGTGGTACCTGTTTAGCTCAAATCTCGAGTTATTGGCCTCCATATAGGCGTCGGATTCTAGTTCATGAAGCAGGGCATCTGTTAGTAGGTATGTGATCAAGTGTTTGCTTTCTATGCCAAAGCAACTTGTGCATACAAAACAAAACATTGAGTGTGCGCCTTTACATATGGAGTCGTTAGGCCTATTCCATCACTAGATGTCTTTTTTCTCATATTTAGCACCTGCCGTGATTTCATCTGTTTCTACATTACTGTTCTCTGTATTTGTTTTGTGTTGTTAGAAGCATAATTGATTTTGTTAGTTTATTCACAGCTTATCTTATGGGTTGTCCTATTCGTGGAGTGATTGCAATGCAAATGGGCAATTCAAGGGCAGGTATATAAGTTATCATTTGTTGTTTCATGGACCTTTTCTTCTCTATGCTATTGGATGGTGTCTCTTCACTGTGATGTGATCAATTTCATTTTGAGACAGTTTATCAAGATTAATATTAAGATAACGGCTGCAGTTTATCTGAGCAAATGATTCAGCGTTGTTTCTTTAATTTTTTTATGTGTGTTAGATACAATGTTGTCAAGGGTGCGATACGTTTGTGCGTGAATTTTTGTAATATATATAGGTTAAGATATATAATAAACTCCAAAGTGGAGTCTAGTTTATCTACAAAACATGCAACTTTTTAATTGGTCAATATGCATGATTTCCGAATGGTTAATGTTTGTTGAAGGGTGGTAACCACGAGGCGGCAGTTTGCCAATTTCTTTCTCACTAGACCTCTTCCGGTTATCTGATGCAAGAAAAAAAGCGTTTGAAATTCAATCAGGCGGGCTTTTATGCCTATCATCTGAGAAAAAAAGTGTACCTAGGAGCACCAGGCGTGCGCCTGATCAAATAGGCCTGGCCAGAAAGGGTCTGAGTCATTTTTGTTGAATAATGCTAAGGCACAGGCACACGTAGGCTCAAACCTTGACAATACCGGTCAGATCAAGACGAATATATCAAAGGAACGTGTCACTTTACATTTATACGTTTTACAAAAAATATGTTGATAACTTTTGTTGGGATTCTTAATCAAGTTTGAATTTCTTAGTTCTAATACCTCAAAATCCTCTCATTTTAACTTGTCTTTTATGTTACCTTGGATTATGTATTAGTTATCACACTTGAAAAAATAAAATTAAAAACCCTATACCTAGGGTTGTCTAGGATGCCCGAGTTGTGAGCTGGTCATGGTCTTGTCACCAGATGATTTTTGCATGAAATGAAGCTGGAGGCTAGTGGCCTTCTTGAATTAAACATGATGTTTTCGGTAAAGCCTTAATTTTATTTATGCTTTCACCAGGCAATGGCTCCGTATAGTGTACTGCTTTTGCATTCCCTCTTGTCTGTCTTTGAGATGATGTTTTAAGGAATCTGATTAGTTTGGATCACCATATGACAGTGATCTTGAATTCTGCACATTTTTACAGGCTGGAACTCAGTTTTGGGATGGAAAAAATGAATAATGAAATGGCAGAAGGACAACTGAGTTGTTCCACTTTGGACAGGTTGGTGGGAAAAGTTGGTTCCTGTTTTTCATATATGATACAATTGAACATAATTTTATATGGTAATCTGATTTGTGATGCGTGTCTTTCCTAAATTCAATCGAAAATATTTCATATGGATTAATCTGTTCAAACTGCATTCAAAAAGGGTTCTTTTCTTCCAGCATATGTGGTGAAACTTTAACCATGTTGTTCTCTCTTGATCCTTGAAAAAGCATTACCTTGTTGGCTTGTTCTATAAAATCTAATTAGCCTTCCACTTTATTGTTTCACCACAAGGCTTCTTCTGATTACCGCATGACCTTCATTCTTTGTGTGCGCACTTGCTTATAGCAGGTTATAAAGTCATCATCGGAATCAGCATCCATGCAATGACATGTTTTCTTTTTAAATGATTTAGTGTTTAATGAAGGCCTAAGCCTGAAATAATTACAATATGTAATGATTTATTGAGCAGATATTGCATGGTACTTTTTGCTGGCATTGCAGCTGAAGCTCTTGTTTATGGTGAAGCCGAGGGTGGGGAGAATGATGAAAACTTGTTTAGAAGCATCTGTGTACTTATGCAACCCCCTCTCTCTGTAGCGCAGGTACCATTTTGGCACTCGTAGTTTTCCATTCTCTAAGGTGGACGAGTCAGCTCTCCTTGGTTAACTGGCAGGCCCAATACATGGCAAAGACGGTCTTGAGCTGCCTCTAATGCACTTGTCTCGATCATGGGCTTGTGGTCCATGACATTCTCCCCCACTAGTTCTAGCGACACCCTCGTAGCACGGCTAGAGTGGAACTGGTCAATCTAATCTCGAAATTGCCATAATGATTCGGTAGGTTCCCAACTGCTCTCACTCTCGGGAAGTCACTTCCACTGAACAAAGTACTCATGCTTTGGTCGATGTCCTACTTGATGAATGACTTTCTCTACATAGATGGCTTCTACCTCTTTCTCGCATGAGACCTTTACTTCGACTGGCGCTCGGTGTGACTTGCATCGATCTAGATCCTCCTCATCTTGGTGATATGGCTTCAACAAACTCATATAAAACATATGATGAGCTCGGATGGTCAGCGACAACTCTAATCTGTAGGCCATGATGCCTACCCTCTTCACAACTTTGAATGGCCCCTCATATCGTCGCACAAGCCCCTTGTGATTTGGGTTGCCCAAGATTTCAGTCAACTTGGTAAGGACTAGATCTGTAACCCCCTTAACCCGGCCTAGACGCCCGACCAAACCGAGAGAACTACATTAGGTTTGCCGAAGCAAACCGAAGAAAGGTTACAAAAAGTCGGTCTATTTTTTCCTTTATATCTTATCTAGATGCGTTTTATTAATCTTACATGTACGTACTTGCAGTAGGTGAAATTTCGATGGAAATAAATCACGAAGAGGTAACCTATTGCATCACATTCATTTTAAGGATTAAAACGTAAATCTTTTAAATTATAAGACCATAATTGAATTTAAGGTTACCAATCCTCAATTAGTCCATTTACATGCTCACATGACAAATCCAGGTCAATATAATCATTCAAGCTCATACAATTACATTCCCAATATTCAAGGACCGAAATGGAAGAAATGGAAACCTTTAAATATTCCAAAATAACAAAATTAACTGCATCCGTACCAGTACGCATACAGGTGTTTCGATACGGCCTTGTGATTTCAAAACTCAATATTTCAGTAGCCAATACTCGTACCGAAACACTTGCTCGCGTATCAAAATGCCTAGCCAAAATACTTAAGACCGTACCGGAACACTTGCTCGAGTACCGAAACGCTATGCCTAGAAAGGCTTGCCCATATCGAAACACCCTCTCGCGTATTGAAACGCTATGCCTGAAATGGCCTAGCCGTACCGGTACGGGGATACATGTTTTGATACACTTGATCTGTAATGTCCCAAGTTGCTATCTAAACACACTTTAATGATAATCAAACCACTTAAACATACTTCAAACACTTGAGCAACATTTTTAAAGATTGAATCCTACCAAAACATCACAGAATCATCAACCAAATATGGCATTTAAAATAAGCATGAAGATCTATAGGCATGTTTCCTATTATCATTTTATCAAACATCCAAAACTCTCATTTGGTGCGTTTAAGGCATACACATCATGCTTACACATCTAAGGCATCATAAAAAACTTGCTTGAATCATCAAAACATAGCAACCATTCCATATTAGCTAGATGCATTCCTAAGCACCCATCTAGCAACATCATAAGTAAGGGTCTGCACAAGCTAAGCAACATCAAGCCAACATAAAATCCAGCACTTCACGTGCTTAAAACCATGGGAAAATAGAATTACAAATCCCTAAAATTTTGGTGAACACATTGCCTTATTAACCGAAAACATAAACCGAGTCCATACTAAAATTAGTCATTGTCCTTGGATCACTTTAGCCTTGCCCGTGCAGCCCCAAACCTTAATGCTCTGCATCATTAGGAAAAAAGAGAGTAAGCACACATGCTTAGTGAGGATGCTTATAAAACAATGATGCATTTAAAAAACATTTGAAACCAACCAAAGCATTTTCCTTGTCTCCAACCGAGACATGTATAATCACCCTTATGCAACATCACATACTTATTCCATGCTTAGATCCCCAAGCATTAAACCATAAAATATGCTCAAATCCCAAAGCATTAAATCATAAAACCATGCTTAAATCCTAAAGCATTATAAAATAGGTTCAACACATGAAATTTCACATATATTGGCATTAATAGTGACCCGAATAGACTACCCTCTATTCAACATATCGAATCCACGAATCTCTCATACTATGTAAACCACATGATATCCCAAACCTTGCCTACTCAAATCATTTTCATACCGATATTCAAGGGCAAAATAAGGGAAACTTACTTCCGAGCTTAGGTAAGTGTTTCACGCTTACCCTAAACTCCCAACAACCTTTATCAAACATTTTAAAGGTGTTTAAACCAGTTTTCACTCACCGATACACTTCACATTGCTCGCCAATACGAATCGAGCTCCCGATAAGTAACAATCAATGTCGAACCTCGTCACCCTGATTATCCCCTATTTTAACAACATAAAACATAGGACAAATGCATTAATATGCATTCAAACCATTGCCTAACAACAATCACCCGCAACTCTCAAGCTGCCCACTCAAAAACCATCTGAAACATATCGAAAACATCATCAAACCTTTCCAAAACTTAACCCATCCATAGTATAACGATTCAAACCATCAAACTTCATCAAACAACAACTAAAAACCCTTTCCCAACATCCTTTTACTTCCAGCAAAGCATAAGCTCGAAAAAGCACAACATCAACCATTGATTTACAACCTTAAACATTAGAGATCCAACTTGTTTCGGGATTACAACATTAAAACAAAGTTATTAACTCAGTTAAAAATAAAAATAAAGATCTAATCTAATCATAAACCCAGCAAAACAGATCCAATCTGAAAATTGCCAATTTCTATCAATCAAAACTTAATTAAACCAATTTCCAATAATCAAACTATCAAAACACATTAAAAAACAATTGTAAAGGATCAAGAAATTGGGAATTTTAGTAAAGAACCTTTCCTTAGAGGAGAAGAACGAATCCTTACCTCCAATGATGATTTCTCCCCTTAATTGCTTAGGAAAACATGAAAATCAAGAGAATAACAATAAGCATTTGATGAAAAACCATTAGAAAAACAAATGGAAACCAAAACCTCTAATTTTTACCTGAAGAAATTGAAGTTAGAAAGATGTTTGGCTGGAGAGAAATTGAGAGAAAGAAGTTGCAAAGTTTGTTACGTGATTTTTGTTAAAAGTCTAAAATAAGATTTATTAATTCCCTCCACTTTTAAAACCTTTTAAAACTCAATTAAAATCAATTAATTAAAGGAAGAAATCTATTAATTTTTTTTAGGATAAATAGCTCCTTAAAGATTCAAAGTTTTGATCATTTTTTCAAAATAGTTTTCAAAGTTCGCATTTTGGTCAGTAACCCAAAATGTCTGATTTCCAAAACTCATTTCCCAAAATTAACTTTACAAAATTCATTAATATATTTAATGATGATTTTAGAGCAATTTCCACAATTTTATCACCTTCAAAAATATTTAATCTGAATTAATCTCGAAACTGACTCAAATCTCTAATACCGATCCACCGGACCCTCAAACCAATCTTAAAACACCTAAGCCCAAAATCAGGGCATTACAAGATCGCAAACATCAAATTTTACATCACGACGCTTTCGATTTGCCCACTTCTTAGTCTATTTTCTAGCCTTGTGCAAGCAAGCACAGGCTAAGTCATGAAGTTCATGCCACTTCTTGGCGAACTAAAATACTGCTAGACTCAGTCGGTACTCGGTCACAACCGCGCTTGGTGTAAGCGGCTACTGCCCAATTACAATCTTGAATGGACTCTAGTTTATTGTCTCGCTCTATTGTAAATTGTAAGAAAACTGGGCCACATCTAACAGCTTCAGCCGGTCACGTTGCATTGCACTCACATAGTGCCTCAAGTAGATCTCAACGAGTGCATTCACTCTCTTAGTTTTCCTATCTGTCTGCGGATGGACACTCATAAAATTTTTTAAGCAACTTGAGCAACTTAGTCCAGAACCTTTCAGTAAACCTCATGTCCCGATCACTGATAACCGTGTTGGGAACACTAGTACTTCACCACGTACTTGAGAAAAAGACGATATGCCTCCTCGGCTGGGCACACTTTGGATGTTGGAATAAATATCGCATACTTGGAAAATCTATCAACAACTACCATGATGCTAGATAATCCATCAACAACTAGCAAACTAACTATAAAATCCATGGAAACACTTTGCCATGATCTCTCAGGAATTGGCAAAAGCTACAACAACCCACTGGTCTCTTCTGCTCGATATCTTATCTTGTTGGGAATAATAGTGCTCAGCTATCAAGGCTAATGTTCGGCGCATACCCAGATATCCCACCCACTTGGAATCGTGACATTCCTTCATGAGCTCTTTACGCACTCTTTTAAAATGAGGCACATAGAAACAGTGTCCTCGAGCGTAAACTAGCCTTCCTCAAGCCAAAACCTCTGAGTTTTGCCTTCTTTGGCAAGTTCAATCAAAGACTTGGCCGTTGGGTCATGTGGCAACCCCTTCTTGATGCGTTCCATCATCGGTCTCTCTAGCAAACTTACAATGTAACAACCCCTCCCCCTATCCGTACATCGGATATGAGTCAGAAATACTATGACTTCTTTATTCCAAGATCAGGGTAATTTAAAATTTTCAGAAAACTTCTCGATGGTCACCCATCCTAAAATTTTTCTAGCCCAAGCACGCTTAACTTTATTTAAAATCGACATAAATTATTTATTCAAGTTCTAATCATGAATCAATTATCTTAAAACCCATAACAACTTTAAAGGCCAATCTCAACTCGAATAAGTTTAGCAAGCATACATGCCACTATAAAAATCAACCTCAATTAGGATGTCATTACTGTGATTACCTGTTGAGCTTTCCAATATTGATGCAATGCTTTTCTGCCTCTCATCTTGATTTACCGATATACTTGCCATTTTCCCTAAGTGTTCATATAAATATGTCCCGAGAGTTCATATACTCTCTAACCTGTTTACCATTTATTGTCCCTTTATTTATAGCCCGATTATCAATGATTTCCCGGTTTCCCAATTTCATAGCCCAAATATAACCTTGAGGACCCTGGGTACGCGAGTCAAATATGCACCAAAGTGCAAACCCGCACGTTTATAAGGTCGTGCTAACCATTATCCCGCACGTTTATAAGGTCGTGCTTACCATACACTAAGTGTACTTTTAACACTATAGTGTTATCCCGAATTCCCAATTATGTAGCGTGCTGCTGGAATCTATGGCATGCCAACTATACCATGTCCCTCAATGACTCATTTGGGCAAAATTCTCGAATTTATTCCACCCATGGCAATGTATATCAATATAATTTAATATTGGACAGTTCATACTTGAAATAACATTCATAGCATACCATCATCAATAACTAGTGATCAATACATTTGTTTTCAACCCTTGACATATTTTAAATGTGTCAATTATATGATCAATGACATAAATATCATGCCAACATATAAATCATGTAGACTTATCGCAAGTCTTACCAATGATGTATAAAACAACCATGTATCATGTTATGTATGCATTGCACTTACCTGGGTCATTTATTAGCACGCCTCACTAAATTCTATTCGATCATTTCCTTTATAGAACTTCGAACTTTCTTTGATTCGGCCTTGACTTCATTATTCACATGAATAAGATAAAATATTTGTTAGATTCAAATTTAACAATACCTTAACCATGAGGTCTAATATAATCATTCGAATATAAATTTTTTAATTATTTTTCCTTTCTTCCTTATATTTTTCACAAACTCATTATGGTCCCTAGTGACCAATTTGAACTTCTAATAATTCTTCTGAGCTTGCTAACTCACATTTAAATACCAAATATTTCAAATTCTATTTTCTGATATCTTGTGTTACCTTTAAAGATTTACTTATACTGGGCAGAATACATACCGGATCTTAATTTCCTTTATACTATAAAAACTAGATTCGATAAAGGCTCTAACGGTATAAGCCACATAAATTAATAAAATCTACAAAAATTATGAAAATTCTTCAAACTCCCGTCACAGACTGAAACTGCTCTGCAAATTTTCTGACCATCATTCGATTAAAAATTCATATCTTTTGACTCGGAACTCGAAATCAGTTTCCGTTTGTTGGATACGAAACTAGACAAACACATCTTTACAACGGTATAAAATTCATCATCTAACCATTTTTTTAGAATTTATGGTGAATTTTCAAAGTCACTGCCAAAATTCAATATTCATCATAGCCTTCTATAATCAACTTCTAATTTATACTAACTTCTTCTTATTTTTCTACTTATCAATTTAGTCCCATCACTTGTTTAAAAACATCAATTTATCATCTTCTTCATCAAATAATTATTCAAATAATTCCCTCTAATTTTCTTTCTTTGCCCAAAATAGTCACTAAAATGCAAAGGTAAAGATTTACTTCTTAACTTTGCAATTTAGTCCTCAAATCAACACTACTACCTTAATTCTATTATTTTAATCAAAAATCAGATTTAATCCCCATCCAATAATTCATTGCCTATTTGGTCACTTGATTTTGACAAATTGTCAAAATGGTCCCTAATTCAATTCAACATCGGTTTAGCATTCTAACATCAATTTCACATCTCCAACATCATTAATAACACAAATACACTCCAAATTCTAAAAATTCAGATTTGGTCCTTCAACTTTTCAAGTTGCCAAAATGGTCTGTACACAATTTAACTTAGGGTTTTGCTTCCAATCAACAATTCAAGCTTACTATATCATTATTTCAACATCACAAGCCCTAAATTAAACTTAAATCCATAAACCCTAATCATCTTCATAATAATCAAAACATGTAAAACTTAAATCCCAACTCAATATCATAATTTTAACATCATACTAGCTTGAATTTAACTTGAATTCAATCATGGAATCATAAAATCTCAAAAGCCCCAATTTGACCCATAAACCCTAATTTATTTCTCATGTAAATTCTCATCAATCAAGCATGGATTCCATGAATTATTGATATCAAAAGATAGAGCTTGAAGAGTAGAACAACTTTGTAGTTGAAGAGATTACCTGAAAATCGAGTTTCAGGGCTTCATCGAGCTTGGAAAAAAAATCTTTTTCTTTCCCTAGCCCTCACGTTTTTGGATGGAAAAGAATGTTCATCTTTTCACCATTATTTTACACATATATCTATTAAATGAATATTAAATTCATTTAATAGTGAAATTACAATTTTTCCCCTTATATCCAATGGCTGAGATTGATTTTATCATCAATCAAGGGCCAAGATTTAATCTTTCCAAATTTGCCCTTATAACTTTTTAAATATTTCAAAAATGCCATTGGGGCTAAATGACCAATTTGCCCTCCAACTAGTTTTTATTTACTAGTTTGCCATTCTTGTAAAAATTCAATTAAATCTAGTTGGAATCCAACCAAATACAATAAAATATTCATAAAATAATATTTTATGAATTTTTCCATGTCTTTTGAATCAATCTCCAAAATTTCCATTCGATCCAATATACCGATAAATAATCATTTACTCAGAAATAAACTATATGATTCATCTTGAACCAAACTAAAAATATTTCCAACACTTGGAAATGACTTTTATAACCTCTCTCTATCATATGGCAAAATTTCATAATTTTCCAGTTCGATCTGGGTATCCAAATTCCACTTAAACTTTAACTGTGATTTTCCCAATAATCGAAATATCAGATCAAACCAATAATTCCGCATTTGATTCACACCCTTAGGTGATCTGTTTATTTATGAAATAAAAACCCTTAACTTTTGGGAAATTACAACTTTATTCCCAAACTTTTCCAAAGTTTATACTTTAGCCATAAAATTTCCAAAATTTACATTTTGGTCACTGCCTCTTTAAACTTCAATTCCCATTCCAATTTTCCTTGGAATTCAACCAAACTTTAATAATACCTTATTCAATTCACTACCTATCACATGATACCTTTAAACCTTAGAAATTTCCTTTCCAAAACCCATAATTAAAGAAATCCCAACTTTCGCATTTTTGTCATTTTAGTCACTAAGTTAGCTTTAAAGCTGTTATCTTAGTACTAAATGACCCTTAATCAACTTAGTAAATTTTGGGGTATTACATACAAACTCCATGGTATACCTCTAGATTAGGGCACCAACCATGGAATTCACCTTTTCTTGATTGCGCTCCAAGAAAACATAAAACTCGACAAGAAACTCTTACTAACGAGCCTGATTCGGTGACAACTTCTTTTGAGTCAAAAAGTAACTACTGGTAACATTGTCTGTGAACACCACGAACTTGAACCCAAGCACATAATGTCGCCATGTGCGTAAATAGTGCACCACTACGGTTATTTTCTTTTCATGAACTGTGTATTTCCATTCAGTCTCATTGAGCTTCCAGCTCTCATATGCAACCAGATGTCCTTCTTGCATAAGGACCACACCAATGGCAATTTCGGATGCATCGGTGTAAACTTCGAAAGGCTTGGTGTAATCTAGCAACACTAATACTACCTCACTCACCATAGCGAGCTTGATCTCATCAAAGGTTTTCTAGCACTCTGGTCCCTAATTCCAAGCCTTGTTCTTCTTTAGTAACTCAATCAACGATGTGGCAATTCTGGAGTAACTTTTGACAAACCTCTAATAGTAATTGACCAATCCTAGGAAAGACCTCAGTTGAGTTACCTTGGTTGGCACCTCTTACTCATCAATGGCTCGAATGTTGTCGTTTTCCATCTAGATCATGCCACCTCCAACAATGTGGTCGAGGAAAGAAACATCCTTCTAGGAAAATGAGTAATTTTCCCTCTTGACATAGAGCTCGTTCTCCCTCAAGACCTTGAAAACCTCTCTCAGGTGTTCGACATGTTCCTGCAGTGTCTTGCTATAGATCATGATGTTGTCAAGGTAGACTATAACAAATCAATCCAGAAATGGTTGTAGCACCTTGTTTTTAGGGTACAAAAAGTTACAAGAGCATTCGTGAGGCCGAAAGGAATCACAAGATATTTAAAAGAACCATAGCGCGTTACACAAGTTGTCTTCGATTCATCCCCCTCGGCTATTCTAACTTAGTAGTAGCCCAATTGCATATTCAACTTGGTGAACCACCTTGCACCACCAAGCTGATCAAACAAGTCTGCAACGAGTGGAATCGTGTACTTGTTCTTCACTATGAGCTTATTCAAAGCTCTATAGTTGAATGCACATCCGAAGAAACCCATCATGCTTCTTCTAAAACAGTAATGGCGTACCATAAGATGCTTTGGCTGGTCAAATATATCCAACATCTAGGAGATCTTTCAACTGTCTGTGCATCTTCTCTAACTCGAGTGGGGCTAACTGATAAGGGGCTCGAGCGGATGGCTTCGCATTCTGCACAAGCTTAATCTTGTGATCAACCTTCCTCTTTAGAGGCAACTTCTTCGGTAGCTTAGCTGGCATTACATCTTCAAATTCTGCCAACACTCGTCCCACATCACTAGGAACTTCTTTAGTTGTGGTTGGCTCATTGCATACCAAGACTGCTAGGAAAGTCGACTCCTCCTTGCGCGCCGCCTTAGAAAACTGGATTGCAGACAAAACTTTGGCCCTTACTCTTGACCCTCGGCTTACTAGAACAATGAACTGATGCTTTGGGTTTAAGATGCATAGATAATTGGCAAAAAAAGAAAAATCACTAATTCGATATAGAAAACTCAACCCGAGTACAAAATCAAAGTCATCAAGCATAATTACCTTGATAGCTTTCTTATCGGTCTAACCTTCAACGTTAAGTTAAACTCTCTTTGTGACTCTCACAATCGGTACTTCTTTGGCATTTACTATCTTGATAGAACCACATGCCTTCTCAACATGAAAATCGAGCTTCTTGGCAATTTGCTCAGATATAAACAATTTAGAGGTACCGATGTCAACTAGTGCACTAAACTTCTGGCTAGCAACTATGATGTCAACAAACATTAACCACTTCTTCTTTTGACCCTTCTTAACCTCTATAGTGCTAATAATGGAGCCAAGTTTAAGAGCCTCGCTCTCTTCCCTATCGGCGGTCTCCTTGATGGCAGAGATATTGTTCTTCTACGGATATTCCTTCACATAATGCCTTTGACTGCATCAATTGAAGCACTTGATGGACTGCTTGTCCCTCTTATCTTTATACTTTTAATTCGATGGCTTACCAGTGCTACTCGATTCTTTGTCGGATCTGAATGACTTCTCCTTGTCTCTATCATTACCTTTGAACTTCAGTTTTGGTTTAGAGGAGTCGGGCTTTTAGACTCCACTCTTAATAATTGACTCGGCAACTATCAAGGTAGTGGAGAGTTCTGTCATACCCTTGCGCCTCAGCTCATTTTTCCCATGGCTTTAGCTATCCATGAAAGTGAAGAATATGTCTTCTTTGCTCAAACTTAGGACTTGCAAACTCAGGTCAACAAACTTTCGAACATGGTCTCTCAATGAATTCCCTTTCTTGCTTGAGACACCTCAGCTTTGACCGTGCCTCATCTTCGGCATATTGTGGGTAGAATTGTTCTTTGAACTCAGTTTGGAACTCTTTCTAAGTCTCGATGGCAGTGTTCTCATGCTTCACATCATTGCACCTACGTCGCCACCACAATAGTGCAATGTCAACTAAGTAAACACTAACAAGGTTTACCTTTTCGGCATCTTCCTCGATGCTCATGGCTTTGAAATATTGTTCTATCCCCCAAAGGAAATTCTCCACATCCTGGGCTGACCTTATCCCCTTCAACTTCTCAGGTTTGGGAGCTTGTGTATCAAAGTATTTTTCTTGAGTTTAATATATATACATATATTATTAAATATTTAATATTTTTTTTGTTAATATAGTTGATTAACCAGTTTTGAATTGAATTAATTGATAACCAAATTTTGAAAGATCTTTAATCACTAATTGATCGAGCATTTAATTAATTGATCAATTAATTAAAATAATTTTTATTCAGTTGATTAATTAATTTTTTAATAAAATATTAATTTTATTGAACAGATAAAAAAAGACAAAAAAATACACACCCTAGTAACCAAATAATCTTGGAATCATAATCAAGAAAACTCGAAAAAATGATGAAATCTCAAACAAGAAATGCCATCTCTCTAGTAATTCTTCATCGACATTCATAAAATCAAATACTATGTCTTAAAGTTAGAGTGCTCATTGTAAAGAGCTTAGATAACATGATTACCTTCAGAAAATAATAGGAGATGAACCTGAAGGTTTCAACAATCTTGCACAAAGTTCTATCGTCAGTTCCAACTGTATCGGGGCTTCTTTAAATCATTATCTAAGTATGGCATACTGCCAACAATATCAAAATAGAACTTGCACCATATTATTTTATCTGCAATTATCAACATACCATAACGATGATCAAATAGTGATGGGTTGACCAAGCTGCTCATCTTTATTTCGTCATATTCTCTTAGGTCATGAGTTTTAGACCTACTAGGAACACTCATCTTCCTTCCCTAGAGTCCCCCATTCCCCTTCTAGTTAGGATTAGATTTAAGATTTATCAAAAAATACCAAAATAGAAGGTGACCTTAATATATTGTGATTTTTATCATTTACAATTAATACTTGTTTTTCCCTAGAGTCAGCTTCATTAACAAAGAATAGAAATACAAAACAAAAATACAAGAGCAGGAATGGGGGAGAGAAAAGGGAATCAAAGCAAACAAAAAACAAGGTAAAAAGAAACACATCATGCAACAAAGAGGAACAAGCCAAAAGAACGACAGAGAAACTATCGGGGCGAATGAGAGAGAGCGAAGCCAGTAACCAATCTTCAACTGGATGACTCTTACGGGTTCACAGAAAGATAGAGCGTTTGGGGGAATGCAGTAAGAGCAACCGTCAGAGGCCATCGTGTCCAGATCGAGAAGTCGTCGATGTCAGATGGATCACCAAGAAAGAACAGAGTCAAAAGTCAACCGCCAACAAAAAAGAAGAGAGCCTTAACCACCTCCGAAAGAAGCTGAAACCTACAAAACAACCGTAGACCAAGTATAAAAGAAGACCGAAAAAAGAAGAAGATAAACGATAGAGCTCTTCTTCTCGCTTCCACCACGCTTCCACCACGTAAAAGAGGGCCCGAATAAAACCCTTGATCGTCAGTGAAGAAAACCCAACAAGCGGCCAACAGGGTGCATCGGAGCACCACAACAAGGATAAGAAGAAGAAAGCAGATGTAGAGAAGACGAGAGAAAGGGGAAGAGAAAAACTAAAGAAAAGAAAGTGAGATAGGAGGTCGACTGTTAAAGACACCAACGGCGAGCCGGCGCAATAAAAGAAATTAGAGTTTGGCTTCAAAAGAAAAAAAAACATAGAAAAAGATGGGGAAAAGAGATGTACTTGAGAAAATTTTATAATCAAAACTCTCATTCTCTAGTTTCAAAGCTAAACCTCACACTAATAATAAACTAATTACACATTTTTAATTGTGTAAAGGTGAATAAAAGATAATATATGTTCATACATAATCTTAAGCCTTTTATAATACATATACACCTTGTAGATAGAATGATTAAACATGAATCTCTTAAAATGAGCATCATTTACTTTTCTACTAAGATCATTTATTGAGTTCATAAACTAATTACACTTAAAAAAGACTGGTCAATTGTATATAATTTAATCTATGACATGATAATTACTCTAGAAGTGATGCCACGAGAAAAATGATGACAAATGATGAATCTAAATTATTATTTTATGTGAATTGTCTTTATTATTTTATATGTGTTCACTTTATTTATTTTTTTTATTGAAACCAAACCTAAGCGAACCCTACCGTTGAAAAATCCGAAGAAAATATACTAGATGTCTGAAGAATGTTGAAAAAAAAAACTATATGTTTAACCCATAGCAAACGCAAGGATAGATTCCACAACCAAACACTTAATATATTAATGTATCTGTCACCCATCATTTTAATATATATATATATATACAACACTGCTCTTCCACACCAAGAGAACCAAATGATTAATGTGTTCATACATGCCTTTTAAACTAATTTGCTTTATTCCTGAGAACTACTTGAAGTAGATAGGAACCAAATCTCGATCGGCTGATCTTCAATGCCTTTCAACTAAACCCACTGCAGATTCCAACAGTCTTTTCCTTTTAAATTTCAGTTGTTGAGAAAAAGATTGCCAACCCAAAATAGCTAGTTTACTCCTTTCGGACAGACAAATCTTTCTCACTGCTTGAAATTCCAGAATCCTTAAAATGTTAAGATTACTGCAGAAGCCAACAAACAAGTACGCCATGAATATAATACTTTTTTTTGAATAAATAATCTTATTACATAGTAATTCAAACCTTCGTATGGACAAAGATGCAAAATGTTTATGAATAATTATACAGTATTCTAATAAGACAATAACTTATACACGTAAATCATATAACCCTCCTATTGGCCTAGGAAAATCCACCTTTGATGGAATTTCACTTAATTCTTTCACATCAAAGAGTTGGTGTGCTCATGGTTTACAATCAAGATGATCAACCAAACAGTAAGCATTCATCTAATCGTTGTTGATCAAGAGGGGTAATTGTTTTTTATGGTTCACTAGCAATTAGCTAGGCTAAGTATCCATACTATAAGATTCATTAGAATTAAATTCCTAACGTCGAAGAATATTCGATTAGAATCAATAGTTACAACACATAAATGGACGGACTGATAATTGAAAGATATTCAAATCTAGATTAAAATAGTTTTGGATAAGACTCGTACGTGATAAGACTTAAACCAGAATAAATCTGTAATGATAACCTACACATAATAGAACTTACTTTTATGAAAGAAACTACTTGGTGACCTCGGCAACATCTATGAATGCTCCTTGTCCCTTCATTTATGCCCACAATTTTGGCAATTTCCATCAAGAATCTGTCCCAATAAAGCATCCATCTGCACTTGGAGTAACAGCTTCTCATATTTTAATTTCCCATTCTCCTCAACAAGCTTTAGCATCCCATCACTCAGTTTGGCAATTTCTCTCAACCGGGCATTTTCATCTGTAAGCTTTTTGTTTTGGTGGCAAAGATCAGGATTGACCTAGAATACATCCAAATAGAATATCGATAAAAATCAGTAATCTCACCATAATCTTGAGTAAAAGATTCGATATTTGTGTGCTATGTTGCACTAATACGAATATGGATAAGGGGACGGGTATGGAAACGGGGCAAGAAACGATAATTTCTAAAATTACAGGGTATAAGTACAGTAAAGGTATGACAAATATAAAATAAATTGTATATTCTAAAAAAATATAAATATAAAAATAAAAAGTCATAGAAAAATCATGTGATCATTGCATCACACATACTTGTACACTTATAGTTGAATCATGTAATAATGAAAGTCGAAAAGAAAGAAGAAAAAGATAGAAAAAGAATAGGAGAATAGAAGAAGAACAAGAAAAATAGGGAGATAAAATACTTGCGAATACCTAAGTTGTACCTAATATGTCATCGGTACATGGTATACCATTAGATTGAAGTACTCGTGCTTCATAGTTTGTATGTGTACAGATAATAAGTGTGTGTTGGGGGGCGGGGGGGGGGGGGGTTAGAAAAGAGAGAAAGAGAGTTACAGCATGGTGTGAAAGTATCTGTACAAGTGTATTTTGCTTCTCATTCTCAAGTTTCAGGTCCCCAAGTTGATATTTCATCTCCTTTAACTCTCCCGTTTGAGATTGCAGGCTTTGATTCAGATAAGCATTCCTCTCCTTCAAACATTGGTTCTCTATCTTTAATTCTTCATTCTCTTTACCAAGACTCTCCAAAGCTTGCGCCGTCTGATCTTTCTTCCTCTGTACAATATATATATATATATATATATATATATATATATATATATATATATTAAAGTTAACCGAAGAGAAGAGCAGAATTAATTTTTATGTGTATTTATATTTACTAGGAAAGATAGGAAAAAATGGAGTGATAGTGAATTACCTTGCATCTTTCTCTATATTCTCTATCTGCTTTTCTTTTCTTTTCAGCCTTTTGTAGATCAGCATAAGCCGCCATTGAAGCTGGTGGCAATGAGCATTCCTCTACTACACTACTTGCTGCTGGTTGGAGTTGGACGTAAACATTTCAAATGAAAACTAGTTAAGCAGTTCAATTTTATATCCTCTTGCAAAATTGGAAAAGATAAAACAAGAAATCAAAACTATGAATTTAGTAATAATTTCATCACCCGAATAATCTGAATTGAGTATTGTATATAGTCTTTCTTTATATAAATTAATAAATTATAACAACTGAATTAAATTTAATAAAATCCTGATTGCAAAGTGAAAAAAAAAAGGAATCAGAGAAATAAAATAAAAATAAGCTCAAAGTGAAAAATAAAAAAAGAAAAAGAAACAAATTCGATTAACCTTCAACTTTTATCTACAAAATCATTAAAAATTTGAAAAAAATAAATTTGGGAAGTTATCGGAGCATGAATTATGACTTAGTAATTGTTTAGCTTAAAAAGTTGAAGCTGACACTAAAGACTTACAAGAGTTGAAGCTGGCGGCGAGAGGGCGTTTAAGGATGTCTTCTCCGGTATTCTTACCGGCACAACTTCCATAAAAATTAGGTTTCCCGAAGTTGTCCATCGTTTAGTTAAGCACTCTCTTCTTAGCTAAATATCTTCACTTTTTTCTTTTTCCCTGGAAAAATATCCGAGGAGATGGGAGATTTCTGCATAGGAAAACGAAAATTTATATTATGGGTTATTATCGCTATATTATTTATAGGACTAATAATAAAAATTATTAATTTTATTATTTTTTTCATGTTTATTTTTTACTTGATAAAAATTATTTTTAAAATTAATTTACCAAGTAAAGATTCATTGAATAAAAATATAATATAAAAAATAATAAAATAAATATTTTTTATTAATTAATTTTATGAATGACGAGATGGTGATAATATAATTTCTCAGAGGAAAACTGAAAGATCATTGATGGGATCGTGCGATAGCTTGGTTTTGTCTGCAGTGATCGCCCAATCACTCGACGATAACATGGGCAATCCCTATTAAAATGGGACTACGTATATTTTATAATTTTCCACTCATCAACATCATGAACATAGTGCTGCATAAGGATTAACAAATGCTGCAAAATTGAATGTTAATCTTTTATTTTTCTAAATGAAATTAATGTATGTTAATAATTTCCTTGTGATAAATAAAAATAAGTTTTGAACTCAGCTCGTTGATTTGCTGCATAAGGATGGTTTGAGCTTGGATGCTTATCGAACGAGTCGATCATGAGTTGAGTAGTGCTCGACTCGTGTTCATTAAAAAATTTCGTTGTTTGACTCGACTCATTGCTTGTTAAGTTCAATAAAATTTTGCTCGACTCGTACTCATTAAAAAATCTCGTTCCTTGACTCGACTCATTGCCTGACTTGACTCGTTGCCCGTTAAGCTCGTCAAAATTTTTACCTTATTTTTTAAAATATATGTAAAATCAAGTGATACTATTAGAGCTTAATATAAACATGCACATTCAGAAGA
This sequence comes from Hibiscus mutabilis, assembly GCA_019671005.1. Taxonomy (NCBI): domain Eukaryota; kingdom Viridiplantae; phylum Streptophyta; class Magnoliopsida; order Malvales; family Malvaceae; genus Hibiscus; species Hibiscus mutabilis. Next base: position 36,697,288 of record CM033752.1, on the reverse strand, counting down.
AAAAAATGAAGACTGAGGAGATAAATAACAAAACTTGTCATGATCGAGTTAAAGATGATATCGATATTCGAGTGTGAGACTCTTATCGTATTTTTTTATATGGGAAATAAAGACTTTCTTTTTACTACTTTTATACATAAAGTAATAATTAGGGTTGTAAACGAACCAAACGTTCAATGAACCGTTTGGCGGGAAGTTCGTTTATTTATTAAACGAATGAATATGAATAAGATTGTCTGTTCGTTTAATTAAATAAACGAACACGAACAAAGGGCTCGTTCGTCCATTTACGTTCGTAAATGTTCGGTAATCCGTTCGTTTAAATTTGTTCACATATGTCCATTTACATTTATTATTCCTCATAACAAAAATACTATATTTAAAAAAAAATTACATATGTCCATTCGTTTATGTTCGTTTAAATTTATATACATATGTCCTTTTATGTTTGTTCGTTTGTGTTCGTTTATCATTTTAACAAATGAACATGAACGAACACGAACAAGCTACATTCCTTAACGAACGAACACGAGCAAGAAATTATGTTCGTTTAGTTGTTCGTGTTTGTTCATGTATTCGGTTAAAATTATGTTCGTTTAGATGTTTATGTTCGTTCTGTTCGTTTATAGGCATATCAATAATAAAGGAAAACGAAAACAATTTAATAAAAAAGGAAAAGCTAATTATTATAAGTTAATTTCTTATTAATACAAATTAACTTTTGAAATTCTTGGAAAATACAAAACTTTTTCTAAAGTTTTAATGGAACATAATTTTTTAAGGTACCCACTAAAAATCATTATTTTTTTAAATTAGCGAGCTGCTCGCAAACTTATTGAGTCGAGTTGGGCTTTGCTCGACTCGTTAAAATCTAAAGTCGAGTTAACTTGAGTCGAACGTTAATCAAATTTTGACCGAGTCAACCTCAAGTTGTTTGCGAGCTGCTCTACTCAATAAGCACCCTTGGTTTGAGCAATGTACAGAGGTCATTGATGTTATAAAGGTTTAGATTTCCCTCGGTCCTCATTTCTATATCAATATTTATGCGTTTAGTTGGATAAAGACACAAAAAATTCGATGTTTGGTATTGAATGTTCTATAGAAGCTGAGAAAAAGATTCAAAGGAAGACCTTAATTCTTTCATCCACCGGAAATAACGAGACCAAAAGTAATTGATGAATCTGCACTGTTGTCATTGCCAATCATCCAACGATTTCTAGGCTCTCAGGCCTTAATTCCTTCGTCCATTATTCACGGAGTTGTTCATTAAAATGTTTAAATCCCAAACCTTACGTACAATGTGAACAAAAGAGTCTATTCGTTGTTTTTTAAATAGAAGTACATTATTTTTATTAAAATACAAAAAATTCAAAAACACGAGAATTTATAGATCAGGTAAATTTGATCCGGACATATTTCTAAAAACATCAAAACTAACGTCATCTATTCATTGTTCACTTTGGCCATTTCTAGGCATTGCATGAAATAGGGAGTTGGATGATATCTCTACTTTCTCCCCACTCCAAATTTGCAAATTAATATCTAAATTTTAACCCTTCCTCAAAACACTTCTGTTTATACAAACATATGGTGTTGTCATTTTAGTGTTTGGCAGCAATCTCATATATTTGTGAATAATATAGAAAAATGATCATAACTAATCTAATATTTAATATCTAAATTTATTCACCATTTTTCGCTCACCACCCACATTATTCATCTTTGTAATTACTAATTTTGTCCGAGCTTTATTTTTCTAACTTGGGCTTATACATGTTATACTATTACCTTTAAAAAACAAAACAAAATTACATCATTAGTATAATATTTATTATCATCTTTTTTACATTATTACAATGTTATTATTACTACATTATTATATTGCTATTTTATTATTACTATGTTATTATTATTTAATTGTTTTTGTTAATTATTATATTATTATTTACTTATTACCATTATAAAATCCCAAAAAAATCGAAAGGCATCCTTTTTATCCTCCTATTTTGCATGTTGAAGATCGAAATTAAAATTAAAAAAAAACAAAAGGGGCTTTCAAGAAACAAATCTGGTTTTAAAAAAAAACTAAATCGAAGAGTCTCATATCAAAACCGAAATAATTTTTTTCTTGTTTTAAAATCCTAAATCTAGATTTCAAAAAAAAGAAGAGGGGAGATCGGAGTTACCTGCTGTCTAGTAAAGCAGCCGTGTGTTGGTGTCTTCGGCTGCGCCGCCGAAGAACGACGCATGCAAAGAGAGGCGGCTAAGGTTCGGGACTCTCATTTTCAGAGAGTTTTGAGGGCACTCTGTTTCTTTTTTTTTTCAGCCTGAGAAACAAATGCAAATTCAAGGCATTTTTTGCCTAGCATTTGATATTTATGTCGTTTAAGAAACGGCGTCGTTTCATCCAGCTCTTGATCCGTGCAGCGACCCAGATCCGAAAAGGATCTGCGTGCTTAGGCGAGGGGCAAACTGCCTATTTCGTCCTCAAGGTTTTGCCCAGCATTCATCTTAGCCACGGCTAATTTCCGTTTTGATCTTAGAGTTTGCCCGCATTTAAGATCGTCTGTGGGTTAAATACTCTTTTAGTTCCTCCTCTTTTAGTCTAAAATCAATTTTAACCTTTTTAACTTTGATTTATTTTTACTTTTGACCCTTATTTTGTTTTTCTTACAATTCCAGTCCACCATTCTGCCTTTTTCCTTTTAGTGTTATATTTGATTATATATGTCATGTATTTATTATATATAGTATATTACACTAATATATATTATGGTATTTTATATGCTACTTAATATATATTATATATGTATTATACTATATTTAGTGTGACCATCTAACCCACTAATATCTAACATCTAACACGTAACATTTAATTTCATCGCAATTTTTTTCGCTATTTATTTTCCACAATTTACTCTCTCGTATTTTAATTTCCGTATTTAATTTACCGTATTTTATTTTACATTATTTGCACGGTCCGGTCCTTTTTTCGGATTGCTCTTTTTCGATCCGGTCCTTTTCCGGGTTGCTTGTGATCCGGCCCATTTCTGGATTTTAAATTCTCATATTTCTTGTTTGCTCGACCCGGTCCCTTTCCGGGTTTTCTTTAATTTTCACATTTATTTATTTTGCTCGAATTTTTTTTCCGCATTCTATCTTTATTTACTTTATTTACAATTTCGTTACATACATAATTTGTCATTCATTTCACCTTAATTTATTTAATTCGACATTACTAATTAATTAATTTTAATCATAAAAATGAGGTATTAATTAATTCCGATATTTGTGTCGTAACAGTCCTGGTTCATTGGATGTTGACCAAAATTCGAATTAATTTTCACCATCTAAAGGTAAACTTTAATTTGAAATAAAATTTGATAATGTCATAACATCATCTGTTTGCATCATGCATAAAGGTGATGTACTCGATTCGAACAATAAATTAACACGACAGTCGAGCTTATTCGATGTCGTTTTAATCTACGGTCTGATGTGCAGTCGCCCTTATTAATTAAACGTTTAATTAATTCAAACCCACCAATTTGATAAAGCCTATCTGATTAAAGCCCATGTCCGATTAAGACCATTTAATTAAATTTAATTCGAATTTTAATAATTTCCATCAATTAAAAGAAACAAATATTTTGGTACCGATTTTCGGGCGCGGTGGGGGTGCTAATCCTTCCCCACGCGTAACCAACTCCCGAACTCATTTTCAAATGAATCTCTGGTTTTATGGTGTCTGGCCTACCTTAGTGGCTAGTGGCGACTCCAACCATCATTTTATTTTCAAAACATTCCCGCGCTTCATTTTTTCTTCAAAAACACCGGAATTTTCCGATATTCACTCGGATTTTTCAAAACTTCACATTTTTCAAAAAGAATTTTCAAAAATCCCATTTTTCCGAAAGAATTTTCAGAATATATTTAGCGACTTTTAAAACATTTAAATTTTGATTTTCAAAAGTGGTCGGTACAATCCTCACTACCTTTCTTAGTACACCACAGCCTAATCCTCTAATATTCCATTCCATAATTTAAAAATAAAATGAAAGTAAATTATGCTTTGAAAAATTGTTTACGCATAAAAATGTTCATCGTGTTGTGAATAAAGTAATGAATAACAATAACAATAACAAAGAACAAAGAGATAAGAGAAAGATGTAAATTTATATTTATTCTCAATATCGAATTGTGTACAATGCCTTCATCAAAGCATCTATTTATAGGCATAAGAAGTACATAATACATTAATTGAACTCTAATTCCTAATGATAAAGTAAATCAAATATCATAGATAAAGTTCTTATCATGATAGACACGTATATAGATAAATATTCATAACACTCCATCTTGGATGTCTATGAAGATAACGTGCCTCGTTAAAACCTTACTAAGATAAAAACCCAGTGGAAAAAAATTCTTTAGTGGAGGAAAAAGAGTGCACACATCTTTGATACACATAATGTGTTGCCTCATTAAAAACCTTACTAGGAAAACCCATTGGGAAAAAATCTCTGTTAAGGAGAAAAGAGTGCAATGCGTATTTACTCCCTTTTATAAAAACATCACATAAGATCTTTGAATCCTCATAATTCTATTTTGAATTATGCATTGGTGAATAGATCTTCCAAATTACAGCTTGAAAGGATTCATTGAATATTATTCTTCTAAAGATCATGAGGGACGAAACTTTTGCAGTAATATTTTTTGTTTTGTCACATTTGATAAATCCACATTTTAATTTAGATATAAATTTTAAATTTTCTCTGCACAAGATATCTTACATCTTATCTTGCGAAAGCAATTCACATATCTTCTAAATTTGTTTAGCCAAACACATATTTCGACTTTGCCTCATGCATAACAATTTTCTAAATGATTTGAAGAGGCATTGAGTTTTGAAATTTCTAAAGGTAATGGTCTTTGTAATATTTAGATATGATTCTTCTGTACCAAGGAAATATAAAATCATATTTATTCTTATCCAACAATATTAGAATTATTGGGGTACTCAATATATATGCTTTATCCATATCATATCTTTTAAGATTCTTTGAGCATGTTTGCGTTCATGGACAAAAATTCATATTTGTGTGCTCAATCTTCATTCGAGACAAGACTCAATTTCTTTCGTTAAATAACCAAATGAGCCCAAATATAATTATTCAATGGGACATATCTGAATAAATTTCCTCGAAAATTTCCAAATGCTTATGGCATTTTAAATTCTTTAAGGATAACTTTCTTTAAATAGGGATTCAAAAAACAAATAAACGCATATAAAGTATTTCATAACTGCAAAAGTAATTACATCCACATGAAGTAATTAAAAACTCTTCATAAATCATAATTCAATTCGTATTTATATCTTACGATTACTAATTTGTACCCCACTTGTATTACACCTTTAGGTGTTCGGGCTATTGGTACAAAAACTTAACTTTTGGAAGTTAAAAGCGTCTTTTTGTATTGACCAATCATTTCAATATCTATACTTCTATATAAATTTCTATACAAGATCCTCACTTTCTTTCTTTTCTTCTATAAAAGTATTCTATGTATAATTGTTGTTGACAACTTTTGTTTTTTGTTTCCATCCTTTTCTCGTATTGACATAACTTGTCGATATCTCTTTTCAATATTTATTTTAGGTATATGAAACTCTTCTAGAGTTTTATTATTAGCTATGTCTTGGGTCTCCTTAGGATCACCCGCCTTCAATATATGACCATCTCATACTACTTTTCATTTACGAGCACTTTGATCATTGGAACTAATTTCAACTATCATGTTTCAGGCATGAATTACATTAATTCGCTCTAACATGTAAATCAAATTTAGTGCATTTCAGCTAGTATATGAGACTTGGTTATTCTCATTTGGTTAGTAAATATGTGTAGCCGTTGACATGTAAAAACATGAATTATCTTATGGACTTATGGTTCATACGCAAGGATCTAGATAATGATAATTTATTTTTCTTTAGTTGATTATTATCTCCCTCTGACATTGAGAAAAATTGTGTCCTAAATGATTCTCTGATTAATGTTTAAGAATTTAAACATAAAAGGAAACTCATTCTCAATATATATTCTCAACCCTTTTTTATATACATATTTTGTACATTGTGTGGAGCAATTTAACTATACATCGTACATTCAAAAATGAGAAATATATGGCTTTTGACAAAAAACCAATCATAACAGAGAGTTTATTATAACTCGTTGGCTTGATGCATATACTATATGTGAAAATACCATATAGATAATAAATATTTTGTTTTGAAAGTTTATGTATTAAAAAGGTGAAAGACAATTAAAATTTTTCTAAATATTTTTTTTCATAATCAATAATCTTTGTAACAGTTATTTCAACTAATATCGCCTAAAATATAAACTCACTTGCTTTAGCAAGACAAATAGTCTTAATTGCATAATCTGAATCTTTTTCTAATCAAATTCACAAACTTTTTTCTAATCAAACTCACAAACTTCTGGTTGTAAGTTAATAATAATTTGTAGATGCATATACTAAAATCATATAAAAGTTTTTCACACCTGTAGATAAATAGACTCATATTTCATTCAAATATTCAAGACATGCAGTCTCAACTTTAATACAAGAACTTCAAATTCTTTTGGTTAGTGTGATCTTAATAAATTCTTTTAAGAACAAGCAATACAAGAATTTCAGGTTCTTTTAGTTAATGGAATTTAATCAATTTCTTTGAAAACAAGCACCACAATAACTTCAGGTTCTTTTAATAAATGTGCATGTAAATCTCAATAATTTTTTCCATCATTATTGATTTGGATGGTCGAACTGATCATGACAACTATATATATGTGTATAGATATATCTCTTAATTTGTAAACTTCTGGTTTACCATAACATGTGATTCAATCTCACTTATATATGTGTAGTACAAATTTTAAAATACAAGTTTCTTTGAAACTTGATAATACATTGTACACCAAAAATTTACCTTTGAATAGGAATGTATTTAGCTCTTCCGAAGCTTTCAATGAAAATTATTCTTTTGGTAGCAATATATAGCTCTTCTAGAGCTTTCAACTAATTTTTTCGATATAAGAACTTATATCAACATTGACTTATTTCATATGTCAATTGATAATATATGTTATCTATAATTATTGAATGATTATCTAGAGAGCTCTTATTGCTCTCTTAAAATTTTTACTTTCTCGTGGTGACAATATTATTACCATTAACGGTAATTATTATAATATTCACAATGATACACTTTTCATAATGTGTTTTCTCTCAAGAACTTATTATTCTTTCGGAGCATCAAAATTTTTAGTACTTTGAGATATAATACTCACATTTTTTCCTTCATTTAAATGGGAAAAATATTTTTATGTTTTTTCTAAGGGTAAATAGTCACCACATATTGTATTCAATAATAATCATCTTAAACAAATTGAATTTAGACGTGTCTCCGTATTTGGTATTGCTTCCAAGACATTTAATTCAAAAGAAACATGAAATATTTAAGAAATCTGAATATAAATTATTTATATGTGGCATAAACATCCGATGTATGACTCAATACCCGACTATCTGATATCATACAGAGTGGAGGTTGCCCTCGCCAGAGTGTATGTTTCCCTCACTTTTTCCGAACATAATTCCAATCCCATGACACATGATATGATTTGTAAAATCATAAATCTGAACTCTTACGAGTAACTCATTTCTGAAAATTCGATGCTTGATTTTAAAACACAATATAACATGCCATGTATGATGTTTCAAAACATTCTCAAATAAAAATCAGATGATAAATCAAACAAGGTACAAAACATCATTTATAACACAATAAAAACACACCAATATGTGGCACAGAAAGAGAACACACCTTAGCCAGCAGTAGCTCTAATGCCGAGAGGAACGTGCCTCACGCTCAGGTCTAGCTGAATCAGAACCTACGAGAAATAAATTCTATATTACTATCATTAAGCCACCAACTATAAACATAAGAACGAAACCGAAGGCATACTCACGTAAAGGCCTCGAAGAACATGCACTACCGATCTGAACAGAATGAGGTAACTCGCCAGCCTCAGAAACAATACCTAACCACGGGAAATAACTCGAGTTAATCCGATACTCAACTCTTCTAAAATTACTAAGGTACAAAATAATCAAAATTAGCAAAACAAAGCTTTCGGGTTCAAATTTGACAAAACGGGTAGTGAATTCGGACTCAGAACGTCGAATAAAGTCAAGATAAAGGTTTTCTAAAAAAGTAAACTTTAGGTCAAAAATCAAAGGTCAAACTGATCAACTCTAGTCAAAGGTCAACGATGAACTCCGGTCAAACAGGTCAGGGTCAAAAGTCAACGGTCAAATGTCAAAATGGTCAAACTAGTCAAAGTCAACTCTTACTTGACTGGTCGACGATGGCGTTATCACGGTCAACGCTGACGTCATTAGGGTCAACAGATTAGGTCGAATTCAGTCAACAGTCGGGTCGAGTCGATATCAGGTCAGGTCAACGATCCAAAGTTTGAACCCGATTCTGCCAATTCGATTCACGGCTCAATGATCTCGGTTCGGTCTTACTCCCGATCGGGCTTCTCATCTAAGCCCCTCACTACACCCACACTTACGGGCCAATCACCAAGCCCAAACTACCCTCACCCACACACAGCCCAACATCCAAACACTCACACACACACAGCCCAACGTCCAAACACTCACACACACACAACCCAACCCACACACTCACACAACCCAGCAAGCCCATCATCATTTTCCCCTTTCCATCATCTAACCCTAGGGTACCAAAACCTCAACTTGACGGCAGCAGCTACAAGGGACCAATGGCGACACTACTTCGACGACGGTAGAGAACCCGCAATGGCAGCGACAACGCGATGGTCGTGGCTCCACCATGGACGGTGCGGCTCAACACCGCGGCGGCGCAACCTCAATGATAATAGCTCCCGACATGCGCAACACAACGATTACAACCACAAAAAGAACACGGCCATTTCAGAAATCATAACACAACCCATTGATAAATTACACGAAAGATGAGAGACTACAGGTGGCTTACCCAAACTCAGATTTGACAAGAAAATAAAATGGGAAGGGCGAGATGCGGCAGAGGAGACAGTGGCGTAAGGAACTCGAATCGTTTCTCACCATGCAAATGCTTTCTGAATTAGGGATTTTGTAATTTAGGCTTTCTGAATTAGGGCAAAATTTGGGGTGTTACAATCGCAAAGTCTTATTTAAAATAACAATATTGTTTTGATTCGAAAAATATGTTGAGGATATTAGAATCTCTCAATTCTGCCAATACCCAAACATATGTACCAAATAAGTCTAAAGGGGTCAGTCCTCGTGGATAACGGATTACTCAACAAGGCTTAGTGCAAATGCACCGACGACGGAAGCCTTCGCAGTCTCCATCTTTGAAACCCTCTGATTTGCACAGAGTCTTGCAGTTTGCGTCATTGGTGCACAGCCCCTTGAACGTAGTGCTCGGTCTTTCGCATTTTTTACCCTCCACTGCCATAGGACTCATCTCTATTTTGTTACAAAATCATGAAAAAAAATTAGACAAAATACATGCATGCATACATAAGATAAAAAATAACTAATACTTATAGCAAATCATGCTCCTAACTCAAGAGATGATAAGTTGAAAAGGGGCGAAGAAAAAAACTATTGTTAGAAGAACCAACATAAGAAGGAAAGCAATTGAAATCGATGAACGAGTAGACTTTGCCATTTTGATTATTGTTTTACAAAGTGAACAATTGATAAAAGAGAAAAAAATTATTCGATATGATGAAAGCAAATCGTCGTGAGAGCTTTATAGTAATGTTAGTGTGAGAAGCAGTTGACGAGAAAAGTGGAGGCAACCCACATGTGTTACGTTACAAAGTAATCTTAAATTATATCCATTTAAATCATAACTACACAATCTCTTATTTCTATCTTCTTTTTTTTTTTTTGGCCTTTTACCTATTTAAAGCCGTATTGAAATCTCTGATATTATATATATCTATTTGGTTGCAGATTCTAAATATTAGTTGCTTTATTTTGGATTTATTTTATTTATTATAAAACATGTTATTAAATGAATTCATTAGTATAACATGCATTGAATTTTCTGGCAGGTTCCATTGTACTTTTTGAAATAGGTTCTTCGTTTTTGAAGCAATATCCAGCAATGCTTCTTCCGTGGTTAAGGTATATTGTTTATGATTTTTCTTTTTCTTTTTCTTTTTTTGAAGAAATATATTGAAGTAGCGTACGGCGGACGGTATGAGTATCATATTTTTATGATTTATGGTATTATTTTTTAGTCACTTGACCTTGTTTAGTAACCAGCTGATAACTAATAGTATGTTACATTAACGGATAGTGGATTGCGTTAATTGATTTGATTGTAAGGCTTTAAACGAATCAAGCGTTTAGTGGACTGTTCGTGAACTGTTCGGCGGGAAGTTCATTTATGTTTGTTTATTTATTAAATGAATGAACATTAAATTGAGTCTAATCTGAACTGATATTTTAAAAATATTTATATATTTTATCTAATCAATCTCAAACTCAATTATATATGTATATATTAAACTTTTCATAAAAATCATAAGACAAGTCAATTTGAATTCGCTTAAATTTGACTACGATCTAAATTGATATTTTTTAAAATATTTAAATATTTGATTTGATCAAATTTAAAAAACATTAAAATGAGTGTTAAATTATATTAGATTAGATTAAAAATTCAAATATATATAATGTATTAGCTCTTTTAAGCGAATTTATAAATTTAAATATATATAATGTATTAGCTCTTTTAAGCGAATTTTAAAATTCAAATATATATAAGGGTTATACTTTGATACACAAGTTGTGTAAAAAAATTTACACAACCCTTCATATTTAAGTTATAAAATTTAAAACTTAAATCACTAATCCTAACACTCTAAAAGTTAAACCTTAAACCATAACAATAAATTCTATCCATGAACCTTAAATTCTATACCATATAACCTAAACCCTAAAGTACAACATAAATCTTTAAACCCTAAAATTAAAAGACTTGTTAAAATTTACCCAAGCTTATGTATTAAAGTATTTTTTTATAATGTATTAGCTTTTAATGTTTTTTCTTACCCTGAATTTTCAAATATTTTAAGTCTTTTTTTAGTATTAATCGTCGTATTCTCATTAAGATATCTTGGGTTTTATTACATTAGATTAAATGAGTGTCAAATAAATAAATGAAAAAAGTACAAATATGAATAGTTATTTAACAGAAAAGACAAATTAATGACATTGAGATTGGAATCCCCGGGAATTGTCGGTTAGTGCAAGTGGTTGGTATTGAGCATTACTCCACATGCATCGAGATTGGAGCAATCTTCGGATGGTCTTTGTTTAAGCCTTCCATTGACTTCAAAAAAGGAGTACAAATTGCTGAGACTAGCCGACTCACTGATTGCTACCATAACAGAGCAGACCAGAGCAAAGCAAAGCAAAGCAAGCTTACAATTCCACAAATGGAGAAACCAAACAACTCCAAGTAAGTCTCAACATTCCGCTTTCGCTTACTTTCTTTTTCCTTTTGCGAATCCTCTTATGTTCTTATGCGACAAACGAGTCATTCAAGTCAGTTTCGGTTGGTATTATTTTAGTTCAGGTTATTTCGAGTCTGATTATTTTTTGTTCAATTTCGATTTGAATTTAGTTTGGTTTTAACTCAGGTTTGTAGTGATTCAATTTGGGTATCGGGCCGGTTCAGATTATATTATATCGGTTGATTTAGAGTCGGATCAATAAAAGAACGGTCAATTTCATTCAAGTTTCCAGGTCGGGTTAATTTTTTATACCCCTATAATAATTTTATAAAGCCAATATATTTAACTTTTTTGGTGAGTTGTACAGTTCACATCACATCTTTTTTTATTTCTTTTAATATATACTTTTTATTTCAGGTTGTCTTTGGTTCGGGTTAAACCGATTCGGGTCTATTTTGATTCAACTAAAATTCGGGTCAATTTCGGTTCAGTTTATTAAGGATTTCGAATCATCATGTTCAGGTCGATATCAAATTATAGGTCGAGTAAATCAATTCAAATCTCGAGTCAAATTTGCCAGTTGCCAGGTCTATTCCAACTCTTTTTATATTTGCTTTTAATTTATTTTTCCCTATTGATTAGTATTTTTTTCCACAATCAACAATCCTCTTAAATTTTATAATTTTATCGTGATCACTAAAGAAAATTTTTAGTTTTACAAATGTTATATCTTGTTAAAAAATTTAGTACTCACTCCGAATTATTCAAACAATATATCTCTTTAATACGGTATAAATGATAAAAAAGGAATAGTAGAGATAAACTTTGAACTATAAATGTATAGCTTTGTAGGCTAATAATGTATTAAATATAAATCCATACAAATATAATTTTGCTTTTGTTCTAGTTTTGAATGTATGTATGGGTTAGGATCCACTTATGGGTTAGGATCCGCTTACACATCATATAAAACTATGAGTTTTACACGTATTTTGGATCGTTGGATAAGTGAAATGCATGGTTGAGATTAACTTCTTACTTTTTTTCTTCAAATGATAATCTTCAGATATCTTACTATTAATCTCCGTCACTCATATATATATATATATTGTTACTTAAATTGCATGCATAGGTGAAGTAAACAATATCTGAAATCCAAGTAATTTAATACATGTAGATGTTAACACACATTGAGCTCACACAATCTCAATTACATTGTAAAAATCTAGAGACCCATTAATTAATCGAGTTGTCGAGGATGTTTTTTTTTTATCTTGTATAAATTCAAATACTAATATTTGTTTTGGGAGTGTAATAAGTCTATTTAATAAAAAAACCATTGTAAAATTCTAAATTTATGATTAACTTAACGACCTTATCTGGGCTTAGTCTGACTGTCTACATTTAAAATATAAAAATAAATAGATATTAAATAACTTAAATTCATCTTGAAACTTGTTATAACAAGGATGCAATTAAATTCTAACTCAAAGAGCATATACGTAACTAGATTGAAATCGCTGGAAAATTTAAAATATATAAAATAAACATACAATGTAGAGGAAAATAGTTTATAAGAAATTTAACAAATAACTGTAAGCGAAGTGATAAAAAGATTTGTATATTTTTATCAATCATATATTTGAATCTTTTATTTCAAATTCATATTTATTCGATACTTATGCAAGTGATTCGATAGTTAATTCAAATAACTTGTTTATGAATAAGGGTGATAATGAGTCTGACGAGCTTGCAAGCTACTCGAGTTTGACTCGGTCAAAGTTCGGTTTGAGTGGGATCAACTCGAGATTTTAACAAGTCAAGTCGAGTCGAGTCGACCCAAGCTCGACTCAAAAAACTCGTGAACAGACTCAAAATAATTATACATATATACTCTATATGCACTAAAGCAATATGCTTAGTAAAAAAAGCACTTAAGCAAATTAGGTAATATAATATTGTTGTCGACTTGCCACTTAGAGGAGTCACGAGTCAAACCGAGCTCAAACTGTCTACTTCGAATTCGAGCCTAAAATTTTAAGCTCGAACCGAGCCTACTAGTACTATTTTTGAGTCGAGCAGGCTCGAACTCAGCTCGGTTCGTTATCACCCCTTTTGTATTCAATTTATTCAAAATTATTATTCATTCATTTAATGTTTGCGGACACTAAAAAAGTATGTTTATAAATATATTTATGAACATATAATTAAATGAGTTCGTTAACAATTAAAAATCTATTTGTGAATAATAAATAAATAAATTTGAACCTATGTATCACAATAGCAAGACATGAACGTTTACCACCGGGCTAAATAACACTTTTAAATATGGTGTTAGTAGAACTTGAACCCCAAGTAATATTTTTTAGATATAAAATGGTTAAAATTTAATATTAATAATTATATTATATATAAAAAATGAAAATAATTTTAAGTATCTTTTATTGGAATTTTTTCAATTCTATAATAAGCTAATAAACAAGTTTGTTCATAATCATAAATGAATCTAACACAATTTTATTTAATTTTTAACAAATTAGGAATAAAATATTCGATGTTCTAAAATTTCAAAATCATGACCATTTTACCACTTTGAGTCCTTACGATGCTCGCATGTCGTACTTCAATTTATAAAATCATAGTGATTGGTGTTTATAGTTAACCAAAATACTATAACAATTAGCTTGTGAGTTATGTTTTTAGTGCAATCAGATGATAATGTCTAAAAATAATGTGCTCTAATTACCCTAAGAGCAGAACTTACAAATTAACCATTGTAGTATTTTAATTAACCATAAATACAGCTAAACTTAAAATCACATGTTTTCAAGGCCACAAGTCGATTGATATAACATATAAAACAAATTCAAGTTTACATTCCATGTTATAATTTTAAATAAAGATGAACAAATTTCGAAACCAGCTGAAAATTGAATGGTCAAAATCATCCTAACCTAAATCAAATGAACCCTACATGCAAACAAATTTCGTAGGCCATGATTAAAGCTAAAAAATTTAGTGGACAAAGATCTTCTCAGGCCCTTAGTCTCGCACTTGTTTAGTGACACTGTATAGAATTATATGAAGAACATCAAATATAATAAATCCTTGCATCTAACAATTAGAATAGACCTGAATATTTGCACTATTGGAATTTGTCTGCATTTCTCACGTAAATTATTTGAACAAAAATCTCCTTTTTTGGTGCATTTCACACTAAAAAAATAAATTCTATGTTATAATTCTAAATTTTAAATCTTAAAAACCTTCAAAACACACTTTATCTATACTTTCTTAAATTCAAACCCTAATCCCTAACCTTAAACTATAAACCTAATTTTTTAGTATGAGGGCATAGAAAATAGCACCAAAAAGGGACACAATTTCTATTCAAATTTAAACCCTAAAAACTAAATACTAGACCCTAAATTGTAACCTTATACTCTAAACTCAATTTTTAAATGATAGTACATACATAGAGATACCAAAAAGATAGAGGATTTCTATTTGCGGAGAAATCATCTTCACTAGATTCACAGTAACAACAAAAACAACGAATATATGTAGCATTCAACAAGAAGCGAGTATAAATCACCAGAATCAGAAATGAAAATTGAAGTACTGGAATCAAATGAAGCAAACAGATCGTCTTTCGATACCAAACACACAATTCGATTATTCTTGACAAACAGACAGACAAACAGAAATAGATAGATCGATAGTGGATTCAAGAGATAGAAACCCTAAGATGTTGAAACTTGTTGCTCTTCTCTTGTCTTTCCCCGCCTGAAGAACAAATTGAATCCCATCAGACAAATTGCCAATAACAAAGTGATATAAGTTTAGGGCAAAACCAACCAGATATGTATACCAAATAGTCAGAAGCCGTTGCCCCCGTCATCCCATGCATTAAGCTGATCAACAATGTAAGCGTCGACCTCGGATATCAGTTCTTTCAGCTGCTGGTTGCTTGCCCTAGTCTCAGCGAACATGGAAGGAAACTTGTCCAATAGCTTTGCAATCCGGTTGACCTCAGATCTCAGTTCTTTCAGCTGCTGATTGCTTGCCCTAATGTCAGCGAACATCAAACGAGTCTTGTCCAATAGCTTCGCAATCCGGATGGCCGCAGTCTCCTTCCTTTTCTTTTTCTTATCCTTTTTCTTTTTATCAATTCCTTGCTTTGGTTTGCCGAGCTAAACGGAAATTAAAAAAAAAAAAAACATCAATAAAGAAGAAGAAGAAGAACCCCAGAGAGTGTATATATATTAAGAGATTAAAAAAACCCAGCTTACAGGAACTACCTCAAACTTGGGTTTCCTTGACCTAAGATGTTTCTTTTGGGAAGCTCCGGATATAGCTTGGTCAGCCAGGGAATTGTTAGTTTTCTTCCCCATCTCTGCAAGTTATCATCAGATCGGTGCTTTTAAAGGATAATTCAAAGACTAGTGCTACTTTCTTTGAAGATTCCATAGTATTAGTATTACTATATAAACTGCTTGTTGATTGCGTCAAAGATATAAGGAGAAACTCGTATTTGATATGCAGCAATCCTATAAACTTGTAGAGATAACTATGAAATCCAGTAGTTCATAAAACTAACCTTGAATTTTGCTGTTTTCCATTGATTAGCGACACCAGGCTGCGCTCAACAGTGAGGACTGGGAAATAAGGCGCAGAGGGAAGTGTTGAGAAATGAGGAACCCTCGTGCTGTACAAGAAACATTTTGCTCCTGTTACTTATAACACTTTTTTTATTGCTACTAAATTGAGAAATGGTAATTTTTCAAAAAGTAACCGGACAACGGAAAACATCAGAAAATTTCTAATTTAGGAAAAGTTTCAGATTTTTTTTAATAGAAAAGTTTCATTTTTCTAAATAAATATTTCTTAGAAGTCATTTTTTGAGGAATATACTAACTCTAAATTAGATCATATAAAATTTTTTCTCGATAATATAAATTTTATTGATAAATTATCTATTTATAAAATTTGAATTTTACAACGTGACATCCTTCTTTTATCTTTAAAAATGAATCTTTATATATATGTGTGTAAATTATTTTTTGAGCTGATCACTGTTTTAATTCTCCTTATATGATAAAACTTTTGCCTTTCAAGAACTTAACTAGTGGTCTCAGCGGAAAATAAATTGTTATTCATTTTAGGAGATTCATGTTCAATTCACTTTGTCTATAATGTGTTAGTCTAAGTGATAAGCAGCTTAATATCGTTAAAGCGTGTCTTAAGTTCAAGACCTTGTTTATAATAAAAAAATCCCGTAGGGAGACTCATCCCCCAAAATCAAATACACAACACAAGTTGATTCGAATTAATCATGATAAAATCTTGAAGAGCTGGGTGAATAATAAAAAAATACATTTCTTTATATGATTTATATTTTTTAAATTTGAAAAACATATATTAAATTTCAGGTTTATATATAGCGTATAGTACCTTAATAGCTAAGTTGTAAGTATCGGTCGACCATACGCGTCAAATAACACAATTCTTCAAGAGTATCGCGCGATTGACTCGCGAGTCGCGGGTTACAAACTCAGTTTAGAACACCGAATCGAACATTATTTGATTACTGTGGAAGACTAATCTCCTATTGATCTGTGGAAGAATTACTGTGGTCAAATCGGTTGACCTTTCCTCGTGCTCATAAATTTGATTACATATTTTTCCTCTAATTTTACCCATGGAAAGATATAATATTATATTCGGTGTGAGTAAATAAAAAAATAGTACAAGTTGAGACATTATCTTTCTACCTCCATAATGAGTTGGAAAAGGGGATTGTAAAAGCCGAAATGGGGATTTAGAACTTAAGTGGGCTGTTCTTAGAATGAGGCTCTTAAGCCCGAAAATATAAGCCCAAGTCTTTGGGCTTCTAAAACTAAATTTTGTTGCTGGTCGCAAGGCAAACGAGAGGATTAAGAGAAAGATCAATGGTGAACGATTAAGATATTGAAAAAAATTCTTCTTTAAAAAGCTTAAATCCTAGGATTTTATGGTATTTAGCGAGTCTAATGATTAATTGTTCATGTTTGAGTACATGTTTAGAATTTAGGGTTTATTGTTAGAATTTAATGTTTAGAGGTTATAGTTTAGTTTATAGGTAATATGGTTAGGGATTGAGGTTTTAACCTATAGACCCTAAATTTTAACCCTAAATTTTAATCATAACCCTAAATTCAAAACTCATACACTAAAACACCTAAACACTAGATCCTAAACAAAATCTATAAACATTAAAACTAAAGCACTTGTGTAAATAAAAGTTTTTGCAATCACTTATGCATGGAATAAGTACCCTATTGAAATACCCAAATTTTACCAGGGGTATCTACTATATTTTTCTCTAAATAAAAATAAAAAATTATATAAAACCCAAAAAATAATAAACAGTCCAAAAATCCTTTCAAATGTCCATCTTTATAATAGAAAGCCCAAATTTCATTTCGGCCCAATCCTTATATCCTATTACAGCTCATATCCAGTTCAAAAGCCTCAATCCTAATTTTTCAACTGTTCCCACCTAAAAATCAATGGGTTACAACCCAAAAACACAAAAGTCTCAGATATCTTATTTTCCTGCCGAAATTAGGACATGTGACAACTGCTTATAGGCCGAAATCATTAGGCACAAATTGTGCTTCTTTATCCTACAGCTGGTGCCAACTGTCACTAACGTCATCACCATGATATCAGCATGATGTCATGATCCACTATCTCCTATAAATAGAAAAGAGAGAAAAAAGTCAAAATTAATGATATAATAATTGGGCAATTAATACACTAATTAAAAAAAGAAAGAAATTAAGTGGAGAGAGAAAATACATGGAAGCTAAGAAGTCTTCGAAAATTTGGAAGTTGATCGAAAAAGACAAATGATCGTCGAAGAGGTCATCGGTAACGCCGTTTCATCAACAGAAGGTACATTCTCTTTCGAGTCTTTTATTGCCTGAAATAATACATTAAAATCATTAGATTTAAAGCAAAAAAAAAAGATCTGAAAAATAAAAAATAGGAGATCAGTGGTTTATCTCGCAGTGTTTGGAGAGTTGAATGGCGGAGTCGAATAGGGTGGTTAAGGGTAGTTTTAGGGGTGAAGCAGGGTGATTTTGTTGAATCGAGTAGTTTTTAAGGGCTTTCGGAGTAAAATTAGAGTTTTTGGGAGATTTTAGGGTTTTAACACGGTGAACGAAAATTGTCCTATGACGACAACCGGCATTGCCTGCGACGGCCGAAAGTTGACTCTCGGTGCCTGCGAACGTATCAGAGGTGGTCGGCGAACAAATCGAAGGTGATTGAGGCACGGTGGTTGTGGATCCAAGCGGCAGGGTGTGCGTCAGAGCTTGCCAGAGTTCATCGTGCTCTTTAAAACCATGAAGAACACATATAAACTCATCAGAAATTCATGAATTTTGATTATTTTTTGATTTATTTTTGGGAATAAGTTGTTTAGGTAGAGAGATGAGAGAGTATATTTCAGAGGAGAGAGAGAGAGCAATTCGACCAAATGACTGAGTCAGATTCAATTTGAGCCTTATATAGGCCAGGCTAAACGGTGCCGTTTTGGCACCAGATCAAAAAAGGGATCTGCACCCTGAATTCGGGTCGGGTTTCAGACTCACACCTATCTTTTTAGAGACTTTAAATTTGGGCTATAAGTTTGTAATCATTTCAATTTCACCCCTTATTAATAAAAAGCAATTTTCTAAGTTTGTACTTCTTTTAATTTAGTCCTGCTTTTATTTAATTATTTAATTTAAATGCGATTAAATGCTTATTTGAATGATTCACGATTTAATAAAAGTATGTAGTATAATTATTAGATAACCTAAATACTTAGATTTAACCTTAAATTGTTTAGAGTCTTAGTTCTAGGTTCTATAAGGATTTAATAATTTAATAAAGAATGGCATTATAGTAAATTAATGAATATTAAGTGGGAAAATTTGAAGTTCTAATTTGGGTGATGTCTCATTGTAATAGGGTGTTGTCCAACATGGACTTTTACGTAGAATACTTAATATTCATTAAAACCTTAGAAATTGATAAATAATCTAGTTAATTAATTAGAGCCTTGATTCGGATTAGAACTTTAATAATTAGTTTAATTAATCAAACTAGGGAATATTATATGTAATTTTATGGTTTAAATATGGATGGTGCCCAAGCAATTGGGTGTTGTCTCATGTAAACCTTTAACATAAATAATATTCATAGATTTAAATAATACACAAATTTAAATAGTGCCTTTTAGATTAGTTCTTAAAATAAGCAAGATAATGATAAATCATGCATTAAACCTTTTATATTCGAAATATATTTTGGAATATAAATAAAGGTGCCTTGAACGTAAAGGGTGCTTCCAATCTTATATTCGAAACAAAAATATATTTCCTTATAAAATAAATATTTCCATTTAGAACATAAATCCAATTAATAATTATTGAATAAATTAAATTCAAATTTTTATTTTCAAAATGCCAACATGCCACGCAAAATTAAAGGTACCGATAACGAGCGTTTGTGGGGTGCTAATCCTTCCCCACACATAACCAACTCCCAAACCCACTTTTAAATGAATGAATCTCTAGTTGTTTTTATGGTCTTCGATCTACCAAAATGACTGGTGGCGACTCCAAATCATTTTCAAAATCAAATAAAAATGAAATCCTTAATTTCAAAATCAATCGTCAAGCTATTTTTACCCGGTTTCAAAATGGTCTCGACAGCTTGGCGACTCCGCTGGGGAAAAACTTTGTGATTCAGGCCTAATAATTTTGCGTGGCATTTTGTCATTTAAGAATGATAATTGGAATTTAATTTCTTCAATAATTATTGGATGGGTTTGTGAAAACAATGGAAATATACTTTTTATCTGTGTGATATATGTGTCATTGATACAGAAGCCTTCTACCTGGGATTCTCCTTTAGGTGGGAGTGAGACATGATCCTACATGAGGTACCTATCTGCGTGATCAAAATTTTATCTTTCTTCTATTATACCATCCTTATACACTGTGAGGTTACTCCTCCGCTATAAGGGACTTTATACTCCCGAATCGATGTCTTATTATACCAATAGACAGTAACGACAGTTTGTGTACCCAGAGTCTATAACAAAATCACATGCTGTAATCTAGGAGCTCACCCTACTAGAGCCAAATAGGGACCTTAGATATGATACTTCTATTTTAAATACGCTTCTTTGGTTATTTTTCTGCTCAATATAACCTATTTTACTTTATCAATTTTTGCCTTTAATATTATTTCACAATACTAACACTGTTTTTTGTCTTGTTTTTTCTTTTGTTGTCTTGTTTTTATATATGTGGCATCGTATTGCATTCATTAGAGGTATCGCTTCGAGGGTTAGTCAAGTAGCCAATGTTCATAATGGTTGAAGGGCCTGATAAATAAGGAGAAGACAATACGTCGGTGTGAACCTAGTCGGAGGAAATCCAATACAAGAAGGGGATAGTATCTGGGGGAATCATGTGTCAGGATGCAAGCAGCTACAAGAAGTTGTATGAAGACGCTAAGAAGGCAACAAGGAAGAAGATTATGGAACTAAAAGATTCACATGGCCATACCAAGTAGAAATTAGAGGAATAACAAGCTTTGAATTCAAAACTGGTATACCAAGTTTCACAAATGGAGAAAGTTATCGAAGGGTACTACAATGAGGAAAAGTTGATCTCCAGTAAGAAAATGAAGAGCTGAAAAAGAAGGTGACAAAATTGGAAAGTGATGTAAATCATATGAAAAACCATTTTGTAAGTTTCGAAGGGGCACTACGAATGGAGGATGAGGTATTGGAAGACAAGATTGAGGCAACCACCTAGACTATCCAAAGGCAGAATCATGAAATGATCAACTTTAGAAACCAAGTGCGGGGAATCGTCCAATATGTGCAGATTTTGTCCATTGAAGCCATGAAACTACACAACACCCTGGCATTGACATTGAGCTAAGACAGACGTTGACTCATATGCTAAACAAAGTGATTAACCTAGAAGCTAGGGCTAGCTGTTTTCTGTAATCAGATTGTCTATTCCTTGTATTCGACCTTTTGGCTAATAAATGTTGTTCTAAAGGCTAGTTCTTAAAATCGATACCTTTTGCATTCATGCATTGCATTTTAAAAAACAAAACAAAAAACACTGTATTTTTTTAAAAAATATTGCAAATAATATTGCTTTTTTTTTCAAGTAACATTGCATTAGCTGAAAACCAACAGTTTGAGAAGTATGGGCAATAGGTTTGTTAAGGTTAAGCAATATCAGAATGATGTTGAAGATCATTTGGGTAATGGTGAGCAAATGATTGACCAATCACATAACAAGATGGTAATTTGAGCTACCATATTGCTTGGAATTAGGCAAGCTGAAAAAAAGAATGGTTCAGATGGAAGTACTGATATTGATGAGCATGGAGGTATCATATATCACATGAGGGTTCGGTCTGAAATGATTATTCCTGCAAAAAAAAGACCAAAAATGCAAAAAAGAAAACAAAAAGGGGAGGTTTAGACCAATATAGCCAGAGCATCTATAAGAAATCCATTGGATCTGAGTTAGAAGGAAATAATAAAGTGCTTGACTTTAATACACTGGTGGATTTTTAAAATGCTGAGATGAAGGTAGTATAGTAGATAGACATGAAAGTACCGAATAAAACCAAATTCTAATGTTTCTACCAAAATCTTGTTGATTAATGGTTCAGTGACAGTTAGAGGACACGATGGTTCTATAAAAATTGAGAGATTGTAGAATGTTTCTTTGAATTAATGAAATCCAGAGATTTAGTTGAGGCTAGAAATTTTCTCACAAAAGAATTGACTACAAGAGGAACATAAAGCATAGAAACACAAGATAGATAGGTCGATTAGTTTAGTAGAAAAAAGACAATTATTCCTATTCCAATGCCATATTCAGATTTGTTGCCTTAATCTCGTGCAGAATCACTTTTTGATGATAGTGCCCCGAAGTTTTATAAGTCTTTTTATGGCATACTTTTGAAACACAGAGTCAGTGATCTCACCAGGAATAGACATTTATGTTTTAAGAATAGAGAATCTTGATTCTATAGAAAACCATTATTTGCCAAATGAATTGAGGTAAAAGAGAAATGGCAGAATCTATAGCAAGCTTTTGTTGGGTCATTCGCTATAGTTCAGGTTCTACCAGAATCAGAGTAATGCTTTGACATCAATCCCTTCAAAGCTTCATTCACTGAAGAATACCCAAAGTCAAATGCTCCAAATGCTCATGTCAGTGGAAAATCAAGGCCTAAATTGCATCTCATTCATGTTTCTTATAGTAAGTTGTACTTCAAAATGCTCGAAGCCTCACTGTATCATTTGAAACCCTCAAAGCCCCATTATCCAAGTTGTTTTAACATTAGAAATTATTATGAGTATCATAATATAGTTCATGATCATGACATTCAAGACTGTTATACTTTCAAGCAGCAACTTCAACACTTTCTAAACTAGGGGATTTTGGAAGTCAACACTGAAGGTCAGTCCATTAAGATTTGTAACCCAAAAGGTGGTCACCTGATTAGAGCCAATGCAATTGAATTTCCTGGAAATCAAGTACCGAAAGGTGTTAAGAAAAAGAAAAGAAGGAAGAGCAAGGTAAAACTAATTGAGAATCACCAGCTATCAAGGAAAAAACCTTGAATAGACATGCCCATTAAAAGCTTCAATCCATCCAACCAACCTCTTGAAAAGTAGAGTTTATCTAGACGCCAGAAGATGCTGTTAATTTCCACATGCAAATGATTGAACATTCTATAGAAAAGAGCAAACAATTGATTGAAGAAACAAGAAAACTCATAGGCATGATAGTCTTAATTTAAGATTCGATGAGAAAACAAAACATAAGCAATAAGTTGCATGTCTTTGTATTGGCAAAGGAAAATTGAAGAATTGTCGAAGCTGAATTTCACTCAAGTTTTCCTTGAATAAAAATTGACAATTGGACCACGAGAGATCTATTTGTATTTTTAGGACCGTTATAGAATAATACCCTAACCATACCAATCGCTTTTGCCCGCGAGCATTGAGGGTCCTTTGTAAGGGGGCTATTTTGGTTTATTTGTTTTCAATGCTTGTTTCCTACATTTTTTCTCAAATGGAAAACATTTTACATTCTTTGATTCTTTTAATATTTCATTTATTCTTTGTTATGGGTTAGTTTTTTTCTCTCAAACATATATGCATATATTTTCACTATCATTTTCTATCAGGTCCCTGAATATTAACTACATGAGTAATAGTGAATCAAATTCAGATATCAACTTTGAAATATGACTTTCTTCTAATTTATTTAGACCAACGAGAAGACATTAATGAGTGTTCAAGTATCACAGGAAAATTCCAAATACAAATCATAAGCGAATTTTCCTTTCAGGCATTGTTGACTAAGGTCATTAAATGAATTGATAATCCAAAAACATCTACCACCTGAAGACTATTTTTCTTTAAAAATATCTGTATATGGGAGGACATTTGCTATTCCTTCATATCCTTTCACAAAGAAAAAATAAGAAAAAATATAATTTGTTGTCCCCCTTTGAGCTTGATAATTTTCTTTATATTCAACCCAAACCAAGGATCACCCCTACACTGGGCAAAGAGGATGAAAGTTTGTTTGCAAGTGAAAGATGTTTGGTTTTGATCATGATACGATAGCGTTGCCTTGTGAATTAGGGGCAAAAAACAAAATTTGATGTTTTGAGTACAAGAGTAAGAAAGGCAAGTTGAATGAAGACAAATATTCTAAATCAAGTAAAAAAAGAGCAAAAGAAAAAATAGAAGAAAAAGGAAACAGTGAAAAGTTTGTGTTAAAAAAGTCAACTGAATCAAGTTGAAAACTGTTGACATGAAAATTGAAGCAATTGAAAGAGAAAATTCTAAGTTGAAAAGTGCAAAGGAAAAACAAGCAACACATATGAGATCTTCCATTCAAATGAATCGCTATCTAAATGAGCAATAGAGGATTGATCAACTTTGAATTAGAGGAAAGAAAATGAACTCTAGGGTGAAAACCTAGAAATGGGCAGGCTAAAGCGATCCACAAAAATAGAAAAAAGAGAGAAAAGAATAAAGTATTCAGATCAAGGAATGCATAAATAAGATTTCACTTGGAACAAATAATACTGGGTTTCATTACCCTTAAACACTTATTTCAACCTATATATCATTTCTTTCATAGCTGTGAGCCATAACCTACATTACAAGCCTCAAAAGACCATTTTGATCATACACTGGTATTGGAGTAGGGGGAGTTTGTCTTCAGAATATATCTCGCTTATCAGGGTTAAACTTTATTCAAGGATTTCTAGACTTTTAATGTCTGATTGAGAATAGAAAAGAATGAAAGATTGGGCATGGTGAGTTAGTGAGGTAAAGAGTGCCACTTAAATAGGATAAATTAGGCATATGAAAAATATTTCTCTCGAAAGTCTAATAATTTGGAATGGGTCACATTTGAGTTGATCTTTGCCAATTTGGTTCAAAGGCTCTATTGCACTTGATATTTGAAAGCCTTTTATTTTGTTTTCTCATGTTTTTCATGAATTATTAAATTGTTCCATTTTATCAAAATTTAGTAAAATAATATTTTGAGCCTTTCACTTATCGTTTCAACAAGCATCTTGCAGATAAATCGATTAGATACAAGAAAAGTGAAGGATTTCATGGGTATTATTATGATGTACTAATCTTTTGGGGCAAATGCTGCAACAAGATCAATCCATTAAAAGGGCATTACTTCTAAGGTATTGCGATACAAGAAACCCTTGTAAAAGTGAGCAAATATGATAGTTGAATTCAAGGTTTAGTGGGGCAATGTTACAAAAGAACATCATAGAAGAATATGTTTTATTCTGGTGAGTAGAGTCCGCAAGCTAGAACAATAGAAGTGATGATCTCTTTTAGAACCATGAGAAAGAATATTTTCAAAGAAGATAAATGAAGACATAGCAAGAGTGAATTTCTAAGAAATGAGTCATCACCGATACTCGAGTCTTGAGAAATGCACGGTGAGATACGACAAGAGATGGGTTTATGTGTTGGTCATCAGTAAGTCATTTGGGCATGATGTTAAGTCCTTCAGGTTGACAACTTTAGAAATGATGAGAATTTTTTTAATGTTGACATAACAAGACAGTGGAGGCATGTTATTGACAAAGATTTTAACATTTTGTACCATCAGTTTCAAGAAAAAGAAAAAGTTCAGGTTACCAGGTTGGAAAGCAAGATAGATCAACTTCGGGCTCAAATAAGGAGGATTCACAGTTTAATTGATCAAAAGTTTCAGCATCTCTTGTTGAAGCACTTGAAGTTTCTTAATGATTTACCCAAATTGTACATTTACCTTACAATTAATATTGCAAAATTAATGATATATTCGACATTTTGCAGGTCACATATATTTCAAGCATAGAAGGGGATCATTTAAAAGAGGAAGAGAAACAAGAGATCCTATGTGAGTTCCAAATTGAAAGATGAAGAAATATTTGGCAGAAAAAGTAGCGACTCTAAAGATGTCATGGCTTTAAGCGAGAAGTTGAAGACATTTCATATTACTTCAGAAATAATTTTATTAACTGATGAAAGTTCTTTTTGTATGTTCAACTTTCCCCAAAGGAAAAGGTGAATCAATATTCTTAGAAAAAATATATAGCTCCTAGTGAGAAGAGTTCACCTAACAAAGAATACAAAGCTCCTAGTGAGAAGAGTTCACCTAGCAAAGAATACAAAGCTCCTAATGAGAAGAGTTCGCCTAGCAAAGAATACAGAGCTCCTAATGAGAAGATTTCGCCCAAACAAAAAATGAAAAACTCATAATAAGAAGAGTTAGCCCTTTGAAGAATGAGAAGTTCCTAATGGGAAGAACTTGCTTATTCAACGCCTTTACAGAGAGATGGATTAATGTTTTCAATGGTGTTGAGGATTTCCTAATGATAAAAGCTTGCTTGTCTGACACCTTTGCAGAGAGGTGGATTAATGTTTCAAAAAAAATAAAGAGTTAGATTGTTTTGAACTTTATCGACTTTGTAGAAGAATTTGTTTATTAGATACCTTTATAGAAAGGTATATCAGTGTTTTCAAGAACAAAAAAAGAGCTTGTTTGTACGACACATTTGCAATGAGGTGGATCCGTATGGCCAAGAGAAATGAATGGGTTCCTAATGAGAAAAACTAGTTCAGACTTCACGGTTAGCCTTTACAAGAGGATTGTGAAGTTCCCAATGAGAAGAACTTGTTCAAGCTTTCTAGAGAGGAAGAATAAAGTTAATAAGAAGAACTTGTATCTCAGGATGACAGTCATATGGTTTGGGCCAAATTCGTGTATTTTTAGTATTTGCCCAATTTCTATTCCACAACAATGAGCAAAGAGGAGCAGTTATAATACCCGAATTTTACTCGGGGTATATACTATATTTTTCTCTAAATAAAAACAATAAATAATATAATATAAAACCAAAAAATAATAAACAGTCCAAAATCATTTCAAGTGTCCATTTTCATAACACAATGCCCAAATTTAATTTTGGCCTAATCCTTATATCCTATTACAGCTCATAGCCAGTTCAAAAGCCCAAATCCTAATTTCCCAGTTGCTCCCGCCCAAAAACCAATGGGTTACAGCCCAACAAACACAAAAGTATCAGATAATCTTATTTTTCCCGCCCAAATCAGGACACGTGACAACTGTTTATAGGTCGAAACCAGTAAGCATGGATTGTGTTTTTTTATCCTACAGCTGGTGTCAACTATCACTGATATCATCACCATGATGTCATGGCTCACTATCCCCTATAAATAGGGGAGAGAGAAAAGTCAGAATTAATGATGCAATGGTTTGAAAATTAATATAGCTATTAAAGAAAGAAATTAAGTGGAGAGAGGAAATACTTGGAAGCTGAGAAGTCTTCGGGAATTTGGAAGGTTGATCGGAGAAGACAAATGATCGCCGAAGAGGTCATCGGTAACGCCATTTTATCACCATAAGTTACATTCTCTTCCGAGCCTTTTATTTCCTGCAATAAAACATTAAAATCATTAGATTTAAAGCAAAAAATAAAGAAAAATATATCTGAAAAGTAAAAAGATAGATCGATGGTTTATCTCACGGTGGCTGGATAGTTGAATTGAGGAGTCGAATAGGGTGGTTAAGGGTAGTTTTAGGGGTGAAACCGGGTGATTTTGTTAGACCGGGTAGTTTTTAGGCGATTTGGAGTACAATTGAAGTTTTGGGGATATTTTAGGGTTTTAACAGTGACCAAAAATTGCCCTACGACGACGATTGGAATCGACTGCGACGGCCGAGAATTAACTCTCAGTGCCGACGAACATATTAGAGGTGGCCGACGTACAGATCAGAAATGGTTGAGGTACAATGGTTGTGGATCAAAGCGGCAGGGTGTGCGACGGAACTTGCCATAGTTCATCGTGTTCTTCAAAACCATAAGAACATGGATGAAACTCATCCGAAATTCATGAATTTTGATCCATTTTTTTGGGTTCTTTAGGGAATAATTTGTTTGGGTAGAGAGAGGGGAGAGCATATTTTAGATGAGAGAAAAAGAGCAACTCGGTCAAATGACGGAGTTAGGCTCAGTTTGGGTCTTATATAGACTAGGCTAAACAGTGTCGTTTTGTCACCGGGACAAAAGGAGGATTCACGTCCTAAATTCAGGTCGGGCTTTAAAATTATGTCCATCTTTTTGGAGCTTTTGAATTTGGGATTTAAGTTTGTAATCATTTCAATTTTGTCCCATATTAATAAAAAACAATTTTCCCAAGTTTGTACTTCTTTTAATTTAGTCCTGCTTTTATTTAATTAAATGCTTATTTGAACGATGCATGATTTAATAAAAGCATGTAGTATAATTATTAGATAACCTAAATACTTAGAATTAATCTTAAATTGTTTAGAGCTTTAGTTCTAGGTTCTATTAGGATTTAATAATTTAATTAAGAAGGCCATTGTAGCAAATTAATGAATATTAAGTGGGAAATTTTGAAGTTCTAATTTAGGTGATGTCTCATTGTAATGGGGTGTTGTCCAAGTTGGACTTTTAAGTAGAATACTTAATATTCATTAAAACCTTAGAAATTGATAAATAATCTAGTTAATTAGTTAGAGCCTTAATTAGGATTAGAACTTTAATAATTAGTTTAATTAATCAAATTACGGAATATTATATGTAATTTTGGGTTTAAATATTAATGGTGCTCAAGCAATTAGATGTTGTCTCATGTAAACCTTTAAATTAAATAATGTTCATAGATTTAAATAATACACAAATTTAAATAGTGCCTTTTAGATTAGTTCTTAAAATAAACAAGACTATATAAATCATGCATTAAACCTTTTATATTCGAAATATATTTTTGGAATATAAATAAAGGTGCCCTGAACGTATAGGGGTGCTTCCAATCTTATATTCGAAATAAAAATATATTTCCTTATAAAAATGAATATTTCCATTCAGAACGTAAATACAATTAATAATTATTGATTAAATTAAATTCGAATTATTATTCTCAAAATGTCAACATGTCACGCAAAATTAAAGGTACCGATAACGGGAGTTTGTGAGGGTGTTAATCATTACCCAAACGTAACCGACTCTCGAACCCAATTTTAAAAGAATAAACATTTGATTGTTTTTATGGTATCCGGTCTACCAAAGTGACCGGTGGTGACTCCAAATAATTTTCAAAATCAAAGTAAAAAGGAAACCCTAATTTCAAAATCAATCGTCAAGCTATTTTTACCTGGTTTAAAAATAGTCTCGACACCTATATGAATACCCCTATTATATTTTTATAGTACAAATATTTTGGAGGACATAACTCCCAAGGAACAATATACTTCTGCCCCCTGTTACTATCTCACTTAAACTCATCAGTAGTTTATGAGAGTTTTAAGTCCCAAGTTTTCTGTACTTTTTACCGTGGAATGATTTATGAGAGTTTTCATGGCATATTTGTAAGAATCTTACATCCTTGATTGAAGTTGTTTAAGCTTTTACAGTAATAACACAGGAAACTTTTTGACCAAGTTCATATCCAACATTTTCTCTCGAGTTCTACTACGTAGCGAACTATCATGCTTCTTTCTTTGTATAAAGTTCGATTTGAGACCTTGATCTTTTCAGATAGTTTCATTTTGGCCCTTCCACGGAAAATAATTCCTTTAAGACTAACGTTGAAATGTCCTCCCTGTTGTAGTCATTAACGACGAGAAGAACAACGTTATTAGTATTAAATACAAAGGGCAATGTGCAAGTTGTGAGAGGGTTGTATTTTTTTTCATAGGTGGGAAATATGTTAGAAACTTCAGAAAATCATGAAGGCATCAATTTATTTTGTTCAAGCAATTGTAAGCTCTTCAAATATTACTATTGATAAAAAATATTAATTAATAATATCATACACTATACGATACAATGACGTGAAATAAAAATTATAAAAAAACCAAAAATACTATACATAACGATTAACATGACATTACATGAATCAAACAAGTGGTTCCTGTAGAAAAACGAATGATATTCATCCTAAAAGACACAAACTTAAATTGTTTTGTTTGCAAGGTGTGTATTGTCAATGGATCCATGCAGCCTTCGCATTAGACGTTTGAATTTGAATTTGGAACATACATTTATCTTTTTTTTTCCATTTTGCTTAAAAGAAAATTTGGTGTAGCAATAAGTATGCTTGAACTTTGACCCTTGACCCTTGAATTCCAAGTGGGGGGATGGGATGTGCCTAATGTTTTGGTTCAATTTCAAAATTTTACAATTTTGTCAAGATATACTATCGTTGTGAGACCGATATTTATTAAGTAATCAATGAAGACTATTTAAAGGAGCGAATAACAAGGTTATATTGTTTAGGTAGTGTTTGCGTTAGCGGATAGTGTAGTTAAGGTTCAAATGTCTTTTGTACCGAGAATATATAATGGATTTTTTTAAGAGATGAAAGATTTTGATATGAATTTCTATTTTTTGTTTTTATTTTTTTTTGCTACATGTGTTTTATTGCCTCTACCCTAAACCAACATTTACAAAATTAGTCAACACAACTTGAAACAAGTGGTTAAAGACCACTGTTGACATCCAATCTCTTCCTCTAGATCCTGAGTTCTAGTCTCAGTAGAAGCAATTCCCTCTCCCCTTTTCTAAGTAGAAATTGTTCAAAAAAACATTTTTGAAAA
Organism: Hibiscus mutabilis; assembly: GCA_019671005.1. Taxonomy (NCBI): domain Eukaryota; kingdom Viridiplantae; phylum Streptophyta; class Magnoliopsida; order Malvales; family Malvaceae; genus Hibiscus; species Hibiscus mutabilis. The sequence goes on along the minus strand of CM033752.1, from coordinate 36,666,453 downwards.
TTACACTAACATATTTTATTATTAGAATCTAATAAATTGGTTGTTGGTATTGTTTTATTATTATTGTGAAGCTATGCCTGGACAAAAGATATAACACTTCTATTTTTTTCTGTTAGAATTCGACCATCTATGCCACAACTCAATAAAAATTTAAAGATGCGAATCTCATCTTAATCAATTTAACATGTCAGGTCAGCCCTGATAATGAATTATCCCGATTTAAAACATAAGGCAAAAGATGAATGACTATTTATCAAATTGTAGAGGAATAGAAAGAAGAAAAAGAAAAAAAGGCTTAAAAGTGTGATTAACCCAAAAAAAATCTACATGAGGGATATCTTTCACTTTCCTCTTTGTTCTTCATTTATTTCGAATGATAAAAAGACGAGAGGGATTTATAATTTGAAGTAGTTTCGGTGAATTGAGGTCAATTGTTCAAATTCAATCAAGAATTGAAGAAATTTTTACTTAGTTATCATTGTTATTAGGAGTTAGTATTCGCTTAAGTCGATTCTAAATATTTCGAATTAGTCGACTTAAAAAACCGTATTTTATGATTCAAACTATATTTGAATTTTTTTAAGTGAGTTGAGTTGTTTAGGTTTCTCTTCAAATTTAATAGTAATTAGGTATAATATTATGATACATGTTTATAATTTAAACAACTTTCTCTAAAATTATAAGATATGTATATTTCTTCATATTCTTTTTAATATGTGTAAGCAAGATTTATAATGTTATTTAATAAATCAACTATCACCTAAAATTTATAAAATATATTTGTAATATTTTTTTAAAGAATGAATTGTTGAGGATAAAGCATCGACAGGAGTATAAAGGAGTCTAGTAATTGATTAGAAGAAATAATTTATAAAAAATTACAGTTGAAAGACCAAATTAAATAAAATACAATGTTGAGGGAGTAAATTGGAAAGGAATAAATTTGTTATTAAAAATATGAATTGAAGTTACACATATATTTTAGAGTGGTAGTGGAACATGTGATTCAAATTTGGTCAAAATTAGACTTAGAACAAAGGAGGAATTGAGGAAATGAGGAATTCATATAAAGTTGAGGGATTAAATTGTTAAAAGAGAAAACTCATTTTCAAGAAAAATGAATTGAAACTAGATAGGTATTCAAAAGTGGTTTAGGAGCATATTGTCAAATTTAGTCAAAATAGACTTAAATCGAAGAGTTAAGAAAATTATGGGCTAAATCAAAAAATGGTAAAATGTTGTTATTCAATTTTTCGAGTTGACATCCTTGATACATGAGTTAGCAATAAATTAATTTATCTTTTAATAGTGTTAAGACGATTAAAAAGTAATATTTATTTATATATAATTTTAATTCTTTGACTATGTATACGCATCTTATAGGTAAAACAATTTTAACTCGAATTTTCATATAATAATTTCAATGTCAAATTTAAATTTATATTATTTTTATGTTATATTAGACTATTTCAAAACTTATATAATAAATCATGTAATAATTAAAATTTTAAGTATATTATTATTTATATATCAAACATGACATAGTATTTTCTTCTTTTTTTCAATAGTATCTTCTTCTTCTTCTTTTTTTCAATTTTCATGTCATACCAAATCAATAAATTTTTTTACAAATCATAAATCTAATCTTAGTCCTACTTAGAGTGAAGGGGACTCTAGGGGAAAAAAGAGAAATGTTCATAGTGGGCAGGGCCGGTCCTGAGATTTTAGAGGCCCGACGCAAACCAAAAAAACATGCCCCTAATAATAAGTGTTGAAAAAAATTGAATTTTAATAGTAAGTCTCTAATAATAAACATTGAAAAATATTAAATTTTAATAGTATTCTCATAATAAAAAATATTTAAAAAATAATTTTAAAAATAAGCCCCTAATAAAAGTTATTGAAAAGATAATAATTTTAAGAGTATGCACCTAATAACAAATATTTAAAAAAATGAGTATCTAATAACAAGTATTGAAAATTTTGAACCACAAATAACAAGTATTAAAAAATTTGGACCACAAATAATAAGTGTTGAACAATTTAGAGCCCTAATAACAAAATCAGGAAAAACAAACCTCTAGTAACAAGTATTTTAAAAAATGGTTCTCAAATAATAAATATTAAAAAATAAATTTTAAGAGTAAGCTCTAATAACAAATATTGAGAAAAAAATTAAACCTCTAATAGCAAGTATTGAAAAAAATGAGCCACAAACAACAAATATTAAAAAAATAAACCCATAATAATAAATATTTGAAAAAAACTAAACTATCTTAAAATCTCAATTATAACACTAATACTCGTTAATGTTTAGACTAAATAATTTTTTTAATTAAGAATTATGGACTCCATTAATAAATATTAAAATTTAATATATATATATATATATAATTAAAAATATAAATAGTAGAACCCGGGTGGACGGTGGCCCTGGGCAGGCTCCCCTCCTGCCCACCCTCAGGGTCGGCCCTACTAGTAAATTTAAAAGCCATTATCTAAAAAAAATAAAGAAATAAATATAAACAGATTGACCAACCGACCAAATGTGCTTACTCAATCAATAATTATTTTCATATCGATGAAAGTGTCCTACAACAATCAATATTTTTTTTATTATATGCCTTTCATTATGTGTATTTTTAATTTAAAACAGCACATCAATAAAGTTAGTAGATATATGAACCGTTCAATTAAACTTTAAAGATTAAATTCTTAGAAGAATAAGAGAATTAAAAATATTGAATATATATGAAAAAATAAGTAGATTTAGTGTAATTTTAATTATAAATATAGTTCTTTTTAAGGTGTTCATAAATAAATATAGCTAAACAAATTTTAAAGAATTTGCCCCCTTCCGGGCCTACCCTCTATTGAGACCACCTTTATATACGGCATCAATTACATTTATTCATGAGTTAAGTCGAACTCAAATTTTACTTTTTTAGGTTTTTTTCTTCCTGATTCTTCAGAGTTGTACTCTGATTAAACTTATATTGATTCGCATGGTACATTTAATTTTGGTTGGTGAATTTTTTAACGAGATTCTTTTGCATATATAAAATCTCGAACTTAAAACCTACTTAAGCAATGTTAAATCATTTAAACTCATTTTTGGTCGGATATATTTTAATTATAAATAACAATTTTAACTCGCCAGTTTAAATTAGGTTATATTTTACATTACTTCTCAAAAGTGTTTTTTGAAACCTAGAACCATGCATAATTTGCACGCCAAATACTTTTGGACTTAATTTGAAAAGTATTTTTGAAAAAATATTTTTAAACAAAATTATTCATTTATTTTTATTTATATCATCAATTATTTTAAATTTAAAATAATAATATTTAAAATAAACATTTTGTCTGATTAATATACTTGTTGAAAATAAATACAAAATCTTGAATTTTAAATGGAACAATAAAAAGTATTTTTTTTGCTGCTCTCTAGGTTTATGAAGTTTTACCCTAAATAATTCAATTCGACCGAGATCGTACACTTAATTTTAATAGGTAAATCTCTCCGCAGGTTTTTCCTGCATATTCAACACTTAAAAAGCTCCATTGACTTACATCTGCTGGGAAGCGATAAGATTCTCGTGATGGCTTATGCTGATACAGGGGAAGAAAAAATGAAACTCAAAATACCAAAGTTTCAGATTTAAATTTTTCCTACCTTTACATTTCTCTAATCTTAACAATCAGAAATGAACAGAAAATAAAAGAATTATGAACCTTTGATTCTAAAAGCAACAGCTGCTGACTGATGGCTGATTGATCTTCTTGGTTCTTTATGTTCTAACTTCTAATGGTAGGAAAGTGAACCAGAAGAAGCTTCAGTCCAGAATAAAAATAAAAAGAAAAAGATAAGAAAAAAAAGGAAAAAGAAGCAGTGCAAGCAGAGCTGACAGCATAAATGAACCGGAGTCAGTTCCAGTTTCGGAGGATCATTTCAGCTCTGCTTGCTCTGTTCCCGGCCGTTTCACTTTTTCCTTATCCTTCTTCTCTCTATCATTCCATAGTTTTACTCACCAAACACACTTCAGACATGAAATGAAACCAAGGAAAACTAAAATCACAAGTCAAACCAAAGATACCAGCCTGTACTCTGTATATATAAGAAAAATAAAGAGGTACGATGTTTAGAAGCTTCAAGTTCAAGTATTTATAGCTGCTTTATGTAATTTTCCAATACTACATGTCCTGGCTACTTAATTAATTAATTAGTATAAATCAAATCAGGACTTACACAAGAGAAATTGAAAACTGTAAACTATTGTTTTTAATGACAACTATTGGAATCTCGCTTACCCTGCTATAAATAAAAAGCATGAATTCAAGATTTGGGGTTGTTCAAGCTGAAAAAACCTTTGCAAATGTTTTTATCAGTTGTGTGTTGGTAATAATACTGCAAAATAGATAGTTAGAGGATAAAATAAAATAATATAAAATATTATAATACCCATTTTTGTCCAGACCCCAAAATTATATTTGAATCATTTACCCTATTTAAACCAAATTCAAAATATATATATATAGCAAAATAGGGCATGCCGCCCCATGCCCTCACCCCCATGCCTCTGCAATATTTCCCCACACGTCAATCCCCGTGATTTCATTTTCCATTCCAATTCATTTTAAAGGGACCACACCACCACAAATGAAGGAGCCGGCCATTTCAAAATAAATTGGAAACAAGAAGAAAGAAACTCTCGGCATTGAAAGAAAAAAAATAATGGAGCTTACGGCAAATTGAAAAAAGAAGGGGGAGAGAGCCGGCATTCACCCTTCGTTTTATTTTTAGTATTTATTTTTTGGGTATATGTTTGTGGTATAATCCTTTTTTATGATCTAATAGAGATGATGTTTTATTAGTAATATTTTATTTATTTTTAGTTCTTACGTTTTTATATGATTTTGATGTTCATATGTTTCTATACGTTGTTAGCATGTGTTTAGATTAATTATTGGTGGTTTTTAATATTTGTTTTTCAATCTTCCCATCTCTAATATGTTTTCTATCATGATATGCATTTGTTCATGTCTTTTATTTGTTCTTGTATAATTGTTCCTATGTATGTATGTATGGTTTTTAATATATATCTATGCATTACGTCATGTTTATCTATATGTATATATACTAAGTAATATATATGTATATACTATGTTTCTTTTTTAGTGTATGTTTATATATTAAAAAAGAGCTATGTATATGTCTTTATGTACCTTATGTATGTATACAATATTATATCCATAATTTTTTATATTATATTTATCATATTTCTTAAATATATATATATATAATGCGTAACACATTATTATGTATTTTATTAATTTTTATATTTTTGTATACTATTCGATTTAATAACTATATAAATAAATACCTATTTTTTGTAAAAATAACATATAAACTATTAACTTTAAATATATCTAGATTTTTTTGATAAGTATAAGTATTTAATATCTTGCCTTAATTATTTTTAGTTAGATTCATTTTTATGTGTTAGGTTGGTATTTATGCATTTGTGTTAAATTAGTATTTTATAATGTTAGTATTTATTTATATGATCATCGCATCGTATTTATTCTTGTTCGCCATATTTTAAGTTGCATTTCGGATATATATTTTGTCAATGCGGAACCCATTTATCCGAGCGTAAATGGGCCAGTATCAGGCGTAGTGATGGTGGTTGGGCGTTTATTCTCGGATAACGGAGCCTTTAAAATCTACTCGCACTTATAATCAAATTTTAATTTAATCGTCGCTTTAATCCGGAAAGTTTAATATTAATAAAGCGGTAATTATTAAAGTACCAATTTTAGGCGATGTGGGGTGTTAATCTTTCCCCATCTGTAATCGACTCCCGAACCCGACATTTGAAATCTCTGGTATTTATGGTGTCCGGTACACCTTGAGTGGCCGGTGGTGACTCCATTTAAAAAACAAAACCTCGAGTTTTATAAAAATCTCACGGAAGACAATATTTTCAAAACAAAATAAAAACCAAAACACACCATTTTTTAGCGTAAAAAGGGACATCGCTACAAATATAAATGGCAACCGTATCTTGGAGAACCAATGCCTTATAAGTAAATTCGACCCAATATATGTAATCGCTGAAGTTAGCATAATCTCTCAGAGAATTCGTACACTCAAAAATTAAAGCGAACTGTTGGCGGTATTACTATTCACAAAAGAAACTCGAAAAGTGAATTTGGAACAAAGAATAACCAAGCTTTGTAGAAGAGAGAACTCGTTTCTTAAAGCCAAAAGCTTTGAATCGGCTTTTTGATGCAAAGCAAATGAAGTGTGGTATTTATAGGTTTAGAAATAGGGTTAAAAATGTCAATGTCATTCATTTAAAGCCAAAAAACCAATAAAAGCTGCCAACCAATTACACGTTAATCGATGTTAATTAGGCAAATGAATTGCCAATCAATTGCACGTTAATTGTTGGTATTAGGCAAATTAAAGTTGTCAACCAAATTAAACGTTAAATTAATAGTAATTAGGAAATAATTTTAGCAAATATGAATAAATTCAGAAACTGACATTTTAAACATGGATACTGACCAATCAACATGACAGCCGCAGCTGTAATTTCATATTTAAATCCAATCCGCTTAAATCACTCTTTAATGACAATGGCTTAATTCAGATTTAAATTAGAAACCGGGCAGATCAACCCCTATAAATACAAGAACGAAAACCTTTTCACTTTTCATTGTTCTAAAAATTCAAGAAAAAATTCGTGCTGAGTTTTCTCTAAAAATAAATTCGCACGTGGTACGTGTTGAATACACGTGGTAACACGAATGTGGAAATACATGCTCTTACACCCTTGAGCATTACCAATATTCCTCCACTAATGCGAAAGATTTTTAATTGAGAAAATTTAAAGTTTTTAGATGAGAAGATCAATAGTGAGACTAGCCACTTAAGCACTAGTGAACGTAGAACTAGTACATAGTGAAAATGAGTTATTCTTCTCTTAACAAGTGAACGAATCTGGAACTTGTTAAGATAGGAGAGAACTCATAACACACGACTAACCTCGTTCATTCACCAAAGTCCTCGACGTGTCAGAAAATATACAAATGTATATAAATATACAAATGTAAACAAATATAGCCGTCTGACCTTAGGATTCTACTAAGTGTACTAAAAAAACAGCCCAATGTTTTTCATAGAAGGTGGCTAATCCTTCTCACTTACGTAGTTATTTCATCAGGTTTATCTCCACATAAACCACTCAAATAAGAGCTATGAAATAATTAAGAGGTTTTCCTCTAAGCTCATCCTCTCAAAGAATAGGTGAATTCTTCAAGTTCATTTATAAAATGAACCACCCAAACTCTGGGATAAGAATTCATTAAGAATAAAAACTCAACCCTTTTAATCGGTGAATTCAATAAGTTATTCTCAATAGAACAACCCAAACTCTTGGGATTGAATTCATTAAGAGTTGAAAACTCATCCTTTCTAGTGGCAAGTTCATTCAGTCCTTCGCGATATGACTACCCACTCAACACCGGGCTATAAACTTATTAAGAGTAGTTATTCAACCAAAGTCGGTAAATTTTCTCAATAAGACCACCCAAAACTTGGGCTATGAATTTATTAAGAGTAATAAAACTCAACGTGGGCATGTACATTGTTCATCATAGAAATAGGTAGAAAAAATGTACACTATGAGTACTCTTCATGATTTCGTTTGACCACATTGAACTTAGATAACTAAATTGGATATCCAGCATGAATTCCTCATCCAATGGGCTTTAGACCCACCCCCTCGACGAATCTAGAACCAATTTCTGACTTAAACCTTTGTTAAGCGGATCAACTAGGTTCTTTTTTGACTTTACATACTCTAAAGAGAGTACTATGTTCCTTATTAAGTGTCTCACTAATTCATGTCTTATGCGAATGTGTCTCTTCTTACCATTGTAAGCTTGGTTCTTTGCCACACATATCGTTGCTTGTGATACAGAAGGAGTCGGTTTTCCCCACAAAGAAATTTCTACTAACAAATTTCTAAGCCATTCGGCTTCTTGCCCAGCTAAGTCCAGAGCAATAAACTCTAACTTCATGGTAGAGCGTGCAATGTAAATCTATTTAGCAGACTTCCATGAAATTACTGCACCACCTAAGGTAAAGATATACCCACTCGTGGGGCTTACTTCATCATTATCTGTAACCCAATTGGCGTCACAATATCCTTCTAAAACAGAAGGAAAGCCAACAAACTTGAGTTGCCAATCAACAGCACCCTTAAGATACTTAAGTAAGCGCTTGAGTGCAATCCAGTGTTCACTACTAGGATTATAAGTATATCTACTTAACCTACTCACTGCATAGGCGATATCAGGCCGAGTATAGTTCATTAAGAACATAAGGCTTCCAATAATTTTAGCATACTCTTCCTGGCAAACACTACTTCCTTTATTCATAAAGAGATGTATACTAGAGTCATAAGGAGTTCAAACAGGGCTAACATCAAAACTGTCAAATTTCTTTAACATCTTCTCAATATAGTGTGTTTGATTTAAAGAAAATCCCTTTTCAGTTTTGGTAACTTTTACTCCTAAGATCACGTCAACCTCTCCCAAATTAGTCATCTCAAATTTAGTAGACAAGAAATTTTTGTTTTGTTAATGGATTCAATGTTAGTACTGAAAATCAACATGTCATCCACATATAAACTTATGATGACACAATCAGTTCCAAACATCTTTGAATACACGCATGCATCTGCTTCATTAACAATAAAACCAAAACTCAAAATGGTCATATGAAATTTCTCGTACCACTGCTTAGGAGCTTGTTTAAGGCCATAGAGAGACTTTTTAAGTCTACATACTTTGCCTTCCATACCAGGTGTCTCAAAACCTGGTGGTTGCTCCATATAGATCTCCTCGTCTAGATCTCCATTAAAAAATGCAGTCTTTACATCCATTTGATGTACATACAACTTATGAATAGATGTGATCACAAACAAGGCACGAATCGTTGAGATTTTTGTCATATGAGAGTACGTATCAAAGAAGTCAATACCAAACTTCTGAGTGAACCCTCTTATACTTTTGGATTGACCCATCTAGTCTTAGTTTCTTTCTAAAGAGCCGTTTACTACTGATAGGTTTAGATCCTCTAGGCAAGTCAACCAACTCACAAGTATGATTAAATTTAATTGATTCTAGTTTATCATTAATGGCATTTCTCCAAAAACTAGCATCAATTGAACTTATAGATTCATTATATGTTGTAGGATCCTCATCTAAAAGGAAAGATTTAGCTATAGGTTCATTTATAGAATCTAGATCACTTATTTCTGTAATAAAAGAAGTTATAAAATTTGATCCAAAGGTAGTAGCTACCTTTTGTCTTTTACTTCTTCTAGGCTCTAATTCAAACTCTAAAGTCTCCTTGGCAGAACCAATAGAAGAAGCAGAAACATGACTTTCTCGTTGTGTCTCAACATTTAATCTAAGTTTTTTTAAGAGGAAAGGAATCCTCAAAAAAATACTGCATCCCTAGATTCACAAATTGAGAAGTCACTTAAAGACATAAACCTGTATGCAACACTATTCGTAACATACCCTATAAACACTGCATCAACGATTTTAGAACCGATAGTGGTCTTCTTAAAGTCAGGCAAACCAACTTTTGCCAAACACACCCACACTTTCAGGTATTGCAAATTTGGTGCATAACCTTTCCACAATTCGTATGGGGTACAATCTAATTTCTCATGAGACACTCGGTTCAATATATGATTGGCCGAGAGAATGGCTTCCCCTCACATGTTATCAGATAACCCAGAACTTATTAACAAAGAGTTCATCATTAGTGATTTAATATTTTAATCGATATTTTTATGAAAAAAAAACAGATTTGAGTCTCTTGGAAAGATTGAAGATCAAATGTCGTTAAAAGAGTTAAATTGATTAAAAGAAAGACTAAATTTGTCCTGCTAATTTTTTTACCATATTTTCAGTTGGCTCAAACTTGAATGGTCATAAATTTAACATAATATCATGAATATCTTGCATTTAGGTCTCAAAATAAATATTCTTAATGTAATTATTACTCGACGATGATTCATACATTTTTAAAGTTGAATATTTAAAGTATAACACAACGAAGTTAGGAATACACGAGTTTAAATTACTTTGTCTACAAGGTATATGCATATTGTTAAAGTGTTAAGAATATCTATGAAAAGATATTGGCTTGTAATCACATCTAGACTATTCAAAAAATAAAACAACGAAGTTAGAAATACAACATATTTAATATTCTTTAAAAAAATCCATTTTATAGTTATTTTTATCTAAATTATTGACCAACTAACCCAAATTAAGTATTGCAAAGGTCTATGTACTAATCTAGTGGGGGATGTAAAAAGGTTTTACGATGGGTACGTGCCTACCCTAAAAATCCAAATTTCCTTTACTAGTTATTCATTTTATTGAGTGTGCTCACCTTGAAATTTTATTTGTGCACACCTTAAAAAAATAAAATTTCTTTTATTTATTATCCGTTTTACTAAGTGTGTCCACTTAAAATTTTATTTGTATCTAAAATTTTATTTGTATCTACCTACGTACAAAAAACTTTTATGTTGTTCATATTTAATATATATGCGTGTGCCTACTCTCAAAAAGTTTTCTTGATCCTCCACCGAATTTCACAATGCTAACATTTTAGCTCTAGATGTTCTTTAAGAAACCTAACACATTCCTTTTGTTGTATATATACATATAGCATAAAATGATTATTCAAGATCGATCTGGTGACAGTTTTTCTCTATAGACGCAAGCCTTTTTTTTTCTTAACAGGTGACGACAATAAATTTTAATACTGGTTATCGATCATCGGTATTTATTATTTTTTTGTTTTTTTTATGTTTTATTTTTTTAATTTTAATAAAAAATTACTCTTGTAGTACGTGTTTTATCTGCCTTTGTGGCATGCTTTTCATAGGCTTTTGTAGTTCGTTTTATCTTTCGTTTGACACGATTTCTGCATACCTTAGCGGTCATTTAGTGCTTGTATAGAGATCCTCACGACGCTAACTTTCTGATTTAAAACTGTCGATGGTCAAAGAAAAGATTGATCCCTACTCGTTTAATAGTTTATTAGCCGATGTAATTAGAACTGTGTAGCAGAGCAATCTGTCTAATAATTTGGTTCGCTCACCACTCTTTTTTCATCTCGTAAAGAGTCATGTTTGGCTAGAGACAATGAGATTAATGAAAGTTTATAGGTTTTGATAATATGCTAATATCCATGAAATGATTTGCTTTTCTTTGCACTTTTGTATGAGATTTTTAGTGGATTAATCATTTTCTTTCTTTTTGATACATTGTATTTGTAATATCTTTCATAAAATTTAGATTTCATTGTTAAAAAATTTAAACTGGTGACAAAATGTCAATTAAAATTTAAATAATATTTCATACGCAATTCCTCAGGCGTGAATCGTGGCTTTCACTAACTTTTGTTTTGGTCTTTTCTTGACATTTTGAACATTGAGACCCTGTAGATGCTACGACTCCTTCACAAATTCCAGCGTCAACTTTGGGTTAGTTCTTGCCGGTAAAGATTTATATTATGTGACAGAAATTAATATTATTTATTGAAGGCTAGATTTAAGAGAATGAACAATATAAATTATATATTTTTAAGTAATCAAAATATAATTTTATTATTATTTAAACTTAAAAAAATAATTTTAATATTTTTGTGGTCGTGGCTCCACCAATCTCCATCGAGTACTCCCATGTTTTCCACTATCATTCGGCCTAGCGATTTTGTTGGTTAGCCTGCACGAATCTTGCGATTGTCGTTTGGACTCCGTGCAGGCTGCAGCACGCCACTTGGCAATATCAAATTGCATCCTGCCCACTCATATCTAGGAATTCAATAAATTTATATAATTATTCTTATATTTAAAAATAATATATGTATTTTACGTACAAATTTTGATTAGTCCGAATTAATTTTTAATAATTATTTTATTTAAGAATTATATAAATATGTAAAAAAAATAAAAACATTATTATTATCATATTAATCATTTAAACGTATGAAAAGCTTCAACTATTTTCTATAATAGCTTTTACAATCAAGCATAAGTAGCATTCATTTTCATCTGCAATCTCTGGTGGAGGATTCTCGATTACACAACCGACAAGTATTGGTGAAGAAAGTTGTTTCAAATTTTTCACGTGGAAAACAAAGTTTTCGAACAGCTTCAACTGTCACCGCAACTACAATTGTAACAATCAGGCTACTCTATTTATTAATTGTAATAATCAGACCACTCAAATGTAATGAAAAAGTTAACGTCCGCTACACAGTAAATGGCAGAGATCTATTTGTAACAATTGATTAATTGGAGGACCCATTTGAAAATTTTTAAAATTAATGACCTATTTGTAATTTTATTGATAATTGAGTGGCATGTGATGGAATTCACCCAAAAACTAAAGCGCGATTGTTAAGCAGGGTTTGCCTTGGATCAGAAGTTTTCCAGATCCTTAAATTCACTCCCTCACATTGTTCTTTTGCTTTTTGCTCACTTTTTCATCTTTATTCCCAACTTTCCTGATTTCTTCTGCCTAACATTACCTATCATGATTCCATTCTGTTTCTTTCTCTTCTCAGGAAAAGAAAAAAAAAGTATAAAGTAAGAGAAATATCGAGTTATTTTAGCTGACGGCAATGCATGATTCCGGGATCGGAATTAAACTTAATACAATAAAATTGTTCAAAATTAAGCAAAACAAACCAGGTGTAAGTCTGCGGTTTATTAATTTCGAGATTTTTAAGATTGAGAGCTTACTGTTTTATCGATTAATAATTTCAGGACCGGGATATGAAGGATTCATAAGAGAAAATAGAGTGACATACATATACTTCTATATAGAATAATGCATAGATTCATTTTCCAAGGCAATAATGCATTGAATTAATAAAACTTATTATACCACAAACCACTATAATTGTTTATAGGAATCGTTTTCCTATTGGTCATGATTTGGAACTTTCCTAACATTTTCTCGATGAGATCGAGGATGCTGGGTAGCTGACGTATTCAAATTTGATTATAAGTGGAATAATAGAGAATTGGGTAAAATACATAAATGGTCCTCCGACTATGCTCTAATTCTTTTTTGCATCTTTTGACTATCAGAAGTTACAAATTAGTCCCCCGACTTAAAAAACTAACAAGTTGGTTTGACGTTAAAAATTTAATGGTTGATGATATGGCAGTTAATAAAAATTTGCATAATAAAATATTTAATCCTCAATTTTTACACGTCGTTTTAACTTGGTCCTAATTCTAAAAAAAGCACCCTTAATATTTTAAAATTCTATCAATTTAGTCATTTTTTCTTCTCCCGCACAATCCTAAACAAAATTAGTCTTCTTTCTAAAACAAAAGTCAAATTTTGTTTACTTAGATGGCTTGAAACCACGACCTTGAGAAGAAAACGACTGATTATAGGGTTAATTATAACGAAATTTAAATCTGACAAATAAGCCTTTGAAATAAACTCCTTTGAAACTCCTATTGAAGCTAAATATCCTCTCAAATACTTTGTTTTCTCAAATAATCGATCTACGTTTTCACTCAAAGTGACAAACTCGACTAGCTTTCACCGGTACAGCCACCTCCACTGCCACGATACAATAATTTTATTTTTTCACTTCTATTCATTTTGGAGCAACTAAATAAAAAACCCTCAAGTTTGTTCTTCTCTTTTTCGCCAAATTAATGCTATCGCCAACTACCTTCATCAAAGAAATTCCTTCAAATCAAGCTGTCAAAAGCTTTTATCAATGGAACCTACTTTCATTTCTCAACATTCACGTACTCTGCAAATATACGAAGTGCACTGGACAAAGTAAATGAATCAGGTTCAATGTTACCTAATTCGTGGTTCGCTTCGATTCGCGGAACGAGTACAGGATCACAATTTATTAGTTTTATCTTTTGCGGTTCGTTGGAAATAGTCTTCTTTGAAACGTAGTTTAGGATCATAATTAGTGATGATATTTTATTTAGTTCGTTTTAATAATTTATTTATATTTTCATTCATTTTTTTGGTGAATAACTCTGTAATTCTTGTTCACCGACTGTTGAGCTATCTTCAATTCAAACCCTGCTTCTCTTCAATTCAATAATATACTTTTATAATAATAATAATAATAAGTTAAAGTTTTTTTTAATAAAAAGCTTATAATTAATTAAAATAAAAAAGTAGTTCAGATCATTAAAGCGTTTTTCTCGAGCTCCACAAAAGCCAATTAACGAAAAATAAATTAAAATAAAAACTCTTTCACATGGGTTCTTCTTCTTCAACTTCTTCTGCAACTCTTATTCATCAACTTATGTTGGGCAAAGTCTTCTTCTTCTTCAACTCAGGTTGTTCCGCCTCAGTTGATAAAGGTGTTTTTCTCGCGCCTCCGCCTTAAGCGCTCCCAAACTTACTTTTTAAACTAAGGGGACGTTGTATTATCTGGGTATATACCAAAACTATGCAGTTTGACAAAACAAGTTAATGAGTTGGTAAAAAGGCCGGAAGTCGAATAGCATTTGATAATGATTTTTCAAGCGAGAAGTGGAGGAGGGTTGAAGAGATTGAGAGAGTGTTGTAGAAGATTGAAGTTAGTGTAGATGGAAATGGGGATGGAAGTTGAAGAAGGAGAGTAGGGTTGGGTTTTGAGGAAATGGGCATGGAGTTAATGAGTTAGTGTAGATGGAAATGGGGATGGAAGGTTTTCACCAGTGTTTTTGTCATGGAACTTGAAGTCAACGAACAAAGTACATTAGTTAGAAGAACCAAATCAAAATAAAGCGTAAAATTAAGGGTTAAATTTGTTATTATATCAAATGTGATTAAATGACACATCAGCTGTCATTTTATTTTTAATGGCAATAGACTAATTTGTTAATATTTTTAAGTTAGGAGACCAGGTTATAACTTCTGATAGTTAAGGGATACAAAAAAAATTGGAGCATAATCGAGGAATTATTTATATAATTTATCCTAAAGAATTTAACCATTAGTCAGTTAATGGACGGAATATCATTTTTTTTAAATATGTTTATTTGTTTTGTTTTAAAAGTTCAACGTTTCAAATTTAATTTCTAATTGAATAATGAATCTATTTTGAAGAAAGGAAAATTTGAATTCATTTTTATTTGTGGAATTGGTAGCAAAAGAAAGACTCGGACTTTGTCCTTTTGCATAATTGACTAATGAAACGAGGGGCGGCCAATAGCAATAATGTCGGTCAAACACTGCCGGGCTACCTCGCGTAATCGTTCGAGAATCCAGCAGAGGCTTTGCGAGATCGCGCGGCAGAAGTTATGTTATAAAATGGGAGGAAGAAACCGACTACACAAACACATCCAACTAATGAATCGCAGTACGAGGATGAAATGTAATCCTTCCCTTGCCTTCCGACAACCGCTACACCACACCGCTCGCGCGATGCCCAAACAGGTACTTCAAAAGAAAAAAAATATTCTAAATTTTTAGTCTTAACCGTACAAATTGGCCAAAAGACATGGATATTGTATTTAATTTTTTTCACTGAATGATACAGGTCAGATTATTTTTTAGAATATTGTAATTTTTACAGTAAAAAGTAAAGTCTGATAAATTACAATCAGACTTTGAACAGTAAATTTTATTAATGATTAAAAAACTATAGTCGGGTGGATTACAGTTCGACTTTAAATAGTATTTTACACTGTAGTCAAAAACTTTTCTTACCGTTTTTAATATTTTTTAATTGAAAATAGAGATGAACAGTGAAATCAGATCTCTTTCTTACTGACATTACTTTTACTGTAGCAAATACTATAGATTTATAATTAATTTAACAAGTACAATATTTTTGGGGAAAAAACCTGATGCTATATTTATGTAAAGTTGACGTACAAACCAATTGTTTAAACTTAAATATTTTAAAAACAATTATATTCTCTCTTTCATTAGTACCATTTCATGGGCTCAATTTTTGTTTTACTTTCTATATGTTATTTATATTGTATTCATATAAAATAATATATTAAAACCATTTTCCTGTCAAAAGTTTAAAATTCCGTTGCATAAGTTTATTAATTAATTATGATTTTTTAATCTCCATCTTATGTCTAAAGTTATAAAATATTATATCATCTTATCTTCATAGATCATAGATATGTTGGGAAATTCAAATCTCGGGTAAATCTAATTAATGAATATTATTAGGAATTTACTATTGAAATGATAGGTATTTAACTATTTATGATAAAAGAAGGAAGAAAAGAAAAAAAAAAAGGCAATTTAAATTTAGTTCCCTCTTGCATGAGGATATCACTAGCTAGTTAGCATTGTTCCCGGGCTTATTTTTTTCGAATAGTTTAAAAGTGATTACAATATAATATTTATATATATATTTTTAACATTTAAAAAATGCACATACACCTTACAGACAAAGTGATTACAATGTAGTATTTGTTCATGAGGTTGTTGCTTGTTCCTTTCTCATAAAAAAATTGGTTGTAAGTTTAAATTAGATCATCAGAACAAATGCGTAGTATTGAATTATTACCAAATGAAAGGGTCATAACATGATAAAATTGGATGATGGGAACTAAATCATAATTTATGTATAACATATGGAGTAATGACAGAAATTCACTTAACAAATTTAATAGTTATTGTTTGAGTCAATACTAAATTTTGAAAAGTACAAGGACTGAACATTTTTAAACTAATTTTTTTTTAAATTAAAGTATAAGGACGAAATTTACAACTTATATATAATACAAAATTGATAGAAAATAATTTGACCTTACACGCATTATCTATTTTATAGTTGGAGCCCTCAATCTGAATTGAAGGTTAAATTACTGCTAAAAAATCACAAAATCAAACCACAAAAATTATAAGAACACAGTAAATCTTCGCGATTCAAACTATACTTGTTGAAGGGATACATCTTTAAGAATGAAAACGTAAAGTGGAGAGACAAGTAAATATGAAATACAAAAACACCATTATAATAAATAATTATATTTTAACATAAGTTTTTTAAATGATCTTCCCACTAAGTTAATAATATTACAATTTAAACGCCATATCATAGTGTCGCGAAGCCATTACCCTCTTCCCAAAAGATATGTCTGATAAGATGTGCAGCACCACCGTATTTATATCCCAAGACTTCCCTTTTCCTTTTCGATGTGGGATTAATGACCCCGCCTCTTCTCAAGCGTGACATTCTCCCTCACTCAACCTCGTGACGCCCTCGTCACGAGCTTCCGCTCTCGTGATGGGCCACCTTGTCACAGTTGTCCACCCTGCCTACCCCACTCATGGGCACTCGGCGCGAAATCGGGTAGTTAAAGGGTCGCTATGATACCACTTGTCACGAGGCTATTACCCTCTTCCCAAAAGATATATCTGATAGGATGTGCAGCGCCACCGTATTTATATCTCAAGACCTTCTTTTTTCCTTTTCGATATGAGATTAATGACCCCGCCTCTTCTCAAGCGTGACAATAGCCAGAAGCATACTCATCCCATTTCGATCACCCAAGAATTTGTCGGCAGAATTCAACCCCATTCCTCATACTAATCCACGTGATCCCCAAAAACGATTATCAACTTCTGATCCGATCGTAGCCATTGCATGTGCTATTTTGGTACTTACCGCTCCGAGCTACAAAATTGAAGCGAAAACAATGGAATTTGTTTTCATAAAATTTAATAATCAATAAGTTCCAAGGACGTTGAATGCAATTTACCAACTTTTCAAGTTTCAAATCCCGGTCGCTTGTTTCTTCGGTTTTCATTCCTTAAAATGTGTTTTACTTCCTATTCCGATTAATTGCTGAAGGCCTTCACTGCCTTTTCTCTTTGCCTACTAAGATCTTGTCATGTAAACATAATGAAACTCTTGTATTGTTCCAGAAAAGAAGAAGGTTGAAAAAAACTAAACGGACGAGTCAGAAAGCTAAAATCGGACATGGTAGACTTAGGTGAGGAACAAAAGGACATCAAAGAGGGGCAAAGACAAGTAAGAGAAAAATCGGAAGCCATCGAATCGCAATACGACCAACTCCGCAAGGAGACTAACCAAATAATGCACCAGAGCATGAACACCCAAATCCGCCTTGCTTTGATGTTCCAAATCTTGAAAGCAAGAGAAAACCAGGCGTACGAAAAGGCAGCCGAACACACTTGTGCACTACGGTCCTAAAAACATTCTTCAAATATTCAACAATTTACTATGATGTTACTATGCATGCCGCCACATCTAACATATTACCTTGTTTTGATGGTTTCCTGGTCTGTTTTTTTCCCAGTGAATTGATAGAACGAGAGAAACAGCAAAGGAGTGTTGTTTAGAATGAAGGTTGAGGGCGAGGAAATACGTTTTCGTCCCACTTTAATTTCCAATTATTCTTAATTAATCTTAGATAGTAGTGAGAGTAAAGCTAAATTCTCTATGCTTAGAAAACTTATGGGCTTGTTTGAATGTAACAAAAATATAAATGCTTATATAAAATGAAAAGGTTTTAAAGCTTTTTTATTTTATTAGATTAAGATAAAATAAACTTTCTATTGCAAATTTTAAAGCCTCGTTCGGTTGGGTTGTAACTGGTGTGTTGTATTATTTAATACGTCTATATTACAAAACTTATTTTTATACGTGCGTTTGGTAGATGTGAAATTTAATACGGCGTATTTTTTTATACGCAAGTTGGGTGATATTTATCATGGGTAGAGGTGGTGTTTATTTAACACGTCAGTTTTGAAAATTATACCCTCATATTATTTTTCACATATTTACATCACCGTAAATATGTTAACCCTAAACAATGATCCCAACAACCAACCCTAAACAATGAAATATGAACATAACCATAAACATAAACATCGAGCCACAAACTATAAACCATAAACAATAAACCCCAATCATCAACCCATAAACCATAATCCTCAAACTTCAAACTCAGAAACCTAGCCCATAAACCATAAACCCAAAATAGCAAACCACAAACTCTAAAACCCAAACCCATAAACCCCAAACTCAAAACCCCAAACCATGAACACCAAACTCTAAAACATAAATCACGAGCACTAAAAACCTGAAGGCATAAAGTCAAAAAATACTCTCAACGTTTGGTTGAATAATCACTTTGGCCCTATTCTTTTTTGGAGCAATTTAACCCTCAACGTTTTATTTAGGGTCAAAATGGCCCATCTGCGGTTGAAAATTGTTAGAAAACTGATGGTAAACAGTTTGAAATGACTTGACTGAATGATAAGTCAGGAGAAAAAATATTTTATATTTTATATAATTTTATAAAATTATTTTTTGACTAATGTAACATTTTTTTCAAGTCAGCACATTTGTCTATATGATACTACCATGTCAGCGTACACTGCCATATAGGTTTGTCACGTCATTGCAAGCTATTTACCATTCGTTGACTGACAGTTTTCATCCGCAGAAGGGTCATTTTTACCCAAATTGAAACGTTGAGGGTTGAATTGCTCCAAGAAAAATGTCAAAGTAACTATTCAGTCAAACGTTTGGAGCATTTTTGATTTTATGCCATACTTGAACCACTAAACCGTAAACCCTTAAACCCAAAAAATTGAACTCCAAACCTCAAACCCCAAAGCCAAACAATGAACCCTAAACCTTATACATAAGCCATAAACCCTAAAAATAATATAATAATCAATGTCAAAACAAGAGAAAAAATATGAAGCTAAAATTTTAAGAGTAAAAGGGTACATTCATGCATAACATTTATCTTTTAACTTTATCACAAATTTCACAACCAAACACCTTTTACATACACCGTATCAAACCAGATTTAATATCATACAATTTTAATTAAGCCATTTGTTTCATTTGGCATTTTTCATTGCTTGTCCACCCAGTATTTTGGGGACTATTAAACTTTAGAAAAATCTAACTTTTTTATTTTTTATGTAAAAACAAGAATTTATTTTATCATTCAAACTAACTTGTTATTTATGCTATGCATGTATTTGTTATTTTATGTTTTCACACAAAATGCTAATAAAGATTTTCTTTTATAAATTATATATGAATTTTACATTATAAAGTAGATTCATTTTACTATTATGATCATCAGAAAATTTTTGTGGAAAATGAAAAATCATAACAGATGTTATATATATATCTAACAAAATTGAATTAAATATAATATTATTATTTTACAAAAAATATAGTGTTGAATGACAAAATAAATAATAAAAATATATCGATTTTTTTTAAAAGGATCATAATCTTGCTCAAAACATTGAAAATATATGTCAATGAGTGACTAGCTTTAAAAAATGAAATACTGAAAAAAAAATTAATAATAATATTTAATAAACAAAAGATAAAATACAAATTTTGGATTAGTTAGTGTCATATATTATGTCATTGTGATTTAAAGTTGCATTTCCATAAAAAAAATAATAACTTTAAGAATTATTATAAAATATCGTGCGACGGAACTACATAACCTAAAAGATTTGACCTAACCCAATCCACTGTCTTCAGGCTCGTTGAGAAGCAGGCCCATTTGCTTTAGCCCATTAGCAAGCCACCACCTCCAGCTTCTTCAGCCACACGATACGCCCTGCCTTCACCCGGCCAAGGCACTCACAGTCACAGAGGCGGGCCCATATGGGGCCAGAGGGGGCTGGCCCTCCCAAAATTTAGAGAAATTAATGTCGCCTCAAAATTTTAAAAGTTTTAGTTCGGTCCTTTGAAAATTTCATAAATTCTTATTATGTTTGAAAATTTTAAAATATTTTTAATTAAATCTCTTTCTAAACTTTTTAATTTTTTTATTAAATCTCAAAATTTAACAAATCTATTTTAAACTCTTTTTTGAAAATTTTAATTAAACCCTTCAAAATTTTGAGAATTTTGATTTAGACCTCTAAATTTTCTGAAAAATTTAAGTAGGCACCCCAAACTAAGTAATCAGCCCCGGGCACTCCATCTACCTCCTTGTTGTACCCCAGCAGCAGCCATTCATTCAATTTGATACGCCAAACCATACGATGCCTCTTGATCATAACCCACAGTCTTATTAACTCTGGTTCGTAAGCCACCTTGCCTAACCATTCCAGAACTCTGGAACGACCCTTATGTCTCTACTAAGACTTAGCAACCCCAAAAGCTGATGGACTCGTTCAGTAGCCTTCAAGTTGCTGAGGTCACGCATGGAAGAAATGTTCTGCTTTAGTTTGTTACTGTGGTTCTCTAGGGCTATCACATTTTTATGCAACAAAAATAAGAGGATTGTTCTATGATACGAGTCCATTCACATACTTGATTCTTCATAGGGCGCTTCAGGTAGTTTTCTAACTCAATTTACCATTTTGTTAATTGTTGATCCATCATTTGGATACAGATGTATTTGTGCTTATCTGGTAATTAGTTGTGTTTACTGAAACTTCTATTTTCGGATTTATTCCCTTTATTATTTTCACTTGACAATTACACCATGCATTTTTGGTAGTCAAGGACTCTTAGGTTGAATAAATTTACGCACACTATCGTCCTCGTCGTAAGATGTGACATCTACGAAGTTTAGCATTCTTGCTCTACTATTTACAGCCCTTCCCTATGGCCTATACAGTCTTCTTTATGTAAAATGAAACACGAGACAAAATCTTTGCAGCTATACTTAGATGCACATGTGAAGATGCTTAGGGCATAAATCATACAAATGTTCAACTCTCGCCTCAATAAACTTGTATGAATCCTCCCCTTCCTTTTGCAGCTCATTAACAACAGGTGCTTTTACCATAACTCTCACACAATTCATATAATTCGACTTCGCTATAATTACCGGCTCCGTGTGGAATTCTTGTTTCAACCTCTTTGCCAACATAATCTCTTCTTTTTCATTCAGAAATCCTTCCAATTTCACAACCTTCAGATCTTGTAATCTCGAAACACGTGTGACTTCTACCGAATAGTTAGTCGTCGCGTTTGCTCTTCTGTAGCTTTTAGGATCAATCTGTAAGGACCAAATCGTGTTATTTTGTATCATATACTTAGTTTTACCAATTCATAATCATTTAGTATTGTGTTATGTTCTCTTTGAAACTAATGCAAATAAACTTACAGTGATATAAAGTCGGGTCAGACGAGGGCAGAGCTTCAAAAACGACATCAAGGCATCAGTATTGAATCGCTTCTTTGCGTAATCGATCCACCAAAGCTCTATCAGGCGGTCGAATTTTAAGCCCCAGGGAGAAGAATGTGATTGTAGCATAGGATAGATCAGTGGCTAAATTCAGACAGGAATTATAGATTAGATATGCTTATTTTACAAGTATTTGCATCATATCTCATGTTTATGTTCGAATCTGTATCAAATACATGTGTAAAACAAAGTGGATAACTAGTAATATTACAGCCGAAACATACCTCAAAAATCCAGCCGCTAAGTGTAAGAGATTTTACTTCTTTGTAGCCGCGAAAGAATGACCAGAATCCACAACTTCCAATTTTACTGCACTGAGGGCCTTGTCTGAAATCAAGCATGGCATCCTCTAGGTGAAAATCATCAAACCAAGGCCAGAACCAAACCGAGTTTAGATAACTTCGCTGAAACGACAACAATTTGCCTCGAAACCGAAGCGATTGCAAGCTGTAAACATCGAGATGGAGAGATTCCAATTGTTGGCAGTTCAAGATTGTTAGTTTTTTAAGCCTCGAATTAGTCCCGGAATCTAGTTTTAAAGATCGTAAGCCATGGCAATTTTCTAATGTCAAACTCTCGAGAAACTTCAAATTGGAGATCATGGAAGAAACTGCTCGACAAAAAGTGGAGGAAACTGATTTCAGATGAAGGGTTTTCACTTTAACTGACAATGCTGATGGTGTATGATAAAGCCATGTTCTGTAGCTGGGGCCACTGATATCCAGGGACCAATCAAACCGCCATGGAAATTCATGCTTCACGTTGGTGAAATCAAGGTGAAGTGCTTTATCAGGCTCGGCAGTTACTGTGATGAAGCTGAGTTTGCCCAAATTGAATCTGAACCCCCAATTACTAGTCAGTTGCAGGTAGGAGTATGAATCGGAACAGCCATGGAGGAAGCTTGAAATTGCAGCAAAAGCTTCGTTTATGGTTCCTTTTCGTTCTGGGAAGTTTCTCTTCCATAGATCTTTCCACCGGGTGGAAAGGAAAGTGGTTTGAACGGCGGATTCGAAAGGAAGAAACGAAATGACATGGCTGAGAACATCATCGTGCATGCTACTGATAATATCTTCATTTCTTTGTAATTCTAAGTCCAGTTCTCTGTAAACGGAAATGCTAGAAAATTCAGGTTATTCTCGCAGGAGTTTAACTTGTTTTGAGTTTGACTGTAGTATTTAGAAGAAAAACTCAGAAAAGCACTTACTTTGGAACATGTAAAATGGCTATGGACCATCTGCTTCCTGGATTTGAATCAATTTTCTGCTTCTGCAATCGATTTATTTTGTTCCTATTCTTCTTTCCCATGGATCTTTGCTCTTCAGCCTATTGTTTTATGCAAGAACAGTTGCCTTAATGTGTGTATATAATAAATATATCGGGTCGGGTCGGGTAGGGTCGGGGAATTGTTACCCAAAACTCGAGTCCGATCCGACTTTATTTTTTCAATAACCCGACCGAACCTAATTTTTTAAGAAAAAAACCCGCCCCTATCGGATCTTGATCCGACAGGTTCGAGTTATTTTGCCATCTCTAATATATATATATATATATATATATATATGAGTTAGGGTCCACTTACACTATGTAAATATCAATTAGTTTTATAAATTCATAGCCAATGAAAATATATATACGGTTAGAATCCACTTACACTATGCAAAACTCAATTACTTTTACACTCTTTTTGAACTGTCGGATAGGAGTAATACATGACTAAGATTATTTTCTTATTTTTTTTCCAAGTGACGCTCTTCAAATTTTTTACTGTTAATTTCAATCATCCATCTACCTTTATCAAATGGTCCAAAAAATATGCGCATAAGAATAGACCAAAGAGGCCAGAAAGAGCGATCGTCCCTTGAAAATTTAAAATTCGCATATAATATAAAAAATCTTTATGTATTTTGTAATGACCGTGCTTGCAGATGAATGTGTGTGGTAGTAACATAGAACTTTCGTGACAATTTCTTACTTACAAATTAAAATTTTAAAAAAAAAATAGTAAGAGAATTGCAGGAACTTTACTTATTTAATTCCGATATACGCAATGGAGCTTGACTTTATCAAAAGAAAACACTTCAAAGAATTTTGGGCAGTTTATAATATATTCACTTTTAATTTTAAATTTGTCCACAAGTTCTTGCTTTAATTGTAATGTTGAGGGGACTTTGGGATCTTATGTTTAAATTTTTATGTGCGGTTTATGAAATTGACTCTTACGACCAAATTAAAAAATTAAAAATTAGATCGGTTTATTGATTGAATTAAAATTTATTACTCCAATAGTTTAAGTATATAAGTTGAACAGGAAAATTACAAAATTAATCGAAATCGATTATAAAACAGAAATCAGGAATCGAGAAAATAGATTAACATGTATTTTTATTTTTAATAGAAAATTGGAGTTTTTCTGTTGTCAACAACTGGAAAATTGGATTGCCAACAATAGTAGGAAGGATTAATAGTTAGAATTTGGCTTAAACCAAAAAACAACCATCAAACTATGATTGTTTTCTGTTTTTGGCCCTTAAAAAATAATTTGGGCAAAATAGGCCCTTAAACTATCATTTTTGGTCTTTTTAAGTCCATAAACTATGATTTGGGCAAAATAAGCCCTTAAACTATCATTTTTTGTCACTTTAAGTCCATGGTTACAAAAATATCATTTTATAGGCTTTTCTAACATATATAAATATTTATGTTCTTTTTAAATTTTAAAATATCATATATCAAAATAAGCCCCTAAACTATCATTTATGGTCATTTTAAGTCCGATAGTTATTTAAGGCAAAAGAAAATTATTTCGACTAATAAGATATTGACACATCGCAAAGATTTTTTGACCAATTGATAGTTTTAGGGACTAAAAGAAGAAAAATGATGTGTTTTAGGTACTTATTTTGACCAAAAATTAGTTTAGGGACTTAAAGTGACCAAAAATGATAGTTTAAGAGTCTATTTTGCCCAAATCATAGTATAATGGCCAAAAGCAGAAAAAAGCATAGTTTGAGGGCTGCTTTTTAGTTTAAGCCTTAGAATTTTTTGCACACTATTTTTTCCCCAACAAATCATAATTCTATTCCTAATTTTAATCCAGGGACGAAGGATGGGAGATTCTAAGGGAAAAAAATGAGTGTTTCTAGCGGGTCTAAAACCCATGATCTAAGGGAATATGAGAGAAAAAAGATGCGCAGCTTGACCAACTGACCAAATTTGCTTGCTCACACATGCCCTATTTAGCAATTAGTGGATAGCTGATAGCGGATTACATTAGCTGATAGCTGGTTGCATTAGCTGATTTGACTAGCGGATTGTATTAGCTGATTGTATAAAAGTGTTTGGTAAACTTAGCTGATAGCTGCTTGATTATTTAAACAAGTAAAATGACATATAAGGACATGGTTATATTCAATACTTGTTTGAACAGTTTATTAGTTATCAATATGTTATATCTATTGATATTAATTAGATTATAAAAAATATTTTTTTTATATAACATTACTAAGCATATTTGAAAGATCTATATATTAATTTATTATTTATAAAATTATTTTTAATATAATTTAATTAATTATTAAATTTAAGTATAAATATAAATGTGTGTGAATAAAAAGAAAAAAAATATTAGTTTACAAATGTCACAATATAAATACGTGAGGTGAAAAATCAAAATAGAAAAAGTTAAATTTAGGTTAGTTGGAGATTTTTTATAATTGTTAAGGGTAAAAGAGTCTTTATAACTCTTATGTCAAAGCCTCTAATTTTAAAAAGCCCCTATTAGTAACTTTTTTAAAATTAAAAGTTTCACCTCAATTCGCTATTTACCAAATATCCAAATTTTTTCTATATTATAATTTTGTTTATCACTTTGTCTCGTTGCTGTTACTAATAGAAAAATGATACGACTCAATTAAAACATGCCGCGTTAATGGAAAAACATTAACATTCTTTACAAAGAAAAAATTAAATTAAATTGTAAAAAAACTAAAAAATCAAAATTTATTTTTGAAAAAAAACCCTCAACATTTTTATATTTTTCTTAAATTTTCTGATTTCATAAATTTCTATTAAAAAAAGCATAGCTATAATTGTAGGAAAAAATATAAGTTCAAAACGTAAATTTTGAAAATTAAAGTTTTTTGTGATTTTTAATATACATCTTTTGGATTTTTTTCATTTTTACGATTTTTAAATTTAGTAATTTTAAGTTTGTGGGAGAATGCTCGTACAAGAAAGATATATCAAGAGGCGTGTTAGCACGCGATGTTCAACGACGGTTTGAGTCGAGGCGAGCAGTTCATATGGGGGAATTGCATGAAGCTGAGGCATCGACGAGTAATCAAGTTGACCCTGCCCAGGATCATTCGAGTGCAGCGACGAGGGCGTCACTAAGTCAAGTGGGGGAGAATGTCACGGACCAAACTTTTTGGATCGAGACATTGGCGCAAGCATCAGATAGGGAGGTTGTGCGCAATGTAACGGGCTTGCCAAATGTGGCCCAGCACTTAGGGAAAGGCGTGGACCAAACCTTTGGGATCGAGGCATTGGCGCAAGAATCAGCCAAAGAAGGTTTGCGTAGTGTAACGGGCTTGCCAAGACCATTACACTTGGCCCAGCACCTGGAGAAAGGCGTGGACCAAACCTTTGGGACCGAGGCATTGGCGCAAGAATCATCCAAAGAAGGTTTGCGCGGTGTAACGGGCTTGCCAAGACCATCACACTTGGCCCGGCACTTGGAGAATGCTAGAAAGTCCGCATACCCACAGGACTTAGCCAAATCCATGGAGGATTCAGGAGGGTAATTTGGTCAAAGCATCATCTATTTATTTGAAATATAATGTGTAGATAATGTTTGTGATAATTAGAGATTTGAATTGGGATTTGATTAGATAAGATCAATCTCGACCGTCGATGTAATTTAAACTGAGCCGTTGGATGTAAGGGAGTTCAACTATAAATAGAGGTTCCCTCCTCACTTGTAAATCACTTCACTTCACTTATTCATTCACTTTGAGTAATACAAGAAGCATTTACTCTAAACTCTTTGAGTTTTCTTTATTGTTCTTGAGTTTTCTTCGTTGTTCTATTTGCCAATCTCTTTCCATTGTTCTTTGATTAGTTTCCGCTTAGAACGATTTTTCGTTCGAGGGTTTCGGAAAGTGTTTGATCTTCCGGAGCGAGAATCCTGGCAGAGTTAGGTGTTTGTCGAGAGAGCTTCACCTAAGGTTGTGTCAAGGGATTTTAGGGTGACTTAGGCGTAGGAATCGACCGATTAGCGTCTAAGGCCGCACAGATCTGCTAGGGTCAAATTTAGCCCCGTGACAAGTGGTATCAGAGTGAAGTTTTGCTGAGAAGTTGCTAATTCAAGATGGCATGTGATGGAGAGAACACTGTAGTGAAGAAGGGTGCAGAGGCCACAGTTGACAAATCCAAGAAGGGTTCGTCGAAGGACATTATCACATCGATCCAGGGAAGGGTTACCAAGCTCGAAGAATCTGTGGCGGAGGCCAAGGCGACGTTGGAACCGTTGGAGTCGATGGACGTTGAGAAGCTGAGTTCGTTGGATTTTGAGAAGCTCGAGTCCTTGAAGGGAATTCAGGATGATGTTCAGGAGGCTCTTAATGGGATGGATGCGAAGATGTCTACGCGTGGCGATGCCTTAGAGGCCATGGTGGTTGCTCTAAGGGATGAGGTTGAGGAGCTCAAGGCAAAGAGTTCCAAGTCCGAGAAAGATGAACTGAAGAAGAAAGTGGAGCTGCTCAAGACCGAGTTGTTCGTGCTGAAAATGGCGATTACGAATAGTACGACTGTTGCAGTGCCTAGAACCTCGGGAGATATCCCCAAACCAAAAAAGTTCAAGGGGACGAGGTCCGCCCAGGAAGTGGAGAATTTTCTTTAGGGAATGGAGCAATACTTCAAAGCCGTGGGCATCGAGGAAGATGCTAAGAAGGTAAGCTTTACAAGTATTTACTTAATTGATCTTGCACAAACGTGGTAGCGACGTAGGTGCGAAGATGTGAAGCGTGGGAACACTGCCATTGAGACTTGGAAGGAGTTCCAAGAAGAGTTCAAGGAACAGTTCTATCCTCCATATGCTGAAGATGAGGCACGATCAAAGTTGAGGCGACTCAGGCAAGAAGATGCCAAGAATTTGAGGGACCATGTCCGAAAGTTCGTGGAGTTAAGTTTGCAGGTCCCAAGTTTGAATGAAGATGATGGGTTTTTCACCTTCATGGATGGGTTGCAACTATAAGCGAAGATGGAGTTGCAGCGACGGGGAGTGACCAAGCTCTCTACTGCCTTGACTGCTGCCGAGTCCGTCATTGAGGTTGGGCGTAGGGAACCTGACTCCTCCAAACCAAAACAGAAGCACAAAGGTCATGGTGGAGACAAGAAGAAGTCAAGACGATTCGACAAAGATTCGAGTGGCAGGAATAAGCCTTCGAATGGGAAACATGCAGATTCGAGGGACAAGCAGCATGGCAAGTGCTTCCATTGCCACAAAGAATGGCATATTGCCAGGGATTGTCCCCAAAAGAACAGAATCGTTGCCGTCAAGGAGACAGCTGATGTCGAGACTAGCGAGGCTCTGAAGCTTGGCTCCATCATTAGTACAATGGAGGTCAAGAAGGGTTGAAAGAAGAATGGGTTGATGTTCGTCGACATCACTATTGCTGGCCAAAAGTTGAGTGCACTAGTTGACACTGGTGCCTCTGAACTGTTCATGTCTGAGCAAACTGCCGAGAAACTTGGCCTTACTGTCGAAAAGTCCAGTGGATCCATCAAAACAGTGAATGCCAAGGAAGTACCAATTGTGTGAGTCACAAAGGGAATTCAACTTGACATTGGAGGTTGGACCGGTAAGGAAGCCGTCAAGGTAATCTCACTCGATGACTTTGATTTTGTGCTTGGGTTAAGTTTTCTAGACTGGATCAATGCTTTCCCTGTTCCTTTTGCGGATTGTATATATATTCTAGATCCGAAGCATCAATGTATTGTTCCAGTGAGCCGAGGGTCAGGAGTAGGTGCAACAGTTCTATCCGCAATTCAGTTTTCAAAAGTGGTGCGCAAGGAGGAGCCGACCTTCTTGGCAGCGTTGGTGTGCGATGAGCCTGTCGCAACCGAGGGAGTCCCTGATGAGGTGGGACGAGTCTTGGCAGAATTTGAAGATATGATGTCTGCCGAGTTGCCAAAGAAGTTACCTCCGAAGAGGGATGTTGATCACAAGATTGAGCTTGTGCCAGGTACGAAGCTCCCCGCTCGAGCCCCTTACCGGCTAGCCCCGCCTGAGTTAGAGGAGATGCGCAGACAGTTGAACGATCTCCTAGATGCCGGTTACATCCGCTTATCAAAGGCACCCTACGGTACGCCAGTGCTATTTCAGAAGAAGCACGATGGGTCCCTACGGATATGCATCGACTATAGGGATTTGAATAAGCTCACAGTGAAGAACAAGTATCTGATTCCTCTCATTGCGGACTTGTTCGACCAGCTTGGTGGTGTAAGGTGGTTCACCAAGTTAGACTTGCGATCGGGCTACTACCAAGTCAGAATAGCCGAGGGTGATGAGCCAAAGACAGCTTGCGTGATGAGGTATGGTTCTTTCGAGTATCTTGTGATGCCTTTCGGCCTCACGAATGCTCCAACTACTTTCTGTACTCTGATGAAAAATGTGCTACAACCGTTTTTGGATAAGTTTGTTGTAGTCTACCTCGATGACATCGTCATCTACAACAAGATATTGGAGGAGCATGTCGATCACTTGCGAGAGGTGTTCAAAGTCTTGCTGAAAAATGAGTTGTATGTCAAGAAGGAGAAGTGCTCATTTGCCCAGCAAGAGGTTCCTTTCCTTGGCCACATTGTTGGAGGAGGCATGATCCGAATGGACAAGGAGAAGGTTCGAGCCATTGAAGAATGAGAGGCGCCAACTAAGGTAACCGAGCTGAGATCTTTCCTGGGGTTGGCAAATTACTATCGGAGGTTTGTCAGAAGCTACTCCAAAATTGTTGCACCATTGACCGACTTGCTGAAGAAGGACAATGCGTGGGATTGGGGATCAGAGTGCCAGAAAGCCTTTGATGAGATCAAGCTCGCCATGGTGAGTGAGCCTGTCTTGGTGTTGCCAAATTACACCAAACCTTTCGAAGTTCACACTGATGTATCCGACATTGCCATTGGCGAGGTCCTAATGCAAGAGGGACATCCGGTTGCATATGAAAGTCGGAAGCTCAATGAGACCAAGCTGAGATACACAGTCTATGAGAAGGAGATGACGTTGGTGGTGCATTGTCTACGCACATGGAGACAATATGTGCTTGGGTCCAAGTTCGTGGTGTACACAGACAATGTCGCCAATAGTTACTTCTTGACTCAGAAGAAGTTATCCTCAAAGCAAGCTCGTTGGCAGAGTTTCTTGCCGAGTTCGACGTTACTTTGGAGCACAAACCAGGAAGGTGAATTCTGTGGCCGATGCCCTAAGCCGAAGGTATACCATGGAGGTTGCGAGTTTGCCAGAGGGACCGATGCTGGAGCGCATCAAGGAGGGATTGACACATAACCCAACGGCCTAGTCATTGATTGAACTTGCCAATGAGGGCAAACCCGAAGGTTTTGGCTAGAGGGAGGCTTGTTGTTTGTTCATGGACGTCGCCTCTTTGTGCCTCAGTTTGATGGGATTCAAAAGGAGCTCATGAAGGAATGCCATAATTCCAAGTGGGCGGGACACCCGGGGATGCACCGGACATTGGCCTTGATGGCAGAGCACTATTATTGGCCGCACATGGGCAGTGATGTTAAAGCTTATGTGAAGACTTGCCTTGTGTGTCAGCAAGACAAAATCGAGCAGAAGAGTCCAGCGGGGTTGTTGTAGCCTTTGCCAATTCCAGAGAAACCATGGGTAAGTGTTTCCATGGATTTTATAGTCGGTTTGCCAGTTGTTGACGGAAAGTCTAGTATTATGGTGGTCGTAGATAGATTTTCCAAGTATGCGACATTTATCCCAGCACCCAAGGTGTGTCCAGCTAAGGAGGCATCTAGACTTTTTCTCAAGCGCGTGGTGAAGTACTGGGGTGTTCCACAATCAATTATCAGTGATCGGGATACGAGTTTCACGGGGAGGTTCTGGACAGAGTTGTTAAAGTTGTTAGGCTCAAACTTGAACTTCTCGACGAGTGTCCACCTGCAGACCGATGGGCAAATCGAGAGAGTGAATGCACACGTTGAGATCTACTTGAGGCACTATGTGAGTGCTAATCAGCGTGACTGGCCAAAGCTGTTAGATGTGGCCCAGTTCTCTTACAACTTGCAGCGGAGCAATGTGACAAACCAGAGTCCGTTCGAGATTGTAACCGGGCAGCAGCCGCTTACACCAAACGCGGTTGTGACCGGGTATCGAGGGCCGAGTCCATCAGCCTTTCATTTTGCCAAGGGGTGGCATGAGCTTTATGACTTAGCTCGTGCATGCTTGCGCAAGGCAGGAAAGCGGACCAAGAAGTGGGCAGATCGAAAGCGTCGGGATGTGTATTTTGAGGTTGGTGATCTAGTCCTTACCAAACTGACTTCGATCTTGCGCAATCCAAATCACAAGGGGCTTGTGCGACGATATGAGGGGTCGTTCAAAGTTGTAAAGCGGGTAGGCACCATGGCCTATCAACTAGAGTTGCCGCCAACTATCCGAGCTCATCCGGTGTTTCATGTGAGTTTGTTGAAGGCATATCACCATGATGAGAATGGTCTAGATCGGGGAAAACACATCGAGCGCCAGTCGGAGTAAAGGTCTCATACGAGAAAGAGGTAGAAGCGATCCATTCAAAGAGAGCCGTTCGTCAAGTGGGAAATCAACCAAGGTATGAGTACCTTGTTCAATGGAAGGGTCTTCCCGAGTGCGAGATGAGTTAGGAACCCGTCGATGCCTTACGACAATTCCAGGAGCAGATCGACCTATACCATTCTAGCCGCGCGACGAGGGCGTCGGTAGAACTAGTGGGGGAGAATGTCACGAATCGCAAGCTCGCGACCGAGACAAATGCAACCATGGCAGCCCAAGCCTATCTCTACAGCATTTTGGGCTTGCCAAATGACCCAAGAAAGCTGGCCTTTTACCATGGTGAAATGAGCAAGCATAGTATTTACCATGGTGAAATCCGATAAGGCATCTCACTTATCATTTTTGTGATTATTTGTAAAGATAATTTTCACTTTATCTCTTATTTGAAATTCAAATATGGTAGATAGGATAGGCTCTCATCTGGACTGTTGATCCATTGTAATCTTGACCGTTGATTATGCTGAGCTCTCACTATAAAAAGAGGCTCAACCCAGGTCATTTCATCATTCATTCATTCATCACTTGCTTCAGTTTGTAAGCTTTTACCTAGAGTAATACAACTCAGTATTCACTCACCTTCTCTTGTTCTTTTGCCATCGCCTTTCTTTTGTTCCGCAGTGGTTTCTAAGTATTCCTACTTAGGAGCTTTTCAGGTGACTTAGCCCAGTTTTCAGCCGAGAAAGCAGCTAAGGCCGCAAGGTTGTCTAGCAGAAGACTAGCCCCGTGACAAGTGGTATTAGAGCAAAGTTTTGCTGAGAAGTTGCTGATTCGAGATGGCATGTGATGGAGAGAACACTATTTTTTTTAATTAGATCAAGTTACTTCCCCTTTTTCATCTAAAAAAATCGATCAAGTTACTTTTTTTTAATGATAACTGTTGAAATATTGATTTGATATAACAATTTTATGAAAAATATTTTTTGACTTAAACAATATTGCAAAAAATAATTCAATCTCCAAATAACTTGAAAATGTGTTCAAAATGTTTTTGACTTGTTCGAATAATTTTAAAATAATCTAAGTGTCAAAAATAAGCTTTGAGCACCGGTACGACACTTTCAGTACCAATTCTCACCAGCTTGTACCGGTAGGTCCGTTACAGTTTGTCATCATGTTTTCCCCATTTTCAGTGAGTTGCTTTTATACCGGTACTGACTGTGCCATACCAATATGCTAGGCACTGCATCGATACACGAGTACCGAGTGCTGGTACGCTCTGTTAAATGTGCACAATAGCTCTTTCTTTTTAAGGCTGAAAATAAAGTCATAAACGATCATAAACTCATTAGAGGACATAAAAGGAGTCTTCAAGAGTTATGAATGAAGAAGAAGCTATTGTCAACATTCATGCATAGAGAAATCAAGTTTTCTACTTAAAAGTTTATTTTTTTTCATTAGAGAACACTTGCTGACAGAGGTGTTCAAAAATACCCGACTCGGATGACCTGACCTGACGACTCGACCCGAATTTTAAAAAGCCAGGCAATTCTTAAAAAAAAATTACCCGATCGAACTGGGTAACCGACCCGAGATTTTTTTGGGTAGTAGGGCTAGATCTAGGCCAAAATTTTTTGGTAACCGGGTACTCGACCCGACCCGATACTTTTAATATATTTATGTTTTAGTTTTAAATTATATATTTTTTAGGTTCTTAATATTTTTACCTAAATCTAAATTTAAATCTCTAAATTATTTCTATGTTTGTATTATGTACTTTTAAGTTTTAAAATTTTAAAATTTATTTTTTTGATTAAATAGAGATGTATTACAATCCTAAACTGGGATTCGAAAGAAAAAAAATGAGATTAATATTTTAATATCTTTTTGGTGGTACACTTTAATATATATATATATTTCATCTTAAAACTAACTTCAAATCACTAATTTTTTATGTTTTAATTGTGTATTATGAACTTTTAAATTTTATGTGTTTACTATGTAATTTTTTAAAACTTTTAAATTTAAAAAATAAATAAAAATGTGAAATGGGTACTCGAGTTTCATGGGTATCCGTTGCGGGCCGGGACACGGGCCGGTATATGTAGTACCCGAGAATGAACACCCCCACTTGTTGAGATTCATTGTCAATTTACTCAAATGTTTAGATTTTGGGTGAGTGCTTTATTGTGCAAACTATTTTGCGAGTTTTTTTTTTTTTTAAGTTTGCTTTATTTGTATTCTTTTCGAGAAAGAATGTCTTAAGGTTTGGGGATATAAACCTTAAAAGGAGATTGTAAGTTACTCTTGGTCCTCAAAAGAAAGCAAATATAGTGGATTTGAGAAAAATCTGTAGTGTGGATAGTTAAGGTAGTGGATGTAGACTTAGTTTAGAAGCTGAACCACTTTAAAATTATTGTGTAAATTTTTTAATTCTTAGCTTTTCATCCACATTTGTTCAAAGGCTAATTCACCCCTTCTTGACAATTTAGTAGACATATTCGAACTCAACAGTAACAACTTACAACATAAGAGACAATGTATTGAATATAATAATATTACAATGACAAACTAAGGAACAAAATAGTATAGAAGTAAACTGAAAATTAAATTAAAATACATGGGAAAATAGCTATTACGTAAAAACAAATATCTATATTATGTAAAATATTATATCATTCATCGAAAATAAATTTTTTGAATTTTATGAATAAAGTAAAAAAGTAACACGATATATGAATCATGATTCACCATGTGCAGGTCTAAACATTATCTTAAATATTATCTTTGGGTTTTAACGAGGCTCAACTTAGTTTTATGGTTATATGATTTTCCCCTATATAAAATCATACTTATTTTGAGGGGAAAAAAACATTATCTTAAATATGATGTAGAAAAAAAAAACGAAAAAATCAAGAAGAAAATTATAACTAAAAATTTCATACTTGGAAAAAATATTATTATTTTATAATACGAAAGGTATTCATATACCACATTAGATGGAGCCAGCCTGAGTTTGAATAAATATGCATTCTTTTTGCCTAAGTTTTAATCACATTGAGATGATCTAATGTTGTAGCATTGGCTATTCATATATCACAATATGTTTTTAAATTGTTCCTTTTGATTTATTAGTTTAATTACATGTGATACTATTCCGAGTATTATTAAAAGTCGATGAATCCTTGTTTTAATTAAAAAAATATAAAGAGGTTTTGGAATTGTGTAAACTTTCAAATTATTTTTGAATTACATTTAATTTTAGGTAGGTTTAAAAATAAATGATTATTTTTGAATTTTTTATATCGGTTTATAATAATATGAACATCCCCTTAACTATACAAAAATCATTTAATTATTTTATTTGATTATATTTTTACTTATTATTTTCTGTGTCATGATTTAGTGGTAATAGAATTAATTTGAACTTCAACTTAATCTAGGACTTATACAAAATAAAGGTAATTTATTTTACCTCAAGCTTAACATTTTAGTTTTAGTTTAAATAAATAT
This sequence comes from Hibiscus mutabilis, assembly GCA_019671005.1. Classification (NCBI taxonomy): domain Eukaryota; kingdom Viridiplantae; phylum Streptophyta; class Magnoliopsida; order Malvales; family Malvaceae; genus Hibiscus; species Hibiscus mutabilis. The sequence continues at coordinate 36,630,912 of CM033752.1, read as the reverse complement.
TTTATTCATATAACAATTGGATGTAGTGGTTAAGAAATAGAAAAGTTTTTGGGAGAACCTAAAGTCCAAATCTTTTCTCTTATCCCAAATATTTTTTTTTCAATTAGTCAGAAATTAACATGTATCATTAATACAAATTAATAATAAATGTGTAATCACTAATTTTATCCGAGGCTCAACCCGCTTTTACTTTTTTGTTCTAATGGGCTGCGGGCTTAACGCATTAGTATTACATTTGCTATATATATATATTTAGTTTTATTTTATGTCTTATTTCATTTTTATTTGAAAAGAAAAACACAAAAATATTACTAGGTTTATTTGTTTTAATTAGTATTATAATAAGTATTACTATTCGATTTGCATTATTATTATTAGTATTATACGTATTATTATATTATCATATAGTTATTATTATTATTACTATTATTAGAACAGAAATATATAAAAAAGTAAAAAGCCCAATTAAAATGAAATAAATAAGCCCAAAAGTTTATTTATAGTTCATTTACATAATTAAATTAAAAACCCAAAAAATTATATGGCCCACTTGGAGCCCAAATGACTGAAACCCTAATTAACCCTTCTTTATTTCTGCGCAGCCCCAGTATGACCGTTGGATCAAAACTTGGATCCAACGGTCCAAATCGAGCACCAAGTGGAAACCCTAGGAGACTATCTGTCAGTGCCGCACCATCTCAACCGTCAGATATGAAGATTTGAATGGACGGTCCAGATTACCCATGGAAGCCTTTGGAACACCCACGCGCTCACGCGCGACTTTTCCGCGCGCGTGTGCCACATGCCCTGACACTCCAGATTATTACGCGCGGCTTTTTAGACCCCTGACGTCTCATCTGCCACGGCCACAGGCTCTCACTGGTCCCCCACCGTCCTCATTCTGCCACGATCACATGCAAGCCAAAACAAATCGAACATTAGCAAATAACACAAAAATCAGATTGAGCAAAAATAAGAAAGTTTCAGCAGGATTCCGGCGGATTTCAGAATTAAATTGTAACAACTTTTTTTCCTTTCTTTCATGTAACAACATCTCGGTTATATAAACCAAAAACCCCCGCATATTGTAACTTCAGTTTTCAAAAGCAATCAAAGAAAAAACAAGCACCTTTAAGAGGTATATTCGTTTCTTTTTCGTTTACATGTATTTTAAAAAAGAAAAAAAAACCCAAATCTAAAAAGAGTTTTTACCCTCGAAAGTTCTGAGTAGTCTGTCTATCGTCCATTTGCTGGCAATAAACTCCTTGCCGCCAGGCTTGAAAGAGTGAGCCAGCAACGAGTTTGAGCGTCTCTTCGGTTTCATCCATTGATAACAAGCCCTAGGCCTACGGCCGTAAAGGTGAACCAGTGGTGAGACTGAAACCTTTTATTTCGAAAAGAAAAGCCTAGATCTAGAGGGAGGGTGTTTCTGTTTTGTTAGATCTAGGAGAGTAGAGTTTGGTTTTTAAATCTGGTTTTGGTTTCGGTGTCGAAGTGAAATAGGTTTTTTTAGTTGGCTTTTGGGTCTTTCAGCGCCGATAGACGGCGGTCGGAGAAAGTTTGAGACGGCCGTGGTGGCCGAAGTCTAGGTTGTGCGATGGCAAGGATGAACACACGGCGGTGTTCATCCAAGCCCTAGAGAGGGTTGGAAGGATTTGGTTTTCCGAAAATGGTAAACAAATTTTAAAAGGCTAAGGTCATTTTTTTGCCTAAACTGTTTGATTTATACCAGGCCACTCTTTTAAATTTGGTTTACTCCCTTAATAAAATCCTCAGCGTCGTCTTATTTACACGTAGAGGGGTTTTCGCACTCCTAAATTACACTATGGGTCATCAAAAACTTTTTAAAGCTTTCAATCCTATCCTAAAACCAAAGCTAATTTATTTTTTAAAATGGTTTTATTACCGGCCGATTCTTCCGTGTTTCCAAATATGTTTTTGAGCCCTTCCGCTTCTTTAAATTACACCCTGGACCCCTTAAATTTTAACCCATATTTTAATTTGGCCACTGTCTTTAATTCAATTTGATTTTAAAATGGTTAATAACCCATTTGGTCCATGTTTTTTAAAATCTTTTTAATTAAACCTTTTACAGTGTTTAAAATTTTAATTTGATCCCTTTCCAGTGTTTAAATTACCAATTAGGCCGCTTAGATTTTATTTTATCCTAATTTAATCATGGATTGCATATTTTAGTGCCTTTTATTTTTTTCCATTTGTTTATTTATTTACTTATTTTATTTATTTGCCCTAATTAAGCTTTGCTTTGCTGTTTTGGTCCCTTTAGTTTTTTAGGGTAAATATTTTAAGTTAGTCTAGGTTTTAGGGTTTAGTAATTAATTTAAAATTATGTGCTCGTATTATTGGGGCATAATTTTAAATTAATTTTAGGTTAGAACCTTAGTTAGATTATAGGTTCGAATCAATTTAATCCATTTAAATTCGCCCTTGGCTCATTGGGGTAAATGTTAAATGTATTAAATTGATTGAACAGATCTTAATTATTTCATAGGATAAAATGGATATTTAACATAGCTCACCCAATTTAAATCATAGTTAATTAATTCGAAAAATTTTAAATAGAATCATTGGCTTATTGGGATCCTAGTTTAAAATTAATCAAATTAATTGTTGTGATTTTAAGATAATCGATAAAATGTTAGGTTTTTTTAGTTTTTAAGATGTAATTAATTTAGGGCTAATATTAGACTAACCTAGTTAATAATTAGATCACTAATTAAATATCCATAATTTGAGCTTTTTAGGTTAGGACTCTAATGGGCCTAAGGCTTTAATTTCATGCAATTCTTTGTCATGCATTTTAATTGTCATTCATATGGCTTTTATTAATTGGGCATGCATGTAATTAATCAATTTAAATCATAAAACGGAGATATTTATTAATTCCAATATTTGTGTCGTAACAGTCCTGGCTCAATGGATGTTGACCAAATATTCGAACTAATTTCAATCGTCTAAAGGTAATTTAATTTGAGGTAAAATTTTGACAAGTCATAACATCATTTTTAATTGCTTGCATCATGCATAAAGGTGATGAACGAAGTTCGAACCATAAATTAACATGGCAGTCAGGTTTATTCGATATCGGTTTAATCTATGGTCTGAGGTATCGTCACCCTTATAAATTAAATGTTTAATAAATTCGAATTCACCAATTTGACCAAGCCTATATAATTAAAGTTTATATTCAGTCACGAACAAGTTAATTAAATTCGATTTAAATTTCGATAATTTCCATCAAATTAAAAGCAACATATATTTTGATACCAGTTTCCGGGTATGATGGGGGTGCTAACCCTTCCCCAGACGTAATAAACTCTCGAACCCGTTTTTCAACGAATCTCTGATTTTATGGTGTCCGGCCTACCTTAGTGGCCGGTGGCGACTCCAAGTTTTTATTTTCAAAAATACGAAAAGAATTCCCCCTTTTTATGCTTTCCAAAAGAGAAAAGAAAAAGAACTCCCTTTTAGCGATCACAATAATTTTCAAAAAAGTCACTACAAAATAACCAAATAAAAATGAAAGCTAACAATAATTAAATTATAATCTTTGAAAGCTTGTTAATCACCGTGTAGTTTATCCTTATATTTATATTAGTTTAATGATTTGACATATTTTTATTTATTTAAAAATTAAAAATAAATTATTGTATATTAATTAAATATTATATTTAAAATTTTAGTTTAATTGATAAGATTAGAATGTAATCAACGAGCAAGACGAAATAAGATCAAACATTAGGAGAAGCAAAACTCTATTACAAGGGGTAAAGACCTTGTCATGAAAATAAAAAATCAACTGACGAATAGTGTGACTCATTTTCGTACAATCCACCAGATAAGGTTATAAATATTTTATATAATAATTGTAACGCCTAAGTATTTACTAGGTTATTAGTTATCGGTTTAAACATTTGTTCATTAAAAAAAACTCAAAACTTGCCAATAATGTGTGTAAATTCATTTAAACTACGATTAAATTTATTAATTGCAAAATGGTACATCTTTTTGCTTAAAAAACTATTAATCAATATAAATAAATTCTACATTTGAAAACGGAAAATAAGCTCACAATTTCCTAGGGTTATAAATGTAAAACTACACACTTTGAAAGTGTCAAAATCGTAAACGTAAAGCCAAAGGCGAAAATCTCCATAACCATAAGGAAGCTATATTACGTTGGGCAACCAATCATAACAAACAAATAAAATATTTTCTTCTCTTTTAACTTATTATTGAGATTATTATTAATTTTTATCACGGTTATCATCATGAATAAGAATGGTCATGGTCGAGTTTTTGGTCAACCTACAACCAACCCGAAAATTTAATATCTTTATCTAAACTGTAACACGATCCGACATTATATAATGTTCTACCTGATTTAAATTCGACTCGAATTTTGGAATAAAAATTTAAATTTAACTAGACCAAACCCAACATAAATAAAAAATTATTTTTTCAATTGTATTCAAAAAATAGAAAATTAATTGAAAAATACATATAGATAAGTGCATTATAATAATTATTCTATTTTATTAGAGAAAACAGAGAGATGATTATGTATTTACACACACATATATATATATATATATATATATAAAGAACACGATATTATGACAATTATACCTAAATACTTAGAATATAAGTAAACTGTTATTTTAAGTCGGGTCGAATATTTTCACTATAAATCCAAATTCGGTTCAACTTCATCCTTAAAAAACCTGACCCGAACCCAAAATTTTCTTTAAAAAAAGTTAGTTCAGAACCGTCGAGTCTAAGATCAAATGACCATCCCTAATCCCAATAGAAAGGAATATGTTATCTAAAATATATTGTTTATTAATTTTTAATCAATAAATAATTGTATGTGAAATGATAAAAAAAAAAACTCTTGTTTGGTCAAACTCGAAGTTGCTTCTTCCTTTTCCTTGTAGAAGACGGAGAGAAGTTTCTCGATAGATGAATGGAATTTAAGGCAACAAGTTCAAGGATAATTCTTTGGTTAGACTCCCGTTGAGAAAGTTAGCAATAATTCTCGGAAACATTAATTCTATTTCTTGTCAAAGCTCGCAATAGATTCGTAATTGCTCACCAAACTTTTCTTGCACCTGAAAACGCTATAAATACATGTTAGTTTTGCCCGAAACATTCGGACAGTGCTGCAAAAAGGGTAACAAGTGAATCACATTACATTACATCATAATTTCATGGCTTCTCTTAACACCATATCAACCCATACAAATAAACATAGATGCCTCAAGCTTAAGGTAATATATATATATATATATATATATATATATATATATATATATATATATGCTTTTCTAGAGTTGCCGATTGCTTAAATTCCGTGTTTCTAACTCATAAACATTGACATTTGACAGGGAAAGATTGGCAAGAGAAATATAGCAGCAAGATTCAGGAGGTTGAAGACGGAGATGGCGGAGATAAGCATAGAGCAGGAATTGATCAAGCAAGGGCAAATGCAAGTTCGGACAAAGATTGAAGAAATAAATGAACAATGTGAGCAACTGAGGGAAGAAACCGAGAAAATAATCCGACAGAGTGCTAACACTCAAATCCGCTTGGCCCTTATGTTCAACATCCTCAAGGCACGAGAAGAAGGCGACTCCGCTAAGACATTTCAATTAACTCAACTACTTCGGTCTGTTTCATAGTTTATCGGGGTTTTTTTGTGCTTCCTAAAGAATGATGAAGTTAACATAAAATTTCCTCTCTTTTTTCCCCTTTTCTCAGTGAAATAATGGCGCGGGAACAATCTGAAGCGTGAAGTTGGCTTATTCATTAATCAAGTGAACAAAGAAGACCACGTATTTGTGGCTTATGTTTGTTTTTGTTCTCAGCTAAATCGTGTTTGTATTGAGCAAACTTTACTTTATATTAGAAAAATCTGTGTTTAAACTGTTGGATGATTATAATTTGAACCTTCTACAATGTTTTCCACGTGTTGAGATGTTATGTTTATGTTTATAGTATCAATAAGGTTAAGATTTGCTTACTGTTGTGATGTTATTGGTTGATTTATATTTTATAGATAAGATTGATGTCATAAATAAGTTTTATGCGTCGACGGTGAATTACATTATCAATGAATAAAATAAAGGATGAGTTTAACACGTGCGTCGAACACCGTTGAACATCATTACCGCTAAACACCATTAAATTGATTGATAAAGATTAAAAATTTAAGGACTCAACATACAATTAATAATTATTTAAAATTAATTTTCATATATATAATATTTTTGGGTAAACTACATATTTAGTACCCAACCTATTATTGTGTTTCTGTTTTAGTACCCATCTATATTTTTTGGTAAAACGATACCTAAAGTTATGTTTTGGTATCCGAACGTTAAAAATTAACAAAAACAACGACATGATTCATTTTTAATTGGCATAACAATAGTTTTAGTCCAAAAAATTACATTTCTATTAATTTGGTCCAAACTCCATCATTTTAATCGTCATATTAAATATTTGAGTTAAAACTATAAATTTTCTCTCTTGTATTCCTTTCTTCTTCCCCAAAAACCTTTAACTCCTCTTTTTAATTTGACTATGTTTTATTTTTTTCAGTAATGTCTTAATTAATCAACACCACCACCACCACTTTCACCCTTATCACTGTTATGAGTCTAGACTAGGTAGCTATTTGTAATCTGGTTTAAAGTCAGTTAGTTGTGATGAGTCAGCAGAGGCGGTTAGGAAAGACTGTTAGATTACCGTTATCATGCTAACTCACGCAACTGTGTATAAAAAGCTACCCGGTCTCAATTGAGATATTACGGGCTTATCATTAAAATACCTGAGAGTGCTGCCTCTCTTTCCTATTATAAACACTCTCTTTAGTGTTGCGTTAAGTCATTGCTGTTGGTAAATCCTAACAATCACCGACATCCATTCGCAAAGGTCAATTTCCATTTTCAACAAGGAACAATAGTTCTTAACAAGGACTGGCTTGATTTCTTGTTACTGCTAATTGAAAAAAGAATTATTGATTTGAATGATTAGCACCAGTCGTGGAGATAGATAAGATCACCATACTCCTGAGCGAGTCATTTTAAAACACTTATAAACTTAAAACTTTAAATTAATCCACCCAAAGTCAAAAAACCTATATTTCTTAAAACAAAATCACCCTAATTTAGTAGTTTCCCCTTTGGCAAATTATTGTTCGTATGAAGAAGATGAAAAGTTGAGAAACTGTTGCAAAAGGAAGAAGGAAAAAGTAGGAAATATAGAGTTTAACCCAAATATTTAAGATGAGATGAATTCGTGTTTTTGAAGATGAAGGTTTGAAATTTTGAATTGGGGTTATTTAAGGATTGGAATTTGAGATGAGAATTGGGTGATTAGGATTTATTAAATCTGCAAAAAAAATGGATTTTAAATTTACTTTTTTTATTGTTAGAGGAAGAACAAAGATGACGAGAAAATTTGGGTTTTACCCAAATATTTAAGATGGTGATTTAATTGATAGAATTTGGACAAAATTGATGAAATGTATAAATTTTGACACTAAAATTATTAATATACCATTTGAAAATAAAGATTAAAAAATATAATATATATGAAAAATAATTTAATTGAAATTTTATTTTAAATAATTATTAATTGTATGTTGAGTCCTTGGGATTTTAAATTTTTATTAATCAATTTAATGGTGTTCAACGGTGTTCAGCGTTAGTGGTGTTCGACACTCGTTGCGGAATTTTCCTAAAATAAATAATTATCAGAAGATTTATAAATGTGTTATATTTTGATATGCAAGCTGTGTAAAAAAATTACACAACCTTTCATATTTAAGCTATAAAATTTAAAACCTAAATCCATAGCCCTAACACCTTAAAACCTAATGTAACGACTCGGGTTTCAGAATACAAGTGTTGGGTTTACCTAAGACAAGAGCCTCGCTTTTGGGCAGGTATGTTGGGCCTTTAGAGCCCAAGTGGGCTCATCTTGTGTTCTTGGGCTCATGTGATTGTTGTGGGTTTGGGTTGGAATGAGTGGCGGAGAGGTAGTGTGGTAATTGCATAATTGGAAGAGTTGAAGGAATGCTTTAATTTCTCCATTGTGCAGAGGAGGATGAGATCACCATGCTTTATGGTCTCTTCTTCCCTTCCAAGCTCATTTTTCCATCCAAAACACCACCACCAAAGGTAGAATTTTGAGGGTTTGTGTTGTGAATCACGTTTGGCTTATTAAGGGAAGTTTTATCAGCATTCAAGGATCTACATTTCAAGGTAAGAATGGTTAGTGTTGGTGGAGAAGGGTGTTTTAGTGGGGGTTGTAGAGGGAGAACGAGAATGGGTTTTTAGGAGCTTCATTCTCGTTTAGATATGTGTTTTGGCTCCCTTAATCCCCCAGCAATGTTGTAACATGTTTGGTGACATCTCTTGTAGTGAAAGAGGTTAGGAACTCTTCCAAGGATCAAGGGAAGAGCAAGGCTTGAAGTTGTGCTAAAGGCTTCATTCTCAACTGCGGAATCAAGGTTAGTACACCACTAACTCCTGTGAATTCCTACAACTCATAAAAATAGGCTTTGGTGCATGATTTTGGCATTTGTGGTTTGAGTATGCTTTGGGTAATCTTCAATGGCAAAATGTGGAATTGATGTTGTTAGGGCTTAAAATTGGTAGTAACCCACCTAATAAGTTCACCATAATTTGTAGGAGTGATTTGGGGCTTAACTATATAGGTTGAGTGAGATTTCTAGGTGAAATCTAAAACCAAAGTTTGAAATTCTGGGCTCGCGTACCGATATTGGGTGCCCAATATCGGCACGTCTATGTAATAAAGGGGGCGGTTTGTGAGGGGAGTACTGGTACTGCTAGACGCATATCGGTACCCCTTGCTTATTGAGAATTCTAGTAACGCTTTCACCTGTCGGTACGCTAGAGTGCGTATCGGTACTACTGTTCTATTACCTAATAAAGACTTTCGTGTACCTGTAAGCAAAGGTAGGAGTACCGGTACAGGTAAGGATTGGAACGGGGTGGGTCACATATCGATGATGGGTACCGATACGGAGGTAGATCAGTACGGCTTGAGGCATCAAATCTTTTGAACCTAATTTGAGTATCGGTACTCGGGGGAGTACCGGTACCTAGAGAGGTGTACCGATACCCATATAGGAGTATCGATACTCGCTGGGCAATCTACCCAAGAAATTTCATTTTGCGTTCGGGGGTTCTATAACTCGAGGCAAAGGGCCCAATAGGTCTCTTATGATATGAAATGAATGTTAAAACTGAGAAACAGGGAATTAAACCCCGTATGTGAAATAAAAGGCTAATGATTCGGTAAATATTGGGTAACTTGTGTGAAGTAAAAACCCATAAAGATCCTAGGTGGATCGATAGATGTTGTGTGGTGGCTAAGGCCCTTGTTGTGTGCTGAGGGGTTGCCTAGATAGTTGATTCATCCCTTGTTGTTGGGATTGGATACCCATAGAAGTGTGTTGCAACACCTTGAAGACTCCCGAATGTAGGATCTCGATGCTATGTGGACGCGGGCCTCATTCGAAGATGTTTGATGAAAGATTTCGAGCATGGATAGAGGATCCCGATGCTTTATGGACGTGAGTCTTACTCGTAGTGTAGGATTCCGATGTTGTGTGGACACGGGCCTCACTTAATATTATTGGTATTATCTGTGTGATGCTGTGTTAACTTATGGGATATGTATATGCTGTGTGCGAGATCATACATCCATGATGCCATGTATTTAGTCGATTATGGTAGCGCCATCGTTATCTGCTATAATATCATTCATGTTGCATTGCTATATTTATGAATTGCATGAAGCATGGTTGAGCGACGGTGTATCCACTGAGCTATATTAGCTCAACGTTCGGAATCGTTATTTTCGTTCGCAGGTAAGTAGATTGTTGTGTGGCTTGGAGGAGCACCATCAAGGCTTGGATTTCAACATCGACTTTAGTTGTTGAATACAAATGCTAGATGTATTGGGCTATGTATTTCGTAGGACCCAATATGTAATTTGTAACTCTCATTTTGTACTAAGTGGTCAAAGTCGAATGTTTTAAGTATTTATAATTGGAGCTCCATTGATACTGTTTTAAATACTTAGATTTTAACTATGTTTTAAATGCATGGACTTATGTTTTATTAGACTTATCATGTTTTTTGGGCTCGATTATTAATACGATTACAAATGGGTCATTGAAATTTGAAAAATTAGAAATGAATCGCTCTATTTATCAATTATAACAATCATGTTACAAGTAATATAATTTTATCACAATATTAATAATTTTAAATTGAATTGTTTTTACAATATAATTATATTAAATTAAATTAAATGACCAAAATGTTACCACCTAAAAGGCAAGTGACCATTTAAGTAGTTTACCTAAAATTTAGATACGTTGTATCATATATCTAATATAAGAATCCTTACATTATTAGATCTCAAGGTGGATTGTAAGTAATACATATTACTATATACTGAATATTTTGTAAAAAAATAGTTGATAAGAATATTTTTTTTAAGAATAACGATGTTGCATTACCACCCTAATTGTTTGTATTGAACAAATTTACAATCCACAAAACTTAACAGTAAAGAAAAACAAAGGACGGATGGTTTTCGGTTACAAAACCAAAATAAAAATAAGGTTCAATAATTGGCTGAGTGGCTAAAAATACTCATGTTGTCTCATCTTATATGAGTTCGAATCTCAATATTTACCTTAAAAATATAACAACTCTATTTAATCAAAAGTAAATAAAAATATAGTCGTTGCTGGTCACTTGAGGTGGATGAACCGTAGGAAGCCTTTGGTTGATTAATCGTATAAATAAAAGCAAAGCACTAGAAAATAGCAATATGTTTAGGCTTATTCTCAGTTTGCACAAAACAATGGCATTCATTGAACGGAACAACAACAAAGCATGAAAACCGCATGAACATGGCGATTGGAATTAACTTCAAAACAGTGCCTAATGAAACAAGTAATACACATTAAACTCTTTAAGTACAAACTTCTTTATTTCAGCTATATGTTAATGTATAGCAACGAAGTTAAAACATAAGTTCAAAGACATAAAGCAACTTACTCCATAAAACGCAAAACCATAATCAACACAACCAGCGTTTTGCTTTCATAATCTGTTGATTTATGCAACCAGGAAAGGCAGGTCGGTGAGCATAAAGGCTTCGTAACTAAACGTAGCATTACCGCTATACATCGTGTCCTCCTTGAATTTCTCGGTAAGTCCCTACACGATCAAGCCAAAGAATCAAACATTAACGATCCATCAAGTTAAATGAAGCGATGAAGTAGAAAAAAGAGAGCTTACTTTAACAGTAAGGCAGCACCTGCATAAGAGAAGGAAGAAAAAAGATAGATTAGTTGATGTTCTATACATAAATTGGTCATGTTTTTATGATACGAATAATTCGATTCGACATGATAGACAGCAGTCGTACTCGATGAAGTTGTCGTATTCAATGGCCTTGGATTTGCCTCCAGTTTTATCAAACTTTGAGACGAGCAAATCCAACACGACCGGAGAAACTGAAAATCCTAGACTCAAGAGTGCTTCTCTCAGTTCATTGGCATTGATTTTGCCACTCCTGTCCCTATCGAATCTCTCAAAGATGGTCTGCACCAAACCCAGTTTTTAGCTGAATAAACTGATAAATGCAATCATGTTAATCAAATCCCTTTCTAAAAGATGGAAGTTACCCTCCAATACCTGCATTCACAAATTTCCATGGTAGACAACTAGTTAATATGTTGATAAAAATTAAGGGTATGCTCGTTAGTGGTTTGCAAAACTCGATTCAATTCGAAGAAATCGAATTATTCGAAATGACTCATGCAAAAAAACAATTCCTAACTCGGTTCAAGTGACCAAAATACCCTTACACTACTGATCAAATCTTAACAACCAATGGCATAATCAATGATGGAACAGGAGAGGGTTGTTTAAGTCATTTTGTTTGTATAAGTAGAATTAACCTAATAATGCAATTGCAATTGGGGTGGAAAGGCGGTGAAAGAATTAAGATGAAAATAGAAGGAACTGACCGATCTTTCTGATGTTGGTGTTAGTGAAGAGATACATGAGCAAACGAACAGTTCTCAAATTGAAGCTCTGATTATAAGAAGAAAGCGCGCTCTGCAACTCCTTATCCTCGATAAACCCACTTCCATCTTGATCAGCCATTTGAAAACAGGCCACGATGTTAGGATCTGTCCCCGGTGGAAACGCCGACGGAATCAGAGCTGCAAACGGGCTCGCATAACCTCCCATGGGAGGATAGCTCCCGCCGTGTGCTGGAGGAGCGCCACCGACGCCATGTACCTGGGGCTTGTCCTTTGGTGGCTTCTCTCCTGGATGGGCAGTGTAGGGAGAAGAAGGTGCACCGTATGGTGCAGCGCCGTATGGAGCACCGTACTGTTGAGGCGGCGCACCATAAAAAAATTCAAAATTTTAATATATAAAAATAATTTAATTGAATTTTTTAAATAATTATTAATTGTATGTTAAGTATTAATTAATTTAATGGTGTCCAGCGGTGTTCAGCGCACATGGTAGACTTATTTTATACAGGTCGTGTAAATTTTAGTTTACACGTGCCTTTTAATTTTAGGGGTTAATATTTTAGTTTAAAGTTTAGGACTTTAAGTTGTATGGTTTAGAATTTAAGGTTAGTGTTTAGAAATTAGTGTATAGAGTTTAAGATTTAAGGTTTAGGTTTTTAGAGTTAGGAATTTATGATTTAAGTTTTTATAATGTAAATACACGGGCTTTTGTAAAATTAATTTTACACAGCATGTGTATCAAAGTTTTACCCTTTCAATATTCCTAACTTTTTAATATTTTCCTTTAAATTTAAATATTATATATATTTCAAAAATATTTAAAATTTTCATGATATCTTAAATTTATATACTTTCAACTCTACAACTTTCAAATGATTGCAGCAATTAACAGAAATGTCCATTTGATAATTAAACAAATTTACATAATTATACATTTGATTTTTATTATTTATATATTTTATTAATTTATTTATAATTATAATTCAATTTAATATTTTTTCCAATCAAATTATGACATATACAATTATGGAGAAAAAATTGAAAAAAAAAATTCAAAAGCTCCTACCATTGAGCCAAATCCATCACTTAGATAAAGAACGACAACATGTTTCTATTAAAAGTTATCTTATTAATGAAAATTAAAGAAAAAAATGGGATTGAAGAAATCAAACCAAGATCAATTAGGATAAAAGTGTATTTAACTATTAAGCCAAATTCAATACTTAACTAAAACTAATAACATATTATTATATAGTATAACTTAAATGTAGTTAATAAATAATTAATATAATAATATATAATATCATATTTTTATTTGAATAATATATAATAAATTATTAATATAATAAAAATATTTATTATTTTCATAAAAATATTATTTAATATTTAAAATTATGAATAAATATATTTTTCAATATTCTAATAATTATTTTTATGAAGAATAATACTAAAATATTATTTTAATATTAAATAAATAAAATAACAATACTCATTAGTAAAAAAATAAAATATTATTTCTTAAGTATTATAAGAATTAGTAAATAATATTAAAATAAGAATAATTACAAACATTTTAAAAAAAATATTAATAAGTATATTTTAAGTATTTAATAATATTTTTATAAAAATAATAAATATTATTTCATTATATTAAAGTTTATTATATATTAATAAAACAATATTATATATTAACTATATTTTTTATCTAGAGCTTAAAATATATCAGATACCCTGAATTACTGTATAATCCATATAGGAAACTTTAGATCATGAAGCACTTGGAATTTCAAGTGAATTGCTTGAGTTGAGCTATATGTTTAAATAAAAAGTTCACTTACACACATTAGCTATTCAAATCAAACATTCGGATGCTTGAATTTCGCTTGTTCAATAGCTCGAGAATGAGCTAGCTGAATCCTTTCATCTAAGTCGAACTCGAGTTGTTTGTGCGTCCGGAAACATTCTGGAGCTGACAGGCTTACCACAAAAATCTTCTGCAGCATCCATGAATACCTTTGACCTCTCTTTCCTATCACTCAATTGAGCCTCTAACTTGAGTATCTTAGATTGCTCTGTTAAACCAATGTACCCCCGAGCAATTTTCTTCAAATGTTCCATGGCAAAATCCACCTTGAAATTGATGGATAAAGCATCCCTGATTACATCCCTCCACTTCAATATCAGACCCTCGGTGACTTGCTCTAGCCGTTGATCATTCATCTCCTTGTCGAAAGCACAGAACATGATATAGATCGCCTCGGCAATAGTCGGATTCATTTTACTTGTTGCAGAAACATCACCATAGACATCAAAGATTTTCTTTATGATCGGACGCAGAGAGATTGGGAAGCTGTATTTGCCTATTGTTATGCGTTCACCATCTAAGCCATCGAAGTCTGACAATTTGACTTTACTCTCATCATCAGCTTCAAGCTTCAAGAGAATGTCACTAATGGCTGCATCGCTATTTGATATGGCACGGGATGCAGCAAGTTTTGTCGATATAAACTGCCAAAAATAATAATAATATAAGATATTATCATTTTGATAAGATTGAAGCGTGCGCCATTTCAGTCGTTGAATTAAGCTCAAATACCTCAACCTGTCGCTTAAGTGATTCAACATAGTTAATGACTTATCTAGCATGAGTGCTGAACCTGTAACCTGCAAGAACCAATAAAACCCTTACAAAATAAGCAACACTAGCTGTTCTAAATATTAATTTAACTGTAACTTTCAACTATAACATAAAACACACACACACACACCTTGCTACTACCACGTACGAGTCTTTCAAGAAATCTCTTCTTTTCTTTGATATTTTCTATTCTTACCTGCAGTCATAACACATTAGCCCCAATCAAATGATCTAAACATTGCTAAATTTCAGAAGTATACGATTTACAATATTACCTTTTTTGTAAGACAGTGGCTGATTGTTGTCTGGCCTATTTGGGATCTGATATGGATGTTTTCTTCTTCTGGTGGATCGGAAGCTTGAGACCCTTGTCTTCCTGCAGACTTATTGGTCGCTGTAGTTAGGTTCCAAACCCCCTTCTCTTGATTTTCAACACTGCCCTGTGTTGCCATGTTCAGGGGTTGGCCTCCCTTAGCTTGATCAACCTCAGCATCCTGTCATAACCTTAGCAATCAAACCTTAGACTACAAAGAAAAACAAATATACAATGGGAAAATCATTTCGTTACCTGCACACTCCTCTTTCTTTTCTTGACTGAGATTTCTTGATCTTGCAAACAAGCATCTCCAGGAGCTTCAGTGGCATTCAACTGAGCTTCCAGACCAGATACTGATTTCCCCCCATTGACTTCTGAAATTTCTTGCAGTCCTTGCATCAAGCCAACACTAGTAAAGCTCAAGAACTTAGAAGCTGAAACGGTTTCCAACTGCAAGAGGTTTGCATTCGGTAAAATGAATCCTCCTCCTGACATTGAACTTGTTGCATTTACTGGAACCATTTCCAGCATATTTTGTAACTCATTCATTTCCAAACTGCTGAGCTGAGACAATCAAATTGATGAGGAAAAGCAAATCAAGATTCGATATCTACAAGCTTTATAAAAAACATAATATGGTTTAATCCAATTCAAGTACATAGATGAATTCCAGCTGAAGCATTAGATATTTCAAGTCCAATACAAAGATATAGAACAATATGTCATACCTTGTCAGCAGCTTCAGAATTAGTTCCTTGGTGATCCTGCAAATTACAAAAAACAATTAGATAATACAGATTGATTTTAATAGTTATAACCAATGAGATGAACTCCAGATAAAGCATTAGATATTTCAAACCCAGTAGACTCATACAGATGTAGAATAATATACCATACCTTATCAACAGCTTCAGAGATAGATCCATGATGATCCTGCAAATTACGGAAAACAAATATGTTAAGAACGACTGATTTTAATGGTTACGGTGTATGTTCTATGCATCCAATTTATAATGTAACAAATGTTTTTGAGGTTATTAAAAACTTTGGAAGCTCACAGTTGCTACCAGGAGAGAAACACTTTGATGCTCAAGATGCTTGCCACTGGAAGGCAGCAATCCTGTTTGCTCTTTTAGCATTGTAATCTCAGCGTTTAATCGCTCAATTTCCTCTTTCAAGAGTTTGTGCTCAGCAATACGGTCAGCTGCTTTTTCCTCTGCAACCTGATAACATTAAAAAAGGAATTTGCAAAGCCAAACATACCCAACCTAAAACCAATTAGCAAGTAATCCAACTTTAATATCAAACCACAAGCAATTCTTGATTCAACTGAAATGGGATAACGAAGGATCTTATCATACAACACACAAGAAAGAGATATCAAGCAAGCGCAATATGGAAGAACAACAAAACAGAACAGGACTTATGGACTTTGGTACCATTTTAAGAATCCAAGATAGTATAAGATAGTATTGGTAATAGGTGGAGATACCGATTTGAATATATAACCACAATCTATATAGGATTTCAGTCGTTGAATTAAGATACCTCAACTGCTCGCTGAAGTGACTGTACATAACTAATGATTGCATCTAGTATTGCTTCCTTGCCTTTGACCTGCAGGAACCAATAAAACCCTCACAAAATAAACATAACCAGTTGGTCTAAATGATCGTTAGGTGTTGCTTTAAAGGTAATCTTTCAGCTATAACATCCAAGAAAACACACCTTACTACAACCAGGTACAAGTCCCTGAAGAACTCTCATCTTGTCCTGAAGAACCAATTAGCAAAGAATCCAACTTTAATATCAAACCACATGCAATTCATGATTTAACTGGAAGGGGATAACAAAGAAGCTTACCACCAACATGAAAGAGATGTCAAGCATGAGTCATATTGAAGAACAGACAAAATAGCATAGGATTTGGACTTTGATACCATTTTTAGCATCCAGATTTCTGAAAAGAATTGCACACATTCTTAATAATAAATAAAGGCATAATTGCTTACTCGAGATGGGAGAAAATTGTAGAAGAGGTGGATGGAATCTTGCTTCCCTGCTTTAGCTGAAACAACGAAGGCCAATGATGTTTAGGCTTAACATCATCTGATTCTTATAACCCAACCTTGAACTCTCTTCATACAATTTTTACTTCTTTTTTTCTGTCTTCATCGTTCGAAAGCCAACCAGTCAACCACTTATTTCAATCGTCCGACCACTCGTACGCATTTCTTTTAAAAATTTCTTTTTCATACTTCTTTCATCCAGTTCATTGTTCAGACCGTAAAGTCAATCATCCCCGGGCCCCAATCCGAGTCGTACTTACTATTATATTTTCTAGAAATTAGTCGTCCGAATTTTATTTTACTTTTAGGCTAAAGTACACCAATGGTCACCAACTTTTAGTAAGCATTTATTTTAGTCACCTAACTTTTAAAATTTTTATTAAGATCCCAACTTTTTCTTTTATTTTGGTCCCTCTCGTTAACTTTCTTTAAAAATGCTAATTGGCAAGTTAACTCCCTTTCTTCCTCCATTTTCTTTTCAATTTGTTTTTCCTTGCTCTGTTTTATTCTCCTTTCAGTTTGCCTTATTGCCCTAAATCTCCTAAACCTTTTTTTATTTTTTGCTTTTTTTCAAGTATTCTTGCGTTTCTTTGATGCAAGATTTGAAGTTGGTATTTGAAGAAACCGCCATTGGTGCTCAAATGAAGCATCTTTGACAGTAGTTTGAGGTGATCTGGTCTAATGCAGCTTCAAAAATCAACCATGGGAAAGAAGTTGATTCACTGCTTTTTTTATTATCTTGTACAGTAATTTTTACTTTTTACCACCATTGACCCGAGTGACCATGATGCTTTAATGCAATTCAGAGATGGACTTGAGAATCCTGACCTCTTGAAGTGGCCTGAAACTGGTGGTGACCCTTATGGTCCTCCAAGCTGGAACCATGTGTATTGTGATGATGAGTCCCAGTTCACTCAAATTCATGCTCAAGGTCTCGGCTTGAAGGGTACTTTGCCACCAAACCTTAACAAAGCTCTCCATGCTCAACAACATTATTCTCCAAAGAAACCAGTTGAGTGGAAAAGCTACCATCTTGTAGTGGCTTATCCAATTTGCAGTATGCTTATTTGCATTACAACAATTTTGATTCGATTTTAGCTAATTTCTTTGATGGTTTAGAAGATTTGGAAGTGTTGGCATTGGATCACAACAATTTTAATGCCACAATTGGCTGGTCATTCTCTAAGGCTTTACAAAACTCAGTTCAATTGACTAACCTTTCTTGTATGAGTTGTAATTTGATGGGTTTATTGCCAGATTTTCTTGGTTCCGTGTCTTCTTTGACTAAATTGAAGTTTTCTGGCAATAGTTTGTCTGATGAAATTTCAAGGACCTTCAACGACGGTTCTTTGCAGATGCTTTGGCTAAATGGGAATCAATTCACTAGACCATTTGGTATAGTGACAACAATGGAGTTCCTCACAGCTCTATGGCTCCATGAGAAAGAAAAGAGCATATATCAATCAAAAAAATTATTTCATAACCATAGGAAAGCAAAATAAAACAGGAAAGTAGACTAAAATAGAGCAAGGAAAAACATAAGAAAATGGAGGAAGAAAGGAAGTTAACGGGAGAGACCAAAATGAAAGCGAACTAAAAATTGAATGATCTAAATGAAAGTTTTAAAAGTTCGGTGACTAAAATGAATGCATCCTAAATATTCGGTGACCAGTGGTGTACTTTACCCTTACTTTTATATCTAGTTGTCCGAAAATTATAATTTAAAAGTTGCGGTGTTATCCTTGGAATGGAATATGAACCGTAGGATCCTATGAGATCATACGTGGAAAAACGGTTTTGCTTTCTCACTATCATTCACCTACAATTTCTTTATTCAATTCATTAGATTAGATCTTGATAATCTCTACCCAAAGTCATTAAATCATTTCAAAATTTTTGAATTTCGTGAACTCGCTCTACATCGTCATCCACTGTCATATTGTCTTCGTCTTGGAGTATGTTCTTCCTCTCACCAACAACAATCTCACCATTATTCATATCTTTCATAGAGCCTCTGATCTTCGAGAACTCTAAAACTTGTACAAAATTTTCTTTTCTGATTGTAACTGTTCGAAATTAGTGACCCATTTATAATCTTACTATTAATTGAGCCTCATTTGTAATCTTATAATAATTGAGTAACATATGGTGTAATTTATCTAACAAAAATGTTAAAAGTATTTCCTAACGACACCTTCTGAAGTTCGTTTCATTTTTAACCAAATGATATATTTGTAACAATCAATTAATTAGATGACTCGTTTATCACTTTTAGAAATTGGATAACCCATTTATAATTTTGTTAATAATTAAGTGGTTTATTTGGTATTTTACCACTTTATTTCTGTCGCTCGAGAGTTGTGCGCGTTGTCTTTTTGGTTCTTTTAGATGTTGGTTCACCAAATTTTCAATTCAGTTCATAATCGCTTCTAATTCATCACTTTAAAAGCTACAATACTCAAAATATACATCAAATTATTTAAATACAATAATCTACAATTGTATTTTTTTGTTATCTAATTTCTTCCTTCGTTTGATTTTAAAAAATATTTTTTTTTGTTTTTATTTATTTTTGTTTTTAAAAATTGAAAACATATTTAATAAATACAAATAAAATTTTGCGGTCAGTAATAAAAGTAGGAAAATAAGGCCAGTACATATATTTTTTTATAATCAAGTGTGTTTTTTAATGTGTAATAGGAAGGACCATATAGGGCCTTAAGAAAAGGAAAGTTCCAAAATGAGTAAAATTAAAAGTTCGGAAGGGAAAGGCAAAAGATTGGTTGTGGGTATGGTAAAGTACATGGGGAAGCACAATTATGTAGTATTTTATTAATTTTAAATTATATTATACTCGTTTTTTTATTTTAAAGTCAATTTATTATATACAATAAAACAATAAATATTTAATTTTTAGAAAACTGAGGAGCTTGTTTTTAATAAATTGCAATGGCCCTAAAACATGTGAACCGCCTCTGCTAATTAAGGGTAAAACACAACACCAAACTACTCTTATTTTTCTATTTTGGCCATCAAACTAATTGTGTTAATAAAATTATCACTAACGTTACGTTTTGTTATCATGTTAGACATCGACCGTTAAAAATATAACAATGATGTCGTTGGGAGGGGACTCAAACCCCCCAACCCTTTGCATGAGTGCCCAAAGGCCAAGCCACTAAGCTAAGATAAATCTTTGTGATATTTTCACTAAAACTTTTATTTAATGTATACTGTGTCACAACCTCAAATTTATACTAAAATGTAAATGAAATGGATTGAACTTAAAACTTCTCAAACATGGGTTGGATATTTAACCAATATGTCAAATAATACAATTAATATATTTTTAACTAAGCTAATATTTAACTTAACTTTTTTATTAAAATTATCAAAATTAGAATTATTTTTCCACTTCATTTGTGAATAAAAATAAACTAATTAAATAGCTATTTTTATATAAAATTAATACTAAATCACTCTAAAAACTAATTTTTATTTTTTTATGAAACTAATATTACTACCATGTAATCACACCGATATATTAAAAAACTAATATTAAATGGTTCGATAATATTTATTTTATTAAAATTAATATTCTAAAAATAAATATAAAGTTAATATTAAATCACTCTAAAATTAAATGTTTTAAATTTTCAAATAATTTAAAATATTACTATATAGTAAATAAATATTATAAATTTAATTTTTATAATTATTAAATATTAATTTTATAAAAAAATAAATAATTTTTATTTATAAATGAAGTGAGAAAATAATTCTAATTTAGTCTGAAATTTTAATAATGATTTAAGTTAAATATTAGTTTAGTTTAAAATATATTAATTGTATTATTTGATATATTGGTTAAATATTCAATCAATGTTTGAGAGGATTTAAGTTCAATCCACTTTATTTACATTTTAATATAAATTTAAAGTTGTGACACATTATAATCTAAAAAAAAGTTTGAGTGAAAGTTTTACAAAGATTTAGCCTAGCTCAATTGCTAGATGTTAAGCAATTATACAAAAGGGTTGAGGGTTTAAGTCTCCTTTCTAGTAGAGGTGTGTAAAATAATCCGTAACTTGAATCAAGCTGTTAGCCATGTGAGTATTACAAGTTTACGTTTGTATATTTTGTTCGCTGCAAAATAATGTATGTATTTACACTGGCTTAATGTCTCATTATATCTGTACTTTACTTTTTTATCGATTACTTTTCTCTATTTTGTCTTACTCGTTATCTATCGATTACTTTTTTTTATTTTGTCTTACTCGTTATCCTATATTATTTTCTGCAGAAAAAATATCATTAACGTTACGTTCTATTATCATTTTGATCACTGATTATTAAAATTTTTACCGTTGGGAGGGGACTCAAACCCCCCAACCCTTTGCATGAGTGCCCAAGGCCAAACAACTAAGCTAGGATAAATCTTTGTGAAATTTTCACTAAAACTTTTATTTAATGTATACTGTCTCACAACCTCAAATTTATACTAAAATATAAAAGAAGTGGATTGAACTTAAAACCTCTCATGTTATTTAACCAATATATCAAATAATACAATTAATATATTTTTAATTAAACTAATATTTAATTAAAATTATTAAATTAGAATTAATTTTTCACTTCATTTGTAAATAAAAATAAACCAATTAAATAACTATTTATTTTTTATAAAATTAATAATAAATCACTCTAAAAACTATTTTTTATTTTTTATAAAACTAATATGACTACCATGTAATCACACTAATATATTAAAAATTAATATTAAATGGTTCAACTATATTTCTTTTATAAAAATTAATATTTTAAAAATAAATATTAAATCACTCTAAAATCAAATATTTTAGATTTTCAAATAATTTAAAATTATATTATATACTTAATAAATATTATAAATTTAATTTCTATAATTATTTAATATTAAATTTATAAAAAAATAATTAATTTTAATTCATAAATGAATTGAGAAAATAATTCTAATTTATTCTTAAATTTTAATAATAATTTAAGTTAAATATTAGTTTAGTTTAAAACATATTAACTGTATTATTTGATATATTGTTTAATTGTTGGGAGTTGGGCAATTATACGAAGGGTTAAGGGTTTGAGTCCTATTTTCGGCACCAAGTCTTGTTTTATTTTCTTTGATTTTATTTGACCAATAATGTAGTGCCACGTGTCATTACCGTATTAGTCAAGTAAAATAATTAGATAATATTAGTGACTGATGGTGTAGTTTACCGGGCAAATAAACCCTAAAGTGTTGTCGAGCTGATTACGCCTCTTACTTTCATATTGAGATCTGAACTTCCCGATAATGGTTTATACTCGAACAAAACATGTCTTGATTTTTTGTTGCTTTCATCAACCATAGAAATCTCTTTTAACTCTTCTTATGTTGGTTTCGCAGGAAACAAGAATTGGAACGAGGCTCGATCGATGCAGAAGACACAGGTTTTTTTTTTTTTTTTCATTTTATGCTAAACTTTCCATAAAATTTTGATTTCATTTTGATGTACTATATGATCTGATTGCAATTTAACTTGATCTATTCATTCGTTCAATTACCGTATTATCTGATAGGTCTCTTTTATGTTCTCAATTAATTATGAAAAACAAGATTTGAAACAGCTTGAATTTGGGGGGTTTTCTGCTATTAGAAAAATAAAAGTGTATAAGAACTCAATAATTTTTGTAAACGAAACCCAGCTAATATTGCAGCAGAATGTTGAGACTCAAGTTGGGTAAGTTTGCGAATTTATATGTAAAAAGATAAAAATGGAAAGAGTTGTGAAAAAAATACTCGGTGAAGGATCAATAGGTGCAATTGTATATTTTTTCCTCTCTTGAAATGATTACTTACATAGGGATTTAATTAGCAGTCTCTATATAGCGGTAGTGGCACCGTCTGATATCGTTGTTGTAGAAAATAACTGTGTGAAGCGGAATCGCACCAATATCAGTCGATCGCAGGCGCTATTTAACGGATAACGGTCAATTGCGACCATAACGGGCACGGCAGCTGTGGTTGCAGTGACCGTGATAGCATTTGTTACATATTTATCCCTAGTGTTTGCATGATTACTTGACTTATTTATGCCCAGTGTTTGCATTTGCAGTGATTCATCGGTGGCGCCAATTGCGGTTCCCCGGGGTGAAATGAGTTCTGTGGGATCAAATGACCCGCACCGAGGTAGTGAACTGCGATGGCGTCTAGCGAGTTCAGTGGGAGCACACAAACATAGATCCCTCAGGCTTAAGGTCTGTATATTAAGCATTCTTTTCTAGAGTTCCTTATTGCTTAATTTCCTTGTTTCTAACTAATTAACATTGACAGAGAAGGATTACTAAGAAAACTTTGGCGAGAAGAATTAGAAGGTCGAGAGACGATATGGAAGAGACTAGGAAATATCAAAGGCAAGTTGCAACAGAATACGAAAAAATCGAAAACCAGTGTGAGCAACTAAGGAAAGAAACTCAGCTCGTATGGCATCAAAGTGCTAACACCCAAATCCGGTTGGCCATCATGTTCAAAATCTTGAAAGCACGAGAAGAAGGCGATTCTGCTCTGGCGTCTCACTTGGTTCAACTGCTTGGGTCAGTTCCCTTGTTTATCATATTTTGTTGGCTTTCCTAAAGCATGACGAAATTAACGTTAAATTTCCTTTTTCCTTTTCAGCGAAATAAGTGATATAATGGCGTTAGAACTGAAACAAAGCAATGATGGCGCAGGAAGAACCTGAATCAAGCTATTAGCCATGTGAGTATTACAAGTTTATGTTTGTATATTTTGTTCGCTGCAAAATAATTTATGTATTTACAATGGCTTAATGTCTCATTATCCCTGTACTGTACTTTTTTTTTTATCGATTACTTTACTCTATTTCTTAGTCTTAGGTTGCCCTTGTATAAGTTTTTTTCTCTGTTACTCGTGTACTTTAATTTTGCCTTACTCGTTATGCCATGCTTTTTATGTGAAAAAATTTATTTGATGTAATTAGAATATAACACGTGTCATAAAAATGTCAAAAATTCTAAAATAGCTATAGATTTAGGGATGGATACGGAACCCGAATCTGATGGGTTCTGACCGAACCCAACCCGATAGGGTCGGATTTTTTTTAAAAAAAATCGGGTTCAGGTCGGATGGAATATGCTCAAAATTCGGGTCGGGTGCGGGTTTAGGGTGGAAATATCCGACCCGACCGGAGACTAATTATGTTTTTTTCCCCTAAATTTGTTAGTGATATTTATAATAATACTCCTTTTATATATATTTTTTATAATTAAGTCCATAAAATTAATTTTTTATTTACAATTTAGTCCTTCAAATTATAATTTTTTATGATTAAGTCCCCTAAAATTATTATTATTTTCAATTAGGTCCCTAAAATTATTTTTTTTATATAGGTCGGGTCGGGTCGAGTTTAGTATATTTATTTTCGGGTCGGGTCGGATGCGAGTTTAGGATATTTATTTTCGGGTCAGGTTCGAGTGGGCCAAAAACCCGACCCGTGCCCATCTCTATATAGACTTTAGAATTAATGTTTTGAATTTAGATTTTTTTTTAAAAAAGAATGCAATTATTCCTAATTTATTTATAAAAACTAAAATTCCATAAAATTGTTAAAATTAAAAAAATCATAAAAATGTTTAGAAGTCCCAAAAAAATCTAGTTTTTTTTGAAAATAAATGTTGGCTTTTCAGATTTCTTTTTTCATTTTTATAAATTTTAATTGTTTGATTTTAAAGCATTTAGAAAATAAAAAAAATCTTAAAAATGAGAAGGAAAAAAAACCCTAGAAGTATATATGAAAATCTATAATTTTTTTAGAATTCATGTTTTGGACTTATATTTTCTCTTGTAATTATGTTTATTTTTTTAAAAAAACGCAAAAAATCCTAAAAATATATTTAAAAAATCTATAATTTAGAACGTGTTTTGAAGTTATATTTTCCCAAATTGGTAATTACGTATTAATTTGTTTTTAAAAAATAAAATTCATAAATTTGATAAAATTAAAAAAATCATAATTTTTTGAAGGGTAAACTAAAAACTTCACAACTCAACTTTTTTTCGCTCCTATTTTGGTCACTAAACTTTAAAAAAAATTCAATTTGATCATTAAATTGTTGAATTGATTTTCTTGGTCACTCACTCATTAAATCAAATACTTGAGGGTGATGTGGCGGTCAGAATGCATGTTGATGTGGACTATTTTTTTACTGACATAGCAGTCGCATGCTGTCCACGTCTTTTTTTCTTTTCTTATTTTATTTTATCTTCTTCTCTCAAAGATGAAACTTTTACACCTTAATCCATGTGTTGTCGGTGTTGGAACCAAAATTCTCCAATGCCTTTTCCAACCACTCAAGACACTAATGAACTTGCCTCATTGTCCTCTTCCGTATTATCAACCAAAATTTAGAAGTCGTGAAACCTCAAACCACTATGATCTACAATCTTCATTGTCTGATCAATGTGAAATTAAGATATCTAGCTTGTCTCCTCCTCCACTTCTTCACCGTTGGAATTTGGAAGAAGATGCTCCATCAACAGGAAAATCAAAGAAAATTCGAAATTAGGGTTTTCACAAAAAAAAAAAAGTTGGGGCCATCTCATAATTTGTAAAAAGTTAGATACAAAGTCATAAGATTGTTGCGTATTTATCGGCATAGTGATTAAATATGAAAAATTTGAAAATTCTACTATTAAATTGAGAATTTTTAAATATTAGCTCTAGTTTACAATGCCCTTATATGCTCCACTTCTGTAGTTTCTATATATAGTGCTGCAGCTTTCTCATTAGCTTGTTGGCATTTATTCCCTCACACTTCACCTTTCCTAAGTTTCTATTTTTATTGAGCTTTATTCTTCCCAGTAATTTCTGCATCACATCACTAGACAACATCATTGAAATTGAAATTGAAATGCACCGTCTTAAAAGATGAAAATAGCCTAATTTAAGAAGTAGAACAACTGAAGATATACAAATTACACATAATATGATTGCACTTTACAGAGAATTTTGTCACTCATGCTTCACATCGGAGTTGCTATTATCTCACTGCAAAAACGAAAACAAAATTGAGACAATTTTTAGTCGCTTCATTTTTCATTTCCTTCTTTTTGTTCTTCAACTTTCTTCGCTAATTATCGTACAAAAGTAAGCCAAAAAGAAACTGAGAAGCCATAAATTCGATCTTTTAAGTACGATTTTCTACTTTATATATCAATTAATTAGATATAGGAAGGAATAGGAAAGATAGAGCTGACCGAAGCAAGTGAGTGAGATGAGCAGCCTTAGTGAACTCATTTTCTTCTTTGGCCTTGATAATTTGGAACATGAGAGCTAGACGAAGCTGAGTTTGTGTGCTTTGTCGAATGATTGCATCAGTTTCTTTCCTCAGTTGCTCGCATTCTTCTTCAATGGCTCCCAATTTCTCCCCAACTTGTCTTTGTCCTTCTCTCATCATCTTCTGCTCTTCACTTATCTCTTCCATCTCCCCTTTCAACTCCACAACTCTCCTCCTCGTCTCTTTCCTTTCGTACTTTTTCTGTAAGCCAAAGACAAACCTATTAATTACTATAATTTTCTATACGATGATTATTTTATAAAGTGACGGTTGGCTTTTTTAACAATTAAATAGTTTAATGATTATTTTGTAATATTTAACAAATTCAGTGACCATTTTGTGACAAATAATATATTAATCTAATTGTCATGTTAGACGTTTAACGGCATCTAATTTATCTTGTAACAAAACCAAACTTTAATGTCTATTTTGTAATTTTTAAAAGTTTAATGATTAAAATAAATATTTTAATATAATTTAGTGATGATTTAATTTTACCCTAAAAATTAATAAAATAGTGATACATGATAACTTTTTAATCTCATTTATGTATTTTTTTTAAATGGATCTCATAATAATTAATAGGATAATAACAAAAGTTCCTCAAATTGATTTTGTTTTAAAACCAATCATTTGAGATCAGAATGATTCGGTAAAATGCAAATCCAACGGTTTAAACTTCATCCAACACATCTATGTGCCATCTTAGACATTAACGTGTATTATTAATAAAATAAAAATAATCATTAATACATATTACATGAAATCATTGGTGAAACATTTAAAAGAAAATTATATCATAAGTCTTTCTCACCACGTTATTCATGGTTTCAACCAATAAAAAATATCTATTTCATTAATTTTTCCATGTCATCTTTTTACCAAGCGAATCTTCACTTGGTAATAACTGTTTTTTAATTTAATTTAAAGTGAATATAAGTAAAAATTTACTTGGTAAAAAGATAACATGATATAGATTAATGAAATAAATGATTTTTATTGATTGAGATCATAGATGATGTGGTGAGGAGGGCCCATGACATAATTTATCTATAGGAGATGAACTCGGCTCACCACATCATCAGTGGTCTCAGCCAATAAGACTCACTCATCTCATTTGTTCCCAAAGTGAATTTTCACCTGTTTCCTATATGTAAATAAGGAATAAGTAATTACTTAGAAGTTACTTTGAGATTGGTGAATCTTATTGGCTGGGACCATGGATGACGCGGTGAGCCGAGTTCATCTAATAATTTCTCCAAAAAAGGGGCAGATGAATTTTGTTCATCTAAGACATTTCACTCAAAACAGATTATTTTTTATTAAGTAGTAAGATAATTATATTTTCAAAATAAATATTAAAATTCGAACTCACACAAAATAAAATAATATAAACATCCTTAACAACTCGACCAATTAATACATCTCTAAAACAAATTGTTTCTGACTTTGTGCCCAGAATGTGTTTTTGGTACATTTATGAGTTCTCCAAGATGACTTTCTTAAGTCTAGTTATTAAGACATGAAACAAAAGCTTTATTATGGTTGGGTTCCCCAAAAGCAATATATACTTTACTAAAATCTATCTCTCTCTTGGAAGTTCATAAACAAATATGATAATAACAAACCAGTACAATGAAAACCGTAAAATATTTGTTTTTTTTTTTAAACTGCGACAGTTGTGACAAAATTCATGTTAAAGAAATTAAGAAAAAGATACACCCAAGTCACTCGAAAATTAGTTTGATTATAAATGAGTCATTTTTATTTTAAAAGTTATAATATAACCACTCAATTAAAAATGTTATAAATAAGCCATTGTGTAACACCTGCATAAAAAAATTATAAGGGAATTGCAGCCAAGGGGATTTGACCCGTGACCTTAGTTGCACAAGTAAAGGAGGTAACCTTTTGAGCCAAGACACTTGTGTGATATGGGATTACCGTAATAAAATAATAATCTTATCCTTGTTCGGTTATCATGAAAATGATAGAACCAAAGTGAGACCTTTCATCTCCCATTTTAATTCGAATCGTTTTTCCAGAAAACCCAAAATATCTTTCACCTACCCCCTAATCTGTCGTCGTCCGATCTACCACACCGCCGGGCCGTGTGTGTCACCGCCGGCACGCATCTGACTGCCTGACCAGCCCGAACAAAACCCCCTATCCACTCGCTCAACCGATGTTGTAATCGACGGGAATCAAAGGTTATAGGTTCGACGAACCTAGGTTTAAAATCCCTTCGGTCCGTCGTTGATTTCGGTCGTCACAGACATCTGTCCGTGGTTTGGTTGCCATTACCGCCTTCCCCTCACTGAGATGAGTCAGACCTTAGCCACAGATCACTTGATCGTTGACGTTCGAGCCTCCGCCGGTGTTTACCCATTTTAGTAAGTTTCGGTGAGTTTTCGTGTTTTTTGGCTTGTTGGTTGCTTGGATCTGGTAATGGATGAGTTGTGGTTGTTTTACGGTTAAAATATGCATTTTGGGGCAATTTTTCGACCGTGTAGGGCCGTGCGTGAGCTCCACGCACCGGCCGGTACGATTTTCGGCCGCCATGATCGGTTCGCCTATAAACCGATCTTGTCCAATCCGGTTCAGCCCAATTTGACCCGGTTTAACCCGAACCCGATCCGAACCCGACCCGACCGAGTCTACTCGTTTGAGTCAACACGTCTGAGTCAACTCAGTTGACTTAGATTAATGATGTCATGCTGACGTCATATTGACGCCAGCGTTAATTTTGACTTTGACCAAATGGTCAAATTTTCTAAAAATTCATATTTCACGTTTTTCGACGTCCTGAGTCCGTTTTTGAAGCCCGTTGCGCGAAATTTTAACCCGAAAGCCTCCAAAATTGACCTTAAACCTGAATATGCATTTTATCGAATATTTTTATTTAAGGGTAATTATAGTTGAATAAAGGACTGATAAAGATCTTTATTGGTTAAAAGTACTCAGGATCTCCCGATCGTGCTTACACCCAGCCCAGCTCGTCCCGATCTGCTCAGCCTCGTGAACCTATAGTGACTCGTATGGCTTTAAAATACTCAATTAATAGTTCTAGTGAAAATATGATTCTTGTAGTAATCTTGATCTTTTTTTTATCTAGGATCCAGCACTGTAGCTGAGCGTGGTTCCGGTGCCCGATAGATTATCCAGCACTCGTATGGCTATTTAAATGTTTTATTAAATATTTTATAAAACTGATTATGTGCACATGACCGACATGGTAATTTTGCATAAATGTAACTTGTCTTTGAATTTAAGCATGATTATATTGTAAGTTTGATGCATGCCCTAGTACCTGATATGACAAGTATGCTTTATGGTTACTGTTATTGGATCATGAATATGTTTATTAATTACTACATATTATAAGACTGCCTGTACTGAATTAATGGGGTACTTGGGGTTATGATATGAAGTTATAAAGGTTCAGTCCTGATCTGGATAGTAATTCTGCTCGTATAAGGTTTCTATGCTTCGCTAGGGTAATTTTGCCGGTATTCGGTTCCTATGCTTCAGCTAGGGTAATTCCGCCCGGACCTAAGGTATTCCCTTAAGATGGTACCCAAGCCCAGTGAGTTCGGGTTAATGCCTATAAATATGTATACGGTACCATTCTAGTGAACTGTATCCTGGAGTACAGATGAAGGGTAGAAAGATTTATAGGAAAAACTTTAATTGCTCTTGTAACATATTTTACTGAAATGATTCATGTTTGTCTAAATTAAATATAATGTTTTTATGCACTATTGGAGCACACTGGGCTCCTAGCTCATACCCCAAATTTTTTCCCTTTCAGATACTTCTAGATAGGCTTCTCAGACTTGGTACTTGGAGGATCTACACACTCTGCTCACATATATTTTGATGTAATGTTTTTATCTTCCAAACTGTCTTTATTGGGTGGCATGGGCCTATATTTTGTTACAGTATACCTTATATGTTGTTCGTTATGGATTTATGATGTAATCATATTTTGATGAAGATTTTACTGATTATCTTAACTTATTTATGCATGGGATGACTTTATTACTTGGCTTGACTTCTAAACTTTCAAATAATTTTTATGGTTAAAATTTTTAGTAAGGAATGTGACCTCCCAGAGTTGGACTTTACGCATAGGCCGGTCTAGGGGTTACACATTGGTCACTAAAATGGATGAAAGATGGTGATGTAGTCTAGTATAATAACAATTTGGTCTTAATTTAAAGATTTTAATAAATTCAACCCTTCATATTTAAAAATTTTATCGGTTTAGTTTATGTTATTCTTCTAATTTGTTTGTTCTTCTCCCATAAATGTTATATTATTTTCATGTTGCAGTTATCCCAACTGATGTTTTTATTAGTAACTTTTTATTGTTTTATGGTAGAATGCAATTATTCAACTACTTCTTTGATTCGATGAATTCATTTGATTTGACAGTATTGTAAAAAAGATTAAATAGGTTGAATTTATCAAGTTATTTTTAATTAGGACCAAATTGATCGAGTGTATAAGTGTTGAAAGTAAAACTATTATTATGTCAAACTACATTAGACATTCGTTTCAATTTTAAACGGAGTGATGTTTATAACTAAACTAATAATTGGTGACCTGAAGTGCATTACCCATGAATTAAATACCAATTCTCTAACGGTGCTCCCTACATCAATGTCTAAATACTCGAATTGAGAATAAAATAAAGTGGTATCAATTCCTAGATATAAATTCTTTCTTTCTTTTTGAGAAGTATCAACACCGAACCTTTTTTCTTAGTGAAAATAAATGTAAATACAAATAAATGGGATAAATTCTAGTTACATAGTGTAAGAATTTTTAATTTTTATACATTTTTTGGATCATTGAATGAGTAAAATGGATGGATGAGATTAACAGTGGGTTATGTGAAGATTATTATTATTTTTTTAAAAGTATTCAATCATCTATTTCATCCATCCAACAATCTAAAAACCGTACTTTTACACGTTTTTTGGATCATTGGATGAGTAAATTAGATGGCTGGGATTAACAGTAGGTTATGTGAAGATTATCACTTGACAAAAAAGTAAAGAGTTAATCTCAGCCATTTATTTTACCCATCCAACCATCCAAAAACCGTGTAAAACTATAGGTTTTACATTCTGTGTAATTGGATCCTATCCCTAAATATACATATAGCGAACACTATTTTTTGTTTTAATTAATTAACAGTCAAGATGATAGTAAGGATGAGCATTTTACCCGACCCGATCGAGTTGGATTTTTAATAAAAGAATCGAGTTCGAATTGGGTCAGATTTTTATTAAGGGTAAGGTCGGTCGGGTTCGGGTTTAGGGTAAAAAATATCCGACCCGACCCGGGTCTAATAGTGTAATTTCTCCTAAATTTATTAGGAATATTTGTAATAACACCCTTCTTTATATATTTTTTATAATTAGGTCCTTAAAATTGAATTTTTATTTACAATTTAGTCCTTAAAATTATTACTTTTTACAATTAAGTCTCCCAAAATTATTTTTTACAATTAAGTCCCCAAAATTATTTTTTTTCTATAGGCTGGGTCAGGTTTAGGGTTTTTGTTTTCAGGTCAGGTTCGGGTTTAGTATAATCGGTTTCAGATGGGCCAAAAATCCAACTCGTGCCTATCCCTAGATGATAATAGTTAGAAGAAGCGAAACTATAATAAACAGCAAAGAAAAAGTGAATATTAGAAACAACGTCAACACATTTGTTTGTTGGATAACATAGTTATAAACAGTTGTAGATTTGTATGTGTGCAGCATTAACAGCAAACGTGGGTAAAAACTAAAGTTTGAATCTCGTTAACAACATTAATTTGAGATCCATTAATTAACCTAGTGGCTAAAGATGTCATCTTGTCCCATCTTGTATGGGTTTGAATCCCGACATGAGAATGTAATACACCTCTATTTAATCAAAACAAGATCAATTTAATTTGCAGATAAAAACAAACAAGCAAACCTTGAGCTCCATACGAGATCGGTGGCTTCTCTTCTTGATGGCTGGCAGAGGGTGCAAACGAGTCAGAGAAAACAAAGTCATTCTATTTGACAAGTCGTGCTCTTTTTATTCTCAAATACCACTCGCCATATGCATAAGAGCAAATACATGAAGCACAGCCTATTATTATATATAGGAGTAATGTTACGGGAAAGAAAATCGGATGATGACATGTTATCATTAATAAAATTATAATTTATGCATCATCCATGTAAAAGAAAACAAGTTTAGACATTTTATTTAGATAAATGTTTTGGTAATACTATTATGATAAGTTGTTTATTGATTATAAAACTATTTACTAATTTAGTGTATCATTTTTAAACTTTTTTTTAAGTTAATATATTTTTTTAAAAAATAAAAACGTTAAGCTCAACAGTTATTTAACAAATGGAAAAGGCAAAAAAAAAACATCCAATTAATGTATGCCGATATATTTTTACATGAAATAACAAAAGCAAACTATAATGTCTACTATAAAAATATTATTGTAATTTAATGTTTCATTGAAAAACGAATGTATCTTATAGTGTATAACTAGGTTTGTTTAAACAAATAATGTATCTTATAGATAATTATGAGGGCAAAGTTTCAAGTACTAATACAATATGTTTAAATAAAAGTATAACCACGAGATGAAAAATGAGACAAATATTTATCTTTGTTTTTGGTGCAAACGAGACTATAAATTGTGATAGTTTAAATGAAAAATAAGTGTTTAAATTATATTTTTTAAAATTTTAAGTGCTTAAAGTATTTTTTTTGTTCAAAATAGGTGCCTGAAGTTGACATCGTTATAATTTTAGGTGTCCGGTAGTTAACTACTATTTAAAAATTTAGTTAACCAATCAAGACACGTAAAAATAATTTGATTTTTTAAAGTGAATATTAGAAACAACGTCAACACATTTGTTTGTTGGATAACATAGTTATAAACAGTTGTAGATTTGTATGTGTGCAGCATTAACAGCAAACGTGGGTAAAAACTAAAGTTTGAATCTCGTTAACAACATTAATTTGAGATCCATTAATTAACCTAGTGGCTAAAGATGTCATCTTGTCCCATCTTGTATGGGTTTGAATCCCGACATGAGAATGTAATACACCTCTATTTAATCAAAACAAGATAATTTAATTTGCAGATAAAAACAAACAAGCAAACCTTGAGCTCCATACGAGATCGGTGGCTTCTCTTCTTGATGGCTGGCAGAGGGTGCAAACGAGTCAGAGAAAACAAAGTCATTCTATTTGACAAGTCGTGCTCTTTTTATTCTCAAATACCACTCGCCATATGCATAAGAGCAAATACATGAAGCACAGCCTATTATTATATATAGGAGTAATGTTACGGGAAAGAAAATCGGATGATGACATGTTATCATTAATAAAATTATAATTTATGCATCATCCATGTAAAAGAAAACAAGTTTAGACATTTTATTTAGATAAATGTTTTGGTAATACTATTATGATAAGTTGTTTATTGATTATAAAACTATTTACTAATTTAGTGTATCATTTTTAAACTTTTTTTTAAGTTAATATATTTTTTTAAAAAATAAAAACGTTAAGCTCAACAGTTATTTAACAAATGGAAAAGGCAAAAAAAAAACATCCAATTAATGTATGCCGATATAT
This sequence comes from Hibiscus mutabilis, assembly GCA_019671005.1. NCBI lineage: Eukaryota > Viridiplantae > Streptophyta > Magnoliopsida > Malvales > Malvaceae > Hibiscus > Hibiscus mutabilis. The sequence continues at coordinate 36,596,740 of CM033752.1, read as the reverse complement.
TTTTACATGAAATAACAAAAGCAAACTATAATGTCTACTATAAAAATATTATTGTAATTTAATGTTTCATTGAAAAACGAATGTATCTTATAGTGTATAACTAGGTTTGTTTAAACAAATAATGTATCTTATAGATAATTATGAGGGCAAAGTTTCAAGTACTAATACAATATGTTTAAATAAAAGTATAACCACGAGATGAAAAATGAGACAAATATTTATCTTTGTTTTTGGTGCAAACGAGACTATAAATTGTGATAGTTTAAATGAAAAATAAGTGTTTAAATTATATTTTTTAAAATTTTAAGTGCTTAAAGTATTTTTTTTGTTCAAAATAGGTGCCTGAAGTTGACATCGTTATAATTTTAGGTGTCCGGTAGTTAACTACTATTTAAAAATTTAGTTAACCAATCAAGACACGTAAAAATAATTTGATTTTTTAAACTTTTTGAAGAAAAAACCCAATATTTTTAAAAATTTTAGAAAATCCCAAAATTTTATTTTTTTACAATACGGTCCCTAAAACCCTAAAAATTTTCAAACCCAAACCTTAAAATTGTCACTGTTTTCGCTGTCGATCGCCGCTCTTGAACCCACTCCTTTGCTCGCCGGACTTAGCGGTCATTTTCCTCAACATAGTGTCGCCGGAAACAACGAACGGTGTGCCTGTCGAATGTCGAACGCGAAATCAACGTTTAGCTGGCACGCCATTCACTAGTTGGCACGCCATTCGCAATTTTCGGTGAGCGGAGGAGTGGGTTCAGGGGCAGTGTTCGACGACAAAAGCGGCGGCGATTTTAAAGTTTAGGTTTAAAATTTTTTAGTGTTTTAGGCACTGTTTTGTAAAAAATTAAGAATTTCAAGATTTTCTAAAAATTAAAATGTATAAAAAATTGTTTTAATTTTTAATTTGACAAAAAATAAAATAAACATGTCACATGACATGTTTTGATTGGTTAACGAAATTTTTTTAATGGTAGTTAACTACCGAGCACCTAAAATTATAATGGTATAAATTTTAAGCACCTACTTTTAGCAAAAAAAAATACTTTAAGTACCTAAAGTTCAAAAGTAGTATAATTTGGACACTTTATAGATATTGAATGCATGTAACCTTATGAACCAACTAGAATAAATCTCGGGTTTCCCTTTGTTTTACTTTTGAATCACAAACAAACAATTCGTCGAGCAAAATCTCCGAAAACATCTCTTGGTTCAGCTATTGTGAAAGAATAATTTCAATCCTATACTATTTTCCTGACGCTGAACACGGCCTCAGACCACTGTCAAGTATAAAAGAATGATGAAGTTGCCTTCAGCTTCGGAAGTACAGTCATCAAACGTTGAAGCGAAACAGCATTACGTCTCCTTCTTGTACTATGTATTCTTTACCCTCGGATCTCAACTGCAGAAAGTTCAATACCAGCAGAGACAGTGGAAAAAATATACCGAGCATTAGGTCCGAGATATAGAAAGAGGTGAAGTACATTCGGTAATGCGGATAGCTAAAATATGCTTCAAATCAAATGATAAAGAGGGAAAATATGAACATATATACAAGTTTGGGTGATGTTGGATAGGGCCATAGGAACTTATGTTACATTGATTCAGATGTGTCGGATATAGGTATGTATCAGCCACAGGTATGCTTTAACTTTTTCTGGAGTTTTCACATGTATTTGTGGGTCTTGATGGGTCGAATACTCATGCCCATCTCCAGTTGTGAACCTCATGCTAGGTATTAAGCACATACCATTCAATAATTTTATTACGGATTTGAAGTTTAAATGCTAATAACAATGAAACAACTTACAAGTCCTTTCTCTCTTGCCGCTGCTAGTGAACCAGCCGCGACAAAATCATCATAGGATACCTGTTAAGAACAAGAAAGTTGTTCATAAGAGGCAGTTACGGAAAGTACAAAGCAAGCATATATTTCATCTCATGATCAATGATTAAACGGCAATTCAGTGTATGATTAAACATCTTAAGGTGAAACGAGATGCAAGTGAATGCATATTTGAATTTTCATATAACTTAGAAAGAAGAACATGTTTGAAAAGGTAAAAGATGCTCATGTTCAGATTAAAGAATCATGTCTCAAAAATGTAAAACATTGTTTCTTTTTTTCATTATCTTATTCGGCATATACCGAACAATCATGCACTTTTGACATAGCCAAATGGCCCCATAATATTATCCCTCTTATTTAGGCCAGTATCCAATGAATTCCATGACTTTCAATAGAATGATTTTCTATACAGTTTGCTGATGACCGCAGGGAAAGTAGCTCACTGCGATGCTACAGGCAGGTTTCATTGTTAAAAAAAACTGGACCAGGCTGGCAGGTCAGAACGGAAGGAGTGGCACATCTTATCAAGCACGATTCATTTTACCATTCGATTTTTGTGTTGGCTAAAATTCAGTTGAACTGGTAAAAAAACTGGTTCTAAACATTATTTTAATCCTTATTTAATACTAACATTACTTTTTTAATCTTTAAATTCTATCCTTAATATCCAATCAGTTTAACAGATCCAACCGGTTGAACCGGTAACCAGAGGTTTCACCATGTTGACCTCTGATCCAGTTTTTTAAACATTGCCAAGCTCATAGAAGCAAAACGATTGAATTTACCTTTTTGGAGCAAAACACAACGGAAAGGATACAACCAAATAGCAGGAAAAGAAAAGAAAAAACTGTCCATTCAGCCACCTTGAGCTGATGCAGACGGGAGGAGAAAAATCTGAATATATATGAGATGGAATCCACCAAATTACTGTATATGCTTACCGTCTCAGCACGAATGAAGCCTTTCTCAAAATCAGAGTGAATAACTCCGGCAGCTTGAGGAGCAGTCATTCCTGATCAAAAAAGAAAAAAATAGACAACATTGGAACATGTATCTAAGATTCATGACACAGATAAGACTGCCTGCACATGGTACGGATCAAACACCAGCACAGCTAAAGCTACCTGCAAGTATTGTCCATGCTTTTGATTCCTGTAGCATTAAGAACAACACTTTCAACTAATGCAACAACTAAGGATTCAAGCAGAAATATAACTTCATAGGATTAAATAAAAACTGTCAAACTAAATCTGAGTGTCTTTTCACCTTCTCCCCAGATGTAAAGTACGTACGTAACCCTAGAAGGCTATATGTTTCTCTAATAAGGTTTCCAAGTCCACTTTCACTGACACCAAGAGATTTCAAGAATTCTGTTCTTTCTTCTGACGGAAGTTCAGTGAGCTCTGATTCAACCTGCAATGTTAAGCTTCCTCAGTTCCTCTGTAGGATACAATACTAGCTATATAACATCACTCAACAACAGGCGTTAAAAGAAGATATTTTTCTTTTATTTTAGTAAAAGATGGCAGAGCATTGATGTCTGCCAACAGGCTCAAGCACATCTGAGAGAGAGGAGGCAAAGGTCTATATACTACTTGCCTTATAATATGCTTTTCAAAAGTATAACCAAACCTGTGCAGAAATTGTTACAATTCCAGATTGCAATTCAGAAGCAAGATTCATCACTTCGTTAACATAGGGATTATTTCCAGGCTCGGCAAGATCTGATTCTGCTACATTAGCAACATATATGATTGGTTTCATAGTCAGCAAGCAAAGATGTTTCACAGCATCATTTTCGTAGTCGTTTAGTGCAACTGATCGTGCTGGTTTTCCATCCATAAGTGCCTGCTGAATCTTTTCCAAGGCAGATTTTTCAGCTTCCTCCTAAAATAACATAAATTTAAGAAAGTCAACGCTAGCACAAACACAAACCATGTTGGCGTATAGAATAGACAGAACAATAGGCAAAAGATAAGAGGCTACTCATGGTAAAACTGGAAGAGGAAAAATAACTTCACCTTTACTTTAGATTGCGGATCCCTCGCCTTTCCCTTTTTAAGCTTCTCCAATCTTTTCTCAATCTGCAGTTGTTATAAAAGATACAATACTTTCATATATCCCCATTTGGGTTTAGGCTGCCACAGGAATGTAATATGGTCATAAAGGAGTTCATAAAGGTTATTGGGAAAAAAGCATTCAAGAAAACCTATTTAAGGTTAAGGTTCCTTGAGAAAGAACAGCTAAGCAAATTTTTTGGCAGTTATGCATGGGTAAACACATAACACATAAACAGAAAATTATTAATTTGAATTCGTAGATAAATGTGTAAACAAATATTTCTGCACGGTAAGAAACCCAAGAATTACCAGACGTTGGAAATTTGACATTTACAGGATGCAATATGTGATGGCTATACACATAGCATAACTGCATGGATCCACATGATACAATGGATATGCAAAACAAATATTTCTCCATGGTAAGAAGCCCAAGCAATACCAGATGTTGGAAAAACTGACATAGATATGAAATGTATACATGCATATCATTTACTTGAAGCAATATGTGATGGCTATACAAATAGATTAGCTGTATGGATCCACATGATACAATAGATATGCAAAAAACACAAATAGTAATTTGATTCACATCACCATAAGCCATTAAAAATAGGACTGTGTTTGATCCACCCTTATTTGATAAAAGTGGGGTAAGTTTTGAGATTCGAGATCTCTTTGAATCAATACCATCCCAAGTGTATGAGGGGAGCAGTAAATGAGTAAAATCTTCTTAAAATTTTCTCTTAACATGTAAATTAGACACCACACAAACAATGCAGAAAGAATAGACATTGTAAGAGATGTTTTTGATGCACTCATATGATGATAATGTGTTCCAGAATATTAAATCACAATCCCCACTTTCTTCGAGAAAGATGCAGAAGTTGTATTAAAGCTCCATCAAGCATACCTGATCTAAATCTGAGAAAACAAGTTCCAAATTGATAACATCAATATCAGACTTAGGATCAACTTTTCCATTCACATGAACAATGTCATTATCCTCGAAACAGCGTACAACCTGAAACAATAATGAAATCAGCATTTGATTTTTTTTTTTTTTAAAAAAGTAAATGGTAACATAGCTGAGCTTTTGATTGGACAATGATAATGCATAAAAATCAACAGTCTCAAAATGAGTACTTTCATATTCAATTAAAAAGAATACAAGACTGTTCAGGCTGGGGAGTTTTTAGTTGGGTTCCTTAATTCTTCAATATATGAGTAGTCTCGTGTATAAGGATAAAGGAATGAGGAGTTTCTTATAATTTTAAACAACTAAAATATTGGAATAATGGCTCAATAATTAATATGATCCCTTGCCCAGTTGCCCTTAAATCAAAAGGACCTCTTTGTCTGCTTTTCCCCCAAAATCTAAACATTCAAAAAATGGAAGGAACTAAAATGGAAAAATACAGTATTTATCGTTGAAAAATACAACGTCTACATGTTTCTTGAAAATTTTCTTTGTTCATGCATAAAGATGCCGACTTAAAAAGAGATTAAAAAGAGAGGGAAAAAAATATCATTAAGGCAGTGCTGGTTTGAACTTCCAACTAAGATAGTCTGAAGGAAGTTCACCATTGAAAGGTTTTAGATTTAGCCTATGAAGCCTGGTCACTAATGTCAGGGATTGTCCAAGTGTCTGGCATGAGTGACAGACAGGGAAAAATATGCATCGGATATGACAAAGAATCAGACATGATCAAATAATAGTCAAGACACGGCAGGACACATGATGAAGAGGTTTTTTCTCCCAAATACGGAATCAACAAAGAGCGAATGCTCAATTGCTCATGTTCTAAGGAAGTTATCAAATGCAAAAAAAAAAAGAAGCAAAATAAAATAAAATAGAGAAAAAAGATAACATAGAGAAACAAGAACAAGAGTTAAATGATAGATTGAGAGAGAGTATTAAGCAATGAATCAATGTAAATATGTTACAAGGATTGAGAGTGTGAGGGAAAAAAGGTTGAGGCGGTGCAAAATGAAACATGCATGAAAAGAAAGATATTTGCATCTTATATTTGATTTAGACTGAGGCTGATACTCTCTCAAATATAAGGCTGAGGCCGAGGCTGAGGCTGAGGGAGTGTAATTTAGACTTAAGAGTATGATAATTTAGGGTCTTTGAGTTCAAGCTATTTGATCCAAATGAGTTTTTTACAGTTCAAGTTTTTAAATTCAGAATTGATTTTCAAAATTTGAATAGCTACTTGCATCTTATATTTGATTGAAAAGCATCAATTTTACATTATTGTATAAATTTCTTTTTATTACCCTATCTGATCCGTCCTGCTATCTGTGTCCTATTCTTCTGGAAAGTTCCATATCCATATCCTGCTGTGCCTGTATTGTGTCCATGTTTCCTAGGTTATATAGCTCTACTGAGATTGAAAGATATACAGATTTGGGTAAGTATTAGAAATGCATGCACCAGAGATTTAATATTATAAGTGAGGTAATGATTAACACATAGTATGGTATGCATTCATGCATAAGCTAAAGAGCTAAACTCCTCTCAGGAAAACTACGAAACTGGAACTCCATTAATTTCAGTTAGTGAAATGATGGCCCAGCTAGCATTTTATGCCTTTCATCATTTATCCTGTGTTTTCTTAAAAGACACATAAGAAAAGCAACCAGTTGTGCGTATGCAAATGCAGAATAGATTAGGTGAACGGTGGAAGAGAATAGAGAAGAACCTGAAGAATGGAGTCCACTTCACGAATATGTGATAAGAATTTATTTCCTAATCCCTACAAATAAACAACATATAAGAAATTAAGAAGCCTAATTGCAACAGAATCTGAAAAACAGATAAAATAGTATATTAAAACGCAAAATTTGCTTACATGTGAATGCATTTTATATCAGTGGGAACATAAAAAGGTATCCAACACAGCAACAAAAATAAATATCAGAATTTTTACCTCCCCTTGACTCGCACCTTTAACGAGACCAGCAATGTCAACAAACTCTATAGAAGCAGGGACAGCTCTTTGAGACTTGCCGAGTTCAGAAAGAACATGAAGCCGAGAATCCGGAACCGCAACAATCCCAACATTTGGCTCTATTGTACAAAACGGGAAATTAGCAGCTTGTGCTTTCCCATTTTCAACCTACAACATTTCATTCAAAATTCAATAATTCACTCACCAAAACCTATCTTATCAGTTCTAGTGAAGAAAATAAAAGAAAACCCAAAGCTCGAAATTGAGTGAAACTTACAACAGCATTGAAGAGAGTCGATTTGCCGACGTTGGGAAGACCAACAATGCCGGCTCTTAAGCTCATGGTTACTTTGGAAGAGTATAATCTCGTTTTGGACCCATTCAAAGAGGTGATGAATCGAGGAGTTCTGGAGAAAATGGAGGGTTTGGTTGGAAAAAGAGTTAGAGAAGAGAGTAGAGAATTGCAGGCTGTTCTTGCCATTTTAGAAGACAAAGGGTTCAGTGGATAAAAGAATACGGCCACTGGTTCTGGTTTGATTTTGGGTGGCTTATGGCCTTCAGGTTTTACAAGTTTTTTTGGGAAATATAAAATTTTGCTCATAATTTCTGTTAATTTCGAGATTATCTCTACTAGTTTCATTTTCTTCTAATTCCGTATTTTCCTGTAAATATGTCCTGCTATTATTGAGTCATTGACGCTTGATCATTTTTGGCTTATTGTTCTAAAAAGCCCTAATGAAATATAGAAAACACCAATTGAACTCTCATGTCCCAAAAAAATCTAATTGAATCCTTATAAAAGAAAAAAATGACTAATTTTGACAGTTAGTTAATAAATACATCAATAAAATGATTATACGTGACCCATTGTAAAATTGTTACGCCAATAAAAAAAAGAACATTGAATATTCATAAATTATTTTTCAACAAAAAATCATAAATCGTTAAAACACATAATTTTTTAACTTTAAAAAAATATAATTATAAAAATTTAATAATAAAAAATTAAAAGTCAACGTTAATCAAACAAGAGATAAGAACATCCAATCAAGTCAATAATAACAGAACATTTGACGTTGGCTGCATTATTTGGAATTAATAGAATCATGAATAGACAGAAACGAATTTTTATTACTCTTTTCTTTGTTGGGCAGAGATATTACATGTTTTAATAGAAATTTTTTATTTTTCGCTCTCTTTTTATATCTCTACTCAAAAATTAAATTTATAGTTTATGATTAAGGTTTAAGGTTAGAGTTTATAAAATTATATGTATTGTGTATTTTTATGCTTTAGGGTTTATAATTTAAGATTTAATTTAATAGCTATTAAATTGCTATGAATTTATTATCGACGTTGAAATCCTTGTTTCTTTGTAGCTCAAGAAAATCAAGATGAAGAATCACAAATCCTTCAAATTCTACCAAGCTCAAGAATAAAAGGGTTGCCATCAGGGAGTCTAGAAAGCCTCGGGAATATCGGTGAGTGTAGTCAGAGTCAAGGGATTGGCTAAGTGCCTTTTCCGAATTCATTGATATTGAATTATTGCATCATCATTATTGATCAAGGTATGGACATATGAGAACCTTGTTAAATGTGTCATTGGTAAGCTTTGGTAAGCTTATTACATTGTCAAGTTAATTGTTGAAGCATCGCATTGCTATTGATATCATTGAAATATTGATAAAGATTATATTGATCATGCTATATAGTATTGTCATTGCTACCGTTATTGATATCGTTACCGTTATCGTTATTGATATGGTTAATGTTGTTGACATTGGTAAGTATTGAATCCTTAGATACGAGTGGACATGAGATGCAATTGGCATGCCATAAAATTCATGAGCTCATTGGTACGGAGTGGACTACGGTCCTTGAACTAAGGCTCTATTTGGCGATGTTGGCGGGATGTGTTGATATTGGTCTTATTGGCGATGCTAGAGGATATTGACCATTTATTGTTGGCGATGTTGGTTAGGAATTCGCGTATCCACATTACATGTCGATCCAAGGAAAATAAATAAGAATTTGCTAGTATTGTTAAACTTGACTTGAGATGCATCATATTGCTATACATGTCATTGTTATCATTGATATTCATATTGTTGATATTGACTACCTCACTAGGCTAAGTAAGCCTAATGCTTCTCATTTCTATGCATTTTTAGGTTAAAGATTAGTCGGATTGAGGGTCGAAAAAAAGAGCCCTTTTGAAGCAAGTCACCAAGTTACATGTAATGTAGCATTTGTCCTTAAACTCCTAGAAAATGAGGCATAGGGTCTAGACAAGTTAGTTTAGCCCCAATTTGTATGTACATATGGTTTACTATGTTATATGAGTCAAAACTTGATATATGGTATGTTAACGTTTTGATAAATAGAGTTTAAGGGCCTAAAATTTGACATGCGTGTAAGGAAAAACATGGTAAATGGATTCGTTTTGGCGTAAAATTTGACATGCATGTAGATTTATGGTGTATAAACTTGCTGGTAAAGTTCCAGTGAATTTGGATATGGCTCGGTTGGTCAAAACGATAATAAACCAGATAAAATTGACATTATAGGTCCTGTCGTATCGATATGGGTAATGGCATATCGATACAGGCTTATGTTTCTAGAAATGGTTTAGAGGGTGTACCGATACGGGTGATGACGTATCAGTACGGTGCCTCGACACTGGAATTAAGGGTTTAGCCCAGTATTGATACGATTTGGGTGCGTATCGATACACCTTCTTTAATCTGTAAATTAAATCAATCACGTACTGATACGGTTTGATCACATAACGGTATTAACAGTCCTTTTTAGGCGTACCGATACGCCTTAATGTGTATCAGTACGGGTCCTTAACACTGGAATTTTCGAGTATCATTTTAGTTATAGCATATCAATACGGTAAGAATGTGTATCGATCCCCTTGCTTTAAAAATTGATAATCGCCTTGGTAAGTCATCGAAGATTATTGCTTAAGAACTGTAAGTCTATAAAAAGGTTTAATTTAATCCGATTTCATGATATATGTGTTTAACGTTCCTTGGAAAAATCCCTCAATTTGTATAAGTTATTAAATAAAGTGTTAGGATATTTGTTTTGATATAATAATTAAAAAATAATTTTGGACTAAATTAAAAAGATTGCAAAAATGTTTCAAAGTCCAAACAATTTGAAAATATGTTTGAAATGGTTTTATAGGCTTTTGGCTACTTTAAAATGATTTTAAATGGCCAAAATATCAAAAATTAAAGCCCCGTACCGGTACACCTTTGGTCCGTACCGATATGCGTATGCAAACCATTCAGAAACCAAATGGTGTACCGAAACAGCTGATCCGTACTGGTACTAGCCCCTTGGGTTTCAGTTTTCCAAAAACCAAATAGCTTACCGATACAGCATCTTCCGTACCGGTAAAGCCATGGTGGTTTTGAAACCCCCTAAGAGGTTTCGAAACCTCTGTGTGTTTTCAGCCTCCAACGGTTATTTTTCATATAAGGGGCGTAAAGATACCGAGCCTTCGAGTATCGATACAACTAGCATCAGAAAGGGAAACTTTGGTTGGAAAACATCCCCAACAGCTCCAAATCATCCCAACGGTCACCAACAGTTAGAAACTCATTCCACATCATAAAAGAAGACCTTGGACACTTGAAGAAGGTTAGAGAAACTATCCAAGCATGATGATCAAGAGAATTTGAGTCCAAAGCAATTTTCTTCATTTCTCTTGTACATATTTTAGAGAGTGCTTCATTGTAAATTATCTGTACTTTTTCCAGTGAGCTTAATCTTTGTAAACACCCACATTTGTGAGGTAATTTGTTTACTTCTTATCCTTTGTAAAAGGAGATGTTCTAGTTTAGCCTTAGACAAAAACTAGAGTTGGTTCTATCTTAGCCAAAGAAAAAGATAGGGTTGTAAAGGTTGCCTCCTAAACCTTGAAATAGGGAAGAATTCATAGTGAATTGTAAAATCTTTAGTGGTGTGCTAAGGTAGTAGATGTAGGCTTTGGTTAGAAAGCCGAGCCACTCTAAAATCCTTGTGTTCATTGTCTATCATTTTTATTGGTTTTAGCCAATTCAACCAAGCATCAAATACAACCCTCTTGACGGTTATCGGAGATCGATTCGAGCGTGCTACAAGGTCTTTCATAAAGTATCATATCGGTTACCGTTTTCGTTTCGATAATACTTTCTGAACCGGTTCTCTACCAGACCGGGTAGGGGTGTTACATTTCTATTCTACAACTACCAAACTCCCTTTTCAACCCCTAAATAGAAACACTAATAACATCTAATTAAAATCATATTAAATATCCAACCCCCAACCCACCCAACTAATGGTAATTACCTATTAACTCACTATTTCAACCCCCTCGTTAACCCATATACAAACTAATTCGCAAAGCTTGGCCTTGGCGTGCTTGAAGCTATAAGGTTTCTTGTGAAGACAGTTTCAAACTAGAAGTCATTGGAGGATAAGTAAGTCTCTCTCTCTCTCTCTATATATATATTGTTGGAAAATAAACTGCTGCAAAACAAGGGTGTTAACACTAACTGGGTAGAATAATATAAAATAATAAAAAGATTAAAATAGTTGTGTCGTGGATGAAATCCACTACCTTAGAAACAGATTCGCCCCAACTGGTGTAGTTGCTACTATAGGCGGATTGTCCCCCGAGGTTAGCGTGGTCGCTTTGACAATTTGTACACCCAATTTTCGGAGTGGAATCCGGTGGTACTACTCTTCTCTCTTTTAAAGACCGAAAGAACTCATTGGTTGTATGAAAGAAAGAAAACTTTTGAAGTGTTTGCCACTTTTTGGATGATTTAGAAAAGAGAAAAAAATGCTCTATTTATAGTGAAAATTCCAGGGCTAAAATCGTCCCAATGAAAGACATAAAAACAACATTAAATCAGGTTTTAATTTGTTAAAAAACGTTTTCAATAAAAGCATGGAAAACGTCTGGAAACAGCTGTAGTTATGTATGAATTTGGACACATGCATGTCTAGGTTCATAACGAATCTGGAACAGAAACATGTCTACATTCATTCCTGTAGATAATGTGCACACAGCTTTTAATTCAAATAATTGCAACGTTTAAAACCAGTGAGTTCAATATAGAACACTGTAAAAATTCTTTCGAATTTTCTATAAAAAGATAGAACGCGCGCATACATGTTTTCGACACGTGTTAACACACACGAACGAATCTTTTAAAACAGAGTGACAAGAAAAAGTTTAAAAACATGAGAAGAGCAATAGCGATATTAGTTGTTTAAGCACTAGTGAACGTATCTAGAACTAGTACATAGTGGAATGAGTAATTCTTCTCTTAGATAAGTGAACAAATCTGGAACTTTCTAAGATAGGGGTGAACTCATAACACACAACTAACCCTTTATACACCGAAATCCTCGATGTGTCAAAAAACATACAAATGTAAACAAGTATAGCCATCTGACCTCATGATTCTAGTAAGTGGATTAGAAAAACAACCCAACGTTTTTTATAGAAGGTGGCTAATCCTTCTCACTTACATAGGTTATTTCATTAGGTTTATCACACTATAAACCACTTAAATAAGAACTATGAAATAATAAAAGCCTTTTCATCAAGCTCATCCTCTCTAATAAATAGGTGAATTCTTCAAGTTCATTTATAAAATGAACCACCCAAACTCTGGGATAAGAATTCATTAAGAATAAAAACTCAACCTCTTTAATCGGTGAATTCAACAAAGTTCTTCTCAATAGAACAACCCAAACTCTCGGGATTGAATTCATTAAGAGATATATAATTCATCTTGTCTAGCGGTAAGTTCATTTAGTCCTTCGTGATAGGACTACCCACTCAACACTAGGCTATGAACTTATTAAGAGTAGTTACTCAACCAAAGTCGTTAAATTCATCAAGTCTTTCTCACTAAGACCACCCAAAACCTGGGTTATGAATTTATTAATAGTAATTAAACTCAACCTGGGCATGTACATTGTTCATCATAGGGATATGTAGTAATAAATGTACACTATGAGTACTCTTCATGATTTCGTTTGACCACATTGAACTTAGATAACTAAGTTGGGTATCCACCATGAATTTCTCAACCAATTGGCTTTAGACCCATCCCCCTCGACGAATCTAGAACCAATTTCTAACTTAAATTTTTGGTAAGCGGATCAGTTAGGTTCCCTTCTGACTTTACATACTCTAAAAAGAGTACTCTGTTCCTTATTAAATGTTTCACTGATTCATACCTTATGCGAATAAGTCTCTTCTTACTATTGTAAGTTTGGTTTTTCAGCCACACATATCGCTATTCATGAATCACACAATAAGGATACCGAAGTAGTCGGTCTTTCCCAATAATATAAATTCTGCTAATAAATTTTTGAGCCACTCAACTTCTTGCCTAGCAAGGTTAAGACCGAAAAATTCTTACTTCATGGTAGTGCGAACGATACAAGTCTGTTTATAGACTTCTAAAAATCGCTTCACCATTTAAGGTAAGATATACCCACTCGTTGAGCTTAATTTATCATTGTTGGTAACTTAGTTGGCGTCACAAAATCCCTCTAAACAGAAAGAAATCCAACTAACTCGAGTTGCCAATCTATAATACCTTTAAGATATTACAATAAGCATTTTGAGTGTAATCAGTGCTCATCACTAGAATTATAAGTATATCTACTTAACCTACTCGTTGCATAGACAATATCAGTCCGGGTATAGTTCATAAAGTTTCCTTAGTGTTCTCAACCATGAAAATACTACTTCCTTTATTCTCAAAGAGATGTACTCTAGAATCATAAGGAGTTTTAAACAGGGATAACATCAACACTGTCAAATTTCTTTAACACCTTCTCAAAATAGAGAATTTTTCTTTAAAAGAAAAAACCTTTTTTCTATTTTTAGGTACCCTAAACTCCTAAAATTACATGAATCTCTTTCAAGTGTGTTTAGACATTATTGATTCTAGTTTATCATAAACTGAACTTATTCAGAAACTAGCAACAATTTGAACATTATAGCTTCAGCATAGTTTTTAGAATCCTCATCCATCAGTAAAGATGGAGCTATAGGTTCAGATATATAGTCTAAATCACTTATTTCTGTAATAAAGAAAGTTTTATAAAATCCGGTCTAAAGGTAGTAGCTACCTTTTACTTCTTATAGGCTCTAATTCAAACTCTAGAGCATTCTTGGCAGTACTAGAAGAAGTGACATGATTCTCTTGATATGTTACAACTCTTAATCTAGTTTTCTTTAGAAGAAAGGAATCCTCGCAACAATCCTAGATTCACAAATTTGAGAAATCATGTAAAGACATGAACCAAAATGGCACTATATGTAGCATACCTTACAAACACTGCATCAACGATTTTAGGTTCAATAGAGGTTTCCTTAAAATCAGGCTCACTTTTGCCAAATACCTCTACACTTTCAGGTAATGCAAACATGTTGCACAGTTCATATGGAGTATAGTCTAATTTTATGAGGTACTCCGATTAGCCGAGACTGGCTTTCTCCTTAAAACTTAAGAATTCATTATTTCTTCTTAAAGTTTTATTTTTTTTCCTTCCTAATAATTTTATACAGAAAAAAATTTAAACAAAGGTTTTTGCGAATTATGCCATTTTTCTCAAACACCTCTTTAAGAAAATTAGACCATATCTATTACCTCTACCGAATCTAACACATTTTATCTCCTATCTAGTTGATACTCAACTTCTGTCTTTAAGAAAGAAGTTCTCAACTTCACTTTTAGTCCAATGAGATAAACCTTTGTATAAAAAAATATATACTAAGGTGGTGTAACAGTGTTTTTCTTCCTTATCCTCACAGTTTCTAAAGTTTGCTAGATCAGAATGTATAAAGGAGTTCATATCTATGTTTAGAAAACCGTCTTAAAAAAGGTTTAGTATGCTTAGCTTCTAAACAAAACTCATGTTTTGTTAAAGCTATTAATTTTCTAGATTAGTTATTATTTTAATTCACATGCCCTAATCTATTATGCCATACCACAAATGTTTTTATTTAATCTTTATATGTCAAGGACTGCTTTTCTTATTTTACTCAATCATACTAGAGTAATGACATTTTAAAGATATTTCAACTTCCTTTAAAGAGAATTTTACAAGGAGATTTCAATACACTCCCTGTAAAGACAATTTTTCTTCCTTCTTAATCTTATTATGAAGAGAAGGATTTTCAAAATTAATAGCTACAAAACGCTTTTAAGTAGCACTAATGTCTTATTAAATTCTCTTCATATTAATTTAAAGAGACTATAAATTTTCATCTACTATGACTCAACAAAATCTTTCTTAGAAAGATTATTTATTTGTTATTTGTTGCGCGTAATAAGAGCTACGCAAATGTGCAAGTATACACGTCGCAAGTTATAGTATAAAAGATATCGTCTCCACAGGGATTGGTGCCACTTCAAGGATCTAATCTCTTGCACTGTAAAAAGTAAAAACACAAGTAAAGGATTATCGGAGTTTAACTAATGACTAATCTAGAAAGCAATAAAGTAAAAGAAAAGATGAGTTCAAATGAGAGAGAGATAGGCCAGGTTATCGTGAGTTGAGGTGTGATAGCCGATTGGATCGTTTTGGTAAAAGAGTGCACGGGCAACTCAGTTGCCTTGGCAACTTGCTGTACAACGGGTTGCCTTGGCAACTAATCGATGGTTGCTGGGCAACTACTTGGGCGTCTGGGCAGCAACTTCAAGGTTTGGCGAGCGTTCTTCAATGGTTTCTTCTTATCCCTAAGTCGAAACTCTAGCTACTTGTGCATGCCTTGATAATACATCCTGCGTGAATCAAGGGTGAACAACAACCAATCTTGCGCTCCTCTTAGCCGTTGAAATCCTTAACTTATTCCTAAGCCGGATTAATCTTCACCATCATTGGATTGAATAAAGATCATATTCATTCGTTTCTTGAATCTAACTCTCCCGATATTAGATAAATGGATGAAATCACGAGATCCTCTCCCAATTCACTGCAAACAATAATAAGAACCAAGAATGAATAAACCTTGAAATAGAAAAGTGCAAACTCTTATTACCTAAACAAAAACCAATAGTTTCTCACAACCACAAAACACAATAACCATAGCCAAGTAAATTTAGTTAATGGCTAGGTTCCAAAGAAACACAAGATAATTAATCCCTAGCATGAACCCAATCGAACAAGGAAGAAAAGATGAAGGAGGAGGCTTGTCGAAATCCTCCTTGCCCTTGATGCTTGTCGAAAATTCTCTCATCTTGCCCTACTTGGACTTGTCGAAATTTCCCTCTTGCTCTCTCTCCGCATCTTGTCGAAATCTCCTTGATATTTATAGGGCTAGGCCAAAGTCCTTCTTTGAGGAGGAGTTTGAGTTGGAATTAAATTATCTTTAAAGAATATAATTCTTTATTATAATTTTATTCCTATTAGAACTTCTCCTATCTTCTTGGAATTTAATTCTTCTTTAATCTCTGCATGGCAATCAAATTCCTTTGGGCTTGGGCCTTGCTCCATGTCATCTTGGGCTTGTAAAGTCATGAATTTCGACATCCATATTGTTTTTTTGTCTTTGTCGACAAATGCCAGGGCAACTGGCTCGGCGTCTCCTTCATGCATTGCCCTGGAAACTAGCTCGGCATTACTTTGGCAAGTGATCCTGCACATACACACACAAAACACACCAAAGCAGCATCTATTTCCACAAAAATCACCAAGTTATGTAATCAAGCTCAACGATTGAAGAAAACATGGATTAATGCATGAATGGCTAACTATGCAACTAATATGAGCCTAAGTCTAACAATAATATGAGTAAAAAGGGTAAGAAAAATAGTACTTTTGAACACTTATCACACCCCCAAACTCGAACTATTGCTTGTCCTCAAGCAATGCAAACTCATAATTACCTGCCAAGACTTCAAATTTTCACAAACTTAGCTTTGAACTTGATTTCAATTCTCTGAACCGGGGCACAAAGTATGATTGGATTTTTATTTTTCGGAAAACTGAGGAGTTACTCGGAATCAAACTATAATGCTTGTGAAAGTGTGCGGAGTTGATTTTTCGGATTCTATGCAAACAATAGGTTTTCAAATTACTTCATTGGGTTCTTTTTAACAAGTTTTAACTAGAGCCAATTTCGGGCACCTCTAGTGTTTTATTTTTAGTTTTCTTAAGTTAATTTAATCGACTAGAGCCGGTTTCGGGCACCTCTAGTTAAAAATTTTTTAACGGCTCCTAGAGCCAGTTTCGGGCACCTCTAGTGATCAATTTTTTAGCATATGCTAGAGCCAATTTCGGGCACCTCTAGCATTCATCCAATTTTTATTCTAATCCCCCAATTAGTTAATTATCAACTTAAGTTTACTAGAACTCCTTAAGTCAATCAAACCACAACAGTGTTTCATCAAATTTAGCATCATAGTAAAATTCTAAGTTTTTCCATGGTTATCCTAGAATAAAAATTCTATCAATTAAGTGCATTGGCAAAGTCATCATTGAATATTCATCAAATCTAAGCAATTCTTGTTCTAATTAAAGGCATGGCAAACAGTTTATATATCCTAAATGTAATACTTAAGATTAATGTAACTAAACATG
The DNA here is from genome assembly GCA_019671005.1 of Hibiscus mutabilis. Classification (NCBI taxonomy): domain Eukaryota; kingdom Viridiplantae; phylum Streptophyta; class Magnoliopsida; order Malvales; family Malvaceae; genus Hibiscus; species Hibiscus mutabilis. Next base: position 36,579,260 of record CM033752.1, on the reverse strand, counting down.
GTAATTACTAATAACAATCCCCCCAAACTCGAGTGAGGCATTGTCCTCAATGCATGCATAAAAATAACGAAAAATAAAAATAAAAATGCATACGAGGACTTACTCCGAGAGTTCGTCATCGTAGATGATTAGTTTCCTTCTAGTTGACGTCTTGATTTTCTTGCTTGAACGCGATGGTTGTTTTCTTGTTGCCGGTGGTGGAATCGATCCTCGTACGGGGTTGTCCTCATCATCCTCTTCATCAATGTCAATGGCTTTTCGTTTGGAGGATTCAATTGGTGCGGTCTTTATTGGTTCAATGGAGGACTCGTCCGAATCTAAAAAATCAGAAAATGATTCCGTAGGAGTTGATTCGGGCATAGGTGCTTTACCTTTGGCTTTTGCAGTGGTTGCCGGGGCATCGTCAGGGTTGGTTACCGTGGTGTCAGCTTCCTTGGTTGCCGTGGCAAGGATATCGGCGGGAAAGATTGGGAACGGCACGCGATTGTCTGGGTACTTTTCTAGGATGACTTGGGTGATGGCATTGTTGTGCTCCTTCATGTACCGCATGAACATTAGTTGCCGATCTTCAATTTGCCTTAGGCGGCTTGTCAATGGGTTCAAAAGTGCTTCAAAGTGTCCCGGGATTAATGGCCGAGTTGCCTTGGCGTTAAGTGCTTGGGCATTAGGGATTGCCGCGGCGGCAGGAGTTGTCGTGGCAATTGGAGGCCTTGAAGAATCTTCCGGTGCCTCTCCCATTAGCTTCCGGATTAGTGCTTGATTCCAACCAGACTTGGGTAGGGCCTTTTCTTCGGTGGACTCACTCAGGACATGCATCTCCTTGCAAAGATTAGAAATTAAGCAAGGGAAGAAAAGATAACCCTTATCTTTTGAGCTGCATACAAAAATCTGATCACAAATAATTTTTCCAATGTTAATGATGTGATTATGCAAAATAGAATGTATGAGCAAAAGACGTGGTATATCAACGGTAGTATTGTGTGTGGAGGGCATTAAAGAAGTTTTAACAAACTTATTCCATAGTTTTGCCTCGGGTTTAAGCCGAAGGCGATTTACCGTGCCCTTGTATTTACCGTCGTTCCAATGAGTTCCCGGTTGAGTGAGTTCTTGAAGCACCTTGTCGAGTTGCTTGGGATTGATTTGGTCAACGAAGGCTTGATGCTCGTCCTTCTCAATGTAAAGTCCGTAAAAGGTGTTGATGCTTTCGGGACTTATAAGTATGGCCTTGTCACGAACAAAAACATATGGATTATCCGGGTTAAGTGAGTGAGCATAGAATTCTCTTACCCATGAGATGTTACCTGGTTCAGGTTGATGGCAAAAGATTTGCCACTTTTGATGTGCAATCCTCTTGAAGATGAATGGTTCAAGGCCGAAATCTTGATGAGAGTTGGAGTATTCAAAGCATTGTTCTTCATGAATCTTCCGGCTTTCAAACTTGGATTGAAATCTTTCCTGAACCGCCGGTGTAGCAAACTTCTTGTATCTTGGTTCTTTGGAGGAACTTGGATGAACTAAAAGTTTAATCTTGGATGCCATGTATGATCTTGGTTGTGAGTAAAAACAAAGAAAATAAAAGAAAATAAACTAAAAAGTTGCAAGATAGAAAGTAGGAATAGGTTAAGGGTGATGGGTTTTATAGAAAAGATAGGTGGTTGGGATTGGGGGAAATCGAAAAAAAGGTTTAGGGTTTGGTAGGGATTTTCGACAAAGGGGTTTTGGTTAGGATGAATTGGAGGCTTTATATAAGCCTTAGATTCAGCCCATTAGTTTCTTTGTTGAAGATGTTTTCCTACTTGGTTTAGAATTCCTTCTTTCTCTTGAACTTCCTTTCCTACAATTCAAAAATAAATCAAATAAGGATTAAAATTAAAGATAAAATAATAAAGAAAATAAATAAAGATGTGTAATAGGATTCTTAGACTTGAATAAAAAAATCTATCCTAAAACTACTAATAATCGGCAAAATAATAAAATAATAAAAAAATAATCAGAAAAAAATGAAAAACAAATAATTAAATAATCGACAAAAACAAAAACAAAAATAAATAAAAATATCAAAAGGGAGAGCATGCTCATGCATCTCCTAAATTGACCACTTCCTTGTTACGTTCCATATGGGCACCATTGTAGTGCTTCAATCTTTGTCCTTTAACTTTGAATTCATGGTTGTCAGAGATGGACTTGATTATCACAGCACCATGGGAGAATGGTTTGACGACTTCAAATGGTCCCGACCATCTTGATTTCAGCTTTCCCGGGAAAAGTTTTAGCCGAGAATTGAATAGGAGAACTAGTTGCCCTGGCGTGAATTGCCGTGGCAATAGTTTCTTGTCGTGCCATCGCTTTGTTTTCTCCTTGTAGATTCGTGCATTGTTATAGGCGAGTGCACAGAATTCTTCTATCTCATTAAGATCCATCAAGCGCTTTTGTCCGGCACTTTCCCAATCCATATTCACGGTCTTGATTGCCCAGTACGCCTTGTGCTCGATTTCCACCGGTAGATGACATGTTTTACCATAGACAAGTCGGAAGGGGGACATACCTAAGGGTGTTTTGAATGCGGTGCGATATGCCCAAAGTCGTCATCTAGTCTTAATGACCAATCCTTCCTTGAGGGATTTACAACTTTCTCGAGTATTCCCTTCAACTCCCGGTTGGAAATTTCTCGCTTGCCCGTTGGTTGGTGGGTGATATTTCGTGGGGACTTTGTGTGATTTGCGAAGCGTTGCAACATCTTGGCAATTAGTCTGTTGTCAAAATGCTTGCCCCCGTCGCTGATAATTGCTCTCGGCATCCCAAACCGTGTAAATATGTTTTTTCTGCAGAAATCGTTGCACGGTCTTGGAATCGTCGTTGGGAACTGCAGCTGCCTCTACCCATTTAGAAACATAGTCGACGGCGAGTAAGATGTAGAGGTTGCCGAATGAATATGGGAAAGGTCCCATAAAATCGATCCCCCATACATCGAACAGTTCTACCTCGATGATGTTCTGGAATGGCATCTCATGTCGTCTAGAGATATTGCCCGTCCTCTGGCAACGATCACATTGCTTGTAAAAGTCCTGGGCATCTTTGTACAATGTTGGCCAATACAAACCGGATTGCAAGACTTTGGCCGAGGTACGAGTTCCTCCAAAATGTCCTCCATAGGGTGAAGAATGACATTGCCGGAGTACATTCTATTGCTCTTCTTCAGGGACACATCGGCGTATAACCTAATCTGCACATTGTTTAAACAAAAGAGGCTCGTCCCAAAAGTAATGCTTAGCATCATGGCGGAACCTCTTCTTCCCTTGGTGAGTAATGTCATACGGAAAAATACCACAAACAAGGAAGTTAACTAAATCCGCGTACCAGGGTATTACCGAGGCATGTGCCGTCGTGGCGACTGCTCCCAAGATTGTCGAGGCGTGCGCGTCAAAGAAGGGCCGCGGCGCGTCGAGTTGCTGAGGCGTGTGCATCCATGGTTGCCGAGGCGTCATGGGTTGCCGAGGCATCTAGGGTTGCCGAGGCGTCAAGGGTTCTTGAGGCAATTAGAATTTGTTCATCCAGAATGCATCGCATATCTCTAGATCCGCGTCCTCCTCCCTATTGCGTTCCAAACGTGATAAGTGATCGCCACTTGATTTTTCGCCTTTCTCGTCCTTAATTTCAATGTCAAATTCTTGTAAAAGTAATATCCAACGAATCAAACGAGGTTTAGCATCATTTTTAGCAAATAAGTATTTGATTGCCGAATGGTCCGTATGAACAATTACCTTTGTACCAATTAAATAGGATCGAACTTGTCAAATGCGAAAACTCTGACTAGTAACTCTTTCTCCGTTGTTGTGTAATTCACTTGAGCACCATTAAGAGTTTTACTAGCGTAGTATATCACATGGAAGGTCTTACTGTGCGTTGGCCTAGGACTGCTCCTACCGCGAAATCACTTGCATCACACATGAGCTCAAAAGGTAGCGCGTCAACTGGTGGAACGACAATGGGTGCCGAGGCAAGCTTTTTCTTTAGGGTTTCGAATGCTTGAGTGCAAGAATCATCAAAATCAAGACTTTATCCTGTTCAAGCAGATTACACAAAGGTTTAGTGATTTTAGAAAAATTATGAATGAACCTCCCTGTAAAAAAACGGATGTCCAGAAAACTTCAAATTCCTTTAACCGAATTTGGTGGGGGAAATCTCTCGATCACGTCCACCTTAGCTTTGTCTACTTCAATTCCTTGGATGAAATCTTGTGGCCGAGCACTATTCCTTCATCTACCATAAAGTGGCATTTCTCCCAATTGAGGACTAAGTCCGTTTCTTCGCATCTTGCTAACACCCTCTCTAAATTGCCGAGGCAGCCGTCGAAGTCATTACCAAAAACCGAAAAATCATCCATGAAGATCTCAAGGAAGTCTTCGACCATGTCTGAAAAGAGTGCCATCATGCATCTTTGGAAGGTTGCCGGGGCGTTACACAATCCGAACGGTATCCTTCGGAAGGCATAAGTGCCGTATGGGCATGTGAAGGTTGTCTTTTCTTGATCTTCTGGTGATATGGCAATCTGATTGTAACCTGAATAACCATCAAGAAAACAATAAAAGGGTTTACCTGCAAGACGGTCAAGCATTTGATCAATAAAGGGTAATGGGAAGTGATCTTTCCTAGTGGCTTTGTTTAGCTTTCGATAGTCCATGCAAACCCTCCAACCGGTCACAGTCCTGGTTGGGATAAGTTCATTATTTTCATTGCTTACCACTGTTATATCTCCCTTTTTCGGCACACATTGTACCGGACTTACCCACGTACTATCGGAGATAGGGTATATAATGCCGGCGTCAAGCCACTTGATGATTTCTTTCATTACAACCCCTTTCATGGCATGATTCAGTCTCCTATGGGCCTCAATTGAAGGTTTGTGATCATCTTCCAACAAGATCTTATGCATGCACACCGCCGGGCTAATTCCCTTCAAGTCGGCAATTGTCTACCCTATTGCCTTTTTGTGTAGCTTCAACATGTTGATCAGCTTCTTTTCCTGCTCAGGCTGTAACTTAGAAGAAATAATTACAGGTAATATATTATCGGTCCCTAAGTATACATATTTCAGTTGCTCTGGCAATTGTTTCAACTCAAGAATTGGTGGATTTTCGATAGAGGGGTTTTCGACCTTACCTTCCTTACCTGAGTAGTCCAGTGGTTCAAAGTATGTACCTGGTCGGTTGACTAGCCAATTTGCCTCTTCTTGTTGTTCCTCGTCGACCGGTTCTTCATACTCCTCATGTTCCTCTTGGTCGGCAATGTAGTTGCCGAGGCAACTAAATTCCTCATCGGTTAAACTCGCCGTGGCATGAAGTAGTTGGCATTCTTTCGGATCATCGGCATGCCTTAGTGTTTGGAACACATTTAGTTTGACCTGCTGGTCATTCACCCTCATTGTGAGTTCTCCCTTTTCAACGTCGATCAAGGTTCTCCCTGTCGCTAGGAATGGTCTCCCGAGAATGATAGGTGCATGATCATCTGCTTCACAATCCAAAACAATAAAGTCAGCGGGAAAAATGAATTTATCAACCTTTACCAAGTATGTCCTCGATTTTTCCCTCCGGATGCACATAGGATCTGTTGGCTAGCTGCAAAGATAACTGTTGTAGGTCTTGCCTTCCCGATTCCTAACTGGAAAATCGATTTAGGCATCAAGTTTATGCTAGCCCCAAGGTCGCATAATGCTTTCCCGACATAGTGATTTCCAATAGAAACGTGGTATTGTGAAACTTCCGAGATCCTTCAACTTGGGTGGCATACGATTGTGCAACATTGCCATGCATCCCTCTGTCGCAAGAATCTGTTTCAAACTCTCCTAGCCTTGTTCTTTTGGACACAATGTCTTTAAGGAACTTGGCATAGTTTGGCATTTGTTCAATTGCTTTCCACCAAAGGGCAAGTTGATGTGGACTTGCTTTAGGATATCAAGAAACTTCTTGAATTGGTATTCTTGCTTTTGTCGCTTCAACCTTTGTGGGAATGGTGGTGGAAGTCGGATATCTTCGATCCTTTCATTGGTTTGAAACCTGATTGATGGCATTGCCGGGACATCTAGAGTTGTCGAGGCATTATCAACTGGGGTGGCCGAGGCATGCTTATCGCAAGTTGCCAAGACGTCTTTATCATCGGTTGCCGAGGCATGCTTATTGCCGGTTGCCACGGCAATTCCTGGTTCAGCATCTGAGGCTTTACCGCTAGGTTCGTCTTGATCTTTTTGTGGAGTTTTGTTTGACGAGCGGGGTTGAACCTCTCTAAGTTGTTGGCCACTTCTGGTGGTGATTGCTTTACATTGCTCATGGCCAGTTCCTCTTGCGACTTCAGTATCGCTAGGTAAACCTCCTTGTGGTCTAGTGTTGATTTTGAGCAAACCTGTCTCGACTTGATTTTCCAATGATTTGATTGCCGCCTCTTGGTTTTGCAATCTCATCTCGGTCCTGTTAATAAAAGTATCAGTTCTTTTTATGAAATTACTATTCTTAGCCATATAAGATTCAGTTTTCATCATAAAAACATTTAGAGAATTTTCCAAAGAACTAGATGTCGTCGTTGTTGCCGCGGCATCCATTGTCGTGGCATATTCTGCTGGAATCCCGATGCTTGTGCATTTCGATTGTTCGTTTAGAGCATTGTTGGGATTACTCCATGAAAAATTCGGTGCTTCTTCCAATTTGGATTGTATGTATTTGACATCATATTGTTGTCTCGATTGTAATTCCCCACATAGAAGCTAGATTCGAATTCTGCATACATTCGGAAGAATTATGGTTATCGCCACATAACTCACAAAAAGAATCCATTACCTTGACTTCATGTGTGTTGTTTGGTTTTTGCATGTTACGGACCATCTTGGTTAAAGCGCCAATTGTGCCGAAATTGAATCGATGATCCTAGTTCATGTATTGTGGCTTGGCGTCTAACTCCTCCTCTTCTAGTAGATGGGAATTGATAGTCATTCTTGGCCAGCCTGTTTAAGATTTGCATTGCTTCTTCCGGCGACTTATCTAGGAGTATGCCGTTTGCCGAGGCATCTAGCATCATCCTTGTTGGTGTAATCACGGCGTTGTAAAACATTGTTACTTGAGTCCACACCGGGAATCTGTGTAAAGGGCATTTGTGTAGAAGTTCTCTATATCGCTCCCAACCCTCGTACATGGATTCATCATCTGCCTGCCGAAAAGAAGTAATGTCGTTACGAAGCTTATCAGTCAAATTTGTAGGATTAAATCTAGCAAGGAAATCATGACAAAGATCAGTCCAAGATGCTATGGATCCGGCAGGAATGCTATTCAGCCATGCTTTCGCCCTATCCCTCAGTGAATAGGGGAATAATCTTAATCGTAGGACATCGGGGGTGACTCGTGTATCTTGAACGAGTTGCAAATCTCGAGGAAAGATTTCAGATGTTGTCGTGCATCTTGATTCTTTGAGCCGCCAAATTGACCTATTGTGTTGATCATATTAAACATTACCGGTTTCAACTCAAAGTGGTCGGCTTCAATTTCAGGTGCGACAACTCCTGGGTTAAGTCCATCAAGATCTTCTTCAAGATAGTCTCGAATAGTTCTGTTTCGTGCAAGAATCACTCCTCCTCCCGCTCGAACATCTTGATTCATATTGCCGTCTTGATTTGCCATTGCTTCTCTTATCCTTCGTCTAAGTCTTTGTAAGGTTCGTTCGATTTCTGGATCAAAGGGATATTCTGGTGAAGTCGGTCTTGCCCTGGTCATATACCAATGCAAAACCAAAGTTTGTTAGCCCTTTGAATTTTAAACAAGAAAAATAAAAAGAAAGTGCAAGAAAGTAAAACAAAGTCGCTATTGCCAATCCCCGGCAACGGCGCCAAAAACTTGTTGCGCGTAATAAGTGCTACGCAAATGTGCAAGTATACACGTCGCAAATTATAGTATAAAAGATATCGTCTCCACAGGGATTGGTGCCACTTCAAGGATCTAATCTCTTGCATTGTAAAAAGTAAAAACACAAGTAAATGATTATTGGAGTTTAACTAATGACTAATCTAGAAAGCAATAAAGTAAAAGAAAAGATGAGTTCAAATGAGAGAGAGATAGGCCAGGTTATCGTGAGTTGAGGTGTGATAGCCGATTGTATCGTTTTGGTAAAAGAGTGCACGGGCAACTCAGTTGCCGTGGCAACTTGCACAACGGAGTTGCCTTGGCAACTAATTGATGGTTGCCTGGGCAACTACTTGGGCAACTACTTGGGCGTCTGGGCAGCAACTTCAAGGTTCGGCAGAGCGTTCTTCAATGGTTTCTTCTTATCCCTAAGTCGAAACTCTAGCTACTTGTGCATGCCTTGATAATACATCCCTGCGTGAATCAAGGGTGAACAACAACCAATCTTGCGCTCCTCTTAGCCGTTGAAATCCTTAACTTATTCCTAAGCCGGATTAATCTTCACCATCATTGGATTGAATAAAGATCATATTCATTCGTTTCTTGAATCTAACTCTCCCGATATTAGATAAATGGATGAAATCACGAGATCCTCTCCCAATTCACTCGCAAACAATAATAAGAACCAAGAATGAATAAACCTTGAAATAGAAAAGTGCAAACTCTTATTACCTAAACAAAAACCAATAGTTTCTCACAACCACAAAACACAATAACCATAGCCAAGTAAATTTAGTTCATGGCTAGGTTCCAAAGAAACACAAGATAATTAATCCCTAGCATGAACCCAATCGAACAAGGAAGAAAAGATGAAGGAGGAGGCTTGTCGAAATCCTCCTTGCCCTTGATGCTTGTCGAAAATTCTCTCCTCTTGCCCTACTTGGACTTGTCGAAATTTCCCTCTTGCTCTCTCTCCGCATCTTGTCGAAATCTCCTTGATATTTATAGGGCTAGGCCAAAGTCCTTCTTTGAGGAGGAGTTTGAGTTGGAATTAAATTATCTTTAAAGAATATAATTCTTTATTATAATTTTATTCCTATTAGAACTTCTCCTATCTTCTTGGAATTTAATTCTTCTTTAATCTCTGCATGGCAATCAAATTCCTTTGGGCTTGGGCCTTGCTCCATGTCATCTTGGGCTTGTAAAGTCATGAATTTTGACATCCATATTGCTTTTTGTCTTTGTCGACAAATGCCATGGCAACTGGCTCGGCGTCTCCTTCATGCATTGCCCTGGCAACTAGCTCGGCATTGCTTTAGCAAGTGATCCTGCACATACACACACAAAAACACACCAAAGCAGCATCTATTTCCACAAAAATCACCAAGTTATGTAATCAAGCTCAACGATTGAAGGAAACATGGATTAATGCATGAATGGCTAACTATGCAACTAATATGAGCCTAAGTCTAACAATAATATGAGTAAAAATGGTAAGAAAAATAGTACTTTTGAACACTTATCATTATTCTAACTTCTGCACTAAGTTAGAAAAAGTTATTTGGTCATAGTCTTTTATAAATTGGAATATTAATGCACCAGGTAGGTTTGAAAGAGAGGTGGTGCATGAAGAAGGCTTAAATACCAAGTCTTTCATTAAACCAATCCTAGACATGCATTTTCTTACTCTTTTCCAATTTATGAAATTTTTTCCTTTATTTATGTCTCTTCAAAAGAAATTATGCTTTAATATTTTTTTATTTTATAAAAGTATTTTATTAAGCATACGCATTATGTCGTTTTCTACTCAGAAAAGGTCATCTAGCCTTAAAGTACAACCTAGTCCAAAACATGCTTACTGAGTTTATAGACTAGCTTAAAGGCTAAACATAAATTCATGTCTTAAAAAAACACAAATTAATAGACAATAAGTCTAAGTAATCTGACCTCGTAGGTAGAACCATAGTTTTTTTATAAAGATATTGGAGAGCTTTCAACCCATGTGTCATTGACTCCTCCTTTCTCCGAGTTAACCAAATTTGAACATTGAAAGATTTGGTTTTGTGCACAGATCTCTACTCATCATGTTGTCATTCTAAATATAATTTCTCAACAAAAATTATTAGTACTATGAAATTGACACCAACAACGATGAGTGAGATCCTCGTAAAAATAATTTTTCAACTATTAAACCCATAATCCAAATTGTTTAATAAAATATAAGTGGTTGCTCAAATTTATAGCCATTAAACACCACTTTAATCATATTTAAAATTTTCTTAAAAGACTATCATTAATAAGATGAAAAACCGTTATTCTTCCTTTATTAATATCATTATCACTATAATCATCAACTATTATAATAGCTTAATGAAACCGTTTAAACGTAAAAATGGTATTTAAAAAGGATATTTTAAAATTCACATAACCTTAATTTACCGTCATGCTTTACCAAAAAAATCTCGATTCTCGAAAATCAATAGCACGTCATCACCATTTGTATCGTGCGGAATCAATACAATATTTGCACGTCGATACAAGGATGTGCAATTAATATTGTTAACGCCTGAAAGTATAAAATCTGTTTCTAAATTGTTGGAAAATAAACTGTTGCAAAACAAGGGCGTTAGTATTGATTGAGAAAAATAATATAAAATAATAAAAATATTAAAATAACCGTGTCGTGGATGAAATCCACTGCCTTAGAAACAGATTCACCCCAACTGGTGTAGTTGCTATTATAGGCGGATTGTTCCCCGAAATTAGCACGGTCGCTCCGACAATTTGTACACCCAAATTTCGGAGTGAAATCTGGTAGTACTACTCTTCTCTTTTTTAAAGACCGAAAGGACTCATTGGTTGTATGAAAGAAAGAAAACTTTTGAAGTGTTTGTCAGTTTTTGTATGATTTAGAAAAGAGCAAAAAATGCTCTATTTATAGTGAAAATTCAAGGGCTAAAATCATCCCAATAAAAGACATAAAAACAACATTAAATCAGGTTTTAATTTGTTAAAAACGTTTTCAATAAAAGCATGGAAAACGTCTGGAAGCAGCTGCAGTTATGTATGAATCTGGACACATTCATGTCTAGGTTCATAACGAATCTGGAATAGAAACATATCTACATTCATTCCTGTAGATAATGTGCACACAACTTTTAATTCAAATAAATGCAACGTTTAAAACCAGTGAGTTCAATATAGAATACTATATAAATTCTTTTGAATTTTCTATAAAAAGATAGAACACAAGCAGACGTGTTTTCGACACGTGTTAACACACACGAACACGAATCGGCAGGACGGCGGCGGCGCGCCCGTGCGGGGGCCTTGTCTACTAATCTTTAACAAGGGAGACTATTAAGACATCTATATAAACCAAACTCAATGTACTTTCCCACCCAATGTGGGATACTTGACTTGAACATTATCCAACAATCCCCCACAAATGCGAAAGAATCTTTTAAAACAGAGTGACAAGAAAAAAATTAAAAACATGAGGAGCAATAGCGTGATTAGTTGCTTAAGCACTAGTGAACGTATCTAGAACTAGTACATAGTGGAATGAGTAATTCTTCTCTTAGATAAGTGAACAAATCTGGAACTTTCTAAGATCGGGGTGAACTCATAACACACAACTAACTCCTTCATCCACCAAAATCCTCGATGTGTCAAAAAACATACAAATGTATAAATATACAGATGTAAACAAGTATAGTCATCTGACCTCAGAATTCTAATAAGTGCATTAGAAAAACAACCCAACGTTTTTCATAGAAGGTGGCTAATCCTTCTCACTTACATAGGTTATTTCATTAGGTTTATCACACTATAAACCACTCAAATATTAGCTATGAAATAATTAAGAGCCTTTTCATCAAGCTCATCCTCTCTAATAAATAGGTGAATTCTTCAAGCTCATTTATAAAATGAACCACCCAAACTCTGGGATAAGAATTCATTAAGAATAAAAACTCAACCTCTTTAATCGGTGAATTCAACAAAGTTCTTCTCAATAGAACAACCCAAACTCTCAGGATTGAATTCATTAAGAGTTATATAACTCATCATGTCTAGCGGCAAGTTCATTCAGTCCTTCGTGATAGGACTACCCACTCAACACTAGGCTATGAACTTATTAAGAGTAGTTACTCAACCAAAGTCGGTAAATTCATCAAGTCTTTCTCACTAAGACCACCCAAAACCTGGGCTATGAATTTATTAAGAGTAATTAAACTCAGCCTGAGCATGTACATTGTTCGTCATAGGGATAGGTAGTAATAAATGTACACTATGAGTACACTTCATGGTATCGTTTGACCACATTGAACTTAGATAACTAAGTTGGGTATTCATCATGAATTCCTCAACCAATGGGCTTTAGACCCATCCCCCTCGACGAATCAAGAACCAATTTTTAACTTAACTTTTTGGTAAGCGAATCAGTTAGGTTCCCTTCCGACTTCACATACTCTAAAAAGAGTACTCTGTTCCTTATTAAATGTTTCACTGATTCATACTTTATGCGAATAAGTCTCTTCTTACTATTGTAAGTTCATAAAGTTTCCTTAGTGTTATCAACCATGAAAATACTATTTCTTTTATTCTTAAAGAGATGTAATCTAGAATCATAAGGAGTTTTAAACAGGAATTTTTTTAACACCTTCTCAAAATAGAGAATTTTTCTTTAAAAGAATAAACATTTTCTATTTTTAGGTACCCTAAACTCTTAAAATTACATTAATCTCTTTCAAGTGTGTTTAGACATTATTGATTCTAGTTTATCATAAACTGAACTTATTCAGAAACTAGCAACAATTTGAACATTATAGCTTCACCATAATTTTTAGAATCCTCATCTATCAGGAAAGATGGAGCTATAGGTTCAAATATATAGTCTAAATCACTTATTTCTGTAATAAAGAAATTTTTATAAAATCTGGTCTAAAGGTAGTAGCTACCTTTTACCTTTTACTTCTTCTAGGCTCTAATTTAAACTCTAAAGCATCATTGGCAGTACTAGAAGAAGAGGCATGATTCTCTTGATATGTTACAACTCTTAATCTAGTTTTCTTTAGAGGAAAGGAATCCTCACAACAATCCTAGATTCAAAATTTTGAGAAATCATGTAAAGACATAAACCAAAATGTCACTATATGTAGCATACCCTACAAACACTGCATCAACGATTTTAGGTTCAATAGAGGTTTCCTTAAAATCAGGATCACTTTTGCCAGATACCCCTACACTTTCAGGTAATGCAAACATGTTGCACAGTTTGTATGGAGTATAGTCTAATTTTATGAGGTACTCAGTTTAACCGAGAATGGCTTTCTCCTTAAAACTTAAGAATTCATTATTTCTTCTTAAAGTTTAATTTTTTTCCTTCCTAATAATTTTATACAGAAAAAAATTGAAACGAAGGTTTTTTCGAATTATGTCATTCTTCTAAACACCTCCTCTTTAAGAAAATTAGATTATATCTATTACTCTACTGAATCTAACACGTTTTATTCTCCTATCTAGTTGATACTCAACTTCTGTCTTTAAGAAAGTAGTTCCCAGCTTCACTTTTAGTCCAAGGAGATAAACTTTTGTATAAAGAAATATCTACAAAGGTGATGTAACAGTGTTTTCCTTCCTTATCCTCACAGTTTCTAAAGTTTTCTAGAACATAATGTATAAAGGAGTTCAGGTCTATGTTTAGAAATCCGTCTTCAAGAAGGTTTAGTATGCTTAGCTTCTAAAAAAAACTCATATTTTGTTAAAGCTATTAATTTTCTAGATTAGTTATTATTTTAATTCACATGCCCTAATCTAGTATGCCATACCACAAATGTTTTTATTTAATCTTTATATGTCAAGAACTGCATTTCTCATTTTACTCAATCATACTAGAGTAATGACATTTTAAAGATATTTCAACTTCCTTTAAAGAGAATTTTACAAGAAGATTTCAATACACTCCCTGTAAAGACAATTTTTCTTCATTCTTAATCTTATTATGAAGAGAAGGATTCTCAAAATTAATAGCTACAAAACGCTTTTAAGTAGCACTAATGTCTTATTAAATTATCTTCATATTAATTTAAAGAGACTATAAATTTTCATCTACTATGACTCATCAAAATCTTTCTTAGAAAGATTATTTATTTGTTATTCTAACTTCTGCACTAAGTTAGAAAAAGTTATTTGGTCATAGTCTTTTATAAATTGGAATATTAATGCACCAAGTAGGTTTGAAAGAGAGGTAGTGCATGAAGCATGCTTAAGTACCAAGTCTTTCATTTAACCAATCCTAGACATGCATTTTCTTACTATTTTCCAATTTATGAAAAATTTCCCTTTATTTATGTCTCTTCAAAAGAAATTATGCTTTAATATTTTTTACTTTATAAAAGTATTTTATTAAGCATACGCATAATGTCGTTTTCTACTCAAAAAAGGTCATCTAGTCTTAAAGTACAACCTAGTCCAAAACATGCTTACTGAGTTTATAGACTAGCTTAAAGGCTAAACATAAATTCATGTCTTAAAAAACACAAATTAATAGACAATAAGTCTAAGTAATCTGACCTCGTAGGTAGAACCATAGTTCTTTAATAAATATATTGGAGAGCTTTCAATCCATGTGTCATTGACTCCTCCTTTCTCCAAGTTAACCAAATTTGAACATTGAAAGATTTGGTTTGGTACACAGATCTCTACTCATCATGTTGTCATTCTAAATATAATTTCTCAACAGCACGTCATGCTTTAGCAAAAAATTCTTGATTCTCGAAAAATCAATAGCACGTCATCACCATTTGCATCGTGCGGAATCAGTACAATATTTGCACGTCGATACAAGGATGTGCAACTAATATTGTTCACGCCTGAACAACAATATAAAATCTGTTTTTAAATTGTTGGAAAATAAACTACTACAAAACAAGGGTGTTAGAAACATATTAAAATAACCGTGTCGTAGTTGTAATCTACTGTCTTAGAAATAGATTCGCCCAAACTAGTGTAGTTGTTACTATAGGCGGATTATCCCCCAAGATTAGCATGGTCGCTCCGACAATTTATACACCCAAATTTCGGAGTGGAATCCGATGGTACTACTTTTCTCTCTTTTAAGGACCGAAATAACTCATTGGTTGTATGAAAAAAAAAGAAAACTTTTGAAGTGTTTGTCACTTTTTGGATGATTTAGAAAAGAGCAAAAAAGGCTCTATTTATAGTGAAAATTCCAGGGCTAAAATCGTCCCACTGAAAGACATAAAAACAACATTAAATCAGGTTTTAATTTGTTAAAAACGTTTTCAATAAAAGCATGGAAAACGTTTGGAAACAGCTGCAGTTATGTATGAATCTGAACACATTCATGTCTAGATTCATAACAAATCTGGAACAGAAACATGTCTACATTCATTCCTGTAGATAATGTGCACACAGCTTTCAATTCAAATAATTGCAACGTTTAAAACCAGTGAGTTCAATATAGAATACTGTAAAAATTCTTTCGAATTTTTCTATAAAAGGATAAAACGTGCGTAAACGTGTCTTCAACACGTGTTAACACACACGAACACAAATCGACTGAACGGCGGCGATGGCGCACCCGTGTAGGGGCCTTGTCTACTAATCTTCAACAAAATAGACTATTAAGACCTCTATATAAACCAAATTCAAGGTACTTTCTCACCCAATGTGAGATACTTAACTTGAGCATTATCCAACATATATATATATATATCCTTCTTTATTGTTTGTTGATTAAGTCATTATTTTCTCTTTAATCTCAAGGTGAATTCGAATGCTCCATGTCCAAATTTATATGTTACTTTTTTTCGGGAACAAAGAATCATCTCATTTAGTACTTTGTATTCTTTATATGTAAACAAAGGGAAAAAAGTGTGGCAGAAGAGAGAAGAAATCTCACACTATCAAAACCACGAGTAAAACTGTCATCATAGAATCATCTCATTTAGTACTTTGTATTTTTATATTTCTTAGAGTTTTCTTTTTCTCATATGTTAAACGTAAATCAGCTATAATAGATAATTCTTAATTCTTTATCAGCTATAATAGATAAATCTCATACGATCTTTTGTTTATTTTTGCTCGCTTGCTTTGGAAGCAGCGATCATTGAGCTGATTCCTCTATGCACACTTCTTAAAAGTGGCAGACGCTCAGACGATTTTTTGTTTATTTCTAGTTGTTACGAAGTAGTACTTTCTTAAATTTTCCATGTACAAGACATATAAGACTATGGGATGTGGAAATATGACCTTTTATTATGTACGGAAAAGCTAGATCTACAAACAAAATAAAATGTCTCCAGGACTAAAGAAACTTTCAAGCTATTATATATTTAGGTCTAAGAAAAACAAAAGGAGGAAGTATGAGAAAATTAGACCTTTAGGAGACGACAAACATAATAAGGTCCACAAATCTTCTCTTCCTCAAAGACTTTTACTTGTTGCGTTGTCCCGTGACAACCTTCCCCTTCCTACTGTACTTGTATAGCCTTGCTGCAACTTCGATCAGTTCTGCAGGCTTATCCAAATAAATTTTCACCATCTCTATTGCCCTCGTTTTACAAGTTTTATGCTCTCTCTGAGGTTTGAGCCTTTGAGAGTCGTCATGGTTTTATGTAAGATATTGATTCCAGGTCTTTATGGCTGAGACATGGCTTCTCCACGAGTGTGGTCGTGATCTTTCTACTTCTGGGCTAATTGAAGTGACAAGGTATGACACTATCTCGCCGTTCTTTCATCAGACTGCATAAAACATTCTCCTGATGGCATGGGAAACTTAACTTGTAGGCAAAAAGAGATCATCATTATCCCAACTTTTTTCACCAAAGGTCTTCCAAAGATAGCGTTCAACACAGACGGGTTGTCAATGACTAGGAAATCAACCATCTTTGTGACCTTATTTTCACCATCTTTCATGGTTACGGGAAACTGGATGGAGCCCTACACCTCGATGGGCCGGTTGTTGAACCCATACAATGGGCTTGTCGGCTTCAATTTTGAGTTTGAAATTCTTATTTGTTTGAACGCGTTCCAGCCCAACACTTCCACAGCACTACATCTATCAATCAAAATTCTTTTTACAGTAAATCCTACTACCAGAGTTATAATGACAATAGGGTCGCTTGTTTCTTTATCCAAAATATTGTCATATTTTTTCTCAAAAAATAAAACTCACAACGGGTCTCTGTGCCTTTTTTTTATCATTCTTGCCAAAATTGACATTATTCCTTGTACTTACGCCTGGAGTTTGATTGGTTCTACCTTTCGTTCACTCTAACTATCATATATATAGTACCTATGTTATCTTTATTGTTTTTATTGTTGTCTTGAGGTCTCGGTTGTTGAGCTTCATTGTTGTCTTCGCCCTGTTTGTCATGAGAAACTAAAAATCTTTCTAGTTTCCCCCTTCTTACTATAGATTTAATTGCGTTCTTTAAATGTACACAGTCGTCCATAAAATTGCCTTGAGCCTTGAAACTCGTACTTTTGTCCAGAACGCTCCATGCCCTCGTTTTCCCTCAGTGGTAATGGAGGTCTCAAGATTCTTGTGTGATCAATCTGGTGTAATATCTGTGAATGTGATTCTGTTAACTAGTGATAAGTTCTGTCCGTAGATAACTTTTCCTGGGCTGACTCTCGCTACTGACCATTTTGCGCATACTGCAATGATCGACCACTATTTTGAATATACTATGGCCCACGACAAAATTTTTGGCTTTCTCGAACCACTCTCTGATAAAGAGAGGGTCTACTGCGCATGGGGCCACGATCATCTTGCCTCTGGCTCATATGCTGCGAATTGTGTACTATAGCCCTCTTGTTGTCCTATTTCTCATTTTCAGTGTACGATTGAACCTTCTCGTATAACTCTGACAGCATCGTTGGTAGTCGGTCTAATAGATTATACTTAAGATACTGATGTGAAGTACCATTGATGAAAGCAGAGATAACAAACTCATTGGAAGCCTCTTTGGTTTGCATAGTTGTGGGCGTAAAATCACAAGACAAACTCTCGCAGAGATTCGTCTGGCTTCTGGATGATAGATATAAGATACGCTGGAGACCTTTTCAATACCTTGTTTGCTAAGAAGCGTTTCATAAATAGATCTGCTAACTGATCAAAATTGGAAATCGAATTCGCTTAGAGCAGGAGATACCAAGCTTGAGCTGAATCCTTTGGGGTTATTGAGAATATCCAACATTTGACTTGATCGGAGGCACTAAACAAATCCATATGGTTTAGGAAATAAGACATGTGATCTTGAGGGTCGTATTTTCTATTGTACATTAGTTTTGGGACCTTAAAAGATACAGATACATGATGTTTTAGGATGTCTATGGACATAGGTTCGTTTTTGTACCTACGGGGGTTTCGAGGAAGGTCATCATACTAAAAATTTTGGATGCTCTGGAAAATTTTCTCTAACTGCTCCATCTTCGCCCTTAACACTTGTTGTTCATCGTCCTCATAGGGACTATAGTCCATATCCTCTGAATCTTCATAATTCTCCTCTAATTACCGAGATTGTTACCCACCGATTTCTTATTGGGGAAGGTCTCGTTCCTCCTAAACTGCTTTGCATGCGTTCTTTCTAGACAACTGTTTGATTAGCTTCTTGCTTTTCTCTTCTACAATTTTGTGCTGTTTAGCCTGATCTTGCATGAGCTTTTGCTGTTGTTCGTATTGTTGTTTTGAAAGCAACAAAGATTTCTCCATGCTTTTTATCTTTTCCTGTAACTCCAGAAATTGCTGGTTGCTGCCCTCCGACGATGATGCCCTTTGTTTGTTGCCCGACCTGGCCCGCCGTAAACTAAGAAAGGGGTTGGTCCTAAAACTTTTGCCAAAAATTCTGCTGAAACTGCTATAACTACTGCATGGTGGCCGTCGTCGGTGCTGATTGGTCTGATAAGATATCATTTTCTATCGTTTTTTTGTCGGTCATTGTTACTGGCTGATCCACTAAGACATCACTCTCCGCTACTTTTTCTCCCGATTGTCTTGGTTACCTCCACCCATTTTAGGGACTTTTAGGCTTGCAATCGAACCTGAAGGTCACGTACCAGTTCATGCTCACCGCACCAATTGTTGATTGCAAAAATAAATAGAGATAAAAGATGATGATCTTATGATAACCAGAGCTACCGTCTCAGTCGGAGTCTGAACACCATGCTCCTAGTATCAATGGTGATGTCTTGGATAGAAGTCGTCTCTCCCTTCCGTTGTTTGCTTATTCTCTTTTATTCTGTCATGACAGGTATCGTAGCCAGGTTGTCGTGGCATACTGATGGGATTGGCTATAATTAGACGTTCTAGGTTTGTGTTGCCAGCCGCAACGATCACGTACGTTGTCATGTGATCGCTGGATGCAATCCCGTTCATAGTTTTACTTCGTTCGCCATAGGCTGCAAAGGGGACCAGATAATTCAAAAATGGTCGTACGCATTTGTCGTTGTCACGTGATTGCTGGATATCCTTCGTGCGATATCGTTCGTGGTCATGTTCGCAGGCTACACGGTCGTGACACGTGACGGTATGTATTTGTAGGTACTAACAAAAATAAATTTATTGTATTAGTTATCGCGACTAATTTAATTTATTTTTTAAATTTATTGTGTAAATTTTTCCACTGTGGCACCTTCAATACCAACAAAACTATATTGTTTAATTAGTGATATTTTTTATTATTTTAAATTAAATGTAAAATTGGAAAGCTATAAACATAAGAGTTTATTTTTTATATTTTTTATAACTGTCAGTTAATAATTGAGATAAATTGATCAAAAGTTAATTTGTAAAATCTACACAGAGGTTTGATGTTGTAAAATTGAAATATGAGACTAAATTTGATGTTCTAAAATAGTACAAAACCCCAATATATTTAAGACATAACGTTAAAAATGTCTTTAACTTTTTAATAAATAGTCATTTTAGTCAATCTTTCAGTCGATGAAAATTGTTAGTCAACTAACATTAAATGGCTTGAAATGACGTGACAAATCTATATGGCAGTGCACGCTGAAAAATGTGCGGAATTTACAAAATAACGCATCAACCAAGAAACAATTCTATAAAATATAAAATTATTTTTTTGATAATATGTCATTCTGTCAAGTCATTTTAAACTTTTTGTCATTAATTGACTGACAATTTTCATCTACGGAGAGATCATTTTGACCTAACATGAGACGTTAAAGGTTAAAATACTTCAAAAAAAATAAAATGTAAAATGTTGTTCAGTCAAAAATTAAAAGATTTTTTCGGCATCATACCTATATTTAAACCAAAAATTTAAATGCAAAATTTGGACTTTGTATAGTTTTGGATTGTTATTTTATTTTGTGTTTCTTGTCCCAAGTTGTCATCGGCCTTATAGAGCTTCTCTTATCTTGTTGTTATAAGTGGTTTTGGAATTTTAGTGGTTCTAAAAGTTGGGCTCTGAAAAGCGGTTTTCGGTTCCCTTCTCTTGGGTTAAAATGCTTTGGCTCTCGTGAATCTGGTCATGTTCTGAGTTCTGAGCTTTCTGGTTTTTTCGTGGTTACGAGCAATTCTCAAACTGATTGTCTCTCTTCTGTTTCCTACCTGCCTCTCCTTGTTGCCGCGGGTCATATCCTCCAGCTTGGAGTGCTCTGGTTTTTCTTAAAGTGGTTTTTGCAATTTGTTACGGCACCCTCCTTGCTACAGGTTTGTTTTCTCTACGCTTTGTCGTTCCCTTTATCAAGTTTACATCATCCCGACATTGGTGGTTGGTTTGGTTTTTCTGTCTTCTAAAGGAAGGATACTCTCTTCTGGATCTAGTTCCCCTCGGGTTTTGTGGCTGGGGCTTGGTGGCGGTGGTCTCCTGTTTTTTTTTCAGTTATCTTTAAAAACACAAGATCTTTGTCTCCTGGCTCAGTGCTTAATTTCTTTGAAGCTTTGAAATGGTGATTATGGCATGAAACTTACGGGGATTGGGCAAAAAAGATACGATCAAAGCAGTAAAAAATGCTATATCCAAATACCATCGTAGCATTATCTTCTTGAGTGAAAAAGAAGTTACTTAAAGAAGATTAGAATGAAAATAAAGATGAGTAATTTCTTTTATGTCGATCCCATCGGCATCGCTGGCGGTCTTGCCCTTTGGTGGAAAAATGATGTTAATATTAATATCCTCCAGGCCGATAAGAGCCTTATAGACTCAAAGGTTTCTATCAATGGTGATGAATAGTAGTTTGGATCCTTCATCTACGCCCCCTTATAGTGATGAGAAGAAGTCTTTTTGGGAGAGACTTGCAAAAATGAAGGATGATTCGAATGCTAAGTGGTGTATTATTGGATATTTTAATGTAGTTGCGAGACCCGAAGATAAATTGGGAGGAACCCGTATGAATTTTCGCTCTCAAGAGATTACTTTGAATTTCTTGACAGTTTTTTCTTGTCTGAGATTCCTCTCAATAGAGGTTCGTATACATGGTCCAATCAGAGATGTGAAGGAGAAGCCATTCTTGAAAAACTGGATCGTGCATTATGTTCAATTGAATGGAGCACCTTTTTTTTCAAAGGAGAAGCCATTGCTTCCGACCACTGCCCCTTGTTCTTACTGCTAAAAGGAATGGATAAGAAAGAGAAACGAGACTTCAAATTTGAATCAAAGTGGCTTATTGAAGAAGAGTGTACTCAAAAAGTTGAGGAAGAGTGAGCAAATGGATTAAAATGCCAAGATAATAAATGGTTTGGTAGGAAATTAAAAAGAACAAAAGGGAAACTTATTAAATGGAGGAAAATTTTGGGAAAAACAGAAAAAGTGTGAACAAGATAATGGATAAGATCAAGAAATTTCAGGATTCTCCTTTATCCTCAAGTGAAGCAGCAGAGGTACAAATGTTAAAGGCTGAATTGTTTAAACTGTGGGAAGGGGAAGAGAGGTATTGGCATCAACGTGCAAGAGTTGACTGGCTTAATCTTGGAGACAAGAATACTAAATTATTTCATGCTACAACTATTCAGAATTGGAGAACCAATACTATCAGTAGATTGAAAACCAGTCAAGGCACGTGGTTGAAGGATGATTCTTCTATTACGAGTGATTTTCAAGAGCACTTCCAAAATGTGTATGCCAAAGACCCGTCAGTTAACTACGAGCTGATCTCGAATATTATCCCCAATATGGTATCATATGAGATGAATAAGATGCTATGCTCTCCAATTTCTGAAGAAGAAATTAAATTTGTGGTTTTTAGAATGGGTGCAATGAAGGCCCCGGGTCCCGACGGCTTCTCAGGCTCTTTCTACCAATCCTTTTTGGATATTGTCAAAGACGATCTTATTGCTATGATCGTGCACTTCTTTAAATATGGTGTTTTGGAAGAGGAACTAAATCAAACTAACATTGTACTTATTCCGAAGAAGAAAATTCCCTCTGAGGTCAACCATTTTAGACCCATCAGCTTATATAATTTTTCCTTCAGAGTCATAACAAAAATCCTGGCTACTCGCTTCAAGAAAACTCTCCCTGACATCATTCCTCTGGCCCAGCCAGCTTTTGTCCTTGGTAGATTGATTCATGACAATATCATCATAGCACACGAAGCCTTCCATGCTATTAAGAGAATGAAGAAGGGCTCCAAAGGGGTTATGGCCCTTAAGATTGATATGGAAAAAGCTTACAATAAGGTAGATTGGGAAGCCCTCTTTCTTATTATGAAAAAAATGGGTTTTGATAATTGGTGGATTCAAAGAGTAAGACAATGTGTTTCTTCAGTCTCTTTCTCCCTGGTTATAAATGGGGGAAAAGGGAAGTTTTCTACCCTGGGAGAGGACTTAGACAAGGAGATCCTTTGTCCCCCTTTTTATTCCTCCTTGTTTCTAATGTGTTCACATGGCTTATCAACAAGAAGCTGAATGACTCTTCCATAAAGGGGTTCAGAATTAAATGAAGATGCACGATTCTTAGTCATCTATTATTTGCGGATGACTATATTCTATTTGCTAGAGCCGATGAGCGTAATTGTGCTAAAATTTTAAAGTTCCTGAATGACTTTCAAAATGCTACGAGCCAATCGATTAACTTTAAAAAGTTATCGGTTTTCCTATCCCCAAACTTGAGCACAGGCAAAAGGATACACCTCTCCAACATCCTCGGCTTTGGTTTAATGGAAGGGAATAACACCTATCTTCGATCTGGGGAAGAAGTAAAAGAGAAGCCATGTGTTTCCTTAAAGATCGGATTAAGAACAAAATGAATGGGTGGAAAGCAAAATTTCTTTCACAAGCCGATAAAGAAATTCTCATTAAAGTTGTGGTTCAAGCAATACCCTCCTATGTTATGCAATGCTTTCTCTTGCCTATTACTTTTTGTGATGAAATGAGTGCTCTGATTAGCCGATTTTGGTGGAACACTGCAAATGACAAAGAAAAAGTCATCCATTGGATAAATTGGAAAAATCTTTGCCTTCCAAAAGCTAAGGGAGGAATAAGCTTTCGGGACTTGAGAACTTTCAATCGAGTGCTTGTCACTAAGATCTCGCGGAGAATTTTGAAAAATCAAGACTCGCTTTTTGCTCAAATTCTCTGTGGTATCTATTTCCCTAATAGTGATTTTTTATCGGCTCCAACATGTCACAATCCTTCTTGGGCATGAAAAGGTATTAGATATGGCATTCACACGATTAACCAATAAACGTTATGGAGAATTGAGAATGGTAAGAAGGTTTCAGTACGGGATGACAACTGGATACCCCAACTCCCTGGCTTTCGAATTGCCTCTTCAAAACCCTCATGGTACAGAGACATCATGGTTTTGAGACTCATTCTTGAGGACACAAGACAGTTGGACAAAGACAAACTCCCAACCCTTTTCTCTCATGCGGAGATTGAGGTTATTCTCTCAATTCCTACTGGGGGAGAATGGACACAAGATGCCCTAATTTGGCTGGGTAATAAAAATGGTGTCTATTCAGTTAAATCAGGATACCACTTTTTTATGAATGAAAGTTACCATGACGAGAATCCGAGTTCAAGTGACAATGTTGTGGGAAATCAAAAACTATGGAAATCTCTTTGGAATCTCAAGGTTCCTCCAAAAATCTGAACCTTCCTTTGGAAATCTTGTCACAATATTCTTCCAACTAAAGGAAATCTTCATGCAAGGTTTCATGGAGCTTTCAAGGCTTGTCCCAAATGCCCCCGTTGTGGCTCCGAAAATGAATCTATTGAGCATCTAATCTTCTTTTGCCCCTTTGCTCAGGCTACATGTAGAGCGTTGGGGGTTTAGTTATTCTCCATCTCAGATTGGTTTTCCCGGGTTTGCAAAATGGTAGTCCACAATACTTAAGCTTAATCACAAAGGGAACTTTAACGATGAATGTGATCTTATTGCTTTCCTTTGTTGGTCTTTATGGAAAGCTCAAAATAATTTTATTTTTTTAGGTGAGGTTGTCTCTCCCTTGGAGGTGTGGAACCATGCGCTAAATGCCTTTACTGAGTTTGATATGGTTGGGGTTTCTTCAAAGAGAAAGGAAATAAATAGAACACCTAATCCGATGCAATGGACACCATCAGATCCAGGTCTTATTAAAGTGAATGTCGACGCCTCATTCTATAAAAATTCTGGTTAACTTTTGTTGCGACCATTTTTCGAGGATCAAATGGGGAGTTTTTAGGAGGTGAAGCCTTCAAATTGCAGTCCAATTTAGCTGCTGTTGCTGAATCTGAAGCTGTTCGAATCGGGGTGTCGGCAGCTGCTAAAGCAGGATTTTCGAATATAGTTATCGAATTGGATAACTTGAGCGTTATTAACCGCATCAATTCTAAGGACCTTTCGGCATGGGAATCGGCGGCTATTGAAGAGCACACTCTCTTTCTTTCCTCCTCTTTCGGTTGTTGTGTTTTTTCCTATATTCCTCGCTATTGTAAGGCAGCAGCGGACTGGATGGCTAGGAACTTAAGGAGCTGTTTTTGCCCTCCTGATTGGGCTGTGAATGTACCTCAAGGTTTGAGGAAGGTGTCGTAATCTCCATGATACAATATATTACCTTTATTTGATTAAAAAAAAATATGGGCCTCAACACCCTCTAATTTGTAAGGCCTAAATAAAAAATAAGTGGTTAAAGTATACAATTTTTTAATTTTAGATGCCTAAAGTTTCAAAATTTATAATTTTAGATGCCCGAATATTAAAAAAAATGTTTTCCATTTAAAACACGACACATAGCATGAATATTAATTTTTTTGATTATTTTTGAGAAAAAACTTTAAAATTTATTCTTTTAAAAAAATTTCAAAATTTACAAAAACGTTCAAATCAGTCCCTAAATTCCTAAAAATTCTTAAATCTTAAATCCTTAAATTCTCACCGCTATCGTTGCCGCCGTCGTCGTCGGACTTAGCCGACCATTTTCCTCCACTCGCCGTCGATGGAAACCAGCGAACGATGTGCCAATCGAACGGTTGTTTCATATTCGCCGTTCAATGTTCGGTTGGCACATTGTTCACCAGTTTTCGACGACGGTGAGTGGAAAAAAATATTCAGCTGAGTTCGGCGACAGAAAAAATGAGATCAGCGACGACATCAACGGTAATGAAGATTTGGGAATTTAGGATTTAGGGATTTGAGGACTATTTTAAAAGGTTTTAAAATTTTAAGATTTTTTTGTAAAATTTTAAATTATTAAAAAAATTAATTTAAAAAAAATTAAAAATAACACGTGTCGCTTTTGTATTGATTAACAGTTTTTTAACGGTAGTTAACTATCAGACACCTAAAATTGTAACTTTTGAAACTTTAAGCACTTATTTTTACAAAAATAAATACTTTAGGCACCTAAAGTTCAAAAGTGATATACTTTATGCACTTATTTTTAATAGGGGAGTCAGCGCGTGGCTAGCAGACTAGTAAAAGGAGCGCGTAGATACCAGTTGCAGATGGATAACGAGGGAAAGAGCGATGGATGGCCATGGGCAGACGATGAGCCGAGTCTCCCTCGCCTTTCCCTCCAACCAAACAAAAAATAAAACAACAACAAAGCTCTCTCCCCTGAAGAAAAGAACCCAACAATTCAAAGGCCACTCAACCGAGTAATACGTACGTTTCATCCTCCCTTTTCCCTCCATTTTGTGTAATGAAAACGAAACTATTTGCTAGTTATTAGGTTCTTACTTTCTGTTTCTTTTTATAAGTACTTTTTTTCTTTGTTTCTGGGGATTCCATGGCAACTTTAATCAACTTTACATCTTCCATGACAAACCCATCGCCTGAAACAACGAGGAGACCACCTGGTTTCTTTTACCAACTCGCAAACCTCCATTATTTCACACTCAACAAGGGTTTTTCCAGGGTTTTAGCAACCACCCAGATAACAATTTCCCCTAAAGACTCCGTTTTTACTTTACCCAATTGGAAAACAGGGAAAAACGACACTAAAAGTAGGGAACTTAGGCTTAGCGATGCTTATTTCCACATGGAGTATATGGTGGGGAAAGGGCAGAAGCCTGATGTGGTTCAAGCTACTCAGCTGATGTACGATTTGTGCAAGGTTAACAAGATGAAGAAGTCGATTCGAGTGATGGAGATGATGGTCGATTCCGGTATCATACCCGATGCGGCTTCGTATACTTTCTTAGTGAATTATTTGTGCAAGAGAGGGAATGTTGGGCATGCTATGCAATTAGTGGAGAAGATGGAGGCTCATGGTTATCCTACTAATACTGTAACTTATAACTCTCTGGTTAGAGGGCTTTGTATGCATGGGAACTTGAAGCAAAGCTTGCAGTTGTTGGATAGGTTGATGCAGAAAGGATTGGTTCCGAACGAATTCACTTATTCTTTCTTGCTTGAAGCTGCTTATAAGGAAAAGGGTGTGAATGAGGCAATGAAGCTTTTGGATGAGATCATTGCCAAAGGTGGGAAGCCTAATTTGGTTACTTACAATGTTTTGTTGACCGGGTTGTGCAAGGAAGGGAGGACGGATGAAGCGATTAGGTTCTTCTGGGATTTTCCTGCTAAGGGATTCAATCCGAATGTTGTGAGCTATAACATCGTGCTACGGAATTTGTGTTACGAAGGACGGTGGAAAGAAGCGAATGAGCTTTTGGCGGAGATGTATGGTGAGGATCGTTCTCCTTCTGTAGTTACTTACAATATATTGATTGGTTCTCTTGCCCTCCATGGCAGGACTTCTCATGCTATGGATGTTTTAGACGAAATGATACGAGGACGTTTTAAGGCCAGTGCTACAAGTTATAATCCGATAATTGCTAAACTTTGCCAAGAGGAGAAGGTGGATCTTGTGGTTAAGTGTCTAGACCAGATGATCTATAGACGTTGTAAACCTAATGAAGGAACATATAACGCTATTGCTGTGCTCTGTGAGCAGGGAATGGTGCAGGAGGCGTTCTCCATAATTCAAAGCCTGGCAAGCAAACAGAGTTCGTCTCCGAATGATTTCTACAAGAGTGTGATTTCTAGTTTATGCAGAAAAGGGAACACATATCCAGCATTTCAGCTTTTATATGAAATGGCCAACTCCGGCTTCACTCCGGACTCTTACACCTATTCCTCGCTAATCAGAGGATTGTGCTTGGAGGGAATGCTGCAAGCGGCGATGCAAATTTTCATAGTAATGGAAGAAAGCAACTTTAAGCCTGATGTTGACAATTTCAATGCACTCATATTAGGATTCTGCAAATCCCAGAGAACTGATCTAGCCTTTAAGGTTTTCGAGATGATGATCGGGAAAGGCTATATGCCTAACGAGACAACGTATACTATACTCGTGGAAGGGGTTGCGCATGAAGGACAGATGGAGCTGGCAGCAGAAGTATTGAAGGAGTTGCATATGAGAGAAGTTGTGAGTCAACATGTGGTAGAAAGACTTATAATGCAATACAACCTTCCTGCCATTGATAACTTTTGATTTTTAGAGTGCCAAAATGCAGAGGAAACAAAAGGTCATTGGTCTGTGATTTTGATTCTGAGAGTTCATATCCATTGACGGTGTCAAATGTGACATTTGTTCTGGAGGAGGGAAGGAATAGCTTGGAGATCATTTGAGTGTGATCCAAATTTCTTGAAGGTGGAATGAAGATGAATTAAGTTCAAGCACAAGGACTCGAATATTGAATAAGCTTCCTTTTTACATTTATTATGCTTGTAACATGACAGTAGTTAGCCCCCTTTTCAACAGGCATCGAATTAAAACACTTATTTTGGAAAGGCTTTTGTTTTACTTATCATGCTGCAAAACCTTCAAATCTCAACATCCCCGAACTGGGGCTTTTGTTGTACCAAAAGATAATTTAATAATTTATAAATGAACCAAACAAAATATCACTACGAATTATGAAAAAAATTATTATTATTATTATTATTCAAATGACTTTTTAATTAACTAGAAGTATTATGTTTTCATGTCGAGATTTGAACCCATATAAAATATAATAATATAAATATTTTTAGTCACTAGGCCAATTAATGAGTTTCATTACCCAAATGACTTTTAAATGCCTCAACACATTTAATGGCGGATAACATTAATAAAAGAACAAAGTACAAAAGTCCAAACATTTGAACTCAATTGTTGGACCTATTTGTGGGTTATTGCAGCACGCTAAACATGTAGAGATAAGATCGATTAAATCTTTGACAGGTAAACTAGTACAATTCATTCAAAGTAAAATTTTCGTTTTTTTTTTTAATAATCTCATTGTCTTTCTCATAAAAGGCTCTCTTTCTCTTTAATATCGAACCCTAGCAATCGTCACCATCTAATCTGTATTAGCATCATCGTCGACTGTCGTTTGACTTCAAACTATATAAAAAGATTTATTTCGATGTACTGAACACATATTGAACATCTATATTGCAAAAATCCGCCTTAATTACCAAGAATAATGTCAAGAACTCTTCAATTATTCATTTTTCGTTCTCTTTTCTTCGCCGTTGGATCAATTTGATTTAAAGTACGTAATTCTTCTTATTAAAAGAGGATTATCCATTACTTATATTGTTTTATTTTGTATGAGCTCAAATTTTAATATGAGAATGTAATACTTTTTTATTTTAATAAAAAAGAGGGCTATTTACTGTTGAGATACATCGTCTAGATGTCAGGAGCTACAGCCGAATATAATCCAAAGATAAAGTTTTCGTTACGTCAAATTGTTGCTTTTAGTTCACGTACCTAAACAAATTGAAACACAAACAAACCATGAATTGAAACACACAAATCCAAACAAGATTAGTGGGATGCTAGGGGAATAAGGTAACACTATAAAAAAAATTGTAGAAAGTAAAAAAATTTCACAAGCGAGATTATATATATACTAACAGTAAAAAATAAAAATTTCACAACGAGATTATTTTAAAGTTTGTTTTCATTTAGAGATTAGAAATGAAAATTTTAGGTCATAGGGCCTAGAAGTTAGGGTTTATAGAAAATCATGTTTAGGTTTTAGGTTAGTTTTAATGTTAGGTTTTAGATTGACTTAAAAATAGACATACTTGTGTAAAAAATGTTTACACCGGAAATATACTAAATATTCACCCTATATATTAGAACCATATAAGAGAATACAAGTTTCAATTTCAAACATTTAGGATGCTTAAAGATAACTGTTTACAAAGCTCAAACCACACAATCCCAACATAACATCTAATAGTACTGGAAAACACCTCAAACAGTCTTAAAACTTTAGCCTAGATTTAGAAGACAAAACAGATGAGCTTGTCCGAAAACACACTTCAATCTTCACAACTTCACGCTAATCATGAAGACAAGAGGTTGTCAGGGAAAAACTAATCCAGTGCAAATTGCATCTACTTGGATCTCTGCCTCATCTTTCGGCGCTTCCGCTTCAGCCTCCTCATGCGCTTCTTCTTCCACTGAAAAACATAAGACAGTTAAACATTTTGCTTCAAATGACTCGCGCAGTAGATTATTCTAAAATGTTAAGGTCTCCATTTAGTTCAAATAACTAAGAAAATCATCCCATCTCTTATTACGACAAGTAAAAGAAATGCATATTCTTTATCAACCAGATCAACCCCCTTTGGTCAAGTGAAATATACAAAGTTCTCTTCAAATCACCAGAAAAATAAAAACTAATGCTTTAGGCGAGAATTTGTTCAAGATTTTTAGCATGAGTTGCATATCACATTACATTCATTTCCCCACCCAAAAACCAGCATCAAAATTCCAATATCCTCATTGCACTACATCTCGGTCACTTTCGAAACTAATATCCGAAGAAAGAAAGCAATAAATGGCAATCAAAACATAAGCACTTTCCAAACCGATATCCCATATCACAATCCCATGTTAAAACATCAGCTTAGCTCACCAGATTTCCTCATTTTTTCTGTTTCAACTAAATAATCTTTCAACTTCACCCAGTCATATTTTATTTGCTTCATTTACTTAACCAGAAATTAAAAATAAAGGATTCGGATTAACAAAATGATAATCATCAAACATATTCAAGGCTCTATCATCCACTACACCCAAAATCACAAATATTACATCCAGATTCCACTTTCTTTTGGCATATAGACAACAGCTCATACATCGAATTATAAAACGGAACGAGTAAAAAAATTAATTCCCAACCGCAAATCGAAATTTATAATTTTGAAGTATGAAAAAGAAAGATTAAAAATAGTCAAGAAAATCCGGGCTTAACTGAAGATCAAGAGGAAATTTACCTTCGCTCTCATCTTCGGTTAGGGCTTTACTTTGGATTTGCAAATGATCTCTCCAGAAAAGTGACGTATCAGTTGAGAATTATCTGAAGGGGAGGGCTTCCATTGATATTTAAATGCCTACGCTTCCCAAACCCTAGTTCGTTCGTGTGTAATTTTGTGTTCACGTGCGAGGGTCCTTTTGTTTAAAATGCTTAAATGAAAAATCAACCCCTAAACTGTACATTTTACTTGCTTTTAGCCCTTAAATTATATTTTGATTAAAATAAGTTTTTAAACTATAATTTTTTGTTACTTTAAATCCGGTACTTATCTAAGTAAAAAAAATATTTCGGCCAATAAAATGTTGACACATCACAAAGATTTTTTGACCAATAGATAGTCTAGAGATTAAAAAGAAAAAAAATGACATAATTTAAGTACTTATTTTGATCAAAAAATAATTTTAAAACTTAAAGTGACCAAAATAATAATTTTAAAACTTATTTTGGCAAAAAATAATTTAATAATTAAAAACAAACTAAAAACATAATTTAAGAGTTAATTTTTTATTTAAGTCTAATTAAAAGTTCTCTTCTACGTCAAGGGAATTTGCCTAGTCTCAACTTAAGTTGTGCCTTCGACATCTATTTTAAGGCTGTAGCTCTTATAAATTATTATTTTTTATTTTAATATTTTAAAATATTAATGTAAAATTATAAAATATCATGAGTTGAGAAGACCATCCTATAATGAGAATATGTAATACTTAATTCAGATTCACCAATGTAACAATTATTTTTCATCTATCTTTTTAATATATAATTGTTATTTAATACAACACACAATTTTTACGTCCGCTGTATCAAACGAGGCGTAAATAAACTAGATATTAATGGTTATAAAAAAATGAGAAGTTTGAAAGTTGAAACTCACACTAATGATTATACTACTTTCTTATTTTATTGATAAAAAGAGTGGTTTCAGCAAAAAAAAAAATGAGTTGTTTTTTCGTAGGTGATTTAAAATCAAGTAACTTTATTTATAAGTTATATATATATATATATATTTTATTCAAAATGAAGAATAGAACAAATATTATCATGATAGTTTATGCTCGGGACTCATGACTCTCCTTTCCAACAATAACTTCTCCAAAGTTCAAATTGAGTTATTTTCTTGAGAAAACAATGTACCATGTTATTGTACCCAAGTGATATTTTAGCAATTGAATTGTTGGATTTATCAATATAATTATACTTTTATTGCATGTAAAATTTTCACCAATCTAATATCTTTATATTACACACCCATTATATGGATGGAGTGTTGGGTGCAGTAGCACCCAAATTTTTTTAATTTTTATATAATTTAAATATTTTTTATTAATAATTCAATTTTAATCTTTAAAGTTTCGTAATTTCGCACATCTAATTTCTTATATAACTTTCGCACACCCTAACATAAAATGGAGCCCTCATCCTTGTATATATAATATATTATCTTTTGTTCTTACAGTTACAAGGCATCAAAATATGATTTGTCTAAAATTGAATATAAAAGTTTGTCATTTTGGAACATGCATGAAGATTGGGTCTTGTGTCGAGACTCGATTGCTACAAAGAAACAAAGAGATTAGTGCAAAACACAGTAGCATGGGAAGCTGTCACGTTGACACAGGCTCTTCAACGCCTCTTCCACCATTGATGGATTCTTACATGACTTTTTCATCAGAATCAACAAAATTCAGATGAGCAGCAAGTTCCCTGCTTCTCCAATTTGTCCCAAAGATCTTCTTCGCCGCATCGGACCAAACTTTACCGGCCGAACACAAACAACTGTTGGACAAACACCCCCTTAATGTTGCTCGGTTGGACTCTTTCCCCTGTGATAAAAAGGTGATCAAAGCTGTGCTGAATCATTTGACCGGGCTGGATGCTTGCCTTAATGTAAAGGAATCACTGAGATTTGCGGAAGGAAGTTGAGACCCAAGCTATTTATCTGAAGTTGGAATTAATACCCACAACTACATTTGTCTTTTACAAAGTTAAACGATGTGTGTAAGAATTTAATTTACAGATGTGGGTAAAGAGAGGTACGGATTTTTTGGGTATAACTCTCCCCGACGCATTCGAATCAAGTGGTGCAGAGGTTTATTATGAGACGACTCTCCCAATCCATTCACAATGCCAAGAATCGACGTAAATAAATTTGATAAGAGAATTTAGAGATCTAAATCTATTTACCTTAACTCTTATTTGAGATACAAAACCCTAGTTTCTTTTGTTTACAACTTCGCTTTAGGATAGTTAATCAAACCAACTGTGACGGTTTGGGAAATTCATGTAAAAACTCCGCATTTACATTCGGCTTTCTACTTTCAAACTATATTACTCAATACTCTTCCCCATCATTGATCGTCGAGGTTGGAAATTTCAAGCCTCCCTCCCTACCCTCCAGGTAACACAAGTGATGTATCGGTCAAGATCTGGCAAATCCAGCAGAAATCAAGAATCTGATCTGGTGTTTGTAAAAGATGAGAGAAGTCCGGAAGCTTGTACGGGTAAAATGTCACCGAAGGTTGACATGGCAGCTGCAGATCGATCCTTGAATATGCCCACTTGTCCGTCTGTCAACATGGATCCCACTTTTAAAGTACTCTCTCCGAATCTGCTGCCAACCTGCCAAGGCCGATACAAGCATATCACTATCAACATAAGATTTAATATGCCTAAAACGACACCAAAGCATCAAATCCACAAAGGGCGAAGCTTTAACTGAGTCTCTCTAGACTGGCTCAAATACAACCAAACCGATCTACGGGAATCAGCAACCATTCTTTTGAAGTGTAAACTACTTTTATACGGAAACTTTTCACTCGCATCACATGACAGCGGGAATCAGAAAACCATTTTAAATGCTGTACAAAAATGATGAATAGCATCACCTGCATGAAAGATTTTAAGAATGGCGTTGCAACACCAAAACTCTGGTGATCATCCAAATCACCTTTCTGAGAAAGCTCTCCATTCGTGTAAGCTTTCCAGAAACTTGAAGTAATATTGTTGGAGGCAGCCGTATTAGGTTTCCCATTATTCCCTCTAGAAGACAATGCAGGAGCACTACATGAACAACCATAAATTACAGGAAAATCAGATACATCAATAAATACCGCAAGATGGTAATGTACATCGAGTAAAGTGAAAAGAAGACTATCAAAATAAAAAAGAGTAGGACATAGACCTGATTGGAAAGTATTTGAAACGAGGAACCACAGAACATCTCATAATATTCGATTCGGAATTTGTAGGCAGTTTCTGTACAGTATCTGTATACATCCGATTAAGTTGAACAAAGAACCCAAAGAGCACAGCATGCTGGAGGTATGACTGCCTCCCATTCTCCCACAAGTATGGCTCATACCTTAAATTATTTAGAGAACACCATTAATCAGAAGGGATACATGCACTCATGTCTTATGCCAACAACATAAATAGAACATATAAACATTTACTAGTCGAAATAATGTATAAACATAATCTGATAGGCGAAAAGGTGCTCAAGAGGAAGCATTTGATAAATAAGGTACACATTTTATAAATATCAGACTAGAAACAATCTGCTCTAGTTAAACAAATGAAACAATCTATCATATGAACCTTTGCATCAACTTTTGCAATGTTTTGAGTAAAACAATAAAAAAACTTTTGTTACAGGAACAGCCCATTGTAATCAATTACAGCACCCTGTACTTGAAATATGCTTAGAGTTTGGAGATAAATACCAACAGCAGACATTCAGGCCAGTTCACTACTTAAGGTGAAATAAAGTAACATGTTTCAATTACTTCTAATTTTAATTTTTGTTATAGTAATTTTAAAGTTACTTTTTATCCCAGTTACATATTTTATTCACTAAAAAAGAAAAATGAAAGACAAATGCAAATGATATATTTTAGGTATAATATCTAATTTTAAAATTTAATTAAATTCAGGTTCATGTCAAAACAGGTGCAAGTTAATTTGGTTCTGAGTGAACCAGGACTGGGTTGTGTATGATCTTTTGTGTCAAATCTAGTAGGACAAGTCGTGCGGATTTTCGGTCTAGGCCAACTTAACCAACTCTAATTGTGGACCATAATTGTTTGAAACAATACAATTAATTAAAAATAAGAATAAAACAAACAAGGATAGAACAGGAAATTACTTTTATTTTGTTAATAGTTTTCCCTAGTTCATTTTCAACATCTCAATTTGCCCGTGAGGAGAGAATCTAACTTGTGGAATTTCTTGCTATCAACCTAATTCTATTTCTGGGCAAGAAAAATCCAAGATCAGCTGGCAAGATCTAGAGCTAACAGGATATCCATCCATTGCCAACCAACCCCATATTCTAGTTGAACCTAGATGTGAATGTAACATATACTGGAATTTGTAGCAAACCATACGAAATGAAAGAACCGTGAAAGAAATCAAAATCAAGCTTAGATGCATCTCGGCTCTCCTTCCGACATTGAAGGAATACTATGTAGTCTCCACTCTATATAACAGTAGTTCAAAATTTTATAAGTACTATTAAAAGACAAATTTATGTTCATCACATAAAAAGTTATGGAAACACTTACGTTAGCCAATCAATAGGATCCAACTTTTGCGAAAGAGAATAGATCATCCCATCAAAACCGTCTCTAACAATAGACTTAGTCTGAATTTGGTCCTGCTTCCTTCTGAATGATGATTTAGACTTCGGTTTTCTAGATAAATCTTCATTTCTATTGAAATCACCCCCAGAAAGAACATCAGCAGCAAACCTTATGTCCAACAAGACCTGCAAAATTCCCTTCTCTGACAGTTGAGCTCCAGAGGCTTCTCTACTAGAGAGAAAGTTCTCATAAATTGAAATGACCTACACGATTAATAGAAACAAATTTACCCAACAAGCATATGAGAATCAAGCAAAATATGATCTAGAACTAGTCAATATTTTTGAAAAGAAACCTTCCTAGGAAGAAGAATCCACCATATGAAACTTCTAAAGAGAGAAGCATAATTTTTCTTTATTCAGTTAAAGAAATCATTTAATACTTCATACATAAGCAAGGAGTAATTTTCTTTCTAATGGATGTAAACATGGAACTCGTATCCAGTTTTTAAGTATGTGTACGTCACAAATCATGGTTGCCAATGCTGTTTATGAAGGACACATCTTTTACAATGTGCCAATTGCAGCAATTTAACAAATTGTAATCTCAGATAATCATTGAAACAATTCGATGCTAGAACCACACTGCATCTCCATCCCAAAGAGAGAAATGCAAACCAAAATAGGCAAAGTATATACAGCATGGTTTTGGTATGTAGAATATAACCAAGACAATTGCAAAGTTACTAGAATAATCAAAGAACATGATGCAAGACAAACTTTGTACCTTTTCTATAAGGCTTAAAGAAAACCTTCGCACAATTGATTTGTCAAGAACATGACCTCCAATACTATGAATTTCTTCACATGCTTGACATAAGAGGGAGATCACATAGAGGGAAGGCATAGATGGGAGTGATATTTTCATCTCTGATGCCCCCTCATCAGACTGCTCTTGCTTAACAACAATCTCTTCCCAACCCTGAACAATGTATTAAAGATAAATGAACATGATTAAAAGAAATACTAGATAAATGAATATGCTTACAAGAAATAAACTTCTATTTTAGGACCTAACAAGCCTAAAAGCATATACTTAAATTAATCAAACTAGATATATTAATTTCCATAGATGATTATCTAGAAAGGCATTAATACCGATCGAACCTCAGCAATAGTGTTCAAAAGTTTTAAAGCTGCCGGAGATATAGAATAGAATCATCAAATGTCCAACATATATGCAATACAACATAGACGTGACTCCTATGAAGCCTTATGTGTGGAGCGTATTCGCTCCTTCAATCAATCTTAGGTTTGACCCTAACGAACCCTGCATATGAGGCACATAGATTCCTCCAATCAACCTTAAGTGTGATATTTCGTATTTTCTCAAGAATTTCATAAGGAGAATTGTTCTCTTTCTTTGTATATGTTCTCAAGAATTTCATACTAAAATATTGCCGTAAATTCTTATCGCTTCTACGGATTACTTTTTATGCTTTGGTTTTGATGATCATTGTCTAAACATTTTGCAAAATAAGTAATAGAAATTATGGTAAACAAGAATTTGCAACTTCCAAAAATATCCAAAACTTGTCTCATGAATTACAAAGAGTCAACAGTGCACGTTTCATTCTGCCTTTTTAATATCAAGACTGATACCCTCTATCTGAAGTTTTTGTCTTTCCTATTGTTTTTTCACTAGTAAAAAGGCAACAAGGAACTCCAAACTCCTTTCTCATTCAAATATTTTCCATTGCTCCTTCAATCTTCAGTTGCTTGTCCAACATCTACTCCTTAAGCAAAGAAGCACTTTCATTCTACTTAAAGAATCATAGACATTAAGTAACTATTTCCATATTCTTTCGCTTTCCAAATATGTTTTATCAACAAAAGAAAATGGATGCATGAATTCATGTTTGAAAGTGAACATTAGATTTCTGATATCATCTTGTCATAAAAATTTTACTTGAAACTTTATGGTTTTTAGATAAACTGTTCCATAATTGAATGGACCTATGTTCTTTGGGTAAGAGAAGTTTTCCATGAAAGAAGAAATATAAAGGGAATAGATTATGTACCCTATCCAAGATTTTTAACCATAAAATGCCATATGCATTCTTTATGTTATGTTTTCTTTGGCTTGAGAATATTGGATTATGGGCCATTGGTTTTGGTATCAACCAAGTCACCTTCTTTAATATCTAATGGCTGGAGTTGTTTATTTTGGAGGAGGGGAACTGCAAAATCCATTGAAAAAGTTTAGCAAAGGATGAACTTCACCTTAAAATTCATGAAGCTACTCCTTTACTAAGAGCCCAATTATTTTTAATATGAGAATAGAACAGTTCAACAATAATAATAGTAGGTTATTAATATAATATTGTTAAAAATGCTTATAATGTTTCCTTTGATTATAGTAATCAAACATGTTTTTTAAGTTTTTAAACCATACAAAAGCATAATTAACAAAACGTTTCGTTTTGTCAAATTTTGAGAACAAATCAAAATAAAAAAGAAAAAACAGTTCTAAAACAGAAAACTACCTCAACTCCCCAAGCTGTCCTACATCAACACTATAAGATAAATAAATCACTAGTAAACTGGATGATTCCCCTTCTGAAAACCATTACTGCTGAATCAAATAAAAGAAGAAATTCCACAAGACTCAATCCTTCCACTACTCATGTTCAATAATAGTTTAATAGTAATCTTCCGAAAATATAACAATTTAATAGACCAGTCAAGACATATCGAAGGAGCACTTTGCATTCCGCTTTTTGAACCGTCATAAAATAAAAAACAAAGAAAGAAACATATATTTACCATTAAAGATACTAGAGCGGTTGAATGTATATTATCAATAACCTCCTATGATGTAGGAACATTCTAGTAGTTATCTGAATTGCTTATCTTTATACAATTTTTGCATGTGTATCATGTTTACTTAAGTTTTTTTTATCGGAAAAGGGGCCTCGTTAAAAAAACCCTTCATGCCTAACGTCATGCTGAGCACAAAGTCGGGTAGCGGAAGGGGGTAAAGAGTGCCCAATGCTTTATTAATATAAAGAAATAGCAGTTACATCTAGCAATTAGATATTTATTTCTTAAGTGTCATGTAAATAGCATGTGATCTATTATTAAGTTTGAATAGCTATGATTAGATTGGGTTTAACTGTACAAAAGCTTGAATTAATAGATACAGCAACCCTGGTATAAATAGTCTTTGGACATGTTATATAGCCCTATTAAATTAGACCGTTATCTAAACTGGCTCCATATTCCTAGACCCTATTTACCATGTTCCAATTTTGATTAATCATGTTCCTAAATCCATCCTTCTGTGTAGCCTGGCCCCATTTCTCAAGCTACAGACATGCAAAGAAAGACAAAAGGAGGGGGAGAGAAAGAAAGACCAAATAAATGGTCCAGTAAATAGTTACCCTTAAGGGAATTGTTGCAGATAAGCCATCATCTTTTCC
This sequence comes from Hibiscus mutabilis, assembly GCA_019671005.1. Classification (NCBI taxonomy): domain Eukaryota; kingdom Viridiplantae; phylum Streptophyta; class Magnoliopsida; order Malvales; family Malvaceae; genus Hibiscus; species Hibiscus mutabilis. Next base: position 36,540,578 of record CM033752.1, on the reverse strand, counting down.
AAGCTCCTGCGAGAGAATAACTGAAAGCTCATCAGATAGCCATGATATCCATAAGCTATAAGCTCTAATACGCAGTTCTCCCATAATCTTATAAAGATCCTCCAGTTTTGGGCCTGCACTTTCATTTGCTCCGAGCAATGCACCAGTAGCATACGAACTTTGCCTCTGAGAACTAGGAAGTATCTGCCTTCGAAGGCTGTCAAAGAAAGGGGAACTGTTGACAGCTTTAGATTGCCACAAGAAGGAAGGTAGCTTCTCAATAGTTGCAGGAGTTGTGTATTTCACCCAGAACCGTGGAGAGCCAAGAACCACAGGAATGTTTTTGGAGTGATTCTCGAACGCAAACAAGAGTCTCCCAATAAAAAGAGATCTCTCAATTATTATAAGAGGAGGCATTGAATCACCTTCCTTGTGTTCACTTTCAATGGCATTGTACAAAATATCAAGCTCAGTTTTGAGTTTTTTCAATATAGTTGACACACTTTCGTACCATTTGTTCTGCAAATAGGGAACTAGATCCTTCAACCTCACAAATACCTTGGAAGATTCTAGGAAACTCAATAGATCCTCAAGAACGCTTTGGCAGCAACTGTCCACTTGATCTCTAATTTGGCTAACTTCAGGACCAAAATAGGCATTGAGACAACTTTGGAGATTATCTTCCTCAGGCAGTGCTCTATTTCCCAATAGTGGACCAGTCTTCTTACAGCTATTGGGTTCTGTAAACCAAACCCCACCACCTGTAGAAGGCCTAGTCAAATATGTTTGAGAATCAATCTTCTCACAAGCAGTTGCCGCAATGGCGTGGATTGCATCTGACACATCGACTGCTCTGGTCAGATCCTCAAATCCTGAGTCAACAATCATTTTCATCCTTCTGACAAAAGCATCTTCAAATATCTCATCCCAAAGATCCAAATCACCTTCCAAAACAAGCTCCCGGATGTTATTCCACGGCAACTCAATGTCAGACCCAAATACACTTTTAAGCCATTCCAAACTCCCCTCCAAAACCTCCTTGCTTTCCATTGTCAACCTTATCAACTTTTCCGCAGTTCTAGGCTCTTGGCCACTAGGTATAGCATCAATGAGATACCTCTCATTAATCTTACTGGTGATCTGTGCTCCACAATCCCTCAGCCAAGTCCAACAAGTGCTAGAAAAGAAAGTTTTATGGAGCACAACCATTAAAGACTCTAATTTATCCCTAAAAGATTTCCACAACCTGATCTCATCATCAGGATTTGGAATCCCACCAAACAACTGAGAAACAGGGGGAGAACCCAAAATAACCTTATAAAATAGAGGCATATCATTCATAACGTGCAAAAACAACTCCCCTACCTGAGCTATAGTGATCTGAATTATGCTTAAAACATCACAAAAGCCGAAACGGAGACGGAAGAGGTAGCATCAGAATTACCAGCAGAAGCGGTCAATGTGTGCAATATCCAAGCTTTTCTGGCTTCAAGGAACAAGCCCAGAACCTGCTGCGGATCCAGATCATCAAAGACGGCAACGGCAGCCAAGGCATCTGCATAGGAAACGATGGGCAATCCACGATCCAACAACCTCTCACGACTCCTCTGGGAAATCTGAGCCTTGAAACTCTCAACGATCTGCCACTGGTACTGAAGCAAAGGGAAATTAGACAAGATGTTATTGTGATCCAAATCACCATTGGATGGCATCAAGTTGGAATGGACGTGCTTGGCACGCATATCCCTAGCGGCCGCTTCCAAGAACATGGACTCGTCGAGACATCCCCAAATGTTCTCCGGCGTGTCCACCATGTACTTGACGCGGCATGCGATCCCATAGATGCGGATGCGAGTAGTAGTGGTGTCAGTCGGGGTTTGGAGTTTCGGGGACGGCGGTTCCAAGGCGGTGGCGGAGACGGAGAAGGAGCGCATTGAGCGATGGATGGAAGAGAAGTTGGAGGAAATAGATTCGGATGCTGATTTCATATGGAGGATGGAGTCAGCCGAATCGATGAGGTCACGGTAGCGGGTGTCGACCAGCTGCCGGAGCTCCTCCTCCTTGTGTTCGATCTGTTTGTTGGTGGAGGCTTCGACATTGCGGATTTCGGAGATGGGGTTGGCGCGGAACAGTGATTCGGCATCTCTATTATCCACAGAACCTGGGGTGAGTCTCATTTCTCTTCTTAATTTTGGGTTTCACTCAACTTGCTATTTTTGTTGTGAATTGAAGACTGCATAATGCAAGGAGCTCAGTGCAGGGTCCTGCTATTCGGAATTTTTCAAAAAATTCTAAATCAATTCGAGTATGATATGCATGTAAATAATATATTATATTTATTATTTCGAAAATAATATAAATTTATATTAAATTATATTTTCAGACTTAAATTTAAATTAAAATATTAATATATTATTATAACGATAATTATTCCATACAAAAGTGGTGGAATCAAAAAGTTTTTACAAGTGATTTAATTTTAGGGTTTAAAGAAAATGGGTGATTTAGAATTGATGAGCTGTATTTATAATTTAGGATTTGATGTTAGAACCTAAATCCCTAACAATATTACCTTATATTCTAACCCTAAACTCTAACCACAATCTCTAAATTCTAAACTCCTAAACATATAACATCTAAATCTTAATTTTTAACTTTAAACCCTAAAACTAAAGCATTTGTTGGTTTTTTTTTTTATTTCCACCGTCTGTATATAGAGTATAAATCGTTACTATAATTAGGCTTCTAAAATATAAACTATACCCTGATATAGAATCAAGTATAAGTTTAGAGTTCATTTTGTATATTAAGTATTAGAATTTAATAAAAGTTAGACTAACTTAAATTAAAAAGTATGTTATCAAACTTAGTTTAGATGGAACCAAGTTGGTTGGGTAAACAAGAAAAACTAAAAAAAGAGAGAGAAATGTAAGGTAAAATTGCACAAAATGTTACTCCATCAAATTACATAAATTACTATGACTTCGATGATATAAGGGGCGACCACAATTATCGACTTATCCATATATAGGAGAAGCTCCACACTGGTAGAGAGTAGCGTCCAAATACACATGAAGTAGGTTTCACTAAATTGGAATACATAACTTTTAAATATTTTCGATTTTTTTTAAATAATCTAAAAGTGATTACAAGATAATATTCGTTCATATTCTTAATCCTTTGACAATACACACTTTACAGACATTGCGATTGAACTCGTGCCTCATAGAATGGTTATTCTTTTTCTACTGGGACATATTGAGTTCTCATTTTTTAGATTCTGAATGAAAACTAAAAAATTGAGATTTTATAAAACGAAAATATATTTTTCTTAAAAAACTATTATGTTCATTATTTTGTTTAGAAAACTTAATGATTAGACCTTAAGTCCTCAAATTTTTAATTGATTTAGACTTTGACACCCCCAATTTTATAACTATTTATATTTGTATCCCAAAGTTCACTCTTTCCAACTTGAACCCAATGTTCCATGAGAAAAACAAGCAGCAGTCAAAGCATTTCCACCACCACAGAAACTGAAATCACACATAAATAGAGTCTGCAACAAGATAAAACATGTTTGTTTGTTTATAAACGGTAATGAAAAGGCAAGAAATTTATCATAAAAGCTTCACTCTCCCATTAACTTAACTACCTTCAAAGACTGCACTGTTTAGTGCACCACTCTCCAGCAAGTTGCCTTCTCAACTATTAATTAGTCAACAGCTGGATCTAGGGTTGCCTTGTGAACAGACATTCAGCAAATGCAAACCACTTGATGCTCGACAGTTTCAAGTTCCGAGCTTATATCATAAACAAGGATCTCAGTACACAACTTGCACTTCATTTTCTGTTCATATCTCCCAAGCACACGTATTTGAGCTGCAAAAACAATGAAAGATTGCTTAACCCAAGCAAAAAGGAGATCAAGGGGGGAAATGCATGAGGTAATATCCGGTTACACTCACTTCAAGATATTCATCTATCCCATACTTGGAACCTTCTCGCCCGAGACCAGACTGTTTGACTCCACCAAATGGTGCCACCTGAATTGAAACAAACACAAACCATAATTTTTATCTATAGCTTCTTCTTCTTTTCTGTTAGTTTATGCAAATATGACCCACCTCGGTTGAAATGATTCCTTCATTAACGCCGACGAGCCCATACTCAAGAGCTTCTGAGACACGCCATGTTCGATGAACATTGTTTGTAAATATGTAGGCAGCTAACCCTGAATATGTGCGGCAAAGAATGAGAACTAATAAATCAAACTGTAGAATATTATCCTAGAAGAGGTAGTATACGATAAATTTTTTAACAAGTAATTTTACCAATAGTGATTGACTAGGTTTGGTAGACAGATTGTTCTAAAGAAACTAATAGAACAATAAAAAAAACATAATGACAATGAATTTAATAAAGACTATGGATTAGCTTATCCAGAAGACAACAATAAACCCTGAAAAATGAACCTGCATTGGTGTCGTTTGCAATGCGGATGGCTTCTTCCTCAGTTTTGAACCGCAAAAGAGGAGCCACAGGTCCAAAGACTTCCTCTCTGACATAAGACAAATTGAAATACATCTCATAAATCTAAAATAAACACAAAGACAAAATCACGCAGCAAAGTTGACGTGGCAACATGATAGCATATATAGGACAAGAAATTTAATTTAATGGTAAAAACAGCATGCTTGACTCTAATATATATATCACCAAAACACCCAAACATGTACACAATGACACACCAAATTGACTTGAAACACTTCACACTTGCAATGCATGCAGTAGACTATCAACTTCTTCGAAGCAGCAATGATATCAACTGCATTCATGCAAATAAAAGTAATATTCACGATCCTACTATAATCCATCATGGACTTATGAGCAGAATCCTTAACAAAGATTCAGTTGATCAAATTTCCTCTGCAAAACTTCATAACCGAGAATAGTAGTACTTGTTTTTAAGAACCTATAAGAAACATTACAATGATTATCCCAATTCTTCAATTTAGTGTCGGATTAATTTCAATCAACACTCTCCCAAATGTTTACAATGATTTCTTAGTATATTACTGTGAATCATCCTCTTAAATAGAGGTTATATAGGGAGTTATTCTCGTAAAGTAAGAAACTAAAATTAAGGGCTTTATTCTTGTAAAATAAGAAACTAAATTTAACGATTTTAAATTGCAATAAAATACTTGCTAAAATAAAATAGAACAGAAATTATTATAACTTTTGCCTTAAAAAGTTATATAGCTTAAATAAAATTAGCATGCATGAAGAGTCGGATCATACTATAATACTCTCCAACTTAAAGCATGAAGAAGTAACAATCATATCATATTTAGTAACCAATCTGAAATGTAAGTATATCTTAGAGGATGTACCTTGCTAATAGCATGTTACTCTTGACATCAGTAACAACTGTGGGCTCATAGAAAGTCATTCCAAGGCTATGTCTTTTACCCCCAAGAATGACTTTTGCTCCCTTCAAAAAATCAGCGATCAATAAGTTATGAGATAAATAAGTGTTTACGGGAAAAAATGCAGGATGAAGGTAACAAAATTTAGCAACACTTGCCAGAAGAGACGGGAAGTAGGAGGAGAAGTTAACAGACAGTATGAAATGATGTATACATATACGTGATATATGGAAGGTACCATAAATAAGCTGGTTTGGCTAGCAAAAGTTGGCACATATACAATGAGGTGGTTTTGGCATGAGCTTGAGGAATTGCAACTCCGAATGCTAAAATCAAGTATCGTGAAAATAAGCATGCAAAATAACAGGGAATCATGAATTAAAATGGAAGCCAAGAGTAGAGAAAATTGAATGTTATATACTACAAAAAGTGATGCTATGAAACACGGGTACTTTTCTTAGGGGAGTGTTCAGACTTGTGCCCAACATGAACGTGGCTCTAACATAATAGAATACAGTGGTAAACACAGGAGGACATGCCAAAAAGTAAAAATAAAATAAAACATGATCAAAACCCAGCAAAAACATGGTTGAACACTTGATGTATTTTCTCCCAAATAGGGAATCAAAGCAAGTTGGTCGTAACAGGTTTTTTAAGGTTGAAGTTTTAAAATCCAAAAATAAGCTTAAAAATGGTAAATCTATTTAAAGGTTAATATTTAACTGAAAAGTTTAAATTTTACATTTTTATTGTATTATTTCAAAAATAATAATTTTTTTTTTATTTCCATGTCTTGTTATACCCGACCTTGTGTCCTAATTTTTTTAGGAATTCACATGTTCCCATGTTAGTGTCTTGTCGTACATGTATTGTGTGCCTGTGTCCGTGCTTCCTGGGTCTTATGATAATCAGTTAAGAAGTTTACCATGCACCATATTGCAGATAGCAAAAAAAAAAAAAAATTATCTTTAGTGATTTTGAAAATGTAGAGAATCTTAACAACTTTACTACAAAGAATGCAATCAATGAACAAAAACATCAGTTCATGCATAAACGAGCAACATAACCATGTACTATTTTCCGGTTTTAACAATTGTTCAATTAAAGTTGTTAAACTCAAAATGCAAACACAGGATGTAGAGAGTAGTGAAAACAGAAGAGAAAGTTTCTGTTTATTCGAATGAAAAAATAGGTTACAACATAGAACTCTTTTATAGTCCTTGAGGATTTAACTCTAACTAGGACTCCTAACAATAGAAGACTTCTTAGATAACTCTTAATCCTCATCCTACTAATAGATAACTCTTAATCTTTTACATGACTTACAAGACTTTTACATTACATACAACTCTTATACATATCGTATTATCCTACACAGAATACAATATTTAACGGTACAATTCCTTGAGATAATGTCAAAATACAGAATATATTCATAATATGACAATTGGCAGCCAATAGTTGACAAGAAAAGTAAAAGACAAACCTTTGATAGAGCATCTTGAAGGAATGATTCAACCTATGCAAAACAAAATTCCCAAAGATAAGACAGTCGAGAAATCCACTAAATGAAAAAATATATAAAAATGAAGATATGGAGTTGATAAAAACAGGAAAATCAAAAAGAAAAGCTAACCTTTTGCACTGCAGCTTCATTAATTAGTGGACCCTGATAGGTAAGTACAGTAAGTCAAAATTAATATCCTTAAGACAAATTCACTTGTTAAATATAATTAAATAGAAAAGAGCACCAATCAACTTAGCAATGGCACAAACATAAGTGCAGATCTTTTCGACTTACTATTTCCATACAGTACTTTTAGAAAAAGGAACAATATAATTTCTATTAACAACTATCCTTGTAAACTGAATACTGAGAAACATAAATGTATAGACTAGCCACATATAAACATTAAGACCAATTTCGCATGAACAATAAGAATATGAAAGGGCTTAGGCTAACTACCTGAGCTACACCTTCAGTGAAGCCATCTCCAACTTGCAGATTCTGGACAGCTTTTGAAAAAGCCTCAGCAAACTTCTCATAAATACCTGGAAAAAGGTCTACCACTGTGAAATTTATTTAAACACTAATGAATTTGGCATATAAAACAAAATGTATTTTCCAAATCCAAATGCACTCATAGTTTCTGAATATAAAAAACATACTAAAATAAAAAGAATTGCCAATAGAAAATGTTTAGTACATTCACATCCATACCTTCTTGCACAATTACTCTGTTTGCACAAACACAAGTCTGCCCACTATTACGGAATTTTGCTGCAAGCTGCAAATTGCATGGCACTGTTAATGATACAAAAAAGGTAACACTACATGCTTGGGTTAAGAATCAAACAAAAGATACCATTGAACAGGAGAGTAGAATACATATTACAGTCAATTTTCATTAATCCAGAAAATCATAGTAAACTTGATAAGCTTTTAAACCAGCCAGTGTCACTGTTTCAATCATTGCAGTCTTCAGAGGTTATGATTTGGGTAGTAATAGTTTCTGATCAGTTCAGTTCAGAGTTACAGATAGATTTGGCTTCAGATTATTAGATCTCATATGCACCGATTCATGGCATTTATGTTTCTTACAGTTCTCAGGTTCAAGCCGTATTGGTCTTGGTTCACTTTGGGTTCCATACGATTTTATTTATTTTGGTTCATTGACCTTTTGAGTCAATCCAGCTAGAACCAAGTTGAATTCCAATAAGGTTTTTGGGTTCAGGTAAGATTTTGCCAAAGCATTTATTTTGATAATTGTTTCAATCCTATAACAACTACCAAAATCCAGAATGGTGGCTGCAGCCCCACAACCAGTTACAGTTGGAACTGAGGAAATATCTACAATGAGGAGAATGGAAATGATGTCAATACATATCAAAGCTACTCCAAAGTGTAAACTTACCGTTCCTTTAACTGCCACATCCAGGTCAGCATCATCAAAGACGATGCATGGGGCATTACCACCAAGTTCAAGTGATATCTACAGCAATCCAGAATACAGGCAGTCAACTGCATGATCATAGTGGTTTAGCATATATATGCATATATCCATTTCCCAGAATATCCATACCCTTTTAACAGTCCCAGCAGCACCTGCCATCAACTTTTTCCCGACTGCTGTTGAGCCAGTAAATGTGATCTTTCTTACCTGGATAAGAAATAAAAATAAATGAACGTATGGCATTCTGTCAATTATCATCCATTTATTTCTATAGGCAAATCAATAGTGATGTCATGTGACAAAACAACCGAGTTTCACTTAAGGATTGTAGATTATGTATGATAGGATAATAGAGTTTTTATTTAAGTGTGTAATCTATTCAAATAGAGATTAGATCAGTCTTATCTGATAAGGCTAATCTTAACTATGACTCTAGTAATTTAATTCCAGTAGGTACCTTTTACCTGTTGTTCACTGCCTATTTAACATAGGATTAACCCTGCTGTACATGATAGAGAGTTTCATTTTTATGAGAAATAAACATTGTATTTCTCCCATATCAGAATTATCTACATGGTATCAGGCTAGGTTCCTTCGAAACCTATTCCAAAATGACTCACAATTCTTCATTAGAAATCAGTTTAGGATCTGATCGAAATCCCTCTCTGCACACTCTTGAAGCAATTCAGAAATTATTTGGGCAGATGTCAAACCTAGGTGATTCACAAACCTGGAGCGTCAGATCATATGACAGGTGATGTAAGAATGTTCACATACTTCAGCCCACCAAAAAATATCTCCAATGTCAGGATTGCCAATGGCTCTCTCTCCAAAGTAGAAGGAATTGGGGACATTCAAATAACTCAAGATCTAACTTTATCTTCAGTACTTTATGTCCCTCGCTTATCATGCAATCTTATATCTGTTGGCAAGTTGTATGGAGACTTGAATTGCTGCACTAAATTTAACTCTCATATGTGTGAATTTCAGGCACTGGATTCAGGGAAGGTCCTTGGCAGTGCAGAGATGTGTGGTGGCCTCTACCTACTCAAAGGGAAAACTTCTCCTCGAAGACGAGCTCACACAAGTTGCGTATCAAAATTTGTTTCTGCATTCCCTTCTAATTCTCAGCTTTCTTCAAATGATATAATGTTATGGCACTTTCGCTTGGAACATCCAAATCTTCATTATCTTGCTAAGTTGTTTCCCAAATTATTCATTAATAAGAATCCAAGTTCTTTCTTTTGTGACACGTGCCAACTTTCTAAACACACTAGAACCATATATCCTAGTGTTGAATATAGTCGAATAAAATATCTTTTACGCTTGTGTAAATATTAGTAAATCAAGTTAGTTATTATCGGTAGATATTTAGAATTCAAATTCAAATTCAAATTTAGAATAAGTTTATCCTATCTCTAGTTTGAATTCTAGAGTTGTATAGTTGTAGGACTATTGTAAAATGCCTATATAAGAGTTGTGTTGTAACATTAAAAGTGATATGAAATAACAGAGAAATAGATTGTTCTCTGCTGTAAATACATCTTCCTCTACTGAAATTTCTATTAATCTACACCTAGCACTTCTTATAAACCTTCAAATCCCTTTGCTCTTATTCACAGTGACATATGGGGCACTTCAAGGGTTAAAAATATCAATGGTTCTCGATGGTTCATCTCTTTTATAGATGATCACTCTAGGACAACTTGGACCTTCTTAATGAGAGACAAATCTGAAACAGAGAGCATTTTCAAAACCTTGTACACAAATCTAAATTCTCAAATCTGATAATGAGAGTGAGTACTTCACCAAGCATTTAGGTTTCTTTTTTCAAGAGAAGGGTATAGTTCATATAAGTTCATGTGTTAACACACCACAACAAAATAGGGTGGAGAAAAGGAAGAATAGGCACCAATTAGAGGTTACAAGATCTCTTATGTTTTCAACCAATGTTCTTAAAAACTTTTGGGGAAGCTCTTCTTACTGCGACATACCTCATTAATAGAATGCCTAGTAGAGTGATCAATTTTAAAAGGCCTCGTGATATCCTTCTCCAACAGTTCCCCCACCTTAGGTGTTTTTCCTCTGATCTTCCTTTAAAAGTGTTTGGATGTAAAGCTTTTGTGAATATCCATAATCAGTCTAGAACCAAACTTGATCCTCGATCCATTCAGTGTCTTTCTCGACTACTCTCCGACTAAGAAGGGATATATGTTACTCCCCTTTAACTCAGAAAATGTATACTTCTATGGATGTCCAATTCTTTGAACACAAACCTTATTTCCCCAAGTCAGATATTCAGAGGGAAAATTCAGATGAATTTCATCTTTGGGACAGTTTTCAACCTATCACACCCATCTTCCTTCCTTCACAAAACAAAGAACTTGAAACCTCCAACAGAGAAATTCTTTCTTCACCAAAAACAGCCAGCCCTTTACGAAGAACGACACCACAAGAAGCTAGCCCTTCACCAAAAATAGTACCACAATCTGCTAGCTCTTCACCAGAAATAACAACTCCTTCCACAGCTAAACCCCCCTCCAAAACACAAACTCCTTCAAGAGCACAACTGGAAAATCTTGAGCTTCGTGTCTATACAAGGAAGGGGAGTCCTAATACACATCAAGCGGACATTACACATCTCAGAACATGTCAAGAACCTGAACTAGTTCCTACTGCCACAGAAATTAACACAGGTATGGACCCTCCTTCCGGTGAACTTCTCATTCCTTTTACTGATAACTATGAGTCACCTATTGCACAGAGGAAGGGAGTTAGAAAATGCACCAGCCATCCTATTGAGAGGTACATAGCATATGGGAAGTTGCTGCATGGTTTTAAAGCTTTCACAGTTTCACATGACAAAATCAAAATTCCTAGCACCATACAAGAAGCTATGGAAAGCCAGAATGGAAGAAAGCTGTTGAGGAATGTTAATAATTGAGACTGTTTTGTAGAGATAATGAATTCTCAAATGTATTGACTTAAATAATGCATCGATACAAAGCCTTTAAATAAGCTGAATACAAGAGAGTTATGTTACAATCAAATTATTTAATTTAAAATTTAAATCTAACTAGAAGATAAGATACAAGATATAAGAATCTTAGATAATGCTAGGATATAAGAGTTTTATCCCTTTGGACTTAATCCTAAAATGTTAGCAGATAATAAAAAATAATATTTACAATATTTGAAGTTTATCTTTTATAACGGCTGTATTCTTCATTCCCCCTCAAGCTGGTGAATACACACTGTAGAGACCAAGCTTGGATGTGAACTCATCAAAGGTAGTTTTTGGAAGTGCCTTGGTAAGTGCATTGGCTAGTTGTTTGTGAGATGGAACAAAATTTAGCTTGACTGTCCCACTAGTGATCTTCTCAGAAATAAAGTGACGATCTAGCTTCACGTGTTTTGTTCTATCATGGTGTACAGGATTCTTAGCAATACTAATTGCTGACTGATTATCACAATAAAGTTCAAAATCTTTACTGTGATTGAGTTTTAGTTTTGATAGCAACCTTTGAATCTAAATCCCTTCACAAATTCCATTAGCTAAGGCTCAAAATTCTGCTTCTGCACTGCTTCTTAATACTACAGATTGTTTCTTGCTTCTGCATGTCACTAAATTTCCCCAAACTAGAGCACAATATCCACTTGTAGATCTTCTAGATGTAAACTCTCCTACCCAGCTTGCATCCGTAAAGACTTCCACTTTTCTGTTCTCATTTTTGGTGAAAATTAAGCCATGGCCTGGTGTCATCTTAAAATATCTCAGAATCCTGAACACTGCTTTTAAATGCTCTTCTCTAGGATCATTCATACACTGACTAACAATACCAACTAAAAAAGAAATATCAAGTCGTGTAAGTGATAGATAAATAAGCTTACCAACTAGCCTCTGATATTGTTCCTTGTTAGTAAGAGCTCCATTGTTGTCGGTTCTAAACTTCAGATTATGCTCCATTGGTGTTTCGGCAGGGCTTACAACCTAGCATCCCTGTCTCTGAAAGAAGATTTAGAACATACTTTCTCTTGATTTATCACAATCCCAACATTTGATCTCGCCACTTCCATTCCTAGGAAGTATCTTAACTGACCCAGATCTTTTATTTCAAACTCTGTAGCCAAGAACTCTTTTAATTTTCTATTTCCAGACTATCATCACCTGTGATGATTATATCATCAACATAGAATATTAAAATATCCTTTTTATTTTCAGAAGAGGTCTTGATGAGCATAGTATGATCAGCTTGGCATTGAAGGTAACCAGCTTTTAGAACAGCCCTGATAAATCTGCCAAACCATGCTCTAGGTGATTATTTAAGACCATAGAGTGATTTTAACAATTTACATACCTTAGTTGGATCTGAGTTTTCATCTAGACCAGGTGGCCTTTGCATGTACACCTCTTCTTCTAGATCCCCATTTAGGAAGGCATTCTTTATATCTAGTTGATTAAGAGACCAGTCCAAATTCTCAGCAAGGGACAATAAGATTCTTACTGTGTTGAGTTTTGCCACTGGAGCAAATGTCTCCTTATAATCAATCCTAAGGAAAAAAGAAAAAGGAAAACAAAAAAGAAAGAGAAAAAAGAAAAAGAGAAAAGGAAGAAGTCAGCTTTCTGGTCTTGTCTCTTCGTCAGAGTTGTAGCTGGATCAGACATCAGAACTTTCATTCATCGGTCTCGTCAGTGTTGCAGCTGGATCGAATTTTGTAGAACCTTCTTCTTCAGTGTTGCAGCTGGGTCGAACCCTCTTTAAGTACTAGCTTATTATTAATAATGTAGCAAGTTGGACTCATTTTGCTTCCCCAACAGACAACTCCCATTTTGAAGGTTTTGCTTCCCAAGAGTGACAAGGTAGATCAATCAAGACAAGAAAAAAGACATGCGCCGAAGAGAAAGAAAATCTACCAAGAAAAGAAGACACGCGTCAAAAGGAGAGAAGTTCAACCAGATAAAAAAATGAATATTTTTTATCTTTGCTTTGTTCTCGTTTCACAAAAACAAGCAAAGAGAGGCAACTGTAATCACTAATTTTTGTCCGGGTTTTTAGTATTTTTAGTATTGTTGTAATAATATTATTATTTATATAAAAAAATAAAAAATAAATAAATAATTAAAGTGTAAAAAAAAAGGGAAAATTCGTGTGGAGCTAAAGCCTCCACATCCCCCTTTAACAACCCTAATTGCCTATATAAAGGCATGGGGGTATTGAGAGCATGGAATCAGCAGAGGACTGGCCATAAAGAAAGCAGTGCTCTCGGTTAGCCCAGGGCCAAGGACAATCCCCTCGGTCCTAATCGGTTCGATCAGAGTCCTATTTTGGATCCGATCTAGTTATTTTTTGGAGAGATCGTGGTAGATCTCAGTGGGGTTCAGTTGGGATTCGTCATCCAAACTCCTAGTTAGGTATATTTTTTTTCCTTTTTATTTATGTTGTAATTTTTATGATTTAATGAAGTAGTAGTTAATTTAAAATTATATTTTTAGTTTGTATGTTTATTTATGTTTTAGATTAATATATATTATGTTTTAAATTTATGTTTTATATTAATATTTTACTTATGTTAAATTTGTTTTTATTTAAGAGTTAGATTAATATTTATGCATGTATGTTTTAAATTAGTATTTTATTTTTATTTTTATTTATGTGTTAAATTAATAGTTATGTATAGATTAATATTTTATTATGTTAGTATTTATTTATATTTTTATCGCAATGTATTTATTTATATTTTGCTTCTTAAGATTGCATATCGAGATGTATTAATTGTCAATGCGGTGCCCTTTTATCCGAGCGTAAACGGGGCTAGTATCAGGCGTAGTGATAGTGGTTGGCGTTTACTCTCGGATAACGGGGCTTTTAAAATTTACTCGCATTTATAACCAAATTTTAATTTAATCGTCACATTAATCCTGAAAGTTTAATATTAATAAAGCAGTAATTATGAAAGTACCAATTTTGGGCGGTGTGGGGTGCTAATCATTCCCCATCCGTAACCGACTCCCTAACCCATCAATTTAAAATCTCTGGTTTTTTACGGTGTCCGATCCACCTTGAGTGGCCGGTGACGACTCTATTTTCAAAACAAAATACGATTTTTCTAAAATCTCACGGACGACACCATAAATATTATTTTCAAAACAAATAAAAATCACACATTTTTTTAGCGAGAGGGGACATCGCTACTGTAAATAATTGAGAGACTGTTTTGTAGAGAGAATGAATTCTCAAAATGTATTGACTTGAATAATGCATCGGTACAAAGCCTTTATATAGGCTGAATACAAGAGAGTTATGTTACAATCAAATTACTTAATTTAAAATTTAAATTTAACTAGAAGATAAGATGAAAGAGATAAGAATCCTAAATAATGCTAGGAGATAGAGTTTTATCCCTTTAGACTTAATCCTAAAATGTTAGCAAATAATAACAAATAATATTTACAATATTTGAAGTTTATCTTTTATAACGACTGTATTCTTCACTCTCCCTCAAGCTGGTGAATACACATTGTAGAGACCAAGCTTGGATGTGAGCTCATCAAAGGTAGTTCTTGAAAGTGCCTTGTTGAGTGCATCGGCTAGTTGTTTGTGAGATGGAACAAAATTTAGCTTGACTGTCCCACTAGTGATCTTCTCAAAAATAAAGTGACGATCTAGCTCAACGTGTTTTGTTCTATCATGGTGTACAGGATTCTTAGCAATACTAATTGCTGACTGATTATCACAATAAAGTTCAAAATCTTTACTGTGATTGAGTTTTAGTTCTGACTGCAACCTTTGAATCCAAATCCCTTCACAAATTCCATTAGCTAAGCCTAGAAATTCTGCTTCTGCACTGATTCTTGATACTACGGATTGTTTCTTGCTTCTCCATGTCACTAAATTTCCCCATACTAGAGCACAATATCCACTTGTAGATCTTCTAGATGTAAGCTCTCCTGCCCAGCTTGCATCCGTAAAGACTTCCACTTTTCTGTTCTCATTTTTGGTGAAAATTAAGCCATGGCCTGGTGTCATCTTCAAATATCTCAGAATCCTGAACACTGCTTCTAAATGCTCTTCTCTAGGATCATTCATAAACTAACTAACAATACCAACTTAAAAAGAAATATCAGGTCGTGTAAGTGATAGATAAATAAGCTTACCAACTAGCCTCTGATATTGTTCCTTGTTAGTAAGAGCTCCATTGTTGTCGGTTCTAAACTTCAGATTATGCTCCATTGGTGTTTCGGCAGGCTTGCAACCTAGTATCCCTGTCTCTGAAAGAAGATCTAGAACATACTTTCTCTGATTTATCACAATCCCAACATTTGATCTCGCAACTTCCATTCCTAGGAAGTATCTTAACTGACCCATATCTTTTATTTCAAACTCTGTAGCCAAGAACTCTTTTAATTTTCTGATTTCCAGAACATCATCACTTGTGATGATTATGTCATCAACATAGACTATTAAAATATCCTTTTTATTTTCAGAAGAGGTCTTGATGAGCATAGTATGATCAGCTTGGCATTGAAGGTAACTAGCTTTTAGAACCACCCTGGTAAATCTGCCAAACCATGCTCTAGGTGGTTGTTTAAGACCATAGAGTGATTTTAACAATTTACATACCTTAGTTGGATATGAGTTTTCATCTATACCAGGTGACCTTTGCATGTACACCTTTTCTTCTAGATCCCCATTTAGGAAGGAATTCTTTATATCTAGTTGATGAAGAGGCCAGTCCAAATTCGCAGCAAGGGACTATAAGATTCTTACTGTGTTGAGTTTTGCCACTGGAGCAAATGTCTCCTGATAATCAATCTCATAGGATTGAGTGAATCCCTTTGCAACCAGCCTTGCTTTGAACCTCTCAATGCTCCCATCCGAATTATATTTAACTATAAATACTCATTTACAACCTACAACCTTCTTTCCTGGAGGTAAAGAAGTCATCACCCAGGTTTTATTTTCCTGCAGAATCTCATCTTCTACAACTTTTTTCCATCTCGGATCATTCAAGGCTTCATGTACTGTTAGAGGGATCTAGACATTATCAATCTTGGTTGTGAAAGCCTTAAATGAGGGCATTAGCTTTCCGTAAACCACATATCTCTATATCGGATGACTTGTACATTTCCTGATACCTTTTCTTTTAGCAATTGGTAAGTCAAATGTATCAATATGTTCAATACCATCATTATTCGAATTTTCCATACCTTCCTCCTCCTCCAAGGACAATGGGATCGGTTCCAGTTCTTGAACAGTCCTAAGCTGTGTGTCCTGAATAGGCCTCCTTTTCTTCCTTGTATAGGCACTGAGTTCTCTGGTTTCAAGTTGGCTCTCGAAAGGAAGATTTAATGAAGTTTTTGGTACGGATTCAACTCTAGGAGATAAAGTTTCAAGAACAGAATCTGGTGTCATAGTAGATTCAGGGATATGATCCTGTGTTGGAATAGGGGTGGGTATAATAGTAGGTTCATTTAGAGGTAACAAAACAGTAGGTTCATTTAGAGGTAACTGAATCTGTTGAGGCTGAAATTCATCCCAACTCTCCCCCTGAATTTGAGAAACTGAGAAAAAAGGTTGAGATTCATGAAATAAAACATCCATAGAAACATAAAATTTTCTAGTGACATGGGAATAACATTTAAAACCTTTCTTCTAAGCAGAATATCCCAGGAAAATACATTTGATGGCCCTAGGATCTAACTTACCCTGAAATTGTTTAGAGATGTGAACAAAAGTACATGAACCAAAAACTCTAATGGGCAGTGTACATGACATTGGTTTGAAGGAAGAAAAAGTTTGAAGAAATATCTCCCTTGGTGTTTTGAACCCCAGAACTCTACTAGGTAACCTGTTAATTAAAAAAGTAGCATGAAGTAATACTTCTCCCAAAAAATGCTTAGGGACATTAGAAGAAAATAAGAGGGCCCTAGTAACCTCTAATAGATGTCAATTTTTTCTCTCGGCAACTCTATTTTGCTGAGGGGTATCTACACAAAAGCTAATATGAACTATACCTCTTTAAAAAAAATACCCAAAGTTTTAGTAAAAAATTCACTCCCATTATCACTCTTGAATATCTTAATTTTACCGCAAAACTGAGTTTCAATCATAGAATATAATTTTTTAAAGATCTCCTCAGTCTCAGATTTTGTTTTCATAAGAGTGTGATCATCAATGAAAGAAACAAACCATTGAGAGCCCCTGAGATATTCTTAACATTAGAAGGACCCCAAATGTCACTGTGAATGAGAGAGAACGGTTGTGAAGCTTTATAAGATGGTTGGTAAGAATTTCTTTTATGCTTGGCAATTTGACAGACATCACAAGTAAATGAAGCTGATTTTTTAGTAAGAAATAATTTAGGAAACAATTTCTGAAGATAAAAGAAACTAGGATGGCCTAGTCGAAAATGCCATAGCAAAATTTCATTTCAACTTGAACTAGAAAGTTGAGAGGGTAAACAAACGGATTTAAAGATGCAACTTGAGTGAACTTGTCCATTGGGAAGAGGTTGACCTTCAAGAAGTTAAAGGCCACTACATAGCTTAGCATTGCCAATCTCTTTTCTCGAAGCCATTTCCTGAAAAACACAGCCAACAAAATCAAACTGAGTGAAACACTGGAAAACATCACAGAATCTATTGACTGAGAGTAAATTGCATTTTAGGTTGGGAACATATAAAACAGAGGAAAGAACAATGTCCTTGTTAACGTAAACTGTCCCAATCCCTTCCACTGCAGTCATCGAACCATCAGCTGTCTTCACATTCTTTTGACAAGGTGCTTTGTAAGAGTAAGAAAGAAACTTTTATTTCTTTTCATATGGTCAGTAGCCCCAGAATCGACTATCCAAGGGATGAGATTTTTGTTACCAGCAATATTTGCAAAGGAAATGCTACCTTCGTTTGCTGCCATGGTCACACTTTGATTAATTTTTACCGATGGCTGCCTTGCCATTTGTTTTAATTCCCCAAGTTGCTCGCTGTTGATCTTTTGGTTGCTGCTGCATAAACTATACGCCAGATCTGCTTGTAGGAGGGTTTGATCAGACCCTAAACTAATTTCAGATGTTGGAGAGGAATGCATTCTCTAGGTTTTGTGGATTGGAAAAAACCTAAGCAACTGATACCATGTTAATAATTGAGAGACTGTTTTGTAGAGAGAATGAATTCTCAAATGTATTGACTTGAATAATGCATCGGTACAAAGCCTTTAAATAGGCTGAATACAAGAGAGTTATGTAGAATAGGGTATTTGATACAGAGGAAAAAATGTTCTCTGTTAATTTTTTTTACTCACCTAAAAAGAATACAAGACGAGTCTTTTTATCGAAGACTTGCTACAAGGGTTTAAATTACAGATAAACTATGATAGTCCTTATCTCTATCTAATTAGATAAAGGAATTAGAGTTAATCTAAACTACCTCTAACTAATAACAATTATAGAAGAAATAAAACTCTAATTTACAAATGTCTACAGCTTACACTCCCCCTCAAGCTGGTGAGTATACGTTGTAGAGTCCCAGCTTGCATGTGAATTCATCAAAGGTGACTCTTGGTAGTGCCTTGGTGAGAATATCAGCTAGCTGGTCTTTAGTAGGAACATAGTTTAACTTCACTACTTCATTGTTTACCTTTTCTGAAATGAAGTGCCTGTCAATTTCAACATGTTTGGTTCTATCATGTTGGACAGGATTTTTAGCAATGCTTATTGCCGATTTACTATCATTTAGAAACTCAAATTGTTTACTTTGACTTAGTTCCAACTCGGTCAAAAGTCTTTGCAACCACATACCTCCACAAATTCTGAGAGCAAGGGCTCTATATTCTACTTCAGCACTGCTTCTAGATACCACATATTGTTTCTTGGTCCTCCAAGTTACTAGGTTACCCCAAACAAATGAGCAGTAGCCACTGGTTGACCTCCTCTCTGTCAATTCTCCAGCCCAACTTGAATCAGTATAAACTCACTTGTCTATCTTCATTTTTCCTGAAAATCAGTCCATGTCCAGGGGTCATCTTTAAGTATTTGAGGATTCGGTTTACAGCATCAAGGTGCTTTTCTCTTGGGTCATTTAAGTATTGGCCGACTATACTTACTGAGAATGCTATATCAGGTCGTGTGAGGGACAAGTAAATCAATTTTCGCACCAACCTTTGGTACTGTTCTTTGTTCACTGGACTGCCCATCTCTTCTCCAAATTTCAGGCCTATTTCCATTGGGGTTTCGGCTGGTTGACAGCCCAGCATTCCTGTTTCAGAGAGTAAATCAAGGATATATTTCCTTTGATTTATAATAATACCATTTTTTGACCTTGCAACCTCCATCCCTAAGAAATATCTCAAGCTTCTTAGGTCTCGAATTCCTTAGCCAGAAATCCTTTTAACCTGCTGATCTCATCAAGGTCATCCCCAGAAATTATTATATCATCTACATAAACAATTAAAATGGCTTTCTTTTTACCTGATGACACTTTTACAAATAGAGTATGATCTGTTTGACACTGCTTATAGCCATTTTTGATAATTACTTAGTGAATCTCTCAAACCAGGCCCTTGGGAGATTGTTTAAGGCCATATAGGGATTTTATCAGCTTGCACACCTTTTGTTTTCCTTGACCAGCTTCTATTCCAGGGGGAATTTTCATGTAAACATCTTCCTCTAAGTTTCCATTCAAAAAAGCATTCTTGATGTCCAATTGGTGTAGTGTCCAGTCCTCATTTACCGCCAGGGATAGCAAGACTCTCACAGTGTTCAATTTTGCAACCGGAGCAAATGTTTCTTGGTAGTCAATCCCATAAGATTGTGTGAATCCCTTGGCCTCCAGCCTTGCCTTGAATCTTTCCACACTGCCATCTGAATTATACTTGACAGTGAACACCCACTTGCATCCTACAAGTTTCTTCCCTTGTGGTAGATCAGTTAGAACCCAAGTCCCATTACTTTCGAGTGCTTTGACTTCTTTATTTACTGCTTTCCTCCAATCTGGATCCAAAAGAGCCTCCTTTATTGTTGCTGGTATTTTAATTATGTCGACATTTGCAGTGAATTCTTAAAGGAAGGCATAAGATTGCTATAGGCAACAAATCTTTGTATAGGATGACTAGTGCACTTTCTCACCCCCCTTTCTTTGAGCAATAGGTAAGACATCAGTATCAATAAGAGGTAGAGGAACTGAAACTTCATTTTGAGAGGATCCCTTACCATTCAAACTTTCTGAGGCAGTAGGACTAAGGTCCAATTCTTGGCAGCATCCAGGTTGTGTAATCCTCTGGAAGGATTTTCTGTCTCCTTTTGTAAACACTGAGCTCCATTTTCTCAAGCTGAGGAGTTTGGTTTATTTGAAGTGTTTTTGGTGAATTTTGACATAGTGGAGAGCAAGGTGCAGTAGGTAAAGTAGGAGCAGATTCAAGAGAGGGTAAACTGTTAAAAGGAGATGTAGGATTGGAAGGAAGGGAATGAGGCAAAGGTGAGGTCGAATGTACCAAGATTGAAGGCAGATTCAAGGGCTGGAAGTTGTTAAAAATCTGAAATTGGTCAGAACTCTCCCTCTTAATTTTAGAATTGGTGAAATATGGCTCATTTTCAAATAATGTAACATCAAAAGAAGTGTAAAATTTTTTAGTAACAGGAGAGTAACATTGGTAGCCCTTCTTGGTAGAGGAATAACCTAGGAAAATACACTTTATAGCTCGAGGATCTAATTTTGATCTAGACTGATTTGTATTGTGAACAAAGGCAGTACACCCAAATACCCGTAAAGGAAGTGACAAGGATAGAGGTTTAAAATCTAGAAAGTTTTCAAGAAAGACATCTCTAGGTACTCTAAACTTCAAGGGTTTACTAGGCATCCTATTAATCAAGTAAATGGCAGTAAGAACAGCTTCACCCCAAAAATATTTAGGAACATTGGCAGCAAATAATAATGACCTAACAACCTCTAATAGATGCCTATTTTTTCGTTCAACTACCCCATTTTGTTGAGGAGTGTCAACACAAGAGCTAAGATGGACAATACCCTGTTGTTGGAAATAAGTACCTAGGGCTCGAGTGAAATATTCACTGCCATTATCAGTCTTGAGAATCTTAATGGTACTTCTAAACTGAGTTTTGACCAGATTGTGAAACCTTTTGAAGATTGTTTCTGCTTCGGATTTTTCTTTCATTAAGAAGGTTTGTAGTAGGATGATGGATAATTGCTTTTAGTATGCTTGGCAAGTTGGCAAATATCACAATGGAATAACTTTGGACTTTTATTGATAAGGAATTGTGGTAACAACTTTTCAAGATAGAAAAAAACTCGGATGTCCTAACCTAAAATGCCATAACATAATATTATCAGATAAAGGAGAAATGTGTTTTGAAATAATAGTAGCCTGAAGGGAATAACTTGAGAGGGCTTGTTTTTGAGGAGGTAGTAGTCCTTCAAGGATGTAGAGGCCACCATACAACGTAGCACTACCAATCACCTTTCCCGAGCCCAAAGCCTGAAATTCACACAAGTCCAAATCAAACTTGATTGTACATCACAAGTCATGAGATAGTTTACTAACAGAGAGCAAATTGCAGGCTAATTTTGGTACATAGAGAACTGAATCTAAGCAAATATTGTCAGTTAATTTAATGGAACCACTCCCTTCAATAGAGGATAAAGTGCCATCTGCTGTCTTGACATTTGCTTGTGAAGAGCTATTTTTGAAATTCTAAAAAAGACTTAGATCTCCAGTCATATGATTAGATGCTCCCGAATCCACAATCCAAGTAGTAAACCTGTTTGTATTAGCTATAGTAGCAAATGAAAGACTATCTTCATGCGTTGTCAATGCAACCTTAGATTCACCAGATGTAGTCAATGGACCAAAAAACTTTTGAATCTCTACCACCTTTTGTTTACTGAAGAGGCTACTGCTGGTCCTGACAGACTCTGACCAAGGAAGGTAATTGTTGCCATTTAGTCTATGGCAGGTGATGGTTGCTGGTGGAGTATCTGCGATACTGATTTGTGGGGTAGAGGTTTCAGCAGCCTCAAAACTAACTTTAGATGTTTTATCCATCTTTGGCTAGGGTTTTTGAGTAGGATCGACAAACCTAATCTGATACCATGTAGAATAGGGTATTTGATACAGAGGAAAAAATGTTCTCTGTTAATTTTTTTTACTCACTTAAAAAGAATACAAGACGAGTCTTTTTATAGAAGACTTGCTACAAGGATTTAAATTACAGATAAACTATGAGAGTCCTTATTTCTATCTAATCAGATAAAGGAATTAGAGTTAATCTAAACTACCTCTAACTAATAACAATTATAGAAGAAATAAAACTCTAATTTACAAACGTCTACAGCTTACAAGTTATGTTACAATCAAATTACTTAATTAAAATTTAAATCTAACTGTTTTATCCCTTTGGACTTAATCCTAAAATGTTAGCAGATAATAAAAAATAATATTTACAATATTTGAAGTTTATCTTTTATAACGGTTGTATTCTTCAAGGAAGAAATCAAGGCACTGAAAAACAATGGCACATGGGTTCTCACAGAATTACCTCCTGGAAAAAGGACAGTGGGCTGTAAATGGTTGTTCACAGTGAAATATAAGGCTAATGGAAATGTTGAAAGGCTCAAAGCAAGGCTGGTAGCTAAAGGATTCACTCAATCCTACAGCATTGACTACGAGTAAACCTTTTGCACCAGTGGCTAAACTAATTACCGTTCATGTTCTTCTATCATTGACAGTAAATAAAGATTGGCCACTACATCAACTAGACATAAAAAATGCCTTCCTAAATGAGAACCTTGAGGAAGATGTTTACATGGAGATTCCTCCAAAACTGAAAAATGAATCAAATGGGAGCAAGGTCTGCAAACTGAAAAAGACATTATATGGCTTAAAACAGTCACCTAGAGCATGGTTTAATAGGTTTGCTATGGCTGTGATCAAGTATGGGTTTACTCGGTGTCAGTCTGATCATACAATGTTTTTAAAATTTCTCTAGAAAAGAAGAAGACCATTCTTATAGTCTATCTTGATGACATCATCATCACAGGTGATGATACATCAGAAATCAACAAACTAAAGAGCCTACTTGCTGCTAATTTTAAAACCAAGGACCTTGGATCACTTAAGTATTTTCTAGGGATGGAGGTTGCAAGATCCAAACTCAGAATGGTAATCTCTCAAAGAAAATACATGCTGGATTTGCTTGCTGAAACTGGAATGCTTGGGTGCAAGCCAGCTGATACACCTATGGATTCCAACCTTAAGCTAAGGAAGGATGAAATGGGAAACCCAGTAGACAAAGGGCAATATCAGAGACTAGTTGGGAAGCTGATTTATCTATCTCTTACTCGACCAAACATTGCCTTCTCAGTTGGCATTGTTAGTCAGCATATGACTGATCCTAAAGAGGAACATTTTGGAGCTATCAACGGGATCTAAGGTACTGAAAGATGACTCCTGGTCATGGATTAATTTTTAAAAAGAGCATGAACCGAGAAGTGGAGATTTATAATGATGCAAGTTGGGTTGGTGAATTAACAGAAAGAAAATCAACTAGTGGTTATTGTTCTTATGTGTGGGGCAATCTTGTAACATGGAGAAGCAAGAAACAAAATGTTGTCTCAAGAAGCAGTGCTGAAGCTGAATTTCGAGCACTTGCACTTGAGATCTGTGAAGGCATGTGGATCCAGAGGCTACTAAAGGAATTGAAAGTTGAATCAAATGAGGGGTTCAAAGTACAAATTGACAGCCAATCTGCCATTAGAATTGCAAAAAAACTTGTCCATCATGACAGAACAAAGCATGTGGAATTTGACAGGCACTTCATCTCAGAGAAAGTTAACAGTGGTGCTGTCAAACTAAGTTACGTTCCTACCCAGATGCAACTAGCTGATGTACTCACTAAAGCTCTTCCAAGAAGTAACTTTGATGAACTTATATCCAAGCTGGGAATATACAACATATATTCACCAGCTTGAGGGGGAGTGTAGATTATGTATGATAGGATAATAGAGTTTTTATTTAAGTGTGTAATCTATTCAAATAGAGATTATATCAGTCTTATCTGATAAGACTAATCTTAACTAGGACTCTAGTAATTTAATTCCAGTAGGTATCTTTTACCTGTTGTATCACTGCCTATTTAACACATGATTAACCCTGATGTATAGGATAGGAAGTTTCATTTTTATGAGAAATAAACATTGTATTTCTCCCATATCAGAATTATCTACAAGGATAGAAGACCTGTGGACTTGCAAGTAACGCATCACCAATATCAGAAGCATTCCCCATAACCACATTCAGAACACCCTACAAGATTGAAAAATAGAAAACCATAAAAACAAATGAAACAAACCGAACGGCCAAGAAATGAAATGCATCAGGGGCACCATTCTGGAAACAGTAGAATGAGCAGCAAGTGCGTGTAGTAGAAATAAAATAAAAAATAAAACTATTATTGGAGTTGTGTTTAGTTACAAAAACCTATGTTAACATTCGAGGAGATTTTGGTTGATGAAATAGTTTACGGATATCAGAGTATTTGATTACTTGTTTGATTACCTGATCTACACATATTTATAACTAAACATGAAGCCTAATAAAACATAAAATATCAAATATAACCCCAAAGCCCTAATATGTTGAAAGAAGTATATACTAATTAGTACAAAATAACCAACATAATAAAATAGCATAAATAAACATAAAAGTTACAATGAAACCTATAAAATATATAATAAAGTATTAGATAATCTCTCAACTATTACATCCCATCATCCATCACTAACCAATGATAGACGCCTAAAAGTGCATGTACCCTCAACTCTAAGTTGTCCATGCATACAAGACTGCCAAATCAATCTACATCTTAAATTAAGAACAAGACATGAGAAGTCAGACTTGGCTTCAAAAAGTCAATGTTATTATCAGGTGACAACACTGGGCACGACACACTCACTAGTGTATGTATGCAGTGGCGGACCTACATGGCCACTGTGGGGGGCAATTGCACCCCCATTTTTGGGGGGAATTTTTTTAGTGTTAAATTTCTTCCTAAACAAATTAATTGTGTACAGGGGGGGGGAATGAAAATCTGCATACCTATTTGAGAAAAAAAATTATTTTGGACCTCATTTTTTAATTCCCTGATCCGCCACTGTATGTATGTATGTATGCGTGAAACTATCTATCCGATATTTTAGAAATCAATTAATGATGCCATTGGTTTCTAGATCAAGCATTGGATTACCATTTACAGAACAAGCTTCCAATTAATGTTCCGTGCTAAGACACTGCAATATAAATTTGATGAATAATAAACCTTGTAAAAGAGTACTAATTTATAAACATTAAACAATTACCGGTGGAATTCCTGCTTGAAGAGCAAGTTCAGCTGCTGCTAAAGCTGTGAGGGGAGTAAGTTCAGAAGGTTTTACAACCACTGTACAGCCACAAGCGAGGGCAGGGCCAACCTGATACAACCATGAAAAGGAACATTTTAGTTCAGCAGCATAGTAACATAATATGACCAAAAATTCTACATATAGCACCCACCTTCCTGGTGATCATTGCCAAGGGAAAGTTCCAGGGTGTAATTGCACCAACAACTCCTACAGGCTGTCAGAAAGGAATTAATTAAGGCAATACTGCAGGAATCAAATAAATAATCTAACACTAACTGTTTGCACAAAGAAGTATATTAAAGCTTTGTCAAACACCTAGTCACTAAAATAACCCAATTTAACTGGTTTCTATTGCATTTTCTCTATAAGCCAACATAATAACAACAATAGTTAAAAGCAAAATAACTAAAGCAGTAGGAAAGTCGTTCTCCAGTGTGAATTCCCCTCCATTTACCTATCAAGTTTATAGCTGAGAATTGCTCCTCAAAACTCCTCAAACTTTTGGATATTAGAGGCCTTGTATAAATAGGATGATTACATCACATCTATGATCAAAAAGCTGGTGAATGAGAGTTATGGTTGAATGATAATGCCTTCCCCTACAGAATGTTTATTAGACTTCCCTCGAGGTTGGGGCAGAATCATGATACCACCTGCTGGTTAGAGCATGCTATTTTGGTTCTCTTGAATGCACACAAGCTAAAAACATGACCTATCCATCTGATTATTCAGAGAGATTTGCCACCAGGATCAACAGTCATAGGCAACAAATTCATGGATTTTAAGGTGGTGTTTGACATGGGGTGAACTCTTAAAAACCAAGGTCGATGTTAATTAAAATATTTGGTAATAACTAGCAAATGCTACAAGGCCTTGTTGAATGATCTAAATCCCCAAAGACTATGAAGGGTTTCTCACCAAGGACAGTGATCTTCAAAAGTTTAAGACACATTTAAACAGGAAGTAATGCCCACCGCAATATATATTTCTCTCCAAATTTGGATTTTCTATAAGAAAATTTCCATTTTTATATTTGTTTGACCATTAAGTGTGAACATGCAATAGCTTTGTATTATACACATCAAAACTGGCTTAATTTTCTCCAGAAAAACGAATTCCTCTTATATAAAACTGCTCCTTCAATAAAAAAGAATCTTGTTGTTATAATAAGATTATTTTAGGTGCTTTATATTTGGTGATCTTTTCATTCTATACAACACTAAACAGATTTAATATCAGTAGTGTTTTAGAATATTGCACAAAACTTGGTAATCCAAGATCACAAGTGATTAAATCACCTCTGTGATAATATCATGTTAATTACATCAACATAGTGATATTAAAAGTGATACCAAACACTACCAAAATTTATCTAAAAGGATCATCCAAGATATTCACATATGACACCAAATGCTATGCAATTTCAGAAGTCAAACTACGGAATTTTGATAGTTGAGGTAATTTAACTTCTCCCGATTCTTTAGTTCATGTTTGTCTTTCTTATATGCTGGTTTCTTCTTTTAAATACAAAAGGGGCATAATTTATATTTCCTTGTACGGATACAAGATTGCAAGAAGTAAACTGAATTCTTAACAGTGCTATCAACAAATTTATCCCCTTAAATTATGGTCAACATATCAGATTCCCCTTAGAAGACACTATCAAATCATAACTAAGAAATTATTAAAGTTTGTACAAGGAATCAAAATGTGATTTAAACATAGAAGAATATATCCTCACCTGCTTTAAAACAAACAAACGACGATCAGCTAGAGTAGCCGGAATTATATCTCCATAGACCCGTTTGGCCTCCTCTGCGAAGAATTCAATAAAACTGGCTCCATAACTAACCTATAGTTTGAATCTTGGCATCAGATTTGACAGATGATGAACAACTTATGGCCAAAATCAGTTTGCTCAATTTTAATAACACTAAACATTCAAATGAATACCTCACCCATGGCTTCTTTTAAAGGTTTTCCTTGCTCTAATGTTATTAGTTGACCAAGCTCTTCCTTGTGGGACATTAAAAGATCGTACCTTTAAAAGAACATTTGAAAGAAAAGAAAATTATTTGATACTTACAAACCTGCAAGAATGATTAGTTCAGTCTAACCAAACAACTAAATTCTGGGTGTCAGCTATTAAAAATAAGCATTGAAATTTCCATGCTACAAAATATCCTGTCAATCTGGACCATTTTGATTAAAAAGCAGAAGATCGAACTCCCAAACTATGCTAGAAAAATTAATCTTCCCATATTTTAAAAAATCTGTCAGAATTCAGATTTTACGCAACAATCATTTACCAAAATATCTCAAGTTAAACCACGCAAAAAAAAAAGGAGCAAGGCTCTTTTCAAATGGTTGACCTTTCCAATTTCAATGTAAATGTATCGTAAAAAGATATAGTAGGACAAAGCAATACCATTTTCTAAGGCATTTGCTCCTTTCAGTAGCAGTGAGTTTACTCCAAGCTATGAAGAAAAAGAAAAATACAAGGAAAAGAAGAAGGAATGAGGATAATCAGTTAAACTAGATTTCAGACACAAGAAAACTTTGAACCTCTGCATTCAAAACTACCAAACGATAACAACTTCAATCCAATAATATACACGGTAACACCGATGCATACAGAAACTTTCATCTGACCATATTGATAATGCCCCAGCTCAAATCACACACTCTGTTGTTTAAACTAAAATGCATATGTATTGAAACATGTGTGTTCCACTGTAAGGTAACATCAAACATTTATTATTCATAGAAGCATAAATTTTTGCAGTATTTATGTGCTTTTACATCCAAGCTCACCTTTTTGCTTCCAAAAGCCAAAGTCAAATTGCAAAATTGAAAGTAAAGACAAAGGTAAAAGCCAGAAAAGGCTGCAATTCCGTAAGTAGAAGATTCACGACCAACTATAAAGAAAGAACAAGTAATAAGTGCCGAAGCCCAGAGGTTCACCCAAACACGCAGCAGAAATATCACCCTAAAAACTTGGAAAAGAGCAACATAGTAGCAAAATGATCAGGGGTATGGCCGTACGGGATGTAAATAATAAAATTCTTCAATATCATGCGACAGGCAGAAGTTTAATTAAAAACCCAAACCAAAGAACATCAAGTAAACGAGAGAAGCGAAAGTAGGAGTGTTTGGGTACAGTTAAAAGCTTGATACGCAGAAGAAATGGCATCATTTGTCTCCCGTCTGCCCATGAAGGGAACGTCGGCAATGATTCCCCCCGTCGAAGGATTGTTAACCTTCCATCACACACCAAACAAAGAAGAAATTTCAACTCAAGTAAAACCTGGAAACAAACACCAAAAGAAAGCAGGGGAAAAAAGTGAAATTGAAACCTGGAGAGTCTTTCCATCATGGGAAGCAACCCACTGGCCTCCTATGAGACCCTGGCTTCGGAATATGGTGGAGTTTTTAAGGTCGGCGGCAACACTCATCTGATGAAAACAAAAAGAAGTAATTAATAAAGGGGAGAAAAGGAAGTGCTGAAGTTGCTTTCGGATTTGGATTTAGAAGTTAAAAGAACAGAGGACACCTGGCGGAGGGCAGAGGGATGGTGCATGCGAGGTAAAAGGGGGGAGGCGATCTTGCAAAGAGCGAATCGAGCTACTCCCATTTTCTGCTTTGGTTTCTACTGCGTTCTGCGGTCAGTTTTTTATCGGAAATAATTACAAACAAAGCTTACAACTTAATAGATGAAGACGATACACAAGTGGAGCGGCTGCTGTAGTAGTTATCTTATTTGTATTTATCGGGAAAATAGGATTTTGTAATAAAATTAGACCTACTTAAAATCTGGATTAATTAGGCTTGACGGTATTTTTTTCTTCCCAAACTTTATCCTTTCATTTTATTTTTTAAAAATATGTTTGGTTATCAAATTATAAAAATGAATTCAAGAAAATAAAAATAGATGAAAAATTTTAAAAAATTGACGGTGGGTAGACTTGATGTTTTAGGGACCTGCGAAAATGTATCAAAGAAAAGCTTAGAACTGTTAGCATATGTTTTAGGCTGCGTTTTTTATTGCTGTTTCGGGGACAACGCCCGTTCACTAGCAATAGCAACCCCAAACAACCTTCGTTTGGCTTCAAACGACCATTCACCAGCTAGTTTTTTCGCCCAAACATGCGTTTTCAGACAGTAAAAAAATTTGACTTATGTAAATGAGCGTTTGCTCCCTAAACCTAAGTTTCCGAACTACAACGGCAAACAAAGCTTTATTCTGTTATTGGCTGTAACCAGTGACACTTTGGGGCTGCTAATTGCTATTTTGTTGTTATGGAGTGTAGTGCAGATGGTCTCGGACAAATTAGTCCAGTCATATATACATGTAATGGATCTTAGTACTACAATGTTTTATATACAAACAGAAATAGAATCAAATTTTAATGAAACCGAACCGAGCATTACGGTCTGAACCAGTTTCCGGAACTCGGAAGTCATTGAGATGCACAATCAACAAAAACAAGTTGGGAGTCGGTCCATAGTCTAATGAAAGATTTGAATAGTTCTGATCAATCCAAAACACATACCTGGTTTATAAGACATGTTTTTGAAAATTTTCTACCTATGGTCAGTATGGCCTCATGTTGGCTACTTATGAATTCGTCGGCATTGTGTTACTGTGTTTTTCGATATAATAATGATAGTGTTAAGGGATGTTTTTTCATGTCCAGACCTCTGAGAGCCAAAAGGAAGAAGCAATAGCAGCGGTACACCTCCCTGTAAGCCGTAGTTTATTCTGTAATGGTTTTAGTTCCATTGCGAATGATGTAATAACATAGTTGTATAGACTTGCCGGAAAATACCCAAGTGTGATCGACTGCTTAATTTGCTCTTAACAATGTCCAACATACGTTTACATTGATTAGATCACATCAAGCCTCAATGCATAAGTGTTTGCAGTTGCTAGAGGTACAGGCCATAACTACTTAAGAGCACCATCCAGAAGTATACGATCAACCAAACATATGATCATTCCAACTTTTCCGTATGGTTTGCGAAAGATACCTACCAGAAACGGAACCGTGCCCCCTGTGATTCCAGATCAAGCCTCCCTTCAAGGATTGAGGTGATGAGGATATAATGCTAACTGTAGCCTTGTAAAGATGAGCACTTGCACCACAGGGGTTCAATATGTTGGTGCTTTTGGTTCAGTCAAAATCGGTTGCTTTCAAGAGCGAAATGGTGGTCGGTTTTCAGATGGAAGCTCAATGAGGGTCGCGTTTCCGTAAAACTCTTCCAAATTGTAAAAAGCTCTTTGTTGAGGAAGAAATATGTGGATAACAACATCACCTGGAATCATGACAGATGAAACATCGCTAAAAGATTAATAGAAATGAAAATAGCTTTACTTGAGCACGGGACTCAAATCATACCCAACAACTGTAACGCTTTACATTTTCATCAACATATTGATCAAATGGAATTTTGTACATCTATAGATAAGACTTTCTAATCATTACAAATTATTTCTTGTTACTGTTTTTGCCTCTTAAAATTTCCAAAATGCTTTTTGAGCAGACTGAAACAAACAAGGCACAATAAATATGTAAACACACACACAAATAGTAAAAAGGCGCAAAATCTAAGTTGGCTCCATTAGATTGTTTCGGCATCAAATTTCATTCCTAAAGTAAAACTTTCATAGTCATATGTCAATCACCATACAATAAATATGTGAATGAATAGTCACAATAGACGACTTACCAAAGTCTAAAAGTGTCCACAAGTTTGGTTTTGTATCTCCGGATGGAATTTTTCCATACTTCTTCTCAGCCAAATCTCTAATTCTGGAACTACATTGATACTCGGAAGAAAAGAATCAGTTTAAGAACTGCTGGAAAACATACTATAAACCATTTCCACAAAGTGGAGAAAAAGGTCAAAGTTAAAGTCCATACCCAATGGCGTCAATCTGAGGACGAGAAAATGCTGTGGCAATGATGAAAAAACGAGTCCAATACACAAGAGGCTTCACAAAGAGGACCTTTATATCTCCAGCCTTCACATCACTTGCCACCTTGGCCATTTCTACAGCAACTACAGACATAGCAGGAACCTGTCAGCTGGTGCAAGCTTAAACCACAGCTACTAATGTTTGCCAAATAGGGTGTGCGATTTTATTCCACTTTTTCTAAAATTGTTTATAAAGATGCTGCACACGTTAAGGCTATGTAGCCACAGCGTGATGAGCCGATTCCAAAACAAACAAAAAAACGCACTGCAACGTCTTTACCACAAGTGATATGCCACATTACAGTTGCAAGCAGTGAAATCACCCTATCAACTCATACAGATATACTTAAGGGCGCGAAAAGAGCATAAGGCGCCTTTATTTAGTTATAAAAAAAACAGCTGCAGACAGAATATATACAAATACAATTGTGAAACAGAAAAACTTGTATGCAAGCATGGGGGCAGAGCAATCTTGATTTTAAGACAACAATTTGCAAGTATAAACGCAATAATTAACAAGGGGACATGACCTTGAAGGCTCAAAGGAAGGACTTTATGATCTTTGATGGATGAGGTGAGGCTAGATATCAACCCAAGTTAGTACAACATAAAGCCAAAGATGATAATGGGAGGTGCTGATATGACACAAATTTGTACTAGATGAACTTACAGGACAAGCTTTCGGCATCATCATCAAGCTCAGCGCTCGGAGACTTTAGGTCATTCTTTCTAAATACTACTTCTCCATACCTTTTCATCAAACATCTCATCAGTGTCCTCATTTACATTCTGCAAAAAGTACCACTTCGTTAAGATGCAAGGTAACATTCGGGAAACAAAGAGAGCATTGTCAATGGATGTATGACTATAGTGTACAGCATAAATACCACCCTAGAATTACATAATCATGTCCAGAAGATGCAATTCATTAACAAAAGTAAAATACAATTGATTATTGTGTAATTAGAAACCAAATTACTGTGTCCAAGAGCACATTATTGCTTTATTATACGTCCCAAATCATATAACAAGCAGCAAAAGTAGCAGCTAAATGGAGCCGGAATTTATCCAGCTTTACTATAACACTATGAGAAATTGCAAATACGTAGTAAAAATCTTCTAATATCCTCCAAGGTTTACTGAACAATTAAAAACCGAAACTTAAAATCCCAAAAATGAACTTCAAAAGCAAAACATAAGCTTTCACCATGCTTAATGTCTTTCATTTAAAGGTAACCAAAAGGAGAAAAAAGAGACCTGTACCGAGAGAAAGGCATCTTCAGCTTCTTTTCCATAAGCACAAAGTGAAGGCAGCAAGCGTCCCCTTGGGTTGAAATTCAAGGTTTTGGTTCTGAAGCGGAGCAAATGGAGGTCATGAAGGCATAACCGTCGAAAACGACTTCTGGGTTTTTGAAATTCGTTAGGCTCCCACCGCCGGAGCTGGCCGAAGAACACGTTGCCGCCGATGGATAGAGCGGTGGTTGTAGACACTACCATTTCTTTTATCTTCTCTGTTTCTGATAAGAGTGAGAGAGCCGGGAAAGTAATTCGCAAGATTTTATATATGGGCTTTTACACGTAAGATATTTCAGAAATATATATATATACAAATAATATACCAATAGTTTTCAATGAGATATTATACTATACTATACTAATGTAAAATTTTAAATTACCAACAAGATTGGACGAAAAGGTAATACTTTGTTCTCTCAAAAAAAGATTTCTAGTTCTAATTTTAAAAACAATATTATTGAAAAAAATCATAAATCCTAAATATGTATTCTATTAAAAAAATATAAAATTTCAAATCAAATTCAAAATATAAATAAATTTCAAAATGCTTAATATGTAATATCGATAGAAAAAATAAATAATTTAGGTTTAAACTTTTTGAAAACAATAACAGTTATTAACTTTTAATCTCATTTATCCATTATATTCATCCAATAGTCATGGATTAGTGTAAAACTAAATGAATTTTACATCATTTAACTTAATCCTAACCCTACCAGAAAACATAACTATATATCTTTTCTCTATTTAGAATTATATCTAAATTTACACATAAATTATTTAGAAAAAAAGAGAAAATTAAGTATATATTTTTTAAAATTGATACTTGAATTTTTAAAATTGTTATTAGGCCACGAAAAACACATATTTGTTATTATGCATATTCAATTATACATATTGTAACACCCTAAAATTCGGTGTAGTTGGAATTGAGTTTCGGCAATTAGAAACCCTATACTGAAAAGGTCCAAATGTTGCATTGACCTTGACTGTGTGGTAAATTACATTGGTATTGGACTCTAATTGAGTTAATTTATTGTTTAAGGACCTTATTGAATACATTAAAAAGCTATTTAGGGACTAAATTGTAAAAATTAAAAGTTTGGGGGGAAAGTACAAAGTTTGGGAAGTTGAGGGACCACCCTCATAATTTCCCCATTTTTATGGTGATTCACCTACTAACTTCCCTCTTCTTTGCGTGAACTGGTCCCTAAAGGTTGGAAAAGATTATTGATAGCAATTATTATTGCCTTAAAGTAATAAATTGAAAACAAAATGGAATTTAGAATTAAGAATTAAGCTTACCTTCACCAAGGGAAACCTCCATCGGTTATTGATTTAAGGAAATGAGTGCTTTATAACACCAAAATCTTTGCTATCATCTCTTATTCTTATCATCTTCTTCCTTCAAGCAAGCACCTCCATGCCTTTAAGCTAGCACTTCCATTGTTGAACTTTTCAAGGTTCAAGTTGCTTTGATCCATTGATTCCATCATGTAGTTATTGATTTGGTAAGCTAAAACGCCCAAAATGATTGATTGATTTCATGGATCATTGAGGTTTAATTTTGAGTTGAAGCTATTGAGCACCTACGTTAAACCTATAATCATCAAGGCTTTAATCCATAGATATCTAATAGCTAATAGCTATTTCAAGTTTAACTATTAACTTCGATATTGTTGTATTAATTTTAACACTTCCTATTGTTTTACCTAGCTCAAGAGTTGTAGAAAGAAGTTCCATTATCTCCATCAAAAGCTAAGAACAAGGGAGTGGTCATCCAAGAGCCATAAGAGCTTCGAAAAGCAAGGTGAGTGTAGTCAGAATCTCAGAAATAGGCTAGGTGCATTTCCTGGTTTTATTGATATTGATTTTTGCATAGCTAACCTTTTGTAAAAGGATACTGCATCGAACCTCTTTGAAGACTTTATTGGTAAGCATCAGTAAGCTATTGTATTGAACATCGTCCATAGTATCATTGTTATTGTCATCATTTTAATATTGGTACATAGATTATTGACTATCGGGTATTGAAAGTACCATTGTCATAGCCTTTGGATATTGAAATAGGCATTGATATTGTCATCGAAACATTGATCATTGATATTATCATCAAAACATGAATCGTCGCTAATGCTATTAAAACATCAACATCGACATTGTTATTAAACCTTGGATTCGAAAGGACATTGGATACAATTTGCATGCCATAGAATTCATGAGCTCATTGGTACGGGTGGATTACGGACCTTGGGCTACGACCTTTATTGTGGCGAGGTGGAGAGATGTTTGTGTTATTGGTCATTTGGCGAGGTGGAGAGATTAGATCATTCATTGATTGGGCGAGGCATAGGAATTCACGTATTCACTATCTTAAATCGATCCAAGGAATATTATTGAAAATGATATTATTATCATTGAACATCATTTATAGCATTGTTATTGAAAAACATGATTTGGAATGCATCTTATGGTTATTGATATTATTTATGACTACCTCACTAGGCAAGTATGCCTAATGCATTTCATCTCATGCATTTCAGGTTAAAGAAGTCACCGTTGCAAGATCGAGAAGGTTGAAGGTTTTTAGCAAGTCACAACAAGCATAGAGTAATGTTTATTATCCTTACAAACTTCTAGAGTGGTGGTAAAGTAGTTAAACTAACCACTTATAACCATTTTGTTGTGTATAAGTTGCATATGACATGTATAAGCTTAAAAGGCCTAAAATGTTGTTCTGAAATTGGCTAAAGGTGGTAAAATATGTATATTTAGCCTAAAAAGGTAAAAACTCTTTAAATGGATTCATATGACTATGAAATTTGGCATGATAGTAGAATATGGTTAATTAAGTTTGCCTGCAAAATTTCATAGGATTTGGACACTATATGATAGGTCAAATGGATAAAAACCAGACCAAATATGTCATTACAGACACTACCGTACTGATACGGGTGATGTCATATCGGTACGAGTATGCATTTTTGGACCAGGTCAACGCTGGTAAATAAGGCATATCGATACTACCTTGAGTGTATCGGTATAAATTTTCGGCACTGAAAAATTACTGTAGCTGGATATCGATATCGTCATATAGGTACCAATATCCTATTTAATCCAATTTGAAAATTAGGGTACGCATATCGGTATGGTCCAGCCTGTACCGATACCAATATCGAGTTCAAAAGAAATAATATTTATAATAATAAATGCATATCGATACTGGTCCAAGTGTATCGGTACGCTTATTGGTCACTGGAATTGATAATGCTTGAATCATGCATGACTTTACCGGTACCGATACAGGTAATTCTGTTAAAAACCATTAGAGTAATTCTGATAAATTATAGAATGACCACTGGATATTATTGGGATTAATTGAAGGGGTAAATGACCTCCGAATGGCATGAAAATTTATATGTACACTTTTATTGATTAAATTTCATATCGGTAAGTTTAATTTTGGAAGAGGACCTCTAAGTTACTAAAATTACAGATTAGCCCCTAAAACTTGTAATGAATCGCCGCTCCACTGTATAGCCTTGTAACGAATCAACTCTCCACTATATGGATTTAGTAGTATATAGAGACACCGAAATGAATACCATATAGCTTTTGTCTCACAATACTAATGAATAATGATTAAAATATTGCACCGATCACCGTATTGAACTCCAATAACATACTCTAACCCAGCTCTCGACTAGGCCAGGAAGGGGGTGTTACACAAATACATAATAAACGATTCAAAAAATTATACATAATAAAAAGGAAAAATTAAGTATATTTTTAAAAATTGATACTTGAATTTTTTTTATGAAAATAATTTAATTAATTTTTATAGCATCCATTAACATCCAGTAATCCAACTCTAATTTTTAATTTAGAAATAAATTGATTCATTTTAATATTTAAAGGATGAATTGGGTATGGTTGGGATTGGGAGGGACAAGATAGCATTAGTTATAATTGAGGGATAAAACTAAAATATTAAATTATCTCTAATCAAAATAGGATCAAATTGAAATAATGAGGGTTAAATTTATTATTCTTTTCGAATTAAGACTAAATTGTTTGAATGTGTAAACATGGAGGACTAAATGTGTTATTATACAAAATATTTTAACAACCACATCACCCTTTTTAATAGTTGTTAACGGGTCAGTGGCCAAATTCAAACAAAACTAAAAGTTTAATAGTAACATTAAAGCAATTGGAAGTTTGGTTACCAAATTGAATAATTGATCAAAGTTTAGTGACCATTTATGAAGTTTACCCTTAAATTAAAGTGAATGTTGGAATTATTATAGTAATAAAAGTTTAATTATTTTTTGAATTAAAAATAAAAGAAAATCTGAAAAAGTAATATAAAAATTATTTTTTAAGATTTTTTTTTCTAAAATAGATAATAATATTTCCGGTCCCTAGGATTTCAAAACTAATTAAAACAATTAATGGTACATTGCGGTACATATGAATAGTGGTGTATTATGGTACATGACATTTACTGTAGAATTATACTATTTCTAGACATGTAAACTAACCGAACGAACATGAATGTCGGTGTGTTCATGTTCGTTCGTTTAGTTTTAATTGCTGAGATATTTATTTTGATATAAAAAAGTGAAAATGTTTTTTTTACTTGAACAAATATTGCAAAAACAATTCAAAGTCTATTTGATTTGAAAAATATGTTTGAAAGCTTTTAAAAGTGTTTTTGACTCAAATAAATATTTTCAAGTAATTTAAAAGTCCTCAACGGTTAGTTCTCCAACGGCTAGTTTTTCATTCCACACTATAAATACAAGTCAAAAACACTTGAAAAAGAAGAAGAAGATGATGGACATCCAAGCTTCAAGATCAAGAGAGTAGAGTTTTCATTGTTTATTTCTTCAAACCTGTAGCGCCCCGGTTTTGGGCGTAGGAGTTTCTCTAGTCGTTTAGACGGTCCGTTGGACCAGATTAGAGGATTCAAGCCAGTTTCGAGATTTAAATTGGATTAAATATTTTTGGAATGGTTAAAAATATGGAAAATTATATAAAATATTTATTTATTATGAAAATAATTTTGGTGGAATCAATTTTACAAAAAAGGGTCTCAAAGATAGACATTTTAGGTAGTGACCAAAATGTAAAGTTTCAAAACTGTTTTTAGTGATTGTTTTGTAAAAGGGTCAAAACTTAGAATCTTTAAGGAGCTATTTACCCAAGGGTCTAATAACTGACTTTTTCCTTAATTATTTTAAATGATTTTAAAATTTAATAAAATGATTGGGGAGATAATTAGATATTAAAATCCTTTAAAACAAATTTTACGTAACTAACTTTTTACAAAAAAAGATTTTCTCTCCAACTCTCTCCAGCCAAACACATTTTCTCTCTTCAAAATCTCCAGCCATTAGAGTAGGGGAAATTGGCCCTCAAGCTTGAACGTGAGTTTCAGAAGATTTGGAGGCGTGATTGTTGCATCGACAAGCGAGGCTTTGCGAGTCGGTGAGTGGAAACATGTCTTCAACTTTGCAAAGTTTTGAAAGTTGTGTTTGGGAGTTTAGATCGAGCTTGAAACGTTGGTCTAAGCTCAGAAGTAAGTAAAGGATGAATTCTCTCTCGAACTCGATTTGGCTAATAGTTTGATGCACTTGTTTTACATTGTTTAATTACTCACAGTATATGCATGTTTAGAGCATGTTTTAATGTTGGAAATTGGTTAAAAAATAAGGTTGATGCATTTGTAAGTAATGCACATTTTGTTAATGTTTATGAATATTGCTTAATGAAATGTTATTGCATTGGTTAAATGGTTTTGATGATGCATATGAAAACAGTAAGTTGTTGAAGTTAAAATGAATTATATTGGCAAGTGATGGAATAAAAAAGGTTTGAAAATGTAATCGGATATAGTTGATCGTCCATAGGATTAATAGTGCAATATAAAAAGACACGTTGGATGTCGAGAGGTTTATACGGTATACCGGATACTCCATCCAAGTACTCTAATGGTTGAGGGGTTTATGAGTACCAAAGACTCATGTTAGTGGATTAATCATCGTACCGATGAATAGTACTGAGGGGTTTATGTATACCAAATACTCTCGTGAGTGAACCTTGTGTTATCAGTAGATTGTTTGTTAAATATTGAGGGAATACTTGTTGAATCCGTGTATCCAATGTTGTGTTTTGTGAAATGGAAACTTGGTAAATGATCACTTGTAAGCTAATATAATTACTTATGTATCATGAGATGGATTATATTGTTTAATGTGGTTTAAAGATGTTTTACTCTTTAAACCTTGCATTAGTAGTATGCATGGGAAAGCTTAAATTGAGGGTAGCAAATGGGAATTTGTTGTAGAATCTATGATACATGTTGCATATGGTTTAATATGCTATTTTGGAAATATAAGTGCATGGTTTTGATAAGGCGTGATGATGTTTTGATGTTTAAAAGAGTTTTGAAATGTGTTTTTTAAAAGATATATGTAATAGTTTAACTTGCATTGATGATGGTTGTGTTTGAGCATTCCTCACTAAGCCTAGTGCGCTTACGCTCTCTTTTTCATCAATGCAGAGAATTGAGATTGAGGCAACGAGGAAGCAAGAAAATGAATCCCTAAGACTTGTTTTCAAAGTACGATTTGGAATGATGAAATGTAGTAATAATGGCAATGTGTCGATTAAGGTTTTGGGAGGGTTTTTGATGAATTCCTTGTTGTTGCAAGATTTAATTGTTGTTTTGGGCTTGTAATAAGGTTTAAGTGATTGTGATGTGATTGGTTTGATGATTCAGATGTGGACTAGGAAGCATGCATCTAGCTTTAGTGTTTGAGTATGTTAGTTATGCTAGGTTGGTTTTTAATGTTGTTATATTGTTGATCAAGCATGATGATGATGTTATATGATGTTTAGCTAAGTGTTAATGTTGTTTGGAATGAGCCAAAGTATCATATGTTGGACCTAGAGGTTATTACAGACCCCTGCGTACTGGTACGGGTACCTCAAGGTTTGGTTCGAGGGATCTTATAGAGACTCAAATCATTGAAATTAAGCCTAGTGTATCTGTACGACTAGCTAAGCATCGGTACGCCTTGAAGGAAAATAGGAATGGGTATCGGTATACGGGCTAGCATATCAAAATAACCCCTTCGACTTTAACAAGTTGTATCAATACGCTGGGTATCGTATCGGTATGGGTCCTAGCTACTGGAATTTCGAGTTTTCAAAATAATCAAAGGAGGATCAGTACGGGTTAACATCGTATCGGTACTATATGGTCAATATACCGTATCGATACGTGAAAAATATGTATCGGTAAATGAAGCTGTTAAGTTTGTTAACCCATATCGATACGTGCTTACCGGTATTGATACGCTATGCTGTTTTATGTTGCAAAAGTTTGGAATCTTGTAATTTGGTCCATGATTGCTATGAATGCAATTAATTGAGTTTGAGTGATTGTATTGGATTGGATTGGAAATTAACCTATGAGCATGAAATTGATCTAACTAAGATTTGGTAAACTTAATTGTACCAAAGGACCTGTATTTTGTATTATTTATGTTTTGGTCCTTTATGTGAATCGATGTTAAATTAGATTCTATTTTGTGTTCTGATCTAAATGCAACGCTACCGCTGAAGCATGTACACGTAGGACCATAATGGTTTACATCTAGACATGATAAAAACAAAAAAAAGGGCTTAGTTTAGGGTTTTAGCTCGGGTTTGCTTTGGCAAACCCAATATGTCTCTTTTAGTCCAATTTCAGCTAGGCTAAGCTAAGAGGGTTACATTTGGTGGTATCAGAGACAGGTTTGCGAGAAATTGAGATGTTGTTGGTGATTGTATCATGTTGTTGCTATGCACGATGATTGTTATACGTACGGTGTTTGAAATATGCCATGTTTGGGTATTTTGGGGACACATTACCATATTACTACGTTTATGAAATAATTTTGGTTTGAAATAGATGTCTTAGATTCTTGCTTAAAGTTGGTCTGATTGTTTTTGTGTAATTATCATGCCTTAGATACGTTTTAGACTATGCCATCGAGAAGAGAATTATGATCTTGCATAAACGCTACTGTCGGAGGGTAGGGGGTTGAAGGCGAGATTGTACACCCTGAGAATTTGCCTCATCCTCCGCCTAGTTCTCATGAGGGAGTGGAACAAGTACCATCTACACCACTTGGTCATGTGTTTGGAGATATGATGTCGTTGGTTCAGGCGATGACATGAGCATTCCAGGCCGCGATGGCTGGAGTTCATGTACCTACTCTAGCACCTGCTGCTGCTAATCCAGGTTTGTCATTTGAGCATTTGCATAGCCTTAGAGGAGTTGAGTTTAGAGGGTTAGCACCTGAGGCATCCGATGAGTGGATGTCCAATACAGAGCGTATCTTGGTTCATATGGGTTGTAGCGATAATCGTAAGCTGGGATGTGCTGTTTCCCTATTATAGGGGGTACGTATAATTGGTGGACCATTGTAATCAAGGGTATAGAACCCGATGATGTGACGTGAGAATTCTTCCAAGCTACATTTAAGAAGAAATACATGGGTGTTAGATATTTAGATTACAAGAAATGAGAGTTTATGGCCTTGGTTCATGGTAGTATAATAGTATCCCAGTAAGAGGTATAGTCCGTACGACTGAGCCAGTACGCACCTAAGTTGGTGCCAGATAAGAGGCACCGTTGTGATCATTTTTGGTATGGTTTAGTACAGGATGTCAAGACTTACATGTTGGCTACTGAGTATAACGAGTTTGATGTTTTGGTATCACAAGCGAAGGATATTAAGCAAAGTTTGGGTTTATCCCGTAAATTTAAAGGCTCTAGCTCGGGAAAGAGAGCTGCATGATATAATTCTGAGGGTGGCCAGTCAAAGAGGCACCGTGATTGGAGGTTTTGACCATATGCGAGACGCGGTGGAGATGGTTTAGGACGAGGATTCCAGGGACAAGGTGCTCAGGTTCGGTCAGTGTATAACGGTTGTTGGGGCTGTTTTGAGAGTACATTTGAGGCAAGATTTCCCGCGTTTGGCTAGAGAGGGCCATGCTCATACAGTTGTGGCTGCGAACTCTTGTTAGAGTTGTAGGTCGATAGATCACATGAGATGTGACTATCATTTGCTTGCTAGAGGTAGGTCGATATCTACACATGTTGCTGCACCACCTAGAGGATGTGGGCGCGGCTAAGGTACTTTCCAAGAGAGAGTATGGGAAAAAGACTGTGGCACATACCGTGGCCGTTCGACCAAAAGATGATGGACCAACGAAGATCTATGCTCACCGCGATGAGAGGAATGACACGAACGTGATAGCATGTACCTTTACATTGCAGTCTATGTCATTGTTATCTTTGATAGATTTTGGTCTACGCATTCATTTGTATTGTATGAGCATGCATATTTGCTTGATATACCAATAGAAATGCTTGATGTTGGTATGCAAGTGACGAGTACTTTTGGAGAAACAGTCATTACGAGAAAGTTGTATTGGAGATGTCTTCTGATGGTTCAGGGTCATGAGTTTGCAACTGATATGATAGAGCTGCCATTCCATGGTTTCGACGTGATCTTGGGTATAGATTGGTTGTCTGAGCATCGAGCTGTGGTTGATTTTGAGACCAAGCGGGTTTCGTTGAATCTCGCTAATGATTATGAGACAGTAGTTGTGGGCAAAAATGTTAAGTTTTTATCCAATATGGTTTTGGCCATGAAAGCGCGTAAGTTACTTGAATGTGGATGTCAGGCATATCTAGCTGATGTGATGAATCTGAATATATAAGAAGTGCGGACTAGAGATATCTGTACTTTTTGTGACTTTTTGGGGGTGTTTTTAAAAGAGTTACATGGGTTGCCATCGAACAGGGAAGTGGAGTGTTGTATCGAGATATATGTTGACTCGGCTCCAATGACGATTGCACCATATCGCATGGCACCCAAGAAGTTGAAAGAGTTAAAGATGCAACTTTAGTAGTTACTGGATTAGGGTTTCATCCGGCCTAGTATTTTACCGTGGGGAGTACCGGTGTTGTTTGTGAAAAAGAATGATGGCACAATGAGGATGTATATAGATTATCGGTAACTAAACAAGTTGACGATTAAGAACAAGTATCCCTTACCACGAATTGATGATTTGTTCGATCAATTTTGGGGAGCTACAGTGTTTTCCAAAATCGATTTGAGATCTGGATATTACCAGTTGAAGGTTAAGGATAAAGATGTGTTAAAGACTGATTTCCGTACGAGGTATGGTCATTATGAGTTTTTGGTGATGCCGTTGGGCTGACGAATACGCCTACAACATTCATGGATATGATGAACCAGATGTTCCATAAATTTTTAGATCAATTCGTAGTAGCATTCATTGATGACATCATTATGTACTCTCGTATCGAGAAGGATCATGATCGATACTTGGGGATTGTGTTACAAACTTTGGATAATTAACTCTATGCCAAGTTGAGCAAGTACGAGTTTTGGATTAGGAAAGTGGTTTTTCTCGGTCATATGGTTTCAGTTGAGGGTATCCGGGTGAATCCTAAAAATGTTGAGTCGATTGTGAATTGGAAACAACCAAATTCGGTGACAGAAGTCCGTAATTTTCTAGGTTTAGTGGGTTATTACTGCCGTTTTGTGGATGGGTTTTCAAGAGTTGCTGCTCCACTGACTAAGTTGTTGTAGAAGGATGTGCGGTTCAAATGGACGAAAGCTAAACAACATGCTTTTAAAAAGTTAAATGAAGCTCTGACGCAAGCTCCAATCTTGATTCAACCTAAGTCAGAGAGGGAGTTTATGGTGTATAGTGACGCATCCTACATCGGGTTAGGGTGTGTATTAATGCAGGATGGGAAAGTTGTGGCTTATGCATCGAGGCAGTTGAAAGTGCACAAACGCAACTACCCTGTGCATGATCTTGAGCTTG
This sequence comes from Hibiscus mutabilis, assembly GCA_019671005.1. Taxonomy (NCBI): domain Eukaryota; kingdom Viridiplantae; phylum Streptophyta; class Magnoliopsida; order Malvales; family Malvaceae; genus Hibiscus; species Hibiscus mutabilis. Next base: position 36,496,605 of record CM033752.1, on the reverse strand, counting down.
CTACGGTAGTGTTTGCGTTAAAAATTTGGAGACAGTATCTTTACAGTAAAAATGCGTTGTATACACTGATCATAAGAGTTTGAAGTATTTGATAACGCAAAAGTAGTTGAATCTCAGGCAGCGTAGATGGCTGGAGTTGTTGAAGGATTATGATTTGACCATTGAGTACCATTCGGACAAAGCCAATATTGTGGCTGACACTTTAAGTATAAAAGTTGTCATAGAGTTGAGAGCTATGTTTGCGAGGTTGAGTGTGACTCGAGACATAGGTTTGTTGGCAGAGTTGCAAGTGAAACCTTATTTGGCATAGTTGATTAAGGAAAAGCAACCGTATAATGAGGCGTTGGTACCTTATGTCAAGGACATCTGGTTGGGAATCTTACAAATTTTCACTTTAATAGTAATGGGGTGTTGTGCTTTAAAGATTAGATTATAGTGCCTAGTGACGAGGAGTTGAGACGGATGATTTTAACTAAGGCACATGCTAGTCCTTTTGCTATGCATCCCGGTAGTACGAAATTGTATCAAGGGTTGAGAAAAAAGTAGTATTGGGTGGGATTGAAAAGGGATGTAGCTAATTTTGTTGCTAGATGCATGGTGTGTCAGTGTGTGAAAGCTGAACATCAATTTCCTTCCAAATTGTTGCAACCGTTGAAAATTTTAGAGTGGAAATAGGAGATGATCACCATGGATTTTGTGTCTGGATTGCCTTTGACACCGACTAAAAAGATTTCATTTGGGTGATTGTTGATCGGTTTATGAAGTGTACACATTTTCTGCCCGTGCATGCAACGTATTCGTTAGATAGGTTGGCAGATTTGTATGTTGCTAAAATTGTGAGGTTGCATATAGTACCTAATTTGATTGTTTTGGATAGGGATCTGCGGCTTACAGTGAGGTTTTAGAGATATTTGCATCAAGCTTTGGGTACTCGCTTGAATTTTAGTACATCGTATCATCCTCAAACGGATGGCCAGTTTGAACGTGTGATTCAGATCTTAGAGGATATGTTGAGAGGTTGTATCATTAAGTTCCAAAGAACTTGGGAAAGACAGTTGCCTTTGGTAAAGTTTACGTACAATAACAGTTATCAAGCAAGTAAAAAGATGGCACCGTACGAAGCCTTGTATGGGAGGAGGTGTCGTACACCCTTATGTTGGGCTGAGGCTGGGGAAAAGTATGTTTCCATGCCTGATGTGTTGAAAGACACGGATGAGAAAGTAAAAATAATTTGCGATCGTTTAAAAGATGGCTCGTATAGGCAGGAATCATATGCGAATTTGAAGCGTAAAGAGGTTAAGTACGCTGTTGGTGAAAGAGATTTCTCGAAAGTTTTGTCTTGGAAGAAGTGATGCATTTTGGGCGTAAATGAAAGTTGAGCCCGAGGTTTATTGGACCGTATGAGGTTCTGAAATGCATTGGTCTTGTGGCTTATCGGTTGAGGTTGCCTCTTGAGTTGGAGAAGATTCATGAGGTATTTCATGTGTCCATGTTGCGGAGATATCGCTCGGATCCATCGCATGTTATGCTAGTTGAGGATGTTGAGTTGCGACCAGATTTGTCTTTTGATGAGGAACTGGTGGAGATCTTTGACTCCAGTAGTAAAGTTCTTCGAGGTAAGACGATTGAACTTGTTAAGGTGCCACGTGGGAGAGTAAGTCAGATATGGTTGCTCAATTTTTGCATCTGTTTTCATCAAGTAAATTTCGAGGATAAAATTTCTTAAGAGGGAGAGTTGTAACGCCCCAATTTTGGGCCTAGGAGTTTCTCTAGTGGTTTAGACAGTCCGTTGGATAGGATTAGAGAATTCGAGTCAGTTTCAGGATTTAAATTAGATTAAATATTTTTGGAAGGGTTAAAAATTTAGAAAAATTATCGAAAATCCTTATTTTATTATGAAAATGATTTTGGTGGAATCAATTTTATAAAAAAGGGTCTCGAAGATGGAAATTTTGGGTAGTGACCAAAATGCAAAGTTTCAAAATTGTTTTACTGACTGTTTTGTAAAAGGGTCCAAACTTAGAACCTTTAAGGAGCTATTTACCCAAGGGTCTAATATCTTACTTTTTCCCTTAATTAATTATTTTAAATGATTTTAAAATTTAATAAAAGGCTTAGGGAGATAATTGGATATTAAAATCCTTAAAAACAAATTTTACGTAACTAACTTTTCACAAAAAGAATTTCTCTCCAATTCTCTCCAGCCAAACACCTTTTTTCTCTTCAAAATCTCCAACCATTAGAGCAGGGGAAATTGGTCCTCAAGCTTTAACATGAGTTTCGGAAGCTTTGGAGACGCGATTGTTGCACCGGCAAGCGAGGCTTTGCGAGTCGGTGAGTGGAAACGTGTCTTCAACTTTGCAAATGTTTGAAAGTTGTGTTTGGGAGTTTAGATCGAGCTTGAAATGTTGGTCTAAGCTCGAAAATAAGTAAATGATGAATTCTCTCTCGAACTCGGTTTGGCTAATAGTTTGATGCACTTGTTTTATATGGTTTAATTACTCACTATATATGCATGTTTACAGTATGGTTTAATGCTGGAAATTGGTTACAAAATGAGGTTGATGCATTTGTAAGTAATGCACGTTTTGTTAATTTTATGAACATTGTTTAATGCGGGTTTATTGCATTGGTTAAATGGTTGTGATGATGCATATGAAAATAATGAATTGTTGATGTTAAAATGAATTATATTGGCAAGTAATGGAATAAAAAGGGTTTGAAAATGTAATCAGATATAGTTGGTCAGCCATAGAATTGATAGTACACTATAAAAAGGTGTCTTAGATGTCGAGAGGTTTATACGGTGTACCGAATACTTCATCCAAGTACCCTAATGGTTGAGGGGTTTATGAGTACCGAAGACTCTCGTTAGTGGATTAAACATTGTACCGATGAGTGGTGTTGATGGGTTTATGTGTACCAAATACTCCACCACATGTGTCACAATGGTGGAGGGTTTATGTGTACCGAATACTCCTGTGTGTGAACCTTGTGTTACCGGTAGATTGTTTGTTAAGTGTTAAGGGAACACTTGTTGAATCCGTGTATCCGATGTTGTGTTTTGTGAAATGAAACTTGGTAAATAGTCACTTGGAAGCCAATATAATTGCTTATGTATCATGAGATTGATTATATTGCTTAATGTGGTTTAAGCATGTTTTACTCTTTAAGCCTTGCATTATTAGTATGCATGGGAAAGCTTAAATTGAGGGTAGCAAATGGGACTTTGCTGTAGAATCCATGATACATGTTGTATATGGTTTAATATGTTGTTTTGCAAATGTAAGTGCATGGTTTTGATAAGGCATGATGATGTGTTGATGTTTAAAAGAGTTTTGAAATGTGTTTTTCAAAATAAATGTGTAATGGTTTAACTTGCATTGATGATGATTGTGTTTGAGCATTCCTCACTAAGCCTAGTGTGCTTACGCTCTCTTTTCCATCAATGCATGGAATTGAGATTAAGGTAGCGAAGAAGCAAGGAAAGGAATCCCAAAGACTTGTTTTCAAAGTACGATTTGGAACGATAAAAAGTAGTAATAATGGTAATGTGTCGATTGAGGTTTTGGGAGGGTTTTTGATAAACTCCATGTTGTTGCAATATTTAATTGTTGTTTTGGGCTTGTAATAAGGTTTAAGTGATTGTGATGTGATTGGTTTGATGATTCGGATATAGACTAGGAAGCGTGCCTCTACCTTTGGTGTTTAAGTATGTTAGTTATGCTAGGTTGGTTTTTAATGTTGTTATATTGTTGATCAAGCATGATGATGACGTTATATGATGTTTAGCTAAGTGTTAATGTTGTTTGAAATGAGTCAAAGTGTCATATGTTGGACCTAGAGGTCATTATAGGCATTTGCGTACCGGTACGAGTACCTCAAGGTTCGGTACGCGGGGTCCTGTAGAGGCTTAAATCTTTAAAATTAAGCCTAGCGCACCGGTACGCCTAGCCAACATATTAGTACGCCTTGAAGGAAAACATGCGTGGGTGTCGGTATACGGGCCAACATACCGAAACGACCCCTTCGACTTTAACAAGTCGTATCGATATGTAGGGTACCGTATCGGTACGAGTCTTAGCTACTGGAATTCTAAATTTTCAAAATAATCAAAGGAGGATCGGTACGCGTCAACATTGTATCGGTACAGGGAGCCGTTAAGTCTGTTAACCCATATCGATACGGGCTTGCTTGTATCGATACGCTATGTTGTTTTTATGTTGCAAAAGTTTATAATCTTGGATTTTGGTCCCTGATTGTTATGAATGCAATTAATTGAGTTTGAGTGATTGTATTGGATTGGAAATTAACCTATGAGCATGAAATTGATCTAACTAAGGTTTGGTAAACTTGATTGTACCAAAGGCCATGTATTTTTGCGTTATTTATATTTTGGTCCTTTATGTGAATCGATGTTTAAATTGGATTCTATTTTGTGTTCTGATATAAATGCAACGCTACGTCTGAAGCATGTACACATAGGACCATAATGATTTGCATCTAGACAAGATAAAAAGAAAAAATGGCTCGGTTTAGGGTTTTAGCTTGGGTTTGCTTCGGCAAACCTAATGTGACTCTTTTAGTTAGGTTTCGGCTAGGCCGGGCTAAGGGGATTACATAACCTCTTGTATTTCTTTAGTCCAATTCTAGTAAGCCAAAAAATGTAAACACCCATCTAGAGAGGTATTTTGTTTACAAATTTCAAGACCTTATTGTTGAGGGATAGGTTATAGTTGATCCTTATAAAAACTAGGAAGAGGGTTCTATATTAGCCCGTGAAAAGATATAGATGTAAGGTTACCCATTGAACCCTTAAAAAGGGAAAAATTCATTGTTAGTGAATTGAGAAATCCTTAGTGTGGATGCTAAGGTAGTGGGTGTAGACCTTGGTTAGAAGGAAAAACCACTCTAAAATCGATCATGCCAAATTGTTATTCTTTTTTTGGTTTTTGTTTTCTCAATTTCAAAAGAAACCTTTACACCCTTCATTGACGTTAATTTCGGTTGAAGACATCGAACTTTCAATTGATATCAGAGAAGAACTCAAATTGATGGTCTAACAACCATTGAGAAGATCCTAGGAGTGCTCGATCTATTTCTACATTCAACCGACCTTGAAGAGCTAATTTGTTCGACATCAAACTCAAGGATTCAAAGATGAACCACCAATGCTTCTCTCAATTGCATTGGTGGCATGCTCACATATTAAAGATGGGTAACCTCTAAGCTTAATCTTTTCGATTATATGTTTGGTTGCTTATTTTTAATAATTTTTTTAATGTTTTATGCAATTTTGAGTGTTAAAATCTTTTCGGTGCATAACATTCTTTGAGGCTTTGTGCATATGAGTTATAAATATGTTTTATTCATTTTAATATATAAAGTTTTCTACAAAGTCTGGGATAAATTTAATTTTATAGTTTTTAAAACTTGATCATTTTTATTGAAATTCAATAATTTCTTAAGTGTCAATGTTTTGAGGTAAAATTTAAAATGGAATGTATTTATTAAGGGGGAGCTTGAATGTATTTATTAAGGGGAGCTTTTGTTTTCAATGGAATTTACTTACTCTCCATTGTTATTTTGAATCTTAAATGATTTTGAATTATTTTTTATATAACAAAAAAGGGAGAGATAAGTTTGAAAATTTTAATTTCAAAAAGAAAAAAAGGGAGCTTTAAATATTTTTCTAAAATATTCTCTTTTTTCTAAAATTATTTTGAAGCAGTTAAAAAACAATTTTTCAAGTGGTTTCGTTATATCAAAATGGGGGAGATTGTTGATATATTTATTTTGATATAAAAAAAGTGAAAAATGTTTTCTTTGGACTTGAACAAATATTGAAAAAACAATTCAAAGTTCATTTAATTTGAAAAATATGTTTGAAAGCTTTTAAAAGTGTTTTTGACTCAAACAAATATTTTTAAGTAATTTAAAATTCCCCAACGGCTGGTTTTCTAACAACTAGTTTTTCATTCCACACTATAAATACAAGCCAAAGACGCTTGAAGAAGAAGAGGATGAACATCCAAGCTTAAAGATCAAGAGAGTAGAGTTTTCATTGTTTATTTCTTCTAATCTCTCGTATTTCTTTAGCCCAATCCTAGTGAGCCAAAAAGTGTAAACACCCACATAGAGAGGTATTTTGTTTACAAATGTCAAGACATCATTGTTGAGAGATAGGTTCTAGCCGGTCCTTATAGAAACCAGGGAGAGAGTTCTATCTTAGCCTGTGAAAAGATAGAGATGTAAGGCTACCCCTTGAACCCGTAAAAAGGGAAGAATTCATTGTTAGTGAATTGGGAAATCATTAGTGTAGAGGCTAAGGTAGTAGATGTAGACCTTGGTTAGAAGGTCGAACCACTCTAAAATCGATTGTGCCAAATTGTTATTTCTTTTCGGTTTTTATTTTCCCAATTTCAAAAAAAAAACTCTCCACCCTTCATCGGTGCTAATTTCGGTTGAAGACATCGAATCTTTCATAACTGAACAAACACGAACAACTAAACGAACATAATTTTTTATTTGTGTTTGTTTGTTAAAGAATGTAGTTTGTTCATGTCCTTTTTTGTTAAAATCATAAACGAAACGTAGACGTACACAAACAAACATTGAGTATTGTTTAATTTTTCTTAAGAAGTTGAAGTCTCATACATCCAGTATTATTTAACTCTTTTCTTCTTTTTATTTCATATATGTACTATATATTTTTAAATTTTTTTAAATATAATACTTTTGTTGTAAAAATTAATAAATATAAATAGACATATGTGAATAAATTTAAACGAACGGATTATCGAACGTTCACGAACGTAAATAAAGAGCGGGTCATTTGTTCCTGTTCGTTCATTTAATTAAACAAACATAAAATCTTGTTTATGTTCGTTCTTTTAATAAATAAACGAACTTCTCGCCAAACGATTCTCTGAACGTTCGGTTCCTAATTATTTCTCCTTATATTTGGTCCCACTTAACATGGAAATCTGATTCACTATTTATTTAATAGTAAAATGTTTTTTAATAATTTTATAATCAAATTAAATAAAATATTTTTTAAATAATAAACAATAATTTACTCCAACTTGAATTATAAAATGATCTAAAACTTGATTGGAATAAATTAAATCTGATTAAACTGAACATTCATTCGCCAAGAAATCATCAACTTACGCAGCTGAATCATATCCTCGACCGAGCAAGGGATATCTGCCACCACAAAACCCGGTTGAAATGTCTGGCTAGTCTACCTTATGTTGCTCCGCCACCACCACTACCATCACCAGCCGGTTATCCCACCACGGACGACACCGACAGCTGAATCATCAATCTTGTACATGTTCATATATTATCATCAAATTTAACTCCCTTCGCTCTTTCTTTTGGTTACAAGTTACAACCCCTTCACTTTCGATTCACGTTTAAATAATAAAAATTAAACTCAAGAAGCAATTTTAAAATGGTTTATACTCCCTCATTAACCGAGTTCGAATAATGTTATTTTCAGAAGATGAGAATGAGACATAAGTAATATAAGACGTTCAAAAATAATATTAATAAGAATAATTTAATGTAAATATATATATATAAATAAGTAGCAAGCTGAAAACAAAGACGAAGCTGTTATTTGTGTGGGAGGGACTGTAGGCTGTAGCCTCAATCCCACCAATATATATATTTTTACCTTTAGTTTAACAAATTTTTTTAAAAAATTAAGATACTTATCATTTGCCCCCTAATTTTTAAAAAAATTACATTTTGTCCCCCTCAAGTTGATATTTTGGTTCCGTACCTAACGAATAAAGCAATAAACCATCCCATTAATTACCAAATTGTAGGGTTTTTGTTTTGTTTTAATTATCAAATTAAAAATTTTACAAATTTAATCATTGATGTTACAATTGTTATCGATTTGATAACCGACCGTTGAGTTGGCAAGGGCATGACTGAGCTGATCTAATTTGAACGTGTAGATTATTTTACTAATTTTCATAAGATCGTAACACAATCTTGGCAACAACCCCTTGACTAAAATTACAAGGAATTCACAGAAACCAGGAAATTACAAGTAATTGATAAATAGTAAAAGGAACATACAATTTTGTGATGGGAAAACTACCAAGCAAATAGGAGTTAAACTAAGACAGGAAGGGGCTTAATCCGAAGTGAAAGGTAAAGAATAATGCAAGATTTTAGTAGAAAAAAGAAATATTATTTTTTAAGATATTTGAGTTCGAACAACTTTATCTATAACGTGTACGTGAGTTTTATTAAAGGTTAAAAATTGAATAAATATTATCCTAGGATCATTAAGATTTAAAAAAAAAATGGGTTGTTGACGAAGATGATAATTGTGAAAAAAAACTTCTTGATTTAAAAAATGTTATAATTTTAACTAGAGAAAATATCTTATGCACTGGCGGTAAAAATTAAAAATTTCTATGAATGCCTTTAATTTTAGGGTTTAAGGATTTAATTTAGGGTTAGTAAGTGTAGAAGTTTAGAATTTAGGGTTTATGGTTAGAATTTATGATTTAGGGTTTAGAGGTTAGCGTTTAGGTTCCAGTGTAATATGGTTAGGGATTTAGGTTTTAACCTATAAATCCTAAATTTTAACCACATCCCTTAAATTCAAAAATCCAACGCTTAAACCCTAAACATTAAACCATAAAAATCATTAAACCCTAAAACTAAAACATTTATAAAAAAACTTTTGTTTTTACCGCATGTACATGAAATAATTACCTTTTACTAATAATTTAAAACGAGTGAAAAACTTTTTAATTTTACCTTACATAAATGAAACTCTTTCGTACATATAACAACAACAAAAATCAAAGAATAGAAAAACCTAGTCAAATTGAAACTTTTTGCCGTACTGGACTTCAACCAAATCCCCAACTCTTTTTACTTGATTACCAATAAACGTTATTTTGCTTATATATATACACAACAATTCCCAGTTACCCCAAAAAAAAAAAACTTGATTGCCAAGACTCAGTTTCAATGTCGTTCAGTAGTAGAATTTTCCTTTCCCCACGGAAAAACAAGCAAACAGGTTTCCCTGCATCCTCTCAATTCGAGATTGTTCCTTCAACATGAGGATTCGTAAAAGAAAGTTGCACCAAGTTTCGGAAAATAATCGGACGAAGAAGCGGAAAGGGAAAGAGGCATCGGTGGTAGTCGACGCCTTGTACATCTTTAATGCTGTCTTCGCTGAGTTACTGCCTGGTGAGACTTCATCAAAATCCAGGTTTTGTGGAATTTGCATGGATCGAAAACCAAGTTCGACGATGTTCGAGGTGACACCATGCGGGCATTATTTCTGCCCCGATTGCGTTCAACAGCATATTGCGACGAAGCTGAAGGATGAAAACACGATCATGGTACATTGTCCCGAGCCTGATTGCGAGAGCTTGATAACACCTCAAGAGTGTAAGTCGATTCTACCTCGAGAAGTGATTCATAGATGGGACAATGTGATGCTTGACTCTGTGATATTGCCGCCTGATCTGGTATACGAATCCTCTTCCGAGGACGCAGAAGAAATCGGTGAGTTCCCTACATGTATCACGAAAATCTGTAGTGAATGCAGAAGTTTCGAGCATGAAGGTATGGGATGCGAGGAGTTTAAGGAATTTCTGTCTTTTTTGTGATGGAGGACGAAGAATTCCGATGTCGATTAAAATTTGATTCCAATATAACTTTTTGTTATTGCATCAAGAACTTGTACTAGATGACTTCATTGAAATCAATCAAAATAAGAATTCAATCAATTTCAATTAAGAGTTCGAACCACAAAATTGGCAATGTAATGTATAAACGTATGGATATGTTGAGTTTTGTCATTCCTCAACTGTGTATAAATCATCAGCGACCTTTATGTGGAGTACACCAGCAAAGAATTATGGTGATGGAAGGCTTCTCAAAGAGCATTGGATCGTTTTGACGATTTCGACAACGAGAGGCGACGTTGAATGACAAAACGACGATTATTATTGTGACTGCTAAGAGGGGTTAAGAAAAGTTTAGTGAACCCTTTTAATGTTGAAAATTTTGTCCATGTGAAAAGTTTTATCTATGTTATCATGTTGTTTGGATTTTAACTACTTAATGCTTTAATTGAAGTCAAAACCAAAGTTTAGTGCTTATATTGAATTGTTTCAAAATTCAATGTTAAAATCGATACAAAACTTAAATTTCAGTGCTATTAGAAGTAGTTTACCCATAAAATTATCAACTGCATATATTTAAAATTTTTGGTTAAGATGTAAGGTCAGCCCTTATACTTGAATATAACTTGTGATTTAGTCCACATGCTTAAAAAATCAAAATTAATTTTTTTGTTTTCATTTTAAAAGCTTAGTTCAATCATTGATACGTTAGTATTTTTCGTCAAAATTTATTAAATTCAATACATATATTTAATCATACCAATTTTCAAAAGTTACAATTGGGTAAGGTTATATTTGGGTCACTCAATTATTAAAGGTTATATTTGGGTCACTTAATTATGGACAAGGTTACATTTGGGTCACCCAATTATTAAAGGTTACATTTGAGTCACCCAATTATTAAAAGTTACACTTGGGTCACTCAATTGTAGGTAAAGTTACATTTGGGTCACCCTTCATATTTAAAAATATATATCAATTTAGTCATTTTTTTCTTCTAAATCACTTGTATACCCTCGTTAACACTAGAGTACTTTCTTTGAAATTATTAATTATATATCAATTTAGTCATTTTTTCTTCTAAATCACTTGTATACCCTCGTTAACACTAGAGTACTTTCTTTGAAATCATTAATTAATCTAATACACAAATTGATATATATTTTTTAAATATGAAGAGTGACCCAAATGTAACCTTACCCATAATTGAGTGACCCAAGTATAACTTTTAATAATTGGGTGACCCAAATGTAACCTTACCCATAATTGAGTGACCCAAATGTAACTTTTAATTATTGAGGACCTAAATATAACCTTACCCATAATTGAGTGACCTTCATTGTAGTTCACCCTTTTAAAAATAAATCATTATGAGCTCAGTAAACATATTTGATTTTGACAGTAAATATTAATTATGTCAACTGTTAGACTACAAATTATAAAATTTATTACAATTAGTTAGTTCAGTGAGATGAAATATTTGATCTTTTAAGTAAAGTTATAGGTTTGAATACTAACATTATAAATGGAGTGAACTAGTTTATAAGGGTTATTTCCATAGCGTGCTTCTATAATACCTGATTAGAATTAATTAATCGATAAATTAAATATCAGCTATTAAAAAAATTAAAAAGTAAAAAGTAAGGCGCTTTAATCATAAACTTCAAGTAAATAGATTTAATATCACGATTTGTCAAAGTATATGGACTAGCAATATATTCTGATCTAAAACTATACATCAAATTAATTATTATATAATATTTATCGTTCAATTTTTTTAATGTTTGATCTAAAACTATACATCAAATTAATCTTTATGAAATTTTAAATGATGGATTAGGTATGGTTGGGATTGGAAGGGACAAGATAACATTAGTTATAATTGAGGGATCAAAATAAAATGTTAAATTATCTCTAATTAAAAATAGGGTCAAATTAAGATAATGAATGTTAAATTTATTATTTCTTTCGAATTAGGACTAAATTATTTGAGTATGTAAACGTGGAGGACTAAATATATTATTATACAAAATATTTTAACAACCACATCACCTTTTTAACCGTTGTTAACGGGTCAGTGGCCAAATTGAAACAAATAGTAACATTAAAGCAATTGGAAGTTTGATTACCAAATTGAATAATTGATCAAAGTTTAGTACATTGCAGTACATATGAATAATGGTACATTATAGTACATGACATTTACTGTAAAACTATTTCACCAATTAATAATTGATAAATTTCCATAAACTTCAATTATTTTAAATACTTTAACTAAAGTGAAAATTTTATCAAATATATTTTTTAACCAGAGAAACTTTTGATACATATAAATATTGATATTGATTTTCTTTTAATATTATTTATATTCCCATGATATTATCAACTTACCTTTTTAATTTGTTTTCGTACTCTATTTCTAACACGAACCAAACCCTAAATAAACCCCACCAACCACCCCTATTGCATGCCCCTTTTTGTTTCTTTCCCAATCAGTTTTCGTCCTTAAATCCCAAATCTTCTTCTTTAATCCATGGCAGTTGAAGCTTCGCATCTCAACCTCTTCTCTCCTCATTTCTAAGCTACCACCTTCGCCTTTTCATTCTTTTAAGATCCAAACCCAACGCTCAAAATATCCGGATCGTATCAACATTTTCCCTGATTCTTCATTTTTTCCCAGGGAAATGATGAACCCCACTGAAGCAAACGGGAATATGTTTGAAACACAGATGGGATATGGAGTTCCATTCTCAACGACGGTGGCGACCGCCCAAGGATTCCTTCCTTTTTATAACTCTTTGGTTGCCGATCAATTGATCCATCAAAACGCTGCTGCACCGGCGATCAAATCCGAGAGTACTTTGACGTACCACAACAATCTTCCGTTTTTTAGCAATGATGTTTCCTTTCACATAGAGCAGCAACGGTTTGATATCGATCGCCTTATTTCACAACATGTAAGTCTTTTTTTAATCGGTTGAAAATCTAGGAAATTGTATGTTTTGAAATTGATGGATTTTGGGTTCTTTCGTTTGATGTAGATGGAGAAAATGAGGATGGGAATAGAGGAGAAAAGGAAGAGGAAAGCGTGGAATATAATGGAAGCCATTGAAGAACGAGTGAGGAAGAAATTAAGAGGCAAAGATGAAGAAATTGAGAAGATTGAGAAATTGAATTGGGCGCTTGAAGAAAGGGTGAAATCACTTAGCATAGAGAACCAAATATGGAAAGATTTGGCTCAGACCAATGAGGCCACCGCCACCGCCCTCCGGTCCAACCTAGAACAAGTCCTCGCCGAAGCGGCGCAGCAGGTTAAGGTTGGCGAGAGAAGCGCTGGTGTAGGATTAAAAACGACGGCCGCGGTGGATGAGGTTGACGATGCGCAGTCATGTTGCGCCAGCAGTTGGGACGTGGAGAGACGCACGCTCTTGGAAGCGGCAGGCTGGGGCGGGAGGAATGGCGACGACGGTGACGGCAGGCTATGCCGGAACTGTGGGGCGGAGGAATCGTGTGTGTTGCTGTTACCGTGCAGGCATCTGTGCTTGTGTACTTTGTGTGGGTCTGGCCTTCACATTTGTCCGATCTGTAAATCTCCAAAGAATGCAATCCTTCATATTAAAATGTCGTAAAATAATAGTAACACATTACACGCCCCATAACAAAAATTTATTCCAACCTTACGTGTTTAATTGTTTTTATTTAATTTGTTCAAAAAATATTTTTATTTTTTTCAACCGTCGGTATTTGACTAATTGGTCGATTAATTCTAGTCGAGTTTTGCTGAGACCCAATATGAGAATGAACCTTTCAACCCAGTTTTTTTCATTCACAATGACAAGATTCTAACCTCAGACTTTGCTTAAGGGATCTAACGCCTAACCCACTAGTTAGCCTGTAAACGAACCAAACGAACACGAACGAGGATATGCTCATGTTTGTTTGCTTAATTTTAACCGAACAAATGAACGAACATGAACAATTAAACGAACATAATCTATTGTTCGTGTTCGTTTGTTATGGAATGTAGTTTGTTCGTGTTTGTTCATTAAAATAATAAACGAACGTAAACGAACACAAACGAACGAACATAAAAGGACATATCTGAATAAATTTAAACGAACGAACATGTGTGAATAATATTTTTTTAAATATATTATTTTTATTATGGAAAATAATAAATATAAATAGATATATGTGAATAAATTTAAATGAACATAAACGAACGGATTACCGAACGTTCATGAACGAACGCGTCTTTTGTTCGTGTTCGTTCATTTAATTGAACGAACGAAAAATCTTGTTCATGTTCGAACATAAACGAATTTCCCGCCGAACGGTTCACGGACGGTTCACTGAACGTTTGGTTCATTTACAGCCTTACCCACTAGACAAATTTGTTGTTGGCATTTTTATTTACCTAATTATATATGTTTATTTTATATAATAAAAATTAAAATATTATTTATTTATAATTTTCAATAATTTAATTTATAATGAAATTGTAATTCAGAAGAGTATAAAATATAATTCAATTTATCTATTAATTTATGATGGAAGTGTAATTCAAATTAAAGTAAATATATTATTAAAATCTATCTATTAATTTAGTGGTAAAATTCTTAATTTTAACTGGTACAGAATTATAATATTATTTAAGTGGTAATCAATTTAAAATAATTAATATAATTCATATGAATACTAAACCTATTTCAGTATTGCTATGATTTTATCCAATTAAACTAATTTTAATTTATAATAATAACATATTTAATAATATTTTAAAATATTAATTTTAATGTCAATTTAGTAATATAATTAACTATAAAATATTTTTTATCAATTCAAAAATTACTCCAAACTCATCTAGATATGGGTTGGTTTAGATTTTTTTCTCTTCAAAATTTATACTTTTGATTTTCCGTCCATAATTTTTATTTTTTTTATTGAACTAGATTTAATAAATCCGCAAATCTTGACAGACTGCCGCTGCAATGTAGGAGGAAGTGAATTTGGTTGCTTTCGGTTTTTAATTTTTATACAAGCATAATTACTCGATACACAAGCGATAGAAACAAAAAATTTCACACGTATTTTAGTTTTTGAGTTTATGATTAGATTTTAGGGTTTAAAGGTTAAAGAATTAAGTTTAATAGTTTAAAATTGATGAGTTGTGATTAGAATTTAGATATTGAGATTATAAGTTAGGATTTATAGGTTAAAACCTAAATCCCTAACCGTTTTACAATTACTTTTAAATATCGATGATTTTATCAGATTTTCCATGTGTTTCGCAATTGGTCTATTCAGATTGTCCATGTGTTTCGCGAGACTAATGGAATTACGGATTGTTTGACGGAACTTTTAAGGAACGATACGCTTGAGAGTCGAGTATTTTATCAGATTCCAGCCTTTGCTAGAGACTTGGTGGCTGCTGATCGCGAGGGTGCATCGAGGGGTGGTTGAGTGTGGATCGTAGTGTAGGTCTGTGATTGTCGATCTCTTTTGGTGCATGTAATTTTTCTTTAAGTTTATTTCCGTAGGTACTCTTTTCCTCCAATTATGATTAAGGAAGTTTTTAATGAGGCTTATAGAAATAACTCTCTTGTATAGTTTTTCCGTCAATGAAATTATACGGTTTGATCGAAATATCGATGATTTTATATTAAATAAGAGAGGTTGCAACCATTATAAATAATGATTCAATATTATATGATCATGAAAGCTAAATTTAACTTAACCACTCATCTATTTTGACAATGTTTAAAATTTTAAATATATAAATGATCAAAAGAAACAAACACCAATTGTTATATATATATTTTAATATTCTTCAGTTGAGTTAGTGTTCGATTAAGTCATGACATCAACTCAACCACACGTCTAAACACCATTTTATATATTATAATTAGAGGAATAGACAGAGTAACACAATCTTTTTATATAAAACAGTAATATATTATAGTGAGAACAGTAAAAATGTAAAATAACAATTTTGCATAAAAACTTTTTATATTTTTATTACACAAATAGTTTTTTAACATTTTATTTGTCTAAAATAAATGTTTGTTTTTTAATTGTCCTTTCGGTTTTCAAGGTGTTGCACATTTGGTTTTGGTGAGAGAGTTTCCCACGTAGGATTTTCTGTATACGCAACACCTCAAACTCGAGACATGTTTAAACGATACCAAGCTGCTTACCACTTGACCAATTTATTGGTAAATAAATGTTTCTTTTTAATTTGTATTTAAATGAACTTTTAATATTTACTTTATTATCTAACATACCATTAAAATAAAATATTTTCTTATTAAATAAAATAATTATTTACCTACAATTATGTAAAACTAAAAATTTATTTAACTATAAAGTTCTCCACTCCTTCCATTTGTTTTGAGGCGGTTACAAGGAGTTTTTAAGTTCTTTAAAGTTTTTTTCTTTGTTAGATTTTTTTCTTCTCCGACGATGGCTTTTGATCGTTTTGCTGGTTTTGTATATAAATAAAAATTCATCTTTGTTGATGAATTCTATTTGCATGTTTTTTTTTTGTTTTTTACTTTGCCAGTTTTATCTCATATTTGTTTTTTGCAGTTTTTTCGTCTTCTTTTATGGCAGTTGTTTCATCTGCTTTTATGGCAGTGTTAGTCCGTCTTTGTGACAGTATTATTTGCTTTTATCAGTTTAACGTTCGTATGACAAATATCACTCGAGCGTTGTTAGCAGTGAAGATCGGTGGTTAGTAAAGTTTTGATTCCCTTTTGTGGTGTTGTTGTTTGCCAGGACCAAGTATCGAAAGAACTTGCTTTCTTCTTAGAGCGCTCTTGTAACACCCATAACGTATACTCGTAATACGAATATACATTACAGATGCTACTAAAACATGTACTGAAATTTGGCTTAAATTTTATTTTATTTTTTTCGGTAAATAGCACTTTTCAGAATTTTCATCTAAAATCATTTCTAGACAACCGTAGCTAGTTTTAACCCTGAATTGGTTTATAAAGTGTAAAATTAAGTTATTTGAAAGAAAATTTATTCAGGGTGAAAACGTCGCTTGCTGTCTAGATTCTTTCGTGTTTATAAAAATTCTGCGTGATAAGGTTTAAACATTGAGTCGAACCATTTTACTTTCATCGTACTTATAACATTATTTCATTTTCATACTTCATAATTTCTTATGCTTTCATGTTTTTAAATTTTATACTTTTAAAGCTTGTAAATAGTTCTTTAAAAATATAATTTCATACCCACTAGTACTTGACTATTTTAAAGATGTACGTACTTTCACTTACCGATAACTTGACTTCCAAATGAGTGGCTCCTCCTCGCTAAGTTTAATCTGAAGAGCCTACGTGTGAAATAAAACACACGCTAAGTACGAACTTAGTGAGGCAATAAAATTTATGTATATAACATGAAATAATGAAATACAGATGTAATAATAAAGTGCATTTCATTTTTCTCTGTAACATGGAAAGTATTTCACAATGAACTTATATCATGTATCTTTTTTTTATACTCATTATGTAAAATACTTCACGATCATGCAACTTACTTTCATAAATCATATAACATAACACAATTATGCTTTTATCATGTAGACATTTGCATAATATGTATTCTATCATGAACATACATTTATTATGCAGTCATTTGCATATACTTTATCATGATCATACTTTGTCAAGCAATCATTTGCATATCATGTATTCTTTCTTATACTTCATGTGTCATGTATCGTATAGATCATGTATCATCACTATCATATGATTCGTGTATCATCAATATCATGTATTACCACTATCATGTGATTCATGTATCATCATGCAGTCATTTGCATGCTCGTGATTTATCATATAACCTTCTTGTATTATTATTATTATTAACGTGTATGGCTAGAGGCCCATGGAAACCTCGTAGCCTATTTGCATCGTAGTGCTTTGTAGAGTACGTACTCGGGAGGACGCTCTTTGCTCCTCATATAAGGACGCTCTTTGCTCCTTATATTAAAAACACCTCGCTAGTGCCATTTGCACCCCAGGGTGTATCTTGTTTCATTTTAATCTTGTTTCATTTTCCATATTTCATGTATGCATATTGTATCATCATTTATGCAAACATTAATTCGTACCTGTTATTCCATCAAGCTTGCCATATCGAGCAATGTACCATGTCATGTATTATAGAGTAATGCAATGTCATTTTCAATATAATGCAAACATTTAGAATTGCACTCACCTGGGCCATTTATTAACTTGCTTCACTAAGCTTTATTTGATCTTTTCCTTTATAGAACCTCAAATCTTCTTTTTGTTTTGAATCCAACTTCATTTATCACATGCATGTAAATAAACATTTGTTAAACTCACTTCTAACAATATTTCAATTAGGCTATCTAAGTATTCAACATAAAAATTTCCATAAATTCCTTCCTTCCTTGTACTGTCAAATACCTCATTTTGGTCCTTAATAACCATTTCAAACTTTAAATAATTCTTCCAAACTTACTAACTAATTTTTAGATTCAGAATATCTAAATTTTCATTTCTGGCAGCTTTGTACTACCTTTAAGATTTATTTCTATAAAACAATATAAAACTCAAAATCTGATCTCGTTTGTTCTGAAAGAAACTAGATTCAATAAGCTTTTCACCCATATAAATTAATAGCCCATATTCAACTTGTACTATTTATGACGAATTTTCAAAGTCAATTTCCAGTGTTAATTTCGGAACAGACTGGTGCTATGTTTTCTGACATTTCGTCACTTAAAAATTCATATCTTTTGACTCGGAACTCAAAATCAGTTTTCGTCTGTTGGAGGAAAAACTAGACGAACAAATCTTTACATTGGTATAAAATTCACAATCTAACCCTTTTCATATAATTTATGGTGAATTTTTAAACTCAGTGCCAAAATCCAGTTTTTACACTGTTTCCATAAATAGCTTCAAGTTTTATACTAACTTCTCCCTACTTCTCTACTTATTTTTACCAAATGTTCATTATGGTCCTTAATGACCATTTTGAACATCAAACAATTGTTCATGCTCAATTTGAACAATTTACAATACTACCTCTTCATTTTGGACTAATATCCTTTTAGTCCCTCAACTTTATAAAAATGACATTTTAGTCACCACTTTTATATTTGTATAATTAATTCATATACAAACCAAATATTTACTCATTTCTAGAAAATTTTCCACTAATTTACAATCTTTATCAATCCAACCTTCACAAAAATTCTTATTTCAAAAAGGTCCCTAAACTTTCCTTTCTTGTCATTTCAATCCTTTTAACTTCCTTTCACTCTTGAATCATCAAATATATTAAGTATTTATAAATTCAAGACCAATCCTATAACTTTCTTGAATTTTTGAAAAGGTCCTTCAACTTTCAAGAATTGCCGAATGGTCCCCCAATTTCCAAAAAAAAAATCATTTTGGTCCCTAATCATCAATTCATGCTATTTCAAACATAATTCATTATTTCCAGTGCTAAAATAAAATTTTCCAATAATTTCCCCTAATTTTCAATAATTTTTTAAAGTCACCAAAATTCTAACTTGAGAAATTATTCAATCTAACATCAAAATCAACCTCATAACTTCATAATTCCTTCAATTTCATCCTTAATTTAACATCACAATCAAAATACCTAAATTCTAGGGTTAGGGTTTATAACTTAAACATGGAATTTATACAAAATTCACACTTGATTCCATGTTTACAACATCAATTCTACCATAAACAACCTTAATTCCATCAAATAACATCAAAAGCATAATCTTCCTCAATCAAGAACATAACTCATACTCATCTATTTCAAATAAAATACCAACAAAATGTAGAGAATCAAGCATAGATCAGTTTACCTCAATTAATTCTGCTTGAAATCTAACTTTGATCCTTGAATGTTGATCTTGGAAAATTGAAAACCCTAGCCCCCTTTTATTTTTGGGTGTTTCGAACAGCCAAGAGGATGAAAATATGGTGTT
Organism: Hibiscus mutabilis; assembly: GCA_019671005.1. Lineage (NCBI taxonomy): Eukaryota > Viridiplantae > Streptophyta > Magnoliopsida > Malvales > Malvaceae > Hibiscus > Hibiscus mutabilis. Next base: position 36,476,934 of record CM033752.1, on the reverse strand, counting down.
TTCATCCTTTTTAAAATAAATACACATGTTTTAGATTAAATGAATTTTTAATTCATTTAAATAGTGAAATTACCATCTTTCCCTTTTATTAGAATGTCTATGATTCAATCTCATAAAAATAAATGGCTAAGATTTAATCCATGTGTTTTTCACCTTTCAAATTTACCCTCAAAGTTCCAAGATATTTCAAAAATGCCATCCTTGGCAAATGATCAATTTGGCCTCCAACTATACTTTAATTACATCAAAAACTTAAAAAATGCCACTCCATTAAAATTGAACCAAATTGGTTCCAATCCAACCGGCCATGCCCCAAAATATCTTAGATTTTTATTTATGGCATTTATTCGATCCAAATATTCGATTTTCACTTAATAGGATTTTCAAATTTTCTCCCTTTAAAATTTTAAAGCTTTATAGCCACTAATATATGCTTCGTACAAAAAATCCGAGTAACACGAAAGTGTCACTCTTGGGGGCAAACTATTCATTTACGGGGTTAACTTACATAACTTTTGAAAATTATACTTTGGTCCCTAAACTTTTCAAAAGTTTATACTTTAGCCACAAAACTTTCAAAATTTCCATTTTGGTCACTAAACTTCAATTCCCACTTCAATTTTCCTCAAACTTTACCAAACTTTGAAAGTACCCAATTTAACTCACTATCTATCACACGATACTTTTAAACCTTAAAAATTTCCTTTTATAAAGACTTAGACTGAATTTTCTTAACTCGATCTATTATTCCGATAGTTATCGAAAATCTCCATAAAATAAAATTTCTCTTAAAAATCCTTTATCGATAATTCATTCGAATATTATTTAATTTTACTAAGTCCAAAATATCGATTAGAAACATTTTTATGGGACCTTCCCGGAGGTCACTCATCCTAATATTTCCCTAGCCTGAGCACACTTAATAATTTTATTCGATCCAAATTCAACACCTTCTACTGTATCTTAATTCTCAAAACTAATATCAAGGTTCTTATTTCTATCAGATTCACCCTTATACTGAATAAAATCACTTGTTGGGAAAATTTACACTTTAGTCCTCAAACTTTTCCAAGTTCACACTTTAACCCCCTTAACTTTCAAAAATTACAATTTTGTCACTGGTCCAAAAATTGGGATATTACAACTCTGGTAAAAGTAGTAGTATTGTTGGATTTTTATCAGAAGATTGTTAGATCTTTTGAAAGAGACGGGCCTTGTACTTTATTAACTTTCACACCTTTAGAGCTTTATTGTTTTATTTGATGTATAGAAATTTCAATGTTTGTGGTGTGATTCTTTTGTAACATTTTCTCTTTGAATACAATTCAGTTTTCAAAAAAATTATTTAACTATAAACAAAATATTAAAAATGAAAATACTAACTGGATTTATACTACTCTTAAGTCGCATGATAGAACAATGGGCATGAGTGGGCAAAATTCGACTCAACTTAGAAAAATCGAAATATTTTCACTCCATTCAATGAGAAAATATTAGTCTCGTAATTTCATAAATTTGAATCGATTCGAAAAAATTTTAAATAAAGTTTGAGTTATAAAATAAAAATTCGAATAACTCAAAATTTTTAATAATTAATGGATCATTTTTCAAGTTTGCGTCGAGTCTTTCAATCATGTCTTAAATATATCACATATGAAAATAAACATGAAATATATATATATATGATTATAGAAAATGGTTTAAATTGAAACTAATTATTACATAATATTATAAACGTTACAATTAAATTTAAACAGAAACTCAAACCACTCGATACAACTTGACTCGAGTCAAATTTTATAAACTTAATTAGATTTTAAAAAATTTAAATAAAATTTAAGTTAAAAAATATGATTATTCAACTAATCTAACTCAAAAAATTTTTATTCAGACTTGAATGTCCACCCTAACAACAGGGTCACAATTTAGCGAAGTGAGTTAAAGGGCAAAACCGAAAAGGGTGTAGGACCCAAACGACTAGGAGGGCATCTACCCGACACATAGAGACGGAAGAAGCCGAGGAAAATGGGTAGATTGGGGGCGTATGGCGACGCGCGGTAAACGCGTGGAATCAACGGGGAAGTTAAGAAAGGGACAGGTGTGAGGCAAATTATGACACGTACGACGCGAGCAATGTCGCTGTTTTTTTTTCCCATCTTTTCCAAAGCATTTTACCTACCATAATTATTATTCAAACATATAATAAAATACTATTCAAAAAATCATATAATAAAATAACATGAAAACTTATAATGTGATTTTTTTTATAAGGGAAGAAGGAATAAGTTATATAGAATTAAATCTGAGGTTTAGTTTAATCAAAACTTAAGCGATATATCATAGATTTAGTTGGATACTTATAATGTGATTAATTTAATTAAGATATGGTTTTCAATATTATGCACGAATTTAATTATTTTATTAACTAATATAATAACAATGATGTGGACCCATATGAGGAAATGGAAATTCCCGTTGAATCCTAATATTTTAACGGTAATTATTCTATACACAAACGTTTATGAATTTTTGTTTTTATATAAACGCTTTAATTTTAGGGGTTAATAATTTTGTTTAGGGTTTAAGTGTAGTACTTTTAGATTTAGTGACTGTTGATAGAATTTTGAGTTTAGGGTTAAAATTTAGGGTTTATAGATTAAAACATAAATTTCTACTCATATTACCCTAGAACCCTAAACCCTTAATTATAGCCATAAACCCTAAATTCTAAACCCTACGCTAAAATACTTAAACTCTAAACTAAAAACTTATACCTTAAAATTAAGGCACTTGTGAAAATAAAAAAAAATCACCGCCTATGTATAATTTAATAATCTATCTATTATTATATTTATAGATTTTATTATTGAAAAATTAATATGCCAGTAATAATTTATAAATATTTAATGTCGATAAAAAAATGTAGTGTCTTAGAAAAGGATATTATTGATTGACATTTGATTCTAAAATCGATTAAGGGTAATTCTTTTCTCTTATAAAAAATTTAACTACAAAGTAAATGTTTAAATACATTTATTTATTTATAATATGTGCTTAAAGTTTTTTAATTAAAATAAGTTTTTAACGATTTATCTTATTATTATTATTATTATTATTATTATAGATTTTCTATGAGACAAGCGTTAAAAAAATTGTTGCATAATTAAAACATGTGACGAGAGCTATTTCTCGATTTCTTTTACTTTTTTTATTATAAAAAATCATACATTTTTATTTTTTATAAACCCCCGAAATTCTTATAATAAAAAATTAAAATTTCTTCAAATTTCTAACCTTAAATCACTCTCCTTTAATCATCGATCCAACTATCATCGCCCACCTCTTCCATTGTCGAACTCCAAGACTGATAACCTCACTTTCTACTGTCAAAAATTAATAAACGAGCGGTCAATTGAACTACGAGCATCGAATATAAAATCTTTAAATAAATGACGAACAATAGATAGATAAATGAAAAATTAGGGCTTGTAACTTGTGCTGCGAGAGGAGACCACATTGATATTGCGATGACGTGGTTTTGGCATAGAGGGGTATTTAGGGATTTGAATTTTCAAGTAAATGAAAGTTTTTACTTTTTTAATATAGTTTTTGCTTTTTTAAAAGTGAATGGTTTTATGACTTTTTAAAGAAATTAAAAAATAAACCACGTGTAATGTAATGATTAGATGAAACAAATTAATAGTCATTGATAAATGAACTTTAAGTAGTAACAAAATAAAATATTAGGCACCTATTTTTAGAGGTGTAAGTGAATTAACCTTGAACGAACAAGACTCTCTTTATGTTCGTTTATTTATTTTTGAAGGAATTCATTTTGATTCGTCTTTGTTTAAATTTTTAATACTGTGTTCATGTTTGTTTGTTTATTTTTGAAAGTTTTCGTGTTCGTCGTGAACATGTTCGTTTATATTTTCGTCAAAATGATAAAATTATTTAATTACAAAAGTAATTGAGAGAATTTCCATCTTTAGTATAGTAATTTTTAATTTCTATTTTTGAACCAATATTAATTTTAATTTCTAAAAAATATATTCAACTCATTTTAATAATAGTTTTAGTTGAATCGTGTATATTATAAATATTTATCTTAAACTAAAAAAAATAAAAGGTAAAACTATATGGGTGGTCATCCAGCTATTACCCTTTTCCTGTTTTGGTCACCAACTAAATTTTTCGTCAAAACCGTCCATCATATTAGATACCTTTCCTATTTTGGTCCCTCTCCGTTAAAAAACTAACGCAGTTCTGACATGGCATTTTAAATATTTTTAATCATTTCTCTCTCCTCCCCACATTATTTTTTGTAGAACTCATATTGATTTTGATATAACAAATGGCTTTAACTCATAGTGATATAACAAATGGTTTTAACTATTAAATTCTTTTAAAATAAATTTTACATAACTCATATGAATTACTCACTATGCATTCGAACAAAATTATTCTTATCTTAAACTTAACCAAACATTTGATGAACTTTAAAAATACATTCGATGAATTTTTCTAAGTTAAAATGACCTTAAAAGTATATGTGTACCGGTACGGCACTATGAGTACCGGTACGCCCTTTGATTCAAAATTACATCGAATGTAAAACCAGTACTGGTACGACAATAGGCGTACCGATACGCATACTTGATTTTAAAATATCGAATGTAAAATCAGTACCGGTACGACAATAGGCGTACTGATACACGTACTTGATTTTAAAACATCGAATGTAAAATCAGCACCGGTACTGCAACATGCGTACCGATACTTGTATTTGATTTCAAAAGGTTGATTGACAAATGCGTAACGATACGCTACAATGCGTACCGATACGCTACGATTTTATTCATACATCGAATGCAAAATGAGTACCGGTACGACATACTCGTACCGGTACGACATACTCATATCGATACTCTTTGAGGCAAAAACTAAAATTTTCAAATGCGTACTGATACAGCTATACGCGTACTGATACCAAATGGCCTCAAGATTTTCCAGTGAGCAATTTACGTATCGATACGTTTTTAGCGTACCGGTACCCCTTTCTGCGTATCGATACTCAATTTCGAGTACCCGTACACCTTGCTTTGTAACGGCTATTTCTATATTGGGCAGGTACCGATACTCAGAGACGCGTACCGATACCTGGGGTTGGCAGACAATATTTATTGTGGAAAAACTTGCTCTCCAACGGCTATATTCAATTCTCCAACCACCCAAACGGCTAGAATTCAATGAAATGGTATAAATACAAACCTCAAGTGCAGCTACAACAACCATTGAACCTACATTGATTAACATTCAAGCATCCATGCTAAAATCCAATCTTTTGTACTTTTAGAGTCAAATACTTGTACACAACTTGTGTATTTCATTGTAATCTTTCATTTCAAGTTTGGGGTTGAGTGTTTTTGTAATTTGGACAAATATTTACCTTGTGAGGACATTTTCCATTTGCCATTTTCCTTCTTGTAAAAGAGTGATCTTTGATTAAGCTTTGGGTAGAAAGCTTTGATCGATTGTAACGGTTGCCTCCTTAGCCTAGAAAAGGGGAAGAATTCTATAGTGAATTGGTTGAAATCCTTAGTAAGAAGCTAAGGTAGTGGACGTAGACCTTGTTAGAAGGTTGAACCACTATAAATCTTTATGTCCCATTGTCTATCTATTTCCATTTGTTCCCTAAAATTTTAAATTACCAATTCACCCCCTCTTGGCCACCATCTATATTGATTAATCATCCTAACAATTAGTATCAGAGCCACACTCAACTGAAAGTCTAACAACCGTTGAGGCAATCCTAGAAGGTGATTCAATCAATAAAAGTCAAAACCATGGCATCCACATCCGACAACAACTTGTACGAGTCTCAATCCATCACCAAACCTCCATACTTCAATGGGGATAACTATCTCTATTGGAAAAATCGTATGAAGATCTTCATTAAATCCCATGACTACCTCTTATGGGATGTAGTGGAAGATAGACCGACACTCCCGATGAAGAGAGAAGGTGATCGGTCAGTTCCGAAGTCTAAACATGAGATGACCGATGGAGATCGGAAGAAGCTTCAAATCAATGACAAAGCAATGCATATTCTATTTTGCTCACTTGGACCGAACGAGTAGTCCAAGATGTCATATTGCTCAAGTTCCAAAGAAATTTGAGATAAGCTAGAGATCACATACGAAGACACCAATGAAGTTAAGGAGACCAAGATTGGGCTTCTTAATTTGAGCTACGAAAATTTCAAGATGGAGCCGGATGAAGACATATCCAAAATGTTTGAATGATTTTTCATCATTGTAAATGGCCTCAATGGTCTTGGAGAAGTTATTCCAGAGGAGAAGCTTGTTCGAAAACTACTCTACTTACTTCCCGTGTCTTGGGATGGTAAAAGAACGGCTATCATAGAAGTAAATAATCTCAAGACGCTAAAGCTCGACGCTTTCATGTGGTCTATTCTCACCGATGAAATAATGAAGAAAAGAAGAGAGGAAGAAAAGAAGAATAAGGAAATGAGAGTCGAGAAAAAAGAAGTAGAGAAGAAGAAGAAGATGGGAATCGCTCCCAAAGCTTCACAAAAAGAGAGTGATTCAAGTGAGGAGGAAGATGAAGAGTTGGCTATGATAGCCAAGCGATTCACTCAGCTCATGAGATCCAACCAAAGAAGAAAATTCAACCAAAAAAGGGATCTTAAGAACAAGAACAAAGAAGAAGATAATGATCATATTGTGTGCTACGACAACAAGAAGCTGGGGCATATCAAAATCGATTTTCCACAACTCAAAAAGAAGAGCTTCAAGAAGAGAAAGAAGCACAAGGCTCATGTAGCCACTTGGAGCGATGAAGAGTCTTCAAGTGATAAGGTTGTCTCATGGCCTTTGAGAAGGATCCAAAGGTAACCTCTAACTCATTAAACGATCATACATATGATGTATTATTTGAGGATTATAATGAGTTGCAAGATGCTTACGATGAATTAGTCTTGAAATATAAAGAATCACTTTTGAAAAACAAGAAAATAATTTCCAATTTGAAAAATCAAAATGATTCATTGATCAAGACCAATTCGAAACTTGAAAAGAAGGTTAATAATTTAAAAGATAATCAAAAGGATTTTGAACAAGAAAATATTGATTTAAATAACCTTCTTTCTGAGCTAAAAGATTATTACCTCAAGGAGGTTAATGATCTCAAAGCTTCTTTGAACAAGGTTGGGAAACCAAGTTTTGAAAAAGGGCAATATTCAAAACCCAACCATGTAAAAAGGAATTTTGGTGGGTACAAACATGGAAGGTACTCAAGGCCCTATTATGGTAAGAAAGTTAAAAGTGTGTGGATTCCTAAAAATGTTATTGCTTCTAACCATGTTAATGAGGTTGCTTCTTGGATTTTTAAGGGAACCAAGATTTTGAGAACTAATGTTCATGGACCCAAAAAGATTTGGGTACCAAAAATCAAAAATTGATTTCATGTTTGTAGGGGAAGCATTGCTTCAAGGCCAATGCTACAAGTGAAAACTCATGGTACCTTGATAGTGGATGCTCAAGACACATGACCGAAGACAATAGTCGATTATTAGAACTAAAGCCAAAAAGTGGAGGAGTAGTAACTTTCGGTGACAACTCCAATGGCCACATTGAAGGAATTGGTTCCATTGGTAATCACTCATCCATTCTCATTGATAATGTTTTGTATGTCAATGGTCTAAAACACAATATTTTAAGATTAGTCAATTATGTGACAAAGGTTTCAATGTTCTTTTTGATTCCAATGGTTGCAAGCTTTTAAACATTGAAACAAATAAAATTGTGCTTTTTGTTCATCGCATAGGAAACATATACATGGTGTATCTGGATGACATACATAATTTTCATGCATGTTTTGTTGCAAATGATGAGCATGATTCATGGTTATTGCATAGAAAACTAGGGCATGCAAGCATGAGCGCTTTAGAAAAAATGATTTCAAAAGATCTAGTAAGAGGTTTGCCTAAAATTAAATTTTCTCTTGACAAAATTTGTGATGCTTGTGCAAAAGGCAAACATAAAAGAGTTTCTTTCAAACCTATTAATGATGTTTCAACTAGTAGAGTTTTATAATTGATCCACGTGGATCTTTTTGGTCCTATTAGAACTACTACCTTGGGTGGAAACTCATATGCATATGTTTTAGTTGATGATTACTCTAGATACACTTGGGTTTTATTCTTAAGTACCAAAGATGAGGCTTTAGAAAAATTCATCACATTTTCAAAAATTACTCAAAATGACATTGGTCAAATTATTTCTCGCATTCGAAGTGACCATGGCACCGAATTTCAAAATTTAGGTTTTGAGGATTTTTGTAACTCAAATGGTATTAGCCACAAATTTTCAGCTCCTGGAACACCTTAACAAAATGGGGTTGTTGAAAGGAAAAATATAACTTTAGAGGAAATGGCTAGAACCATGCTTTGTGAAAATAATTTACCAAAATATTTTTGGGCGGAAGCCACAAATACGGCTTGCTATATAATAAATAGAGTAATGATTAGGCCTATTTCAAAGAAAACTCCTTATGAGATTTTAAAATTCAAAAAGCCTAACATTAGCTATTTTCATCCATTTGGTTGTAAATATTTTGTTTTAAGCAATGGAAAAGACAATTTAGGCAAATTTGACTCTAAAAGTGATAAAGCTATTTTCTTAGGGTATTCTTTAAATTCTAAAGCCTATCGAGTATTTAATAAAAGAACCTTAGTTGTTGAATAGTCAATACATGTGATTTTCGATGATAACCTCATTCTGAGGAAAGATTCTTGTGATGATGATGATGATGTAGGGATTTTTGAAGCCAATGATGGTGGGCAATCATCAAAGGTGAATGAAGTTCCAACCAAAGAAGAATAAGAAGCACAAGATCCACCTCTAGAAGCCTTGAAGGACATGAGCCTGAAGGAAAATGAAGTGAGCTACCCAAGAGAGAACAACTATGTCAAAAGTGTTGAGATTTTGGGTGATCCATCCAAAGGGGTAACGACTAGACTTTCTCTTAAAAATGCATGTAATGTAGCATTTATATCATGCGTAGAGCCTAAGAATATCAAATAAGCATTAAACGATGATTATTGGATAATGGCTATGCAAGAGGAATTAAACCAATTTGAGAGAAGTCAAGTTTGGACATTAGTTGATAGGCCTAGTAATAATTCTACTATAGGAACTAAATGGGTTTATAGAAACAAACTAGATGAGAGTGGTAACATAGTGAGAAACAAGGCTAGACTCGTTGCTCAAGGTTACACTCAAGAAGAGGGAATCAATTTTGATGAAACCTATGCTCCCGTAGCTGGAATGGAAGCCATTAGGATGCTTTTAGCATTTACATGTTATCACGAATTTAAGCTTTTTCGAATGGATGTAAAAAATGCATTTTTAAATGGTTTTATTAATGAAGAAGTGTATGTAGAACAACCGCCCAGTTTTGAAGATCCAAATTACCCAAACCATGTTTTTAAACTTTCAAAAGCTTTATATGGTTTGAAACAAGCTCCTAGAGCTTGGTATGAAAGATTATCAAGTTTTTTAATTGAAAAAGGTTTTAATAAAAGAAAGGTGGATAATACACTCTTCATTAAAAGAATTGGCAAAAACACTTTAGTAGTTCAAATATACGTTGATGATATAATATTTGGTTCTACTAATGAATTGTTTTGCTAAGATTTTGCTAAGTTGATGCAAGGTGAGTTTGAGATGAGCAAGATGATGAGCTTTCGTTCTTCTTGGGGCTCCAAATTAAGCAAATGAAGGATGACATCTTCATCAATCAAGCTAAGTACATCAAGGACATGCTCAAGAAATTTGGCTTGGAGAATGTGAAACCTCAAGCCACTTCAATGAGTTTTTCCACAAAGCTTGGCAAAGATGAAGGAGGTAAGTGTATGCATTTAAAGCTTTATCGCTCTATGATTGGATCTTTGCTTTATCTTACCGTAAGTAGACCCGACTTTATGTTTAGTGTTTTCTTGTGTGCTAGATTTCACGCTAGTCCTAGAGAATCACACCTTATAGCCGTTAAGAGAATCTTTAGGTACCTTAGAGATACACCTTGTTTAGTTCTTTGGCATCCTAGAGATTCTTCCTTTAATCTACATGACTTCTCGGATGAGGATTATGGGGGTTGTAAGATAGATAGACAGAATACCTCCGGTACATGTCAATTCCTAGGTAGTATGCTAATATCATGGTTTTCTAAGAAGAAAAATAGTGTAGCATTATCTACTACCGAGGCGGAGTACATATCGGTAGCGAGTTATTGTGCTCAAGTCCTTTGGATAAAACAACAACTCTTAGATTATAGAATTGATGTAGGTACCATCCTCATTAGGTGTGACAACACTAGTGCTATTTGTCTCACTAAGAATCCCATCCAACATTCTAGAACCAAACACATAGAAATAAGACATCATTTCATTAGAGACCATGTCTTAAAAAATGATGTAGTTCTATAATATATAGACATATCGAACCAATTAGCGGACATCTTTAGGTGTGACAACACTAGTGCTATTTGTCTCACTAAGAATCCCATCCAACATTCTAGAACCAAACACATAGAAATAAGACATCATTTCATTAGAGACCATGTCTTAAAAAATGATGTAGTTCTAGAATATATAGACACATTGAACCAATTAGCGGACATCTTTACTAAACCATTAGACAAAGAGCGTTTTTGGGAGAGTTAGGTTTAACCAACCTTCCTTGACCCTTAGAGTCTCTTTTCGTCTTAAAAAATATGCTTAAATTTGTTTGATTAATTGCTTTTGTGATTTTTCTCCTATATGCATATATGCTTGTTGCTAGGGGAGTTTTTGCATGTTAATATCGTGGCTTATGCTTTACTTTTAATGATCATACATCATGAATGCATACTAGAGGTAGTCATTGATTCTCATAACCTTATTTGCAGCCAAATTTGACCATTTGGTGTATAGGGTATCGGTACTAGTATACCAGTACGATACGCGGCCTCTATGACGGGTACCGATATAAAGTACCGATAAACGGTACTGGTATGCGGCTTTTCGTACCGGTACGGAAAATACGACTAGCAGTATCGGTACGCGATTTAATGTACTGGTACGCGATACGCGGAAGCTCCTCTCTGGTTGGTAAAATCAAATTTCCCCCCAAGATTCACATTCTTTCAACCCTAGCCAAAAACCCACTTAAAAACTCTCTCAATTTCCCTTGTTTTCATTCGAAATTTCCACAAAATTTTAAAGTTTCATCTACTTCTTCAACAACCTATCAAGATTGTGCACTTACATTAAGATTCTCATCCATTCCAACAATTTTTGAGGTATTTTCATTATATATATATTTTTAAATTTTGTTTTCTCATACGGAACTTAGATTTAGGTTTATTTGAGAATAGTTTATGTACATGTTTTATTAAATTTATCTATTTACATTTACTTTGATTTAAATATATATATATTATACATATTATCTTAAAATAATTTGTTGGAAATATTGGATTGAGTTATTGATTTGTGCATACATTGTGGCTTGTTTAATTTTTGCAGGAATATTTTGGCTCTTTTAAATCAAATTTGCTTTAATGGCCCCTAAAACTAAACGCCCTAGATCCGGTCCCTCAACCCAAAATTCAAATCTTTTGAACTTTTCCTTAATCTTTAACTTCTGATTTAATGAACCGGGTCGTCAAAATCAATTAGAACATTTCGGTTATATGAAAATTTTCCCATTCGAAGAGAAAAGGTTGTTGATTATGAGTTTATTGTATCTGAAAGGTTTAAGTTCCCTTATCTTGTGAATCTTAGGGAATGGAAATTTTTACCTTTTCTTCGTTTACCCGGGGTAGTATTTAAAACTCTAGTTAGAATATTTTATTCTAATGCTAGAGCTATTCTTAGTGAAGATGAAAAAGAGGTCGTTGCTATAGAATCCTATGTTATGGGTAAAGTCTTTAGGTTAGACTCCTCTATCATTGCTTCTCATCTAGGATTAGAATATACTAGGGTAGATGATGAAACCAAGCATGTTCCTTTTTTATGCCTCAGGCACTTCCGCATCCGTCCTTAATGCTCACGATAGGTTCTTTCATCTATTTTCTTTCGTCTTTTCGAGGGGAAGTTGTCTACTATCCGCGGGGTAGATTCTTTTTGGTTGCATTGCTTCTAAAATAATATTTGTATTAACCTCGTACAAATTATTTTTGCTGAAATTGTTTATATTGTCCAAAACCGTCATAAAACTCAAGTTAAATCTTTTACCTACGATTATGTCTTGAGCCACATCTTTGCCAAAGAAAACATAGACACCTTATTTGATATTGCTTGCCCCTTTACCGATCCTATTAATGAAAAATCTCTTCGAAAGAGCGGATTTCATTTTATTTATGGTAAGTGGATTCGACAAGAACCCGGTCAGAGTAGTGAAGGAAACGTGCCAGGTTCACCTCTAGTTCCAGCTTCGGTTACACCTCTACCGACCTTTGGTGATGACATGCGTTCCTACTTTGATGGCAAGTTTGATGAAATGTGGTCGTATATTGATGGAAAAATCAGTGAGATACAATTTATGGTTACATCTCACATGGATAATCGCTTTATTTCTCTTGGTGCGCGTGTGACTAGCATCGAGACCGACTTGGCCTCCTTTCACTATGAGTGGAAAACACATACTTTTGGGGACACTGCCGCGGAGGAGGAAGAGGATGAGGATGAGGATGATGGGGATATGACATAGCTCTTTTGTTTTATCATTTCATAGTGCATGCATCATAGACTATACTTTTGGATTTGATGTTTGGATTACTTTCTTAGGATTGTTTCTATTGTTTCCATCCCGCTTTGACTATTATGTTTGAATTTGGATCTTTGTTTATGCTTGAACACTTGATCTATATTATGATTTGGCTTGTTACTTTGGCTTTAAATTGTTTATCTTCTCCTACTGTGTATATTGCTTTTGATCTAACAAAAAAGGGGAGAAATATTTGGGCAAAATTTTAAAATCAAAAGAGAAATTTTGAAAATTTATTTTAAGTTTTGTTATATCAAAAAGGGGAAGATTGTAGAACTTATATTGATTTTGATATAACAAATGGCTTTAACTCATATTGATATAACAAATGGTTTTAACTATTAAATTCTTATAAAATAAATTTTACATAACTCATATGAATTACTTACTATGGATTCAAACAAAATTATTCTTGTCTTAAACTTAACCAAACATTTGATGAACTTTAAAAACACATTCGATGAATTTTTCTAAGTTAAAATGGCCTTAAAAGTCTATGCGTACCGATACGGCACTATAAGTACCGGTACGCCCTTTGATTCAAAATTACATCGAATGTAAAACTAGTACTAGTACGGCAATATACGTACCGATACGCGTACTTGATTTTAAAATATTGAATAAAAAATCAGTACCGATACGACAACATGCATACCGATACTTGTATTTAATTTCAAAAGGTTGATTGACAAACGCATACCGATACGCTGCAATGTGTACCGATACGCTACGATTTTATTCATACATCGAATGCAAAATGAGTACTGGTACGACATACTCGTACCGATACTCCTTGAGGCAAAAACTAAAATTTTCAAATGTGTATCGGTACAGCTATACGCGTACCGATACCGAATGGCCTCAAGATTTTCTAGTGAGCAATTAACGTACCGGTACCCCTTTCTGCGTATCGATACTTAATTTCGAGTATCGGTACACCCTGTTTTGTAACGACTATTTCTATATTGGGTATGTAACGATACTCAGAGATGCGTACCGATACTTGGGGTTGGCAGACATCATTTATTACAGGAAAACTTGCTCTCCAACAGCTATATTCAATTCTCCAACCACCCAAACGGCTAGAATTCAATGAAAGGGTATAAATACAAGCCTCAAGTGCAGGTACAACAACCATTGAACCTACATTGATCAACATTCAAACATCCAAGCTAAAATCCAATCTTTTGTGCTTTTAGAGTCAAATCCTTGTACCCAACTTATGTATTTCATTGTAATCTTTCATTTCAAGTTTCGGGTGAGTGTTCTTGTAATTTGGACAAATATTTACCTTGCGAGGACATTTTCCATTTTCCATTTTCCATTTTCCTTCTTGTAAAAGAGTGATCCTTGATCAAGCTTTTGGCATAAAGCTTTGATCGATTATAATGATTCCCTCCTTAGCCTAGAAAAGGGGAAGAATTCTATAGTGAATTGGTTGAAATCCTTAGTAGGAAGCTAAGGTGGTGGACGTAGACCTTGTTAGAAGGATGAACCACTATAAATCTTTGTGTCCCATTGTCTATCTCTTTCCATTTGTTCCCTAAAATTTTAAATTGACAATTCACCCCCTCTTCGCCACCATCTACATTGATTGATCATCCTAACATTTTTGTATAATTTTATTCAACCAATCATGTGGTGACACATGTCTCCACCATATTGTTTGAAGAAAACCAAAGAAAAATCAAAAGAAACAAACTTGTTACAACTGGAAATTAAACCCACGCCCAATAGCATAAAGGGCAACGCAAGAACCAACTATGCTACGCCTAGTTTTTAATTCAATTTCACTAACATTTATACTTAACGTATATTAAGTTAGCAACAACACAAAATAAAATATAAAAGCTAGGGGAGTGACTCGAACACAACACCTCATTGATAAAATTTTAAATATTTAACCACCAAGTTAAACTAATAAATTGTGCTACTTTTAACTTAAATAATATTGAACTAAATTGTGTTTAAAATTTAAAACTAGACTAGATTTATTTTTTTCACTTTGTTCGATAATAAAAAAATTAATTAAATATTTATTTATTTCTATAAAATTAATATTAAATTAATAATATTTATTTATGATAGAATATAAAATTTAAATTATTTAAAAACAATTATTTAGATCCTAATTTCAAATTATTTAAAAATAATGAATAAATAAAATTTAAAAGTTTATATTCTATCATAAATAAATATTATTAAATTATTTTTTAAAATAATTTAACATTTAATTTTATAAAAATAAATAAATTATTATTTAATTAATTTTGTCATTATCGAACAAAGTGGACAAAATTAAATCTAGTTTGATTTTTAATTTTAATCAAAATTTAGTTAAATATAATTTAATAACTTTTTACTTTAACTTGGTGGTTAAATATTTAAAATTTTTATCAATGAGGTTTTGTGTTCGAGTCACTCCCCTAGCTTTTATATTTTATTTTAGGTTGTTGGTAATTTAATATACGTTAAATATAAATGTTAGTGGAATTGAATCAAAAACTAAGCCTAGCACAGTTGGTTCATGCGCTGTTGTTAGTTTTTTAACGAAGAGGGACCAAAATAAGAAACGTATCTAACGTGGGGGACAATTTTGACAAAAAAATTAATTATGTGACCAAAACAGAAAAAGGTAATAGTAAAGTGACCACTCGTGTAGTTTTCTTAAAATAAAATTCGAGATATAGTAAACAAATCTAATCAAACCTAACACAAGAATATTGAAAGCATACGTCCTTGTGAGTAGGAAGCCATCATCTTAATTCTCAATCAACCTTTGGCATCATCATCTGTTGCAACCTTGTGATGCATCTCAACATTATAAAAAGAAATTTTTTGTTTGATTTATTTAATAAAATGAACTTAAATGAAAAATCAGTTTTTAAATGATATCTTTTTCGTTTATTAATTTTTAAACTATTTTTTTTATCAAAATAAATACCTAAACTATGATTTTAACCACTTTAAATACTTAAACCATTTTTGTCAAGAAAAGTACCTAGTCCTTAAACTATCTTTTTGTTAAAAAAAGTATCTAAATTTTTGTGACGTGTCAACATCTAATTGGTTGGGGTATTTTTTTTATCTTAGAAAACGGATGGATTTAAAGTGATCAAAAATAATAGTTTAGGTATTCATTTTGATAAAAAAAAAATAAAGAATAAAAATAAACAAATGGCATAGTTTAAGAGCTGGCTTTTGATTTAAGCCTAATAAAATGGTTGGTTATATGTTATGGTATATACTCTACGCGAAAATATAGTACCTTCACCCGAATTCTATCTGACTTGATATGTTGTGATGTCTCATACGACTTGAACCCAATCCAAATTTTAGAGTAAAATCCGAATCCAACTCGACCCTCCCGATGTGAATAAAAAAATATTTTTTATTTTTATTCGATAAAATAGGGAGTTAATTGAAAAAATATAAATAGAGAGAGACATTATAACAATTATATCTAAATATTTAGAATAATAGTAAACTATTATTTTGGGTCGGTTGGATATTTTTCACCTCAAACCCAAACCCAACGTGACACCATCCTAAAAACTCAACCCGAATCCAAATTTTATTTAAAAATCCGACCTTATAAAATCGTGTTGATCGGAGCTCGTCTGATCTAGGTTAATGACCATCCTAGGTAGGGCTGAGCAAAACTATACTCGACTTGAAAAAACCGAAATTTTAGGTTCGGTCGGTTAACGGTTAATGATTTTTTCAAACTTCGGTTATTGGTTAATTCGGTTCGAAATCGATTAATTAACTGAATTACCCAAAATTTTTATATTTTATATATTTAGTTTTGGTCACTAAACTTTTAAAAATTATAAAATGGTCATTAAATTTTATCAAATTAGCACAAAATGATCATTAAATTTATTAAATTATTAAAAATAATCATTAAAATTTTCAATATTTATCAATAATTTATAATGTGCAATAAATCAACAATCATTTTGTAATAATTCAATAAGTTTAATGGTTGTTTTATAACTTTTGAAAGTTAAGTGGCTAAAAAGGTTATCTTAACATAGTTTAGTGACCATTTTTGTAATTTACCCAACATTTTATAACAAATTTCGGTTAACCGAATTAACCGAACTTTTTTCAGTTCGGTTAAAAATTTTCAAAAAAATTCGGTTCGGTTAACGGTTAATAGAAAAAAAATTTCGGTTAATGAAATTTTGGAGGTTCAGTCGGTTAACCGAACCGACCGTTTGAACACCCCTACTGGAGGCGAAAAAGCTCGACTCGTCTTGACTCAACTCGAAATTTCATAAACTCGACTAAAAAAAATTCAAATAAAGTTTGAGTTGTAAAATGAAAATTCGAATAACTTGAAATTTTTAATGATTAGTGGATTGATTTTTAAGTTTGAGTAGAATCCCTCATTTTTTCCTAATATATATACTGATATAAGAAATATGAAGAAAAATGCCACATATAAAAAATATGAAGAAATATATATGCATATCTTATATGATTAGAGAAAGTCGTTTAAATTAGAATCAACTCGTACTCTAACATGATAAATAATTACAATTAAATTTGTATAAGAACTCGAAAACTCGACTCAGCTCCAATCGAAAAAAAATCAAATAATGTTTAAATTGTAAAATATGACGCATCAACTCGAATAACTCAAAATTTTATGACTTGACTTGACTCGATCGGAAACTCACTCATAATCCTAGGATAATCTGACAAGAAACAAAGTAAAAGGGTCACAATGAGAAGTTCACTAAAGTAGATATTAAACATATTTGTTCTTAAAACTACTGAAGCCTTTACTCAAAGCATCAAAGGCAAGAACAAATCAAAATATTTTAGGCCCTCAAACTTTTATTTTAATCCTTGAACTTTTTTAGCATGTTTTGATCCTCAAACTTTTAATTTTTTGTCAAATTAAACTAACGGTAAAAAAATAACAAATCTTGTAAGTTGTCATAAGCTATTTATTTTTTTATTTAAATAATATATTTTTAATATTCTTTTAAGACAAATTACATTTTTTAAGATTTTAAATAAATTTATTTATTTTTACAATTTTCACTCATTTTTATTATAGATCTGTTATTTTTTGTCGGTTACTTTAATTTGATAAAATAAAATTTGAGAACCAAAAAAAATGAAAACTTAAAGACAAATAATTTTTTTACAAGTTCAGAAAATATCACCAAGTCCATTTTGTAATTAATTGCAATGAAGGCGACAACCCCTACACAAACACGATGTCTATAATGCCTTTCTTTAAAGGAGGGAAAAAAGTCCAACTCCCATTGTTTTCGGTCCCCATTTCCCACAGAATCATACGTCAATTTCATTGTGGGTCATATTCCTCTTCTCCTCGATAATTGTTATTCGACACCAATGAATATATTAGAATAATATTAAAATTTTAGTATATATATATATATATGAGGTAAGATTTTTTTTATATTATGTAAAAAATTTAAGTTTAAAACTTTTTTGATTGGTTGATGAAAGTAAATGAATGTTTAAGATTAACAGAAGGAAAAAGAGATTTTTATGGGTGAAAATAAGATAATTTCAGTCATCCATTTACTATCATTCAGTAGTTGACAAAAGCTATAAAGCTAAATGAGTTTTATATGATGTAAGTATAAGTAAATTATTCAGTTCTTTTTTCCCTTACAATGATTTCATCATTTTCGACTTTTAATCTCAATTATTAATTTACATTCATTATTCATCATACGGTCCTAAATTAGTGTAAAGTTAAAAAAAATTACACTGTCTAACTAGATTCTATCCCATATATAGGGTTAGGATCCATTTAGACAATATAAAAACCAAAGAGTCTTACTGTGATTTATGATCATCAAATAAGTGTAAATTGATGGCTAAGATTATCCACTTCTTATTTTCTCCCATAAAAATCTCCTTAGTTTCAACTTTAAATCTCATCTGATAATCTTAAATCAGTATAAATTAAAGTTTTACGTTATGTAAAACTCAATTAATTTTATATTAGTTTATGACCATGAGATGAATAAGATTAAAAGTTGAAAAAAATGAGGAGGTTTTTAAGAGAAAAAAAATAAAAGTGTTTAATCTTATCCATCTATTTTTAATCATCAAATGATCACAAATTAGTATAAAACTAATTGGGTTTTACGTAGTAATGTTGATGACTTTTTTTATTTTCATTAACTAGAAATAATCTTACAATAATTTTTTAAGTGTAAATGGAGGAAGGTAAATGGATGGATAAGATTAACATAAAAAAATGTGAAGATTGTCACAGAAAAAAAAAAGAAATAATCTCAGCCATTTATTATCATCATTCAATGGTCTAAAAAATATAAAAGTAATTAAATTTTACATAGTATAACTAGGGTAGTAAACGAACTGAACGTTAACAAACCGTTCGGCAGGACGTTCGTTTATTTATTAAACGAATGAATATGAACAATATTGTATGTTCGTTTAATTAAATGAACGAACACGAACAAAAGGGCTCATTCGTTCATTTACGTTCGTTAATGTTAGGTAATCCATTCATTTATGTCCGTTTAAATTTTCACATATGTTTGATTATGTTCGTTCATTTGTGTTCATTTACGTTCGTTTATCATTTTAGCAAACTAACATGAACGAACACGAACAAAAAATTATGTTCGTGTTCGTTCATTTGTTCGGTTAAAATTAAATGGACGAACATGAACATACCATCGCTCGTGTTTGTTCGATTCATTTACAGGCCTAAGTATAACTAGATCCTAACCATATATATATATCCACCTAACCCTAACAAAATGCCGACTACTAAGAAATAATTTGATATCTAGAAAAACGTATAGAAAAATTAAATAAAAAGGTGAAAGTTATCAATTCTTATACGCTGTCCACTTCATTGATATGTAATAACAAAAATAAATAGTACTAAAAAAATGAGTTGATTATGGGGTAACCAAATCAATGAGAGTACCAAAGCATAGAATATGGAACCAATGAAGAAGGATGGACCCTTTGATAGCAACCCAAACTTTCCTTCTCTCCTTGTCAATATGGGGCATTCATGTCTACAAGGAAGGCCATTTATTATATTTATATGTTTTTTACATTTATCTTTTAATTGCCATTTTAATATATCGATTAACGGATTCAGAAATATAATCACACTCAGTTATATATTTAAATGTTACATGTTTATCGAATAAATATTTTTCACATAAAATTGAACGTGCATGTTTTATAGGAATAAAACTAAAAATATAATAATGTGCTGAAACACTTATAAAATTACAAGAATACATTAAATTAAATTCACACACATATATATATATATTCTTGCCTCCTCCGCTATCCTATCATTTCATATCATCAATTAAGAAAATTGACAAGACGCAAGTTAGGTCTAACTATAATTGAGAGATGGCCCTATTCCATCATTTCTTAATAAGTGTGAAATGCGAATCACAAATATGAAAATTTAAAGGGAAAAAAACTATTGGTAGGGAACATATCAATGGAGAGTAGTGGGAGTCTAAGTTAAGCACAATTTTGATAGCTCATGTTTTTTCAATGTCAATGGTAGGGAAATATTGAGCATAAAGAAAGAGGTTGAAATCTTCAATGGCATTTATTTATTGTTGGGTGGGGAACCTTTTGCTTTCCAAGGCAATCTTGTTTTTAAGTGGTGGTGGGGGGCAATAAAATAAATTTTGAAAAAAAAAACTATCCAATTATTATTTGAATTAAAAACATGAACTTTTTAGGGTTTTAAAAACCCTAATCCGACTCAAATTGATTATGAACACAAAATCGAGAACACTTGTATTCAAAGTTTGATGAAATCTGAGATAAATTTATTAAACCAAGTAAATACTTTGAATGTTGGGGAGATCTATGGGATTTTTTTTATAATTTTCTTTTACAAAGATGTGGTGGGTCTCAAAGATAAGAATCCCACAACCCCTAAAGCAAGAATGCCTAAACCATTGGCCTAGAAATCATATCTTCAAAATGAAGGTCCTTTTCCCTACTTCAAGTGTGAGTTTCAATGATCTTGGGTGGTGGGATAAGGCTAAAAAGATTGGAGAGACATTATTTATTGCTACATTGAATCCAACAAAACCCCACTAAGTGAATGAAAGATTGAAGAGACAAGTAAAGATTAAACACAAAAATAATCTCGTTAACATAATTATTATGATAGATTTACGATTCGAATAACATCTGTAACTTTTATTAATTATAAGTTGTAACCTCTTTTATATAAAACCTTTTTGCATCTACTATCCCCCCAGATTTTGATTTTGACATTGTTGTGCAAGTGTAAGCATAAGCTTCTTCCACTAACTCAATATCCATGTGCTCAAGTCAAGACTAGCATAAGCTCTTGTTCATACCATTTATAGGTTCCTAGAGATAATGGTAACACACCCAACTCCCTTAGTCCCTCCATTATTGTCTTCGGTTAGAATCATTATGCTTCTTTTCTTACCCTTCTCTTTCACTAATCACTATTCATGAGTGTGTACATTGTCTAAAAGTGTTTGTAATAGTTCATATTTTGTGGCGACCAATGTAAAAGCCCATCACTCAAATTCATTCATGTAATTTGGTGGGGTTGAGGAAAGGGGACATGGCATGATATCTAATAATCAATGTGATGGATAGGATAATGTTATATATAAATATGTATGAAAAAAATTGATACACAAACCGTGTAAACTTTACAAGCTTTTTAAATTTAGTGTTTAAAGTTCAAGGGTTTAGACATGGGAGGATGCAGAATAGAAATTGGGGATGCAATTGACCCCACTTAATTTGTTGGGGTATGAAGTTTTCAAAGTGGTAATATAGAATTTTTCATAAGAAATATTATATTTGACCCCACTTAATTTGTTGGGATATGGGGTCAACAATATTTATCGTAATGGTCTGAATATTTTGACCCCACTATATGAAAATACTGGCTCTGCCACTGGGTTTAGATTGTAGGATTTAGAATTTAGGGTTAAAATTTAGGATTTAAGGTCAATGTTTAAGGTTTAATAATTAGAATTTAAATTTTAAAGAAGAATTGTGTAATAATTTTTTATACAGTTTATATATATATATATATATATATGATTGCATGGGGGTAAACTATTCCTTCCAAATTTCACGAGAGATATCATGTTTAAGGTAAGTTGAGATAAAATAGGTTATTCTTTTCTACGATGAAAAGTCGATACAATAAGATAATGGACGTACAAATTAAACGAAAACATAAATGCATGAATCTGCGACAACTGATATCAAAATTACGAAACTTTTGACTTGTATAATCTCATGAGAGAGAATCACGATTACTGTAAGTTCGAATCAAAATCAATTTTTTTTGTTACCCTCTCGAATATATAAGGCTTTGTCATGATTAAGCCGAAAATGGGTGAGTCTCCCAACATGAATTTTCTACATACAAAAAAACTCGAATTGTTGAAAAAGCCAATGCAATAAGAATGGACAAAAGAATTGACAAATTATTGAGACTTTCATCATTAGACATAGGTGTGTTTTGGGATGGATGTGGAAACCATAAGAAAAAAAAAACAAAAATAGATGGGATGTAACACGTTTTATATATATATATATATATATATATATTATGTTTTTCATTTCCCTGGTCTCATCTTTCTTTTCTTTAATAAAATTTATGTCTATTTTATAGTTTATGTTCGATATTTGTGACTCTCCCTTCTAATAATGTCATTTCTAAAGTTCGAACCTGAGTTCTGTTTGGGAGAGCACCCGACCCTGATTGGTCTCCTCTTTCTTTTACTTTCAAAGTTGTACAATCTAAACAGTGACAAAATATGAGAATACGAGTTGAAGATGACGATACAAAGAATCAACCATCACTTTGGACCAAATAAATTGGAGGAAAATATGTATGGCAGTGGCACTATCGTCCAACATCATAAATGCATCACAATTCATTTGGCAATTGCAAAAGGGGTGAGATTTGGACCACCCCATATTAATAATGGACCATACACTATTTCAGGTCCCCCTATACATGATTACCGGAGTTTCTTAATGAATATACATTAAATCACTATTAGAAATAATAAATTTGATAACTTATATTATTACCTAATATTAAATACGTCTCTAAGCAAACCTTTAATATAACTTTAAACGGAGAGGGTATTATTTCTGGTTTTATGATGCTTATTTTCAGGGCGGATCTTGGTAATTTAGTTTGGGGATCTATTTAATATTTTTAATAAAATAAAAGTTTAAATTAAATTTTTAAAAAATTCATTGATTTAATTTAAAATTTTAAAAATTGGGGTCTAAATAAAAAATCAAAAAATATGAGACTTGATGAAAACTTTTAAAATTTTAGAAGGTGACACAATTAAAATATTCAAAAATTTTGAAACAAAATAGAAGTTTTTAATATTTTTGAAGGGGCTAATTTTTTTTTTAAATTTAAAGGGCTAAAAGTAATTTTTTTCATCAACAATCTCTAGAGCAGCTGGTTAAAAGCTCTCATTTGACACTCTCTTATGTTGTGAGTTGAATACCCATTATGAGCAAAATTTTCCTCCCCTCTACCCTAGATAGAAATTGTTAAAAAAAGTCAGTTTTTCCAAACAAAAAAATTGGGAGAGGGCGGCAAGGCGCCTCCTAACCATTACCGTCCGCCCCTTCTTACTTTGAAAAAAACTGTTTACAATGTGATCAAACTCGAGTGATAAAAATAGTTTTTCTATCGTTTGAGGTTTGGTTTGATTCGATTCTATGACTAGAGTTCAGGACGACTATCGAACTAGAGGATCTTTGATTAATATATGTAAAATTGACTAGCTTCCTCCGTTTAATCACCTGTATTCAACTTATTGGTTAATTAATTCGAATCAGGTAATGTAGAGACCCGTTATGGGGACAGCCCTCCATACTCAATTTGGAAAATCTGTCTAACAATCCTGTTAGTAGTGGGATCAATGCAAAGCCTAAAAGATTACATGGATTCTGATTTATATGTTGAAAGGACATAGAATTTCCGAGTGGTTTGTCAACCAACAGCAGGCTTCCAGTGCTATCAGCTAAAACATGGGGCCTAGACAACACCAACTTGTTCCTGGTTTTCTTGTACTAACAGAAGCTGGTTTCAATTATATTACAGCACGAATGAAGATACCTTCATTTTCACAAGACGCAGCCAGCTTGCAACCAGAGGGACACTGGTTTTCGTATGCATTAACATTCAAACTTTCCGGTGAAATCTTTATGACAGTCACTACAGCGACACTGGTTTGGTCACTATCATCTAACATTGGTAACAACCTGTTGCATGTGTTTGTATTTTGTAACATCATTAATAAGGTAGGGTTTTTTTTTTGTCATCTTAGGCTGCATGCGACTGGGTTCATACATGTCTGGTTCAGTCTTACTATGGAAAGATGGACCAGTGATTGCCAGGCTACACCCGTCCCACACTGGGACCCTTCATAAACACATTATTCAAAAAAAAATGTATATATAGTTCTAATAGTTAGGTATAAGAGGTTTGATCAATATATATATATACATACACTAACATTACATATATATAAATTCAACCCAACTCTTAACAATTACATTACAAGTATTGGGATATATAAAACCTGTTAAATTCGACGATCAAAATGACACTAATAGTCTAGTGAGATGAAGTACTATATTCCTTAAATAAGATCAAATATTCGAATCTTGGTGCTATAGATAACGTAAATTAAATTGGGAGAATCATTCCCGCATTGGTGGCCTAGTGACAGAATAGTATCTTGTCAGAGTGCAGTCTTGAGTTAAATTCCATGCTTTTGCAAGATTACACAACTGCACTCCTTTTTAAAACGTATTTGTTAATTGTGTCCCTCTCTTAAGCGATGGCATGACATATGACATAAATCATTTTATAACTTTCGATTAGTCAAGTGATTATTTTATAATTTTTTATTGTTAGGGCATGTAACTAACAAGTATGTTATAGTCGAAGGACTATATGAATAGTTTACTTTATTTAAAAATATTTATTATCAAAATAAATAAAATTGAAAGAATATCTAAATATGACTCATAAATACTTATTTATGACCTCACATTTCTTTTAATTTAAATTTTATTTCAATTACATTTTTCATATTTTAGATCATTCTATTATATAAAAAAATGATACTATAAATTGACTGGATGGCCAAGGATGCTCGTATTGTTCCATCTTGTATTGATTCGAATCTCGACATCTACTTTGAGAATGTAATATCTCTCTACTTAATAAAAAATGATACTATAAAATGAGCTCATACAGTGAACATAAAATTATAAATCAAGAGTGGAAAAAGGTATAATAGCAAAAATAAATCCTTAATATTTTTTGTGTGTTTTCAATTGACCTTAAAACTGTCATATCATATCAACAAAAATATTTATCGTTAATTGACCAGAAAAGAATATTTGAAAAACGTCTGAAATTTTAGAATTTAAATTGTAATAAAAACTTAAAGTTCACAATTTAAAAAGGAAAAAACTTTGATAAACATGCCGTGTAAAGTTTAGTTTATACATGCCTTTTAGTTTTAGGGTTAGAGTTTTAGTTTAGAGTTTAAGGTTTAGGGATTTAGGTTGTAGGGTTTAGAATTTAAGGTTAGTGTTTAGAATTTAGTGTATAGGGTTTAAGGTTTAGGGTTTAATTTTTAGGGTTAGGGTTAAAAATTTAAGATTTAAATTTTTATAGTGTAAATACACAGGCTTGTGTAAAATTAATTTTACACAACCTGTGTATCAAAGTTTTACCCATTTAAAAATAACAAAGGACTTTTTCTTCCATCGCACCTAATAGATACAAAATGAATGTTTCTCAAATTTATCTTATATCAATAAAACATTTATATAAATGCCACATCCAAAACTTTAATATTCCTTAAAATTTTAAAATTGTAAAGTTAATATATACATTGGTTGCCCTCTCAGTTTTCTAAAATTTTGTCTCGATTAATTCAGACCGACCCGTATTATATATCTAATTATAATAGATGAGTTTTACAACAATACTTTTCTGCATACACAAAAACTCGTTAATCATCTTACTTAGCCTGTGAGAATAGATTGAGATATTTGATGGATCAACTATAAGATAAAATGAGCTATTTTTTGCATGTTAAACACGGAAATGTCTCTACTTAAGTACACAATTTGATTGTCAGTGCCCCGGACTAGTTCATATATGTAGTTCTTTTAATTATTTATGTTTTATTATTATATAGATTTATATTCAATACACTACAAGAGCATTAGTGTTAGGGTTTAGATATTTAGTTTAGAAAGTAGGGTTTAGGGGTTTAGAATTTAGGGTTAGTGGTTAGAATTTAAGATTTAAGGTTAAGGGTTTATATGTTAGGGTAATATGGTGAGGATTTAGGTTTTAACCTAACATATAAACCCTAAATTCCAACACTATCCCTAAATTCTAAACTCCTACACTTAAACCCCTAAAGCCTACATCCTAAACTAAATTCCTAAGAGTTATATTTTGATACACAAGCTGTGTAAAATTTACACAACCCTTCATATTTAAGCTATAAAATCTAAAACCTAAATCCCTAACCCTAACACCTTAAAACCTAAACTTTCAACCATAAACTCTAAATTCTAATCATAAACCTTAAATTCTACACCCTACAACCTAAATTCTTAAACCCTAAACCACAACCTAATCTCTAAACCCTAAATTGAAAGGCTTGTGTAGACTAAATTTACACAAATTTGTGTATAAAGTATTTTCTAATCCTAAACCCTAAAACTAAGGCTGAAAACTTTTAGTTTTCACTATCAATGTATTGAATAATTACCTTTATTGTATTAGATACATATCGAAATATGAATATGAGAAAAGCTACAATATAGATACATAAAATCTTTAATAAAAGATTGGATATGATGCAAAATTGTATAATAAAGGTGCGAATTTTTAGAAAATTATATTAAAAATTTAAGAATTAAAATTAAATTATTAATAAAAATACAAACCGTCTAATATCTAACACTCACGCTTAAAATCGAATGTGATCATTTTTTAATTTTACTTGCATAACAGTTTGTAAGCAAACTGTCTTTTTTTTCTTCTTCCTTTTTCATTTTGTTTCAAATGAAATAGAAAGGGTAATTTGATCTGACTACATTAATTTGACTCCATGAGCTATTAAAGAGAAAACAAGGTTGGTTATGCACCACCAGGTAAATGTCGGAAATATGTATTGCTGAAGAATCTCCCACTCTTTCAAAAGATGTTTTCGAAGTGTTATTTATCGAATAATCAATCAAATCTCGAGGGAGTCTAAGGGTAAAAAACCCGACATGAAAACAATATCGCTTGTCAAAGTTCGATCGACAATTTAACAGATGACACTTTAAATTCTTTTCTCGAATAACACTCATTTTCGACATTCACCTAATGGTTCATGTGTGCTAAATAAATAGTTATGTTAAATAAACATAAGAGTAAACTACAATTATGGTCACTAAAGTTTCAATGAGTTTTTATTTTGGTTACTAAAGTTTTAAAAGTTATGTTTTGATCACTAAATTCATCGATAAATCAATCATCTAATGATCACTTTACCATCGACTCTCGTTCGATTTGACATGACAAGCTAATAAAAAAGGATAAATATCCAAGTTAACCCCTAAACTATAGTTAAACCATCAATTTGATCCTTAACAAAAAAAATTTAACTCTACAAAATTTTAAAAAACTTAATCTTCCTCAACTAATCCATCATCAACATCACCAACCCTCAGCACTCAGCCACCATACCACGTATTTGGTAACCTACAAAAATGCTTCGTTAAAGCTAACAACTAGAAACCAAAATAAAAGGGCGATTTTTGTTAGATAGACATAAGGGGAAAATTGAAAGGAAATTATCAAAGATGAACAACATCAGACAGTAAACATTTCCACCTCACCAGTAAAACAACAAAAAGAAAAGGTAAAATTGAAGCATTGGATCCAATAATTATTTATGATCCAAACAAATTTCACATGAATATTAAAAAAGACACGTGTACCATTTAGATCCAACAAGGAAAAGGGATTATAATATATATGAATAACTGAAGAATTATTGAACCATTGCAGTAGTTTAGGAATTTAGTTGATATCTATTTTTAGGGATTCTTTTGAATCTGCTATCCTTATTTTTGTTTTTTCAGCAGCTTCGTCATTAATGCCTGCTATTTAATCAGTTGTGTTTATTTTTTGGTTTCTAGTTGTTCGCTTTAACGAAGCATTTTTGTCAATTACCAAATAAGTGGTATGATGGTTGAGTGTTGAGCCTTGAGGGTTGGTGATGGATTAGTGAGGAAGAAGGAGTTTTTAAGATATGTTTAGATTTGAAAAGTTTTGTTAAGGACCAAAATGGTGTTTCAACTATAGTTAGGGGGTCAATTTGGATATTAACCCTTTTTTGTTGACGTCCCATGTCATCAAGTCAACGGAAGTCAACGACAGAGTGACTATTTTGTGATTTATCGACGGCACTAGTGACCAAAATAAAAACACACTGAAATTTTAGTGACCATGAGTGTAGTTTACCCTAAACACAAACTAATGGTCCTTTTCTTATCCTTTAAACATGGTCAGCCACCTAAATAAAGATACTCAAAAGATAAGAAGTTAAATCTTCCCCATCATGTCATTAACTCAGTGGCTGGCACAGCATTTAACAATACGAAATCTCCAAGTACAAAATCCACCTTTAATGAAGGCAAGAAAGGGTTAAAAAACAGCAGAGACTGAAGCAATACATCATACTTTACCTCGGTCGTGGGGCAAACTTGTCTCCTTTTTGTCTTGTTAGAATCCTTTGATCCTTTCAAAGTGGAAGGCCAGTTCATTTCCTGTCAAAGATAAGATTAGGCACAGCTTGAAGAAAGCAAAGAAGTGGAAAATAATTATAGCGCAAGAATAAGACAACTTTTGTATAAACAAATACCTTTTGTTTATGTTGTATGACTCAATTTGATTTTAAAAAAGAAGAAACTTTAATGTCAAAGAACCAGATATCATGGAAACTTTAAATTAGCACTATGTTGGGAGCAGCATTTTGCTATATTCTTAGCTAATCAGAACAAGCTAAAGTTCCTTTTCCAAAGTAACAACACAAAACTTTAAGAAAATAAATAGTTCTCGGCTATGTTGCTCGGGTTCGGGTGTTAATGTCACAAGTATGAGTTCAAAACGAAATATCTGATTCTTTCCAAGTTTTTCCATGTATTTGGAGGGTTATGCCCCAATGTTCATGGCTAGATATGGGTCGAACCCGAGTATCGGTTTTAACCAAAAAAGAAAGGGGAGAGAATACCTAAAAGAAGTGGAATCTCCTTTATTTCATGAATCTATTCCAATCAAATATACTGGT
This sequence comes from Hibiscus mutabilis, assembly GCA_019671005.1. Taxonomy (NCBI): domain Eukaryota; kingdom Viridiplantae; phylum Streptophyta; class Magnoliopsida; order Malvales; family Malvaceae; genus Hibiscus; species Hibiscus mutabilis. The sequence continues at coordinate 36,447,677 of CM033752.1, read as the reverse complement.
TCTCTTGATTGCCTTCATTGTTGAAGTATGCAATCATTTCGGGTTTATACATTTCCCAGAATTCAGACTTTGTTGGAAAATTACAGCAGCATCAAGTTCTTAATACTATCATCTTTCACAAAGATCATTGATGAGAAAAATATTAAACAAAAGCATAACTGCAGATCAATCATCAAGGTCCCTACTTTCTATTTCCATGTTTTAGCAGACACATCAACGAGTTTCTCTAACATGCTTTCCGGTCAACTCAGGCCAGTAAGATCCATAGGAGTACATAGATGAGTGCTTAAGAGATCAAGAACATGCAGTAAAGCAAAGTCATTATGGAGTGATAAAGTCCCCAGGCAAAACAATGTATTGTTTGTGGGCACTAACAACCACCACTTGATTTATCAACTTCATAGCACTAAAATAAAATAGAGCAAGGCACATTGTCGAGCTGAGTCGGAAAATTAGGTATAAAGGTAGATATCTAAGTCAAAAGGAGGAACAGTAGTTCTATACATATATTAGATTAAAAGAAAACACTTATGTTTCTGCAGCTATTATTGTTTAAATATCCATATTTGATGTATATTTGGATATAAATACGGAGACATAACCCTCCAAATACCTCCATCAAAAAACTTCGAAAGTTTAACATACTTGTGTTAGACATATACACATAACTGACACTCAAACCTATGTTCGAGTTACCGTTTTTATGCAATATGTTGCTCCTAGACCTCCCTAGTTCAATCAAATGTAGCCAGAGAATTCCTAGATTGTATATGATAGTAATACACAATGGAAGATCCATTAGAATCATCCTGTTTTCCAGCAGAGACCGCTGTTACTTATAAGCTGAGGATTCGTTCTTGGTTTTCCTCCGAGAATTTGCTTTTATTTCAACATTGTAATATGGAGTCTCAATAGCCAGTGCCAATAGCAAGATGAGAACATGGACTCAAAGGAAAGCCAGAACACACATCACAATTAAGTTGCAGAACTAAAAGGACAAAGAAAAGAAAGGCATTCACAAGCATAAAGAAATGAACTTCAGCTTAGAAATGGGCGAAGTCATTTGGCTACTTATGTGAAATAATGTCAATACTACATCTGACGGTACCTCTTTTGCAGAATTAAATAAATGATCTGAATCTGCGCTCTGCCATAACAAATTACAAGCTAAACAAACTTCATTAGATAGCATATGAGTAAGCATACACTATGAAGCTGCTACTTCAATTACATAAGGCTTCACACGAATTGCCCCTTTATTATAGGAGGTCCAATAAGCTCTTCACCTTAGTTGCAGAGCACTCTGCATCTGTAGTTCTCCAGCCTTCATTGTTGACCTTAGCCTAATATAGTATTTTAAGGAATCGCTGCAAACTTAGAGAAATAGGAACATTTGATGATTGAGGTTCTTCCCATTAACAATAACAATAACAATAGGATTTATTAATCTCCATACAACATGCTGCAATTTTAGCAGTGAACTTCTTCAACATTGATGGTTAAATAAGACATGCTACAAAATTTTCATCGGTCTCAACAGGGAATGAATGATGAATACCGATGAGAAACATAAGAAAAATTTACAACCTGCACCAGAGAGATAGTGGTGGTCCAACTAAAAGCTTACAATTCTGGAGTGCTTTTATTCAGATCTCAGTAATTTTTTTTAGATGGAGTAGAGAAAGTAGCCTCTGCCTCTGCTTACTCTGATTCTTCTTTTAAGTGATGTCAAGTTTGTTTATCAAATAAAATAACTAGCATAAGAAAAACTAGTAACTCAAAGCAGAAAATGGTGCCGTGCATATACTCCATTCTCAGTGAGGATAGACAGACAAAGAATTCCACCTTCCCTGGTTTTCTCTATCCAAATCCAAGTAAAATACTTAAGAAGGATCAGCTCCTATATAAACTGCATTGACATCATACATTAACATAGTTGTAGTGCGGTATTATCCCATATCTGTTAACAACCTCTGAAGAATTCATACTGTTACATGACTGGTCTCGTTTCTACCACTAAGTGCAACAAACTTATCATTAAACATCAAGATAGGACATTTGTCTAACAATCTTGTACCATCATAAGCTTCTTTAAGAAATACAGTGCTCCTTGCACCTTTATTTGTAATGTAAAAGATACCGTGGTGCTTTATCAAACATAGTAATAACTTAGATGGTAGTCGGTATTCTGAATGAAATGCATCCAATTTTGCAGCTATCATCCTCTTCTCCATAGTCAAACTGAGGAGTTCATGAAGTACAGCCACCACTCTCTTTCGGGCTTTTGGATCTGCAACTTCGAATCTCCTCGCATTCAAGTATGGAGAAGGGAATTCCATTTTCTGCCACTTCTGAAGCTCCTCAAGATAACTATTATTTGGTCTAAAACCAGCAGCATAACACATTTTAAAAGCAAATGGACCAAAATAGTTGCCATCTTTCATGATCCTCAACTTCTTTTGACCACCAGCTGACTGCAACATCCCTTCACGTCTGAATCTCTCTTCACGAGCAGTCACTGCCAGTGAAGAATCCCAGCTCTCCAAGTTAAGATAAGCTCTACCATTGACATCTTTGATCGAAAAATATTCGGGATATTTGAAAATCAATGACATTTTGAAGTCCTGGGGCAAACCAAGTTCATTTCCAATTAATTCAACCTTTTCCAAAGGCACCCTACAATCAATCGACAACATTAACAGCTTCCTTAGATTCTTAACCAAAATGGGTTCCATTAAATTCCTTGCTTCACCCTCTTCTCTAGCAATCTTTTCGGCTTTTCCAGTTAGCGTAACAAAAGGGGGTTCTTTTCCACTACCACCACCAACACGGAATATTGAAGGGTACTTCTCAATGATGGACATGAAGTTCCATTTTGCCACAAACCCAACTTCCTTTTCGAGGTCACGGAGAAGAAGACGTTGATGCTTTTGAAATTGGATGATGGACTTTAACTGAAGAATTAAAGATGGTTTCTTTTGCAAGTCCATTACTTTGTCAAGTTGATAGTCCCTGTGGTATATTTTCTTCTTCGATCTCTTTCCTCCATTCGATAATTGCCTCACTGAAACTAACATAGAATCCGATTTTTGACATCTGATTGCAGAAGATGACCACGCTATTATGGATCTTTTCATCATCGATTAATAAATAAAGACAGTGCTTTTTTTTCAGTGAGACAAAACCTCAAACAGTTAGTGTGCAATACCCAAAACCAATATTAATACAAATAACTAGTTGGAGATGAACAAATACCCAGATATGTAAAAATGGATTTAGATTGGCAATACCTTCTGTTGGATAAAGAAGTAAGGATCAGAGAATCTTATGCTATGCTTTAGAGGTCATAATCGGGAGGGTAAATCAATGTGTCGAAGTTTAATTGTGTTTTATTTAGAAGTATGATGAATTTGTCATTTTTTTCTTTCTAATTTAACATTATTTAAAGAAAAGGTTATATATTAAAATTATAAATATTATTTTTGTGAAATATGCAATATATAGACGCTCTGTTCTACTAAAATTATTACATATTTTTTGTCAAAATTTTTTAATTTTTAATTTTATTATTTAAAATTAATTATTGATAAATATATTTTAAAAATATTATATCTAACCAACAAGTGTTGGTGCATTGGTAAGACACATTGCACTATTAAGGTTAGGACGTAAGTTCAAACTTTGAAGACAACATTGTTGTGAGAAGCAGCCTCGCACCCTAAACATCGTTCATAAGATGGATATGCATATTACCAAAAAAACATTTTATCAAATTGATTTTCTCAAAATTAATTTTTTTTGTTGAGTACAAGAGTAAAATTATTTTTTAAGTAAAAATACAAATTTAAGAAAATATTAAAATACTAAAATAATGTAAAAATTAATAAAATATTAAAAAATATTTTATTAATATATGACTAAAAATAACAAAAATCTAAAAAATAACTATTATAAAATTAAAATATCAAAAACTATTAAATTATAAATTATTCAAAAATCAAAGCTTGAAAATAAACTCTACAGTCTAATCCTAATTTTTAAATTTCAAACCCTAAAAGTCTCAAACTCTAAATTGCAAACCTTAAATCCTAAACCTTAATTAAAAATTTTATCAATATAAAGTGACTATAAATCATAAAAATATGTGTATAAATTTAATCAAGTAAAGGGTTTAAATTTTAGGGTTTAAGGTTTGTGATTTAGAAATTAGACTTAAAGTGTAGAGTTTAATTTTTTAGTATTAAGAGATGGGGACACCAAAAAAGTAGAGAATTTTTGCTCGGTTGAGAGAAATACATGAACCCTATTTTAAGATTCATTCTTCTTTATATTCTTTGAAGAGAAAGAAAATCAAAATCGTCCAATTTTTATGAAGATTTTTATATATATTTATAAATATTTAAATTTTAATAATTGAATAATTTATAATTTATTAGGTTATGATATTTTAATTTTATAATTTTTGCTTATTTTTAAATATTTTTAATTATTTTATTTATAGTCATATATTAATAAAATATTGTTAAATATTTTTATTAATTTTTATGTTGTTTTAATATTTTACTCATATTTTTTTGCCTAAAAATTAATTCTGCCATCGTATTCAACTAAAACATTAATTTTACCCTCGAACTTGCTTGAAAAATTAATTTTGCCCCTTTGTCACATCATTTTCACACATGAATTGCCACGTCAGCACCGTAACAGTCAACGTTAACTTCCGTCAATCAAGGGGCAAACAGTGATACAATTCAACTACTTCGGGAGCTAAATTGATGTGAAAATACCATAAGGACAAAATCAATAAATTAAAATTACTACAGGGATAAAAATGACCCTTAAGCCTTAAAAAAATTATAGTCAAAGTTGATTTGATGCAATACATGAATTATTAATTACAATTTATTGATAAAGATTCATTAATTAGTCAAGTGGTTGAGGATACACATCCGATATTTATCTTGAGAATATAATTCCTCTCCACTTAATAAAAGAATATGATTTATTAATTCAATAACAGTTATAGTGATCAATGAAAATTGAATCAAATATAACTTTATGTATAGTATTATACAAAATTAAAAAAAATCGTGTGTAATTTTTATATTATTCCTAAAAAGTCTGCATTTTTTTAATTTGGCATCTGAATTTATATTTTTTTACATTTTGGTTCAAAAATATAACACTCCATTTCCATCTCATCCAATTCGAGTGATCTGCACCCTCCATTCAAGCTTGAGAACCTCCTTGACCGTATTTCCAGTCCGAGTCCACCTGAATACAACGCATAGTCTCAACGCTGTCCGTCTCTAACATAATTTGTGGGTAGCCAAATCTCCATTCATAAATTAATGCCATGAACGGCCTAAAGCTCCACCACACAGAACAATTTCTTAAACTCTTTAGCAAAGCCAAATATGGCACGGTACTAACTAGCAAGAGGCAATGGAAGTAAGCCATGATCTCCCCACCTGAACTTTATGACATTAAAAAGAACAAGAGGTTCACCTTAATCTCCAGATCATAATTAGATAGAAAAGCTCACGAAATAGTCAAAGAACGAGTAAGCCAGCAACACAAAACCCCAACCAGATTCAGGTGAACTCAGTTACAAGATGTCTTGATTCTCACCCGGACCAAATGAACATATGAAAATTTTATAAACCGGTTCTAGGTAAGTGGTTGGGAGACAGTTTGATCAAGAATGATCAGCGGGAGAACTCAAGATTACATCAATTCTCTCCACCATACCCTAATTTTACAAAGATGTGTATTACACTCTACGAGGTTCCATATGTATGATAAAGTTATATTACATCAGAATGCATCTTTAAAAGAGCACAGGCTTCAGCAACAAAAATTTAATATGACCAATGTGCACATGTGGCATCAAATAGAGATCTAATCATCGCAGAAACATTGCAAAACATCCCAAGACATACAAACCAACAATACTAAATCATTAATAAACACAACTAACCTTTGGGATGCAAGGAAGATGTCAAGAAACAGTCTATAATCACTTGGCTGAGGATGATATGCCCCTTGTACTATCATTTTGATAAAGCTCCTCCTTTCAAAACCACCTTAATCAATGCACACAAGTTACACCATTTCATTTACATAAACTCAGCCCATAAAAAATAAACTCAGACTCGTAATGTATATTTTTGCAAGGTAATGCCTCGATCGTTTGAGCTCTTTCAAATTTAACCATTTTATATTCTATAAATTTACTCCTGGTATAAACTACAACATGATAAAAAAATATTTGATAACTACTAAGAACACCAATTGCTCCAACTTTCAGTCATTTACCAATCAATAACTACCCATTAACTTATATATTTCAAAACAAATATTTCCTAAGATATCTTATTTCTCTAGAAAAAATAAATAACAGAATTTTATCAGCCAAATCTTCTTTTAATTAAGTCAAAGAAAGAAAGTATGTACCTTTAACAGATTGATTATCTTTGCTTTCCATTCAACCACTTGGAAAAAGAAATGAACTCCTCGGGTTGCTCGTCGCAGTTTAACTTCCGACAACATTTTAAGGTATATAAGAAGAGAAAGGATATTGAAATTACCTTAAACTTTGAACGCTTCTTCAAATTTAGATAACATAAATTGTAGTTCTACTTCACAAACTAGGAAATGGAGTTGAAAAAATGTACAATATTATGATCAGATGAAGGAGAAAAACAAGAGGAACAATTGTTTGAAGGTTATTGCATGCATAAGCCGTAAAGTCAAAGATACAAACACTAAAAGCCCTAGCAACATAGACATCAAGAACACCAAAAGGAAAAAAAGGGAAAAAGAAGGTTAATATTTACAGAAAATTCAGGACTGAACAGCGTTGCAATCAAGCAACTTAAAGTTAGTAGGGGCGTTAGGTCCGTGCAGCTTCAGCGCCGCTTGATCATAAGCAAAGGCCGCTTCTTCCGCCGTATCGAAAGTGCCCAACCAAAGCCTCATCCTCCTACCATCCCTAATCTCCGCCGCCCATCTTCCCCACGGCCTTTGTCTCACCCCTCTGTACCTCTTCGCCTTGCCCTGGCTCGGCTCCTCTATTACGTCGTTCTCTTTCGCAGAAACTCCGATGGTGATTTCGTTGACAAGCTTCTTCTTCGCTCGCTTTAGGGTTTTCTTCGGTGGCACCGCTTCGTCGTCGCTGGAAGAGTCGGTAGCGTCAGCGTCCGTAACGGTTATTCGAATAATTCGCCGGGAAATCGGATATTGAGGTTTTCCGTTCGGCTGCGGCGGCGACATAATTTTAGGGCTCTTTTTAAGTAATCTTTTAATGAGAGAGAGAGAAGGTGAAATTATTGGGTATATATTTAAACTTAGTTTTTTTCTGTTGGAATATTCTTTTGAATTAAACCGTACCCTTTTGAAATTTTAAACCGCTTCACATAAAAAATTATTTATATTACTTACGTAACATTTCATCCAATATCTTAAGGGTAAAAAAGTTCGGTGGTCACCGAACTTTTAAGTAATATTTATTTTAGTCATTAATTTTTTATTTTTTTTATTAGACTCACCCAACTTTTAGTTATTTTCATTTTGGTCTCTCTCATTAACTTCCGTTTAAAAAAACGCTGACGCTTCAAATCTCTGCAACTTCCTTCCTTATCACACCCAACAAACTACTTATCAAACAAAGTGATAAACTCCTTGCTTGATTTGCAACCTGAAAAATGGGGCCTACTTCTATTTCAAGATTGTAAACCTCTTGACACCTCCATCTTCTTCTTAAATTCTAAAGGGAATAAATGGTTCTAAGGATGATTTGACAGAGTATTTGGAATAAAAATGGTGTATCAGCCTCTTCTGGACAATGGTGAAGGTTTATAAAACTAATTAATGGGTGTTGATGTGTGAATCCATTAAATCATATTGTATATTCTTTTATTAATTTATTCCTATACAACCATTATATTATTGATAAAATTATAAAGAGTATGTATGTATCATGATGCAGATGAAAGTGACAAGATATTGGGTTTTTCTGTACACACACATTATTCCTGCGACTCGAACCCAGGATAATATTGAGTTTTATACAAACAAAAACATGCTCCATTTTTCCTCAACTATGGAGGAAAAATAGAGCAAGAAAAAATGGAGGAAAAAAGAATGTTAACCTGCCACGTCAGTATTTTTAACTGAAATTAATGAGAGGGACTAAAATGAAAGCGAACTAAAAGTTGGATGAACCTAATAAAAAATTTTAAAAGTTTGATGACTAAAATGAATGCATCCTAAAAGTTTGGTGACAACTGGTGTACTTTACCCATATCTTAATTGTCATTTTTAAGATTTATATATTTTGTATGTTGATTAATTTAAATCGAATATTATAAAATTTTATTATATAAATAATTATTTTAATTCAAATTATTTTAATTCAAATTATTTTATTTATAATATTAAGATTTAAATTTATAATTATATTTAAAAATTTTAACATTTTATTTCGCTAAAATTTATATGCAGAGAATAATAAATTTAAATAAATAATTGATATACCACTTTCTTTTTGGAAAATCAACATTGTTTCCAATTCAATAATGATTAAACAAAAGAAAAAACTTTGATACACAGACCGTGTAAACTTTAGTTTATATGTGTCTTTTAGTTTTAGGGGTTATGATTTTAGTTTAGGGTTTTAAGTTGTAGGGTTTAGAATTTAAAGTTAGTGTTTAGAATTTAGTGTATAGGATTTAAGGTTTAGGGTTTAGTTTTTTAGGGTTAGAAATTTAGGATTTAGGTGTTAAAATACGCAAGCTTGTGTAAAATTAATTTTACACGGTTTGTGTATAAAGTTTTACCCTAAACAAAATAGATGTAATAAATAAGGTGGACTTCATTTTTTTTTTATTCTCCCACTTTTATAGAATGATTAATTATGAAACATTATTCGATCAATTTCTAATTTCCGCTCAACATAGAAAATAAATAAATAAATAATCAATGCTATTTATGATCAGAGTTAAAGATTTTTATAAGACAAAATAATTAATTTTATTTTTCACTTAACATTTTTTAAAAATAACAAAGAAAAATAAATTGTTACAATTAGATATTTATACGAGACGAAATGAGTTGAGATCCTAAAATCATCTACGATTACTGGTTGCATGATAATTAGGGCTAGCCAAATCCACAATCACATCCTATGAATAGTAGGGGTGTGCATTATTCGGTTTTAATCGAATTAACCGGTCGAACTAAATTTTTCGGTTAATTTTAGGTAGGATAGGTTAACAATTAATATTTTTTAAATTTCGGTTATCAGTTAATTTGGTTCGAAACTGGTTAATTAACCAAAATTATTATATATTAAATACTACATATATTTATTTGTGGTCACTGAACTTTTAAAAGTTATAAAATGATCATTAATTTTTTAATATATTATAAAATTACCATTAAACTTTATTAAATTAGCACAAAATGTTCATTAAACTTTTCAAAATTTATTAATAATTTATGTGCAATGAGTCAATGACCATTTTGTAATAGCTCGATAAGTTTAATGATTGTTTTGTAACTTTTGAAAGGTCAATGACTAAAAAGATCATTTTAGAATAGTTTAGTGACCATTCGTGTAATTTACCCACAATTTTATAACAAATTTTGGTTAATTCAAAAATCGATTGAATTAACAGAACTTTTTTCGGTTCAATTAAAAATTTTTTAAAAAATTCTATACGGTTAAAACAAAAAAATTCAGTTAATAGATTTTGGGCAATTTAGCTTGTTAATCGAATTAATTGAATGTACACCCCTAATGAATCATGCTTGCAATTTCTAGCCAAATCAATTGAGATCCTAAAGTCATTGCCAACTTATGGCGTTGTTGTACCAATTTTTTTCCTTACAACATTATCTATTTAGGGGCGTTTAAATATATATATATATATATTTAAAGACCAATAATGAATTATATATATTTTGAGGGATTAAAAATACAATTTCATCATCGTGTTAATTTAAAAGATCATTTAAAAAATATATATATACTTGTGGACCATGCCTCCACTAATCGTCGGTAAGTTACGCCTTTGTGGTGATAATTCGTCTAAAAATGATTATGATGAGATTCTAGTTAAGAGCTTAAAGAGAGGTAAAATCGTTAACACCATATCGAAAAGGAAATTTAAGGTATTGATTCAAAACCAAGCATGATCACAAGCAAAAGGAGAAGCAAAACCTAAGTATTAATATTAGGGTAATCCACCATGTGGGTCACTAACCTATTGAGTTGATTCTATTTTGATCATTAAACTGTGAATTTTGTCACTAAACTATTAAAATGATTTCAATCAAGCCATTGATCGTTAGTTGTTAACGGAATTATTAACTTGTCTGTTAAACAATTTGTATGATTACACATTTATCTTCCTTACTTGCACGTTCTATGTATAACCTTAAATTTCTAAGTCACCGTTCAAGTGTTGACTTGAGCTAGGATTAGACCGTTTATTGGACATCTGTAGCCTTTAGACCAAATTCAGGCCTTTCTTGGTGAGTTTTGGGCATATATTGGTTAACTGGTCTCTTTTGATATAAGAAAGAAGTTAAGGGGATTATGGGGTCATTTGGAGCTTCAAGAAAAATTTAAAAGATGTTTGATCTTAATCCTTTTTATTTCTCTTTCAGCTCTTGCATTCTAGATATTTATTTATTGTTCTTCTTGGCCATTAAAGGAGTGAAAATATCTTTTTACGTGCTTTAAATGATGGCAAAGGAGAAAGAGGGGTCTTCCAAAGCTAAAGGCAAGAGCATGGCCAAGGAAGATTGAAGGAGGATGTTGGTGTTTATAAATAAAGATAGTGCACCACAAACTTAAACCACTTCATTCTTTATATAAATATAATGCTTGGTTCTAATATATGTTTAAAGTGTTGTTTGGGTGTTCAGAATTTTTATGAATGACTTTAGTAATGATTTGGTGTTTTTGTTATGCTTAAATAATGCCTAAAAATATGTTAGGAAGAGACCTTAAAGATTTTAAATATGACCGTTTGGGATAAATTTAGATTGTATTTTAGTTTTTTTTTTGTTTCAATATCTATACTCGTTCATACACTTATGAACATTCAAAAACTAGGTGAAATTGAAAGTGGGTATTGGTATTGTCTTTATGGAGTACCGATATCATTCATCCAATACTTATACTCAAAGGTTGATATCGATGCTATTTAAATTTATAGAACCATCGAATGATGTTTTGGTGTGGTATAGTTATATGATATTGTTTACGTAATAGTGATATTATATTATGAGAATTGCATGTGGTGCATATTAGCTATTGAACACATGATATTATGAGAATTGTTTATGTGACGCGAGTTGATTATTAAGCACACGATATTATGAGACTTGTATGAGGTGACATGGAATAACCATTAAGCATCCAATATTATGAGATTGACATGTGAGCCAGAGGTTGGCTGACTAGCTCCCCGCTGATACATAATATTATTCAACTTGTATGACGTAAGATTTTTCAGATATCCTATGTTTGACTTGCGATGATGATAGTTGATTTAAATACTTATATAGTTTCATGACATTTTATCTCTACGATTATGATAGCAACACAAGGTATGCATGCGAAAGGGTAAACATTGTGAGTTGATCATATATTGTACCCAACTGATATGGTAGAGTGGTTGTGCACTAAATATAGTTAAGCTCACCCCCGAAATTACTTCTACAAACACTGATACTTAGATTTTAGTGATTAAGGCATACAATATCATCATCATCATAGCAGAGTAATTTAAATACGCGGGCAAATGTATCTGTAGAACCCTTAGTTATAGTATTGGTCTGTAAAGATGAATCTTTGGACCCTCTAATATAGAATATGGCCGAGCCGGGTTTAAAGTATTATATTCTAAAATGTCATATTCTATCAATTTAGTCTTAATGTTCATTCCCTATAAAATGACCGTATTAAAACCTTCTTGTTTCATTTATTTTTCACCGATAAAAAGGTGAGAGAGAAAATAGAATACAAGTGTTGTGAGAAATATATTAGTAAGATATGTGTTTGCTGTATTATAATATTTTTATATATTAGTAGATCTTGTAATTAGAAGTTTTTTGGTTAAGCCTTAGTTTCTATATTTTTTAGTGCACTTGAATTGAATATTATATGATCACCTTTCTCAACTGACTTATATACAGTCGAGGTCGTTGCCACTTAAATGATATATGTTAGGCACTGTCGCCTAAACAGCATATGGTTCGATTTTACCGCTTAATTAATTGTCGCTTGAATAGTATATTGTCACTTGAATAATATATGGTCGATTTTGATATATAATCAACTCTACCGTCTAATTAATATGGTCGGCTCTATCGCCTAATTGATATTGTACACTAAATAATAAAAAAAAAACAAAAAGACTACCCGACTTCAATAATGGTGTAACACTAATCATCAATCTTACGTCATCAGTAATGGGTAAATTGGTTCCATCAAATTTCCAACAAACAATGAATACTCAATGTATAATTTTATTATAAACAAGTTCAAAGACAACTATAGCAAAAATTTCAAACAATCAATCAATATAAAAAAAAAAATCCTTCGATGCTTTCAAGAAAGCTCATAATCGGGAATTTTATTTGGATCAGTCAAACAATTCTCACCTTTAATCTCCTCATCGATCCTCGAAAAATCAATCAACGGAGTCAAAGCTTGTTCTTGCACCTCTCTTCCGTTCTTAGATTCTTCGCTATCGTTATCAATATTCTCGTCCTCATTGTCGTCGTCGTCATCATCACTCGTAGTGATTGAGGCTCTCGGTTCATGTCCAAAAGACCAAAGTTTGAGATCTAACATTGTCGACTCGTTCTCATTATCATGGTAATCACGTTCTTTAACAATTTTCCGAGACCGATTAGTAACATCAGCGGCATAATTGTTAGTATCAAGACAAGGGATTGAATTTTCCAGTTGGCATATCAAGTCGAGGGTTTCAAGCGCCGTTGTTCTCATCTCCTGATTATGATCATCACGTTCTTTAACAATTGTTTGATCAAGTCGGCGACACGACGGTAAAGCACTGGTTAAAGCTTCATGTTGACATCGAGTTTCAAACCGCTTCTTGACGCGTCCAAGACTATTGTTATCTTTAACCATAGACCGATAACGATTAATAACTGAATCGGCATTGTCGGAAGTATGAACCCTGCCCTCTTCCGAAATTACGACAATGCCAATGTCTTCCCCACTCAGGCTTGACAACCGATCGGCTTTACTGAGTAAACCCTTTTTCCGTTTAGAAAAAGCCACCCATCGTTTCTTCTGGTCCTCTATCTTCTTTATCTCGATCCGTCGTCGACCGCACCCTTTTCGTCCCGGTCTTACTACCTCCATGCTTAATACTGCCGAAGCTGACTTAAAAAAACGGAATTAGGGTTTTATGTTTTGCAATTTTATATATATAAAAGGGAGCTTGAGGATAAACATTCCTATATATAAACAGATAAAGCTCACGACTTGGCTTGTTCCGCTAGAAGTCCATTAGGTTTTGGAAAGGTAAGTCTTTTATTTAACTATCTTAACGGAAAATCACAACAAAAATAGGAAATATATTGAAATTAATTACCCTAAAGCAACTTTTACCTATATTTAGTATATGAAAAAAAGGGAAACTATCTTTTTTTTTAACTTTTTTTACCTTGTTGCGCAAGCTAACTTTTCTTACACTCTTAAACTTCTTCATAAAGTGCAGTCCTACTGCTGGAATAATTCCATACGCCTATATATATATATATATCCCAAATTCGGATCTATTGCTTGAACATAAGTTTTCTTTGGCCAAGTTTGTAAAACATAATAACATTGTTGACTTGATCTCTTCCCTTTACTTCAATCGCTATGGAGAATCAGAAATCTTGTAAAATAGCCGCCTCGAGACGAAGAGGAAACTTGTTTAAGAAAGCTGCAGAGCTCGCAACGCTATGCGGTGCACGGATCGCTGTTGTTGCCATCTCCAAGAAGGGGAAGGTATGGTTGTTTCCGGGTTCGGAAGTCGTTATAGATATTTATGACGAGTATAAGGAATCGTCTCTTCCCGGCACGAGATTGATAATTTCGAGAAAAACGGCAAGTACAGAGAGTGCAGAGGAAGCTGCTGTGATTGAGAGGAAGAAAGAGTCGAGGAGTGATTTGGAATCGTCTCTTCCCGACACGAGATTGATACTTTCGAGAAGACAGAAAAGTACAGAGAGTGAAGAGGATGCTGCTGTGATCGAGAGGATGAAAGAGTTGAGCAATTTAGCGGCGGCAGAGGAAAGCTTGAATCAATCTTGGATCGATCTAACTCTATCACTTGGCATGCCATCTAATGGAATTAATTAGTGCAGGTAGGTTTTATTTTTTATTTTTAGTAGTGTTTTGGAACCAATTACTTGTTAGGCTCATATAATGTGAATTTTAAAGTGTTAATTTTAACCATGTACATGCTGATTGGAATATAATTTTCATTATCAAATTTTAAGATTGTCTTGGTATGTTTGTTCCGACTTGTACAGAAAAATTCATTTAAAATAGTTCTAACTTATTAAATTAATCTGTTTTCAATGGAGCTTGGTTACATTTACCTATTTTTAACGGCATCAATTCACTCTCTACTTGTTTGAGATTCATTCTCATCAACAATAACTTGACTCCTAACTGGTGAGATGTTTGAGATTTGGGACTGTGGAGCAAAACATAAATATTTAAAAGTTGAGGGATAAATTCATAAATAATTCAATTTTTTTATATATAAGAACGAAGGTAAAAAAAAAAAAAAATAGGGGTGAGGCGATGTTTGGTCCCTGTTAGAGTCTTAATAATACTAAAAGACTGGAAACTTCTTGTTTGAAAAGATCTCGTAAGTATTAGAAGACTAATCGAAAACATATTCTTTGAAAGGATAAAGAAGAGTGTTTGAATTTAACTCAAATTCTAGTCGACAATATTGGCCTGGGGTTATGTGTTAATCAAATTTATTTAATGGATTGGAGTGTAATTCTGGACTCAAATTCATGTAATTGGAGCGATTGCTTTTCTACATTTCTTTTGATAATTGAGGATGATGAAAACTTTCAAACATTTTTGGGTATTGAAACTGTTTTTTTTTATCATTAAATGATAATTTTATTAATATAAAATATATTTTTAAAATAAACAAGCCTACACCAAAATGATTCCCAACTCATTAACACCAATCCAACAAAAGTAAATCAAATGAGGAATACTGGGGAGATCAAAAGGAAAATGTAGCTTTAACACGATCAACGTTGAAATACACTCATCGGAACATAAAATCCTAACACCATAGATCGGAGTTCATTGTAAAAAGCATCCAAAAAGACTGTCCTTTGATGGGTGAAGGCACCCAAGAAACATAAAACTAGTAAACATAAAGAGACAGAAAAAACAAAACCGAGTTGCAGCAAGAAAATATACCGGCAGAATCATACAGTACCCGCTTCAGTTATCCACTATCTTACAGCTTGTCCTCGTACTCTGGAAAGTGGGGTCATCTGCTCCTTCACTCCCTCTTGCGGATGTCTGCAACGTGGGCAGCTGCCTGGGAATCAGGTTCCAATGGATTGGTCGACATCATATCCCATTGATCAAACACGCATTGTGGGAAAGCTTGTCCTGATGTTGCAACCCTCAGAGTGCTGGAGAATCCAAAAGACTCAATGACGGGAAGGTAAGCTTTGATGTTGTACAGTGGAGTACCAGGCCTCTGCATCTCCTCGAAGATGTGTCCACGCTTCTGGTTAAGAACACTGTAAATGCCACCAAGTGCCTGCTGAGGGGCTTGGATCTCGACCAAGTAAAGAGGCTTGAGAAGCCTTGGTTTGACCGTGAGCTGAGAAGCATAGAAAACCCTCCTAGCAGTTGGAATGATCTGACGACCACCTCTATGGATAGCATCAGCATGAAGAATCACATCACACACTTCAAAGCATATACCCCTCATGTTCACTTCGGCTAATGCACCTTCCTTTGATGCCCACTGGAATCCGGCAACTACAGAATCCTTTATTTCATTCAGGTACTGAACTCCTTTACACATATCAACCACCATGTTAGGACCAGTGGTCTCGGGACCAAAACACCATATCTTCTTAGCAAGATCTTTGTCCCAACCAAACTCCTCAGCCAAAATCTTAGAACGATTCTTGGGATCGTCTCTTGGACCAATACGCCCGTCATCAATGGCCTCATCAAGACCTTCCTCCAGAGGTCGAGCTTCCATGTACAAACGGTTGTCCTTGTTAGGAGACTTGCTCATTACCGTCCTACAAGGCCTCTCTAGCACGGTCTCACGGAATGACACAACAGGGTCCGACTTAAGATCTCAGCGCCACCCATAAAATCTTCTTGCAAATCTTTGAGACAGATCTCAAGATGGAGTTCTCCAGCACCAGCGACAATGTGCTCTCCTGACTCTTCAATGGTACACAGAACCATAGGATCAGACTTGGCCAAACGCTTCAGCCCTTCAACAAGTTTGGGAAGATCAGATGCAACCTTGCATTGAACAGCAACACGGACAACAGGAGAGACAGAGAACTTCATGGCACGAATTGGGTGAGCATCGACTTCCTTCTCATTAGCCAAAGTAGCATTCTTTGTGATAAACTGATCCAACCCGACCATGGCCACTGTGTTACCACAAGGCACATCCTTGTCAGTTTCCTGCTTCTTTCCCATCCAAATAACAGTTCTCTGTACACTCTTAACATACAAATCTTTCTTCTCACCAGGGACATAGTTTGGACCCATGATCCTGACCTTCAAACCAGTAGAAACTTTGCCAGAGAAGACAAGGCCAAAGGCAAAGAACCTACCCTTATCAGAAGCGGGAATCATCTTTGAAACATAGAGCATAAGGAAACCTCAGGATCACAGTTCCTGATAGCATTGGCATAGACATCATCAAGTGGACCCTCGTACAAGTTCTCAACACGATATTTCTGAGCCTTGCTTGGAGATGGAAGGTGAAAGATCATCATTTCCAGGAGAGCACTGCTTGCCGGAAGCCAAGTCTGCATTACACGCTTCATTAGGGCCTTCCCCATAAGTCTTTCTCATCAGACTTCATGGTGACATTAAGCTTTTGCAACATGGGCCAGAGCTTATCCTTCTGGTCATTCATACAAGTGTTGATTATCTGCTTGATGGATACATAACAGAATTGAACAAACCGGCGCTTGCAGATAGCAGTGCCGGTGTTCTTGGTGGTCCACTTCCTGGTAGCTGGATCAAAAAAGTTCTCACCCCAAAGTCTTTCCATCATTTTTGACTCATCAACTCCAAACATCGATGCATACATCTTAGCAAAATTGGTCAAGGTAAAAGTCCAACCATGCAAACCAGCAAGAAAAGCAACTGTTCCCTTCTCCGGGTAGACTTGAACATCACCAAGAAGAGGATCTTCATAGGTGGCCATAATGACATTAGCATTTTCAATCACTCTTTGGAATGTCTGGTAAGCCTCCTCACCATCAACCTGGAGCTCAAGGAAGCACCTGTCCATCTTGTTAACAGTCAAGACAGGCCTGATTCTTTCTCCAAGAGCCTGACAGAGGACAGTCTCCGTTTGCACGCAGAGACCTTCAATACAGTCAACAACCACAAGGGCACCATCAGTAATCCGAAGAGCAGCTGTGACCTCGGATGAAAAGTCAACGTACCTAGGGGAGTCGATAAGATTGATGAGGTACTCATTCCCTTGCCTCTCTCCTTTGTAGCTCTTGAAAGTGTCATCGGACATTTCATAATACAGAGAGATACCAGTAGACTTGATTGTGATACCACGCTCAGCTTCATCAGCATGAGTATTTGTCATTCAAAAATCACCAGCAACTTCTTGTGCAATGATACCGGCAGCAGCCACAAGAGAATGCTACTTTGACTGATGAGAAGGAAGTTGATGCTGATTTCCCTGCAAATCACAGAAACCTTAATCAGAGGTAAAGCCAACCAAATCAACACTTCACCGAAGCATAATAACTCATGTTAAAAATTTCAATCATCAAGATCCAAAAAGCATTCATGGAAACAAACTAAACTGAAACACACTTTGTATCCAATCTAGCATAACTTTAATACAAGCTAAATGCTCACAATACTATCACCACCGCCTTTCAAGAAAACTTGCAATAACATTGACATAAACACCATCATTGAAGTACAAATTTACTCAAACAAGTTTGATCTTTTGACATCAGGTTCTGTGAAAATAAACATGTATTTAAAAGCATACCATGATCGACATGGACAATAACAGACATATTACGGATATTGTGCTTGCGGTCCATAATAGCACGAAGTTCCTCAGCTGTAAACTTCACCTGTAACACATCCAACATGTATCGAATTAAAAATATATATATAACAGCAAAACTTAAACTAAAAACTAAACAGAAAACCAGCAAAAGGAGAAACACGTAATATATTCTCTGAACTCACCATCTTGGCTTGTCTTTAAATCAATCTGAACAATCAAAACATGCCCAGAAAGCAAAAAACACAGTTCTTAATCTTCCGAATAGATTAACAATAAGCAAAGTAACATCGAATCAGCACAATCTCAAAAACCCAAAGCTCATCCAACAAAAAAAATTAAAATTTCGGGATCTGAATTCATATTAGCTGAATGTAATCAATACAACAAATATCATACAAGTATAAGCCTTATTTTCCTAAAAGCTAAGTGACGGCATAATCTACTAGTAAACAGATTCATATTGAAAATGAAAACGGGATTTGAGATTGAAAACCAAGAAGAAATGCAAATATAGGGATCTAAATTGAGAGTACTGGAGAAAGGGGTTAATGGGAATGAAGCGAGTAAGAGCAAACCTTAAGGGATGGGCGGCGAGAGAAAGAAAAGAGATGAAGATTGCAAAGGAAACCTCGAATGAGAGGCAGACAAAGGATACGACTTATATTTATAGTATAAGGGTAAAATACACATATCATCACTTAATTATCTCATCACTCTTATTTTAGTCACTCAACTTTCATATATTTCAATTTACTAACTAAAATTTTGAATTACTTTCATTTTAATCACTCTAAATTATTTTATTATTATTTTTCTATAACTTGACATTTTTTAGTATTATTAAATAAAAAATAATTTAAAATAAAAAAATAAATTCATATTTTATCATTATTAAATAAAAAATTTATTATCGAAACCTAAACTCTAATTCCCAAATTATAATGTCAATCCGTAAACCCAAAACCCTCCCCTTCTTCTTTAACCACATCCTCACTGATCGGACCTAACCTGTTCAGGCTTTCACCGATATGTTCTGTCCAGCTTTTAGATTCCTAAGCCTTTGGATTCCCAAAATAGAAAAAAAAAATCATCCATTCAGCTTTCAGAATATGTTCTGTTCTTCAAAAGATTTGTTCCTAATGTCAACAATCTACCAAAAAAAAAGCAACGCACATTCTAGAAAATAACAATAAAAAGGAGAAAAGAAACAACAAAAAAACGCCATTGTAGAGTGAAACGCTAGGAGATTTGGTTAAAATTGTTGTTTAGAAAAAAAATAGAAAAATAAAATGTGTTGGGAAAATTTTAAAAATTTATGGAGGAGACGTTTTTGGTCTAAAAATATTAAAAAAAACGTCGTCTCAACCGACACTGTAGAAAATATCATAGATTTCCAAATATTCCTTAACATATCTTATATTCTATAAATTCATCCCTAAATACCCTATATATCCAACGGAGCCGGGAAACGCATTCATAAAACAATAGAAAACTTACAAAAATATTTTGTCTTCTGCTGCCAAATTCGATAAAAAAAAAATCGACAAGGAAAAGCCGCAAAAATTACAACGAGCAATCATGTGTTCGAAGACTAATAATATTTGGAGAGAAAAATGACTTTCTGTCATATACACAACACCGATAAGCTATTCATATATGATTTATAGTAATACAAGGAAACATAAATCTGGTACAGCTTTTGGGGTGACCCAACACTAAACTTAGTATAAGAACAAATTATTGTATTTCAGGTTCAGATCCGTCACTTGAATTTCTTGCTCTTCAATAATGTAAACATAATTTTATTTTTATTTTAAATTATTTTTATATTTAATATTTTTGTGAAGCTCATTGTCGGCTTTGCGATCATCCAAGTGGCGTTTTAAATGGTGGTTGTCGTTGAAAGTAACTTGGGGATGGCGAATATGGTTTTTTATGCAACTCTTTGTTTCTGGCCAGGTGGAGTTTGAAAATTTTCGGTTGCTGGCCGATGAAGGTGAGGGTGAATGAGGGGTAGGGATTGTCCGTCGGTGATGATGAGTGGGGTAGATTTATAATTTAAGGTTTGGGTATAAAATTAATAAATTTTTATTTTAAATTTAATAATAAATAAAATATGATTTTATTCTTATTTTAAAATATTTTAATACTTAATAATAATAATAAATGCCATGTCATATTAAAATAATAATAAAATAATTCAAAGTGACTAAAATAAGAATAATTTAAAAGTTCAGTTATCAAATTGAAAATTTTTAAAGTTGAGTGAGCAAAATAGGAGCGAGAAGATAGTTGAGTGATGATATATATAATTTACCCTATTTTTCCCAAAACAATTACCTAAACTATTATTAATAACCACTTTAAGTACTTAAAATTATTTTTTAGTTAAAAAGGTACTTAAACAGTACTTTCTTTTACTTTTAGTCCTTAGGATTTGAGATTGGAGGGGGCAAAACATAAATATTTAAAAATAAGGAATAAATTCATAAATAAACTATTTTTTAAAATATATATATATATTAGGACAAGTGTGAAAAAGCCTCTCCTCACCCCCATATAGCACCGTCCCTACTTAAACTATCTTTTTATCAAAAAAAGTATTAAAACTTTTAGGACAAGTCAACGTCTAATTAATATAAACATTTTTTAATTTAAATAATGATCGGATTTAAAATAATCAAAACAATAATAAATACTTGACAGAAGTTCATAAGTTCAAATTTTAACATTTTAAATAGTTTGTTTGGTTAGATGCTTTAAGTATGGTCATAAGTTCGAATTTTAACATTTTAAATAAAATAAATTAAGTTGGTAAAGTCACCCAGTAAAAAAATAGTTTGCTTGGTTAATTAAAATTTTGGAGACATTGACAGAGTTGACAAAGGTTGAGGTTTTGGAGTCTTGAATTTTTTTTATTCAAGTCTCATTTTATATAAATCCAATTTACTAAAAAATAGAAATGACAAACTTCTCAATAATTATGATAATCAGAGACGAAGTCGAAAATCAAACTCAAAAGGATACAATATAATTAGTAATAAAAATGGGTAACAAAATTTAAATAAATTAGAATTAGACGCTCAAACAGGTATAAAACCCGGTTAATATTAATATTTTTTATATATTAGTAACAAAGTTGTAACTAAATTCATATTCTTGTATTGCTTTTGACATTAGATAGTCTTCCATTATACTTGAACTTGTCCTTTTATTCCTACATTAGAAAAATAAATACATTTCACTAGAAAAGAGAATATGTCAATAAATTAGACTGTTAATGATTTATGGAAAAAAAATTCAAGTCCAAGGTTGACATGAAGTAGAAAAATTCAGAAATATTGTGCAATACCACCTCCAACTTAAAATATAATATTAATTTAGGTTGTAGTAAAAATATTCCTAACGCTTAAAATAAAATTTGTAATAACATATATAAAGAAGCTTAATTACACAAATTATATAAGATGATAATAAATTTTATAACAATTTTTTATGTCGAACAATTTAAATATTTTTTAATTTACATTAATCATAAACTTTAATTAAGTGTGCAATGGTATACATAAAATTTGATTTTGTGTAAGTGTATACAACATGTCTTAATTTGATTCAATTTTCATAAATTGTTCAAGTCATTATTGACATGTATTTTTTTACTTTTACGTATTATATACATAAATAATTATATTTATTCAATATAAATATAAATGGTGTATAATTGAATCAAAATCAAAGTTTTATATGTGCAATTGAATCAAAACTAAATAATTCTACAAAATCAAAGTTCATGTATCACATTACACATTTAACCAAATTTTATAAACAATTTTAATATTTATTCCCTGCATTTATAACCTCCTCTCATCTCCATATTGCAAAATCATTTTACCAATAAAAAGGGACTTATGACTATAAGAAAATATTTAACTAAAAAATTACTTTCTATATAGATAAGAAAATGTAAATTTATCGACGGGTTGGTTCAAGTGATAAGCAGCTTGGTATCGTTTAAACATGTCTTGAATTTGAGATTTTGTGTATGCAAAAAATTTCTGTTGGGAGACTCATCCACCAAAACTAGGTGTACGATACAAGTGGATCCGAATTAGTCAGGGAAAAGCTCTAAAGAACCGGAAGGACAACAAAAAAGTAGATGTGTAACACCTGCATAAAAAAATGAAATGAATGATGAATGAAAAATAGAAAATAAGGGAAATTGCAGCCAATGGGGTTTGAACCAATGACCTTGGCTGCATAAGTAAAGAAGGTAACCATTTAAGCCAAAGCTCATTTGTGATATGTGATTACCGTAATTAAATGTTATCCTTATTCTTGTTCGGTTATAATGCAAAGGATAAAACTAAATGAAGACCTTTTATCTCCCATTTTAGTCGAATCGTTTTATCTAGAAACCCCCCAAATATCTCTCACTTAACCCGAATCGGCCACCGTCGGGCCGTGTGCGTCACCGCCGGCAAGAATCAAGTTGTCGTCGAGCCCCGACCAAAACCCCTCAAACCACACGCCGGTCTGCTACACCGTTCGTTGGGAAATCGTGTTTGAAGGTTCGTCGAACCTAGGTATTTCCATCGCAATTTCTGGTGTTTTTCGGTCAATCCCGCCGTCCGTTGGAGACGTCAGTTGTACCACAGCCTTTCCCACGTCGAGACAGTCCTAACCCAACTGTCCAATCATCCAACCGTTGACGTCCGATCCTTCGTCGGTGTTTAAATGTTTTGGTAAGTTATAGGTTGTTTTCCGACAAGTTTAGTATGATTTTGGAATTTTGGAGTGTCGTGGGTGTGAGATCTGGCAGAAAATTGCATTTTGGTGCATTTTCGGGCTATATAAGGCCGCGCGTGAGCCCCACGCGCCGGCTGATGCGATTTCTGGCTGCCATGACCGGTACGCTTGTAAACCGGTCTGGTTCAACCCGGTTCAACCTATTTTAACCCGGTTTAATTTGATCCGACCTGGTCTAGCTTGAACCCGATTCGAACCTGACCCGTTCAACCCCACCGAGTTAACCCGTTTGAGTCAACTCGACCGAGTTAACTTGTACGAGTCAACTCGTCCAAGTTAACTCAGTTGACTCTGATTGTTGATTTTGATCGTTGACGTCATGCTGATGTTAGTGTTGACTTTGACCAAAAAGTTAAAATTTCTGAAAACTCTTATTTTACGTTTTTTGACGCCCTGAGTCTGTTTTTGAAGCCCGTTTTACAAAATTATAATATGAAAACCTCTAAAATTAACCTTAAATTCGAGCATGCATTTTATCAAGTATTTTTATTTAAGGGTAATTATATTTGAATAAAGGATTGATAAAAATCTTTGATGGTTAAGGTACTCACGAATCTCCCGATTGTGCTTACGCCCAGCCCAGCTCGTCTCGATCTGCTCAGCCTCATGAACCCATAGTTACTTGTATAACTTTAAATACACAATTAATAGTTCTAGTGGAAATATGATTCTTGTAGTAATCTTGATCTTTTTATTGATCTAGGTTCCAACGCTGCAGCTGAGCGTGGTTTCAGTGCCCAGTAGAATATCCGATCTACCTGACCTTTTTGAGGTGTGTTCCTTATGTGCTATACAATTGTTTTACATGATATTTAAATGTTTTATAAAATTGATCATGTGCACATTACTGATATGATAATTTAGCATAAATAAAAATCGTCTTTGAATTTAAAGCATGATTGTATTGTAAGTTTGATGCATGCCCTAGTACCTAATATGATAAATATGCTTTATGGTTACTGCTATTGGATCATGAATATGTTTATTAATTACTGCGTATTATAAGACTGCTTGTACTGAATTAATAGGGTACTTGGGGTTATGATATGAAGTTATAAAGGTTCAGCCTTGATCTGGCTGGAAATTCTGCCCGTATAAGGTTTTTATGCTTCAGCTAGGGTAATTCTGCCCGTATTCGGTTCCTATGTTCGGCTAGGGTAATTTTGCTTGAACCTAAAGTATTCCCTTAAGATGGTACCCAAGCCTAA
Source organism: Hibiscus mutabilis (assembly GCA_019671005.1). Taxonomy (NCBI): domain Eukaryota; kingdom Viridiplantae; phylum Streptophyta; class Magnoliopsida; order Malvales; family Malvaceae; genus Hibiscus; species Hibiscus mutabilis. The sequence goes on along the minus strand of CM033752.1, from coordinate 36,423,331 downwards.
TGGGCTCGGGTTATGCCTATATGTATGTACGATACTGTTTTGAGGAACTGTATCCTGGAGTACGGATGGAGAGTAGAAAGACTTGTAAGAAAAACTTTAGTTGCTCTTGTAATATGATTTACTGAAATGATTCATGTTTGTCTAAATTAAATACAATGTTTTATGCACTGTTGGAACACACTGAGCTCCATAGCTCACACCCCAAATATTTTTCCCTTTCAGATACTTTTGGATAGGCTTCATAGACTTGGCACTTAGAGTATCCACACATTCAGCTCATACTTTTTGATGTAATGTTTTTATCTTCCAAACTGTCTTATTGGGTGACATGGGCCTATATTTTGTTATAGTATACTTTTAATATTATCCGTTATGGTTTTTATGGTGTAATCATATTTGTTGAAGATTTTACTGATTACATTAACTTATTTATACATGTGATCACTTTATTACTTGGTTTGGCCTTTAAACTTTCAAATAATTTTATGATTAAAATTTTAGTAAGGAATGTGACCTCCTAGAGTCGGACTTTAACACGGGCCAGTCTAGGGGGTTATATTTAGTTGGTATCAGAGCCATCCACGAGATTTGCCGATCCTGTAGATGATCCTGTAGGAGATCTTCTTGTTTCTATAGACTATCTTTTCCTTTAGATCCACTCGCCCCAAGCAGATCTACCGTACTGGCCAACTTGTCACCTGCTCCTAGCATCGGCATGACGACCCCGATTAGAGGACCGATTGTTTCTAAGATAGAACCCCTGACTGAAGTTACAAATGAGACCTTGAGTAGACAGTTTCTCCAGCTAATTTAGGGTATAATTAGAGCATCAGGCATCACCCTTGAAGTTCTTATTTCTCAAACCCTAATTGTAAACGGGGTTAAGACTTTCTTAAAATCTTTTAGTGGAGCACCGACCGAGGCTAAGAGCTGGTTGTATGATACTGAGAGACGTATGGACCAGTTGGGTTTAGAGCCAGCTAAGAGATATTTGGGAGCAGTATCTATGTTGGACAGGAATGCCTACACTTGGTGGAAGTCTGTGGTGAGTAGTGTACCTCTAGAGAGGTTGACGTGAGACTTCTTCAAGGAGCATTTTAAGAGTCGTTTTCTAGGTGAACGATTCTTGAGATAGATGTGTTAAGTGTCTAAAAGTACTATTTTATTCACCATTTTTATTCATATTATTGCTAGACTTAGGCTCATATTAGTTGCAGTATTAGCCATTCATGCATGTTTGCATTGTTTCCTTGGTGGACAAGCTTGATTTCATATTTTGCTTAATTTTGTGGAAAAGGATACTACTTTGGTGTGTTTTTGTGTGTGTGCAGAATCACTTGCCAAAGCAAGGCTGGAACCAGTTGCCAGGGCAATGCATGAAGGAGATGCCGAGCTAGTTGCCAGGGCAATGCATGAAGGCCAGGGCAATTTTTGATAAGGGATAAGATGATATGGTAGTCGAAATTGATGACTAGATAAGCCCAAGATGACGTGGAGCAAAGTTAAATCCCAAAGGATTTTGATTTCCATGAAGAGGTTAAAGAGAAATTAAATCCCAAGAAGATAGGAGAAGTTCTAGAAGGAATTTAAATATAATAAAGAATTATATTATTTAAAGATATTTAATTCCAACTTAACTTCCTCCTCAAAAAAGACTTTGACCTAGCCCTATAAATTGAGGACCAAGCCGAAAACTCCATAGGGAGAGAAGAGAGAAATTTCGACAAGAGCAATGAGAGATTTCGACAAGGCTTCAACCATTCTTCATCTTTTTCTTTCTTGTTCAATTAGGTTTATGTTAGGAATTCTTTGTTTTGTGTTTCTTTGGAACCTAGCCATGAACTAAATCTATTTGGCCAAGGTTATTGTGTTTTGTGGTTATGAGAAACAATTGGATTTTGTTTAGGTAATAAGAGTTTGCACTTTCAATTCAAGGTTTACTCATTCTTGGTTTTTCTTTTTGTTTGCGAGTGAATTGGGAGAGGATCTCGTAACTTCATCTATTTATCTAATATCGGGAGAGTTAGATTCAAGAAACGAATGAGTATGGTCTTTATTCAATCTATTGATGGTAAAGATTAATCCGGCTTAGGAATAAGTTAAGGATTTCAACAGCTAAGAGGAGCGCAAGTTTGGTTGTTGTTCACCCTTGATTCACACAGGGATGTATTATCAAGGCATGCACAAATAGCTAGAGTTTCGACTTAGGGATAAGAAGGAACCATTGAAGAACGCTCCGCCAAACCTTGAAGTTGCTGCCCAACCGCCCAAACAGTTGCCCAGCCAGTCGCCCAGGCAACTGTCAATTAGTTGCCAAGGCAACCCCGTTGCGCAAGTTGCCACGGTAACTGAGTTGCCCTTGCACTCTTTTACCAAGACGATCCAATCGGCTATCACTCATCAACTCACGATAACCTGGCTTATTCTCTATCATTTGATTACATCTTCTTTTACTTTATTGCTTTCTAGTTTAGTTGTTAGTTAAACTCCTACAATTTTCTAGTTGTGTTCTTTTACTTTTTACAGTGCAAGAGATTAGATTCTTGAAGTGGCACCAATCCCTGTGGAGACGATATCATTTATACTATAACTTGCGACGTATACACTTGCACAATTGCGGAGCACTTATTACACGCAACAAATTTTTGGCACCGTTGCCGGGGATTGGCAATAGCAACTTTGTTTTTATTTTCTTGCACTTTTTATTTTTCTTGTTTAAGATTCAAAGGGTTAACAAACTTTGGTTTTGCATTGGTATATGACCAAGGCGAGACCGATTATACCAGAATATCCCTTTGATCCAGAAATCGAATGAACCTTGCAAAGACTCAGACAAAGGTTAAGAGTAGCAATGGCTAATGAAGACGGCAATATGAATCAGGATGTTCCAGTAAGAGGAGGAGTGATTCTTGCACGAAACAGAACTATTCGTGACTAACTTGAAGAAGATCTTGAAGGACTTAATCCAGGAGTTGTCACACCTGAAATTGAAGCCGACCACTTTGAGTTGAAACTGGTGATGTTCAATATGATCAACACAATTGGTCAATTTGGCGGCTCAGCAACTGAAGATGCACGACAACATCTTAAATCTTTCCTCGAGATTTGTAATTCATTCAAAATACAAGGAGTCACCCTCGATGTTTTACGACTAAGACTATTCCCCTATTCACTGAGGGATAGGGCGAAAGCATGGTTGAATAGTATTCCTGCCGGATCAATAGGATCTTGGACTGATCTTTATCGTGATTTCCTTGCTCGATTTAATCCTATAAATTTGACTGATAAGCTTCGTAACAAAATTACTTCTTTTCGACAGGCAGATGATGAATCCATGTACGAGGCTTGGGAGCAATATAGAGAACTTCTACACAAATGTTCCCTACACGGATTCCCAATGTGGATACAAGTAACAATGTTTTACAACGCTGTGAATACACCAACAAGGATGATGCTAGATGCCTCAGCAAACGACATACTCCTAGATAAGTCGCCGGAGGAAGCAATGCAAATTTTAAACAGGCTTGCCAAAAATGATTATCAATTCCCATCTGCTAGAAGATGAGGAGTTAGACACCAAGCCACAATACATGAACTGGGATCATCCGACTCAATTTTGGCACAATTGGCTGCTCTAACCAAGATGGTCCAGAACATGCAGAAACCAAACAACACACAGGAGGTCAAGGTAATGGATTCCTTTTGTGAGTTATGTGGTGGTAACCATGATTCTTTTGAATGTATACAGAATCCGAAATCCAGCTTTTATGTGGGGAATTACAACCAGAACAACAATGTGATGTCCAATACATACAATCTAGCTTGGAAAAAACACCCAAAATTTTCATGGAGTAATCCCAACAATGCTCTAAACCAAAACAATCAAAATGCACAAGCATCGAGATTCCAACAGAATATGCCACGATAATAGTTACCGTAGCAACAACCGACAACATCTAGTTCTTTAGAAAATTCTCTCAATGTTTTTATGTTGAAAACTGAATCTTATATGGCTGAGAATAGTAACTTCATAAAAAGAACTTATGCTTTTATTAACAGGACCGAAATGAGATTGCAAAACCAAGAGGCGGCAATCAAATCATTGGAAAATCAAGTCAGACAATTTGCTCAAAACCTGAATACTAGACCGCAAGGAGGTTTACCTAGCGATACTGAAGTCGCAAGAGGAACTAACCATGAGCAATGTAAGGCGATCACCACTAGAAGTGGCCAACAACTTAAAGAGGCTCAAGCTTGCTCATCAAACAAAACTCCACAAAAAGAATAAGACGAACTCAGCGGCAAAGCCTCAGATGCTGAACCAGGAATTACCACGGCAACCAGCGATAAACATGCCTCGGCAACCAACGATAAGGATGCCGCGTCAACCAACGATAGGCACACCACGGCAACCCCAGTTACAATGCTTCAGCAACTTCAATTACCTCGATAATGCCGTCAATCAAGTTCCAGACCAATGAAAAGATTGAAGATATCCGATTTCCACCACCATTCCCACGGAGGTTGAAGCGACAAAAGCAAGAATATCAATTCAAGAAGTTTCTGGATATCCTAAAACAAGTCCACATCAACTTGCCGTTGGTTGAGGCGATTGAACAAAAGCCGAGCTATGCCAAGTTTCTTAAAGACATTGTGTCCAACAGAGCAAGGCTATGAGAGTTTGAAATAGTTGCCGCAACAGAGGGATGCATGACCATGTTGCACAATCGCATGCCACCCAAGTTGAAGGATCCCAGAAGTTTCATAATACCCTGTTCCATTGGAAACCACTATGTCAGGAAAGCATTATGTAACCTTGGAGCAAGCATAAACTTGATGCCTAAATCGGTTTTCCAGAAACTAGGAATCAGAAGGCAAGACCTACAACAGTTATGCTACAACTAGCCGGCATATCCTATGTGCATCCAGAGGAAAAAATCGAAGACATACTGGTAAAAGTTGATAAATTTATTTTTCCCGCCGACTTTATTGTTTTGGATTGTAAAGCAGATGAGCATACACCTATCATTCTCGGGAGACTTTTCCTAGCAACAAGGAGAACATTGATCGATATTGAAAATGGAGAACTCACGATGAGGGTGAATGACCAGCAAGTTAAACTAAATGTGTTCCAAACACTAAGGCATGCCGATGATCCGGAAGAATGCCAACTTCTTCATGCCACGGCAGAGTTTGAAGAACCGATCGATAAGGAACAACAAGAAAAGGCAAATTGGTTAGTCAATCGACCAGGTACATACTTTGAACCACTGGATTACTTAGGTAAGGAAGGTAAACTCGAAAAGCCCTCCATTGAACAACCACTGATTCTTGAGTTAAAATAGTTGCGAGGGCAACTAAAATAGGCTTACTTAGGAACCGATAATACATTGCCTGTAATTATTTCCTCTAAGTTACAACCTGAGCAGGAAAAGAAGTTGATCAAAATGTTGATGCTACACAAGAAGGCAATAAGGTAGACAATTGCCGACTTGAAGGGAATTAGCCCGGTAGTGTGCATGCACAAGATTTTGTTGGAAGATGATCACAAACCTTCGATTGAGGCCCAGAGGAGACTGAATCATGCTATGAAAGGGGTTGTAATGAAAGAAATCATCAAGTGGCTTGACGCCAACATGATATACCCTATCTCTAATAGTACATGGGTAAGTCTAGTACAATGTGTACCAAAAAATGGAGGTATAACGGTGGTAAGTAATGAAAACAATGAACTCATTCCAACCAGGACTGTGACCAGTTGGAGGGTTTGTATGGATTATCGAAAGCTAAACAAAGCCACTAGGAAAGATCACTTCCCATTACCCTTTATTGATCAAATGCTTGACCGTCTTGCAGGTAAACCATTTTATTGTTTTCCTGATGGTTATTCAGGTTACAATCAAATTGCCATAGCACCAGAAGATCAAGAAAAGATAACCTTCACATGCCCATACGATACTTATGCTTTCCGAATGATGCTGTTCGAATTGTGTAATGCCCCAACGACCTTCCAAAGATGCATGATGGCACTCTTTTTAGACATGGTCGAAGACTTCCTTGAGATCTTCATGGATGATTTTTCCATTTTTGGTAATGACTTCGACAGTTGCATCGGCAATTTAGAGAAGGTGTTGACAAGATGTGAAGAAACCGATTTAGTCCTTAAGTAGATGAAGGAATAATGCTCGGCCACAAGATTTCATCCAGGGGAATTGAAGTAGACAAAGCCAAGGTGGACGTGATCGAGAGATTACCCCCACCAAGTTTGGTTAAAGGAATCCAAAGCTTTCTTGGACATGCAGGTTTTTACAGGAGGTTCATTCATAATTTTTCTAAAATTACTAAACCCTTGTGCAATTTGCTTGAACAGGATAAAGTCTTCAATTTTGATAATTCTTGTGCCCAAGCATTCGAAACCCTAAAGGAAAAGCTTACCTCGGCACCCATTGTCATTCCACCAGATTGGACGCTATCTTTTGAGCTCATGTATGATGCAAGTGATTTCGCGATAGGAGCAGTCCTAGGCCAACGCACTGGTAAGACCTTTCATGTGATATACTACGCTAGTAAAACTCTTAATAGTGCTCAAGTAAATTACACAACAACGGAGAAAGAGTTACTAGCCGTAGTTTTCCCATTTGACAAGTTCTGATCATATTTGATTGGTACAAAGGTAATTGTCCATACGGACCATTCGACAATTAAGTATATATTTGCTAAAAATGATGCCAAACCTCGTTTGATTCGTTGGATATTGCTTTTATAAGAGTTTGACATTGAAATTAAGGACATGAAAGGAACATAAAATCAAGTCAGTTATCACGCTTAGAACACAATAGGGAGGATGACACAGATTTAGAGATATGCGATGCATTCTCGGATGAGCAACTGTTAGTTTCCTCGGCAACCATGGACGCACATGCCTTGGCAACCCTTGACGCACATGCCTCGGCAACCCTTGACGCACACGCCTCGACAACTCCAGATGCGTATACCTCGTCAACCACTGATGTGTACGCCTTGGTAACCCCAGACGTGTATACCTCGGTAACCTTTGACGCACACGCCTCGACAACTCCAGATGCGTATGCCTCGGCAACCCTTGACGCGCATGCCTCGGCAACCCTTGACGCGCATGCCGCGGCAACTCTAGACGCACATGTCGCGGCAATCATAGAAGCAGTTGCCACAGCAACACATGCCTTGGCAATACCCTGGTACGCAGATTTAGTTAATTTCCTTGTTTGTGGTATTTTACCTTATGGCTTTACTCACCAAGGGAAGAAGCGGTTCTGTCATGATGCTAAGCATTACTTTTGGGACGAGCCTCTTTTGTTTAAACAATGTGCAGATCAGGTTATACGCCGATGTGTCCTTGAAGAGGAGCAACATAATGTACTTCGATAATGCCATTCTTCACCATATGGAGGACATTTTGGAGGAACACGTACCGCGGCCAAAGTTTTGTAATCCGATTTGTATTGGCCAACACTGTACAAAAATGCCCAAGAGTTTTACAAGCAATGTGATCGTTGCCAGATGACGGGCAATATCTCTAGATGACATGAGATGCCGCTCTAAAACATCATCGAGGTGGAATTGTTCGATGTATGGGGGATTGATTTTATGGGACCTTTCCCATCTTCATTCGGTAACCTCTACATTCTACTTGCCATTGACTACGTGTCTAAATGGGTTGAGGCAGCTGCAGTTCCCACCAACGATTCCAAGACCATGCAACGATTCTTGCAAAAAAATATATTTACACGGTTTGGGATGCCGAGAACAATTATCAGTGATGAAGGCAAGCACTTTAACAACAAACTTATTGCCAAGATGTTGCAACGCTTCGGCGTGTCACACAAAATTGCCATAGCATATCACCCACAAACCAATGAGCAAGCAGAAATTTCCAACCGAGAATTGAAGGGTATACTCGAGAAAGTTATAAACCCCTCTATGAAGGATTGGTCAGTAAGACTAGATGATGCACTTTGGGCATATCGCACTGCATTCAAAACACCCTTAGGTATGTCTCCCTTCCGACTTGTCTATGGAAAAACATGCCATCTACCGGTGGAAATTGAATACAAGGCATATTGGGCAATAAAGACCGTGAATATGGATTGGGAAAGTGCCGGGCAAAAGTATTTGTTGGACCTCAACGAGATAGAAGAATTATGTGCATACGCCTATAACAATGCACGAATCTACAAGGAGAAAACAAAGCAATGGCATGACAAGAAACTATTGCCGCGGCAATTCATGACAGGGCAACTAGTTATCTTATTCAATTATCGGCTAAAACATTTCCTGGGCAAACTGAAATCAAGATGGTCGGGACCATTCGAAGTTGTCAAACTGTTCTCCCATGGTGTCGTGATAATCAAGTCCATCACTGACGAACATGAATTCAAAGTTAACGGACAAAGATTGAAGCACTACAACGGTACCCATGTAGAACGTAACAAAGAAGTGGTCACCTTAGGAGATGCATAAGCATTCTCTCCTTTCGATATTTTTTTTTATTTTATTATTATTATTATTTAATTTTGGTTATTTTTTCTTTTTAGGATAGATTTATTTATTTTCTTTAAGATTAAGACTACATCTTTCTTTCATATTTATCTAATTGTTTTTAAATTTTAAGTTTAAGAATTTCTTTGCACATCTTTATTTATTTTATTTTATTAGTTTATCTTTAATTTTAATCCTTATTTTATTTGTTTTTGAATTGTAAGAAAAGAGTTCAAGATAAAGAGGAATTTGATTCAAGAAGGAAACTTCTTCAACAAGAAAATTAATGGGCTAAATCTAAGGCTTATATTAAGCCTTCAACTTACCCTAAATAAACCCTACATAGTCGGCCAAACACTTCCCCTTCCCCAAATCCCCTAGCCGTCACCTTCCCCCAAATCAAAACCCTTATTTTCTTTCTTTCCAATTAATCCCACCCACCATATTTACTACTTATCTTTTCTATTTAACCCATCACCCTTAACTTCCAAGAAACCTATTCATACTTTTCATCTTGCAACTCTTTAGTTTCTTTTGCTTTCTTTTCTTTGTTTTTACCAAACTCACAACCAAGATCATCCATGGCATCCAAAATTGAATTTTTGGTTCATCCAAGTTCCTCCAAAGAACCAAGATACAAGAAGTTTGCTACACCGGCGGTTCAAGAAAGATTTCACTCCAAGTTTGAAAGCCGGAAGATTTGCGAAGAACAAAGCTTTGAATAGTCTAACTCTCATCAAGATTTCGGCCTTGAACAATTCATCTTCGAAAGGATTGCACATCAAAAGTGGCAAATCTTTTGCCATTAATCGGAACCGGGTAACATCTCATGGGTAAGAGAATTTTATGCTCACTCACCTAACCCGGATAATCCTTATGTTTTTGTTCGTGACAAGGCTATACTCATAAGCCCCGAAAACATCAACACCTTTTATGGGCTCTATATTGAGAAAGACGAGCTTCAAGCCTTTGTTGATCAACTCACGCCCAAGTAACTCGACAAGATGCTTCAAGAACTCACTCTACCGGGAACTCATTGGAATGACGGTAAATACAAGGGCACGGTAAATCGCATTTGGCTTAAACTCGAGGCAAAATTATGGAATAAGTTTGTTAAAACTTCTTTAATGCCCACCACACACAATACTACCGTTGATACACTTCGTCTTTTGCTCATACATTCTATCTTGCATAATCGCATCATTAACATTGGAAAAATTATTTGTGATGAGATTTTTGTATGTAGCACAAAAGACAAGGGTTCTCTTTTCTTCCCTTGCTTAATTTCCAATTTTTGCAAGGAGATGCATGTCCCAAGTGAGCCCACTGATGAAAAGGCCATACCAAAGTCCGGTTGGAATCGAGCACAAATCCAAAAGCTAATAGGAGAGGCACCGGTAAAATCCCCAACGCCTTCAGTTGCCGCGACAACTCTTGCCACCTCGGCAACCCCTAATGCCCAAGCAACTGATGCCTGGGCAACTCGTCTAGCAACCCCAGGACAACTTGAAGCACTCTTACAACCGTTGGCGAACCGCCTTAGGCAAATTGAAGACCGGCAACTAATGTTCATGCGGTACATGAAGGATCACAACAATGCCATCACCCAAGTCATCCTGGAAAAGTACCCGAACAGCCGTGTGTTGTTCCCCATCTTTCTTGCTGAAATCCTTGCCACGACAACCAATGAAGCAGTTGCCACGATAACCGCAACAGATGATGCCACGACAACCTACACCGCGCCTGCCCAAGCAGTTGCCACGGTAACCAACACTGAAGATGTCACGGCAACCAAAGCTAAAGACGCCCCGGCAACCACTGCAAAAGCCAAAGGTAAAATACCTATGCCCGAATCAACTCGTACTGAATCATTGTCTGATTTTTTAGATTCGAACGAGTCTTCTAGTGCACCAACAAAGACCGCACCAATCGAATTCTCCAAGCCCAAGCGAAAAGCCAATGACATTAATGAAGAGGACGATGAGGACAAACCCCGTACGAGGATCAATTCCACCATCGGCGACAAGGAAGCAACCATCGCATTCAAGCAAAAGAATCAAGACACCGACCAAAAGGAAACTAATCATCCACGATGACGAACTCTCGGAGTAAGTCCTCATTTTTATTTTACTTTTCTTTATTTTTATTTTTCTTTGTTGCATGCATCCAAACGTACCCATGTTTAGTTGTATTCATCTTAAGTATTGTATTTAGGATACATAAATTGCTTGCCATGCCTTTAGTTGGAACAAAAATTGCCTAGATTTGATGAATATTCGATGATGACTTTGCCAATGTACTTAATTGATATAACTTTTTATTCTAGGATAAACATGGAAACACTTAGAATCGTACTATAATGCTAAACTTGATGAAACACTGTTTGGCTTGGTTGATTTAAGGAATTCTAGCGAACTTAGGTTGATAGTTAAAAAATTGGGGGATTAGAATAAAAATTGAATGAATGCTAGAGGTGCCTGAAATTGGCTCTAGTATGTGCTAAAAATTTGATCATTAGAGGCGCCCGAAATTGGCTCTAGTATGTGCTAAAATTGATCGATAGAGGTGTCCGAAACCGGCTCTAGTTAAAAAATGCTAAAAGAACCCAATGAAGTAATTTGAAAACCTCTTGTTTGCATAGAATCCGAAAAAACCTCTTGTTTGCATAGAATCTGAAAAACCAATAAAGTTAAGGATTTCAACGGCTAAGAGGAGCGCAAGATTGGTTGTTGTTCACCCTTGATTCACGCAGGGATATATTATCAAGGCATGCACAAATAGCTAGAGTTTTGACTTAGGGATAAGAAGAAACCATTGAAAAACGCTCCGCGGAACCTTGAAGTTGCTGCCTAGCCGCCCAAACAGTTGCCCAGCCAGTCGCCCAGGCAACCGTCGATTAGTTGCCAAGGCAACCCCGATGCGCAAGTTGCCACGGCAACTGAGTTGCCCTTGCACTCTTTTACCAAGATGATCCAATCGGCTATCATTCATCAACTCACGATAACCTGGCCTATCCTCTCTCATTTGATTACATCTTCTTTTACTTTATTGGTTTCTAGTTTAGTTGTTAGTTAAACTCCTACAATTTTCTACTTGCGTTCTTTTACTTTTTACAGTGCAAGAGATTAGATTCTTGAAGTGGCACCAATCCCTGTGGAGACGATATATTTTATACTATAACTTGCGACATGTACACTTGCACAATTGCGGAGCACTTATTACGTGCAACAAGAGGTGCCATGCATTTAAGGACTTGGTGCAGGGTTCTATGACTGTGGCCGAGTATGAGTTGCAGTTTTTGGATTTGCTGAGATATGGTACTGGGTTGGTATCTACTGAAAATGACCAATATAATAAGTTTTTAGAGGGCCTTCATATCAGGATACGTGATCAAGTGGCCACACATCATGATGAGGTGTTTGAGAAGCTGGTAAACCGGGCCAAGTCTGCAGAAGAGATAAAGATTTTAGCAGCTAGCCAGAGTAGTGGTAATAGAGAAGAGGTAGAGACAGGGATCGAGGGCGAGACTGAGACCGAGATCGATCTAGGATATTATATGGCCAGGGAGAGTCTCGTGCATGCCCTGATAAGAGGGCTCGTACTACAGAATATCAGAGGGGAGGTTCGAGTTATAGACCTACAATACCTCAGGGTCCAGCTGTAACTCGGGGTGGTTCATCAAGGTTCTCTCCTATACTTGTATGTGAGTATTATGGTAAATTACACTGAGGAGAATATAAAAAGCAATCAGGTACTTGTTTCTGATATAGATCTACTGAATATTTTCAGAAAGAGTGTTCGCACCCACCTTCTACAGATAGAGTATCGACTCAGACCCCTACTCGTTTTTAGACTCTGACCCATTCGTAGGCATCTATTCAGACATCGATTATAAGTAATTATCAGGGTAGAGGTTTAAGATTTACTGTTATATCTAATAGTCGGGGGTAAACCCATCAGAGTAGGAGACCGGTTATGACCGAGACCAGACATCATGCACTTATTTATGCCATCAGACAACTTGATGATAGAGATAAGCCAGATGTCATTGTAGGTACATTTACTATATATTATGTTTTATATTTTGTATTGCTCGACAACAGCTTTACCCATTCATATGTATCGAGATATGTGTCCCAAGACCTCTAAATTCTAATTGAGATCACCGAGGATGTAGTTACCATTATGAGCCCAATGGGTCAATCAGTTATCATGGATAGGATTTTTAGACGATATCCTCTCGAGGTCCAAGGGGTAAGCTTTTCTGCTTACCTGATAGAGCTACCGTTAGAAGAGTTTGATTTGATCCTTGGTATGGATTGGTTGACCGAACATCGAGATAATCTTGATTGTGAGTCCAAAGGGGTAACTTTGAAGACTTCTGATGATCGGATAATTATTTTAATCAATGAGAAGTGTGGGTATCTGTCGAATGTAGTATCTGCCTTGACTGTCGATAAAATGATCCGAAATGGGTATGAGACCTTTATTACTTGCATTCTGAATACCAAGGGCTTCTTATCAAAGATTGAGAAAATTCTTACAATAAAAGAGTTTCCTAATGTATTTCCTGAGGAGTTACCTAGACTGCCACCGAACAGAGACGTAGAGCTCGAGATTGAGACTTGTCCAAGATCTACGCCAGTTTCTATGAATCCCTATCGTGTGGCTCCTAAAGAGCTTAAGGAGTTGAAGATCCAATTGCAAGAGCTCCTTGATCGAGGCTTTATCCGACCAAGCTTTTCACCTTGGGGAGCTCCAGTTCTGTTCATTAAAAATAAAGATGGATCTCTCAGGCTGTGTATTGATTATCGAAAGTTGAATAAGCTGACAGTCAAGCATAAATACCCTATACCAAGAACCGATAACTTGTTCAATCAATTTCAGGGAGCCTCTATTTTCTCAAAGATTGATCTACGATCTGACTATTACTAGTTAAAGATTAAGGGGTCCGATGTTACAAAGACGACCATTCATACCAGTTATAGGCAGTACGAGTTTTTAGTGACGCCTTTCGGATTGACTAATACCCTTGTTGTCTTTATGGATATGATGAATTGTGTATTTTTGCCCTACTTAGATCAGTTTGTGGTGATTTTTATTGATGACATTCTGGTTTACTCTTGGTTTGAGGTTGAACATGTTGAGCATCTGAGAATTGTTCTGCAAACTCTCAGAGAGCATCGTTTGTATGCTAAGTTGAGAAAATATGAATTCTAGCTTAGTGAAGTGACTTTCCTCGAGCATGTGGCATCGACTCTAGGTATTCAGGTTGATCTAGGCAAGATTAAGGCCATTGTGAGCTGGAAACAACCCAAGAATATTTTTAAAATCTATAGTTTCTTGGGTTTAGCTAGGTACTACAGACTATTTGTTAAGGGTTTTTTCATCATTTTTGCCCCTCTAACGAAGATGTTGAGGAAGAATGTTCCATTTATCTGTACTGATGCTCAGCGAGAGAGTTTTGAGAAATTGAAGACAATTTTGACACAAGCTCTAATTTTGACCCAGCTTGAGTCTGAGAAGGATTTCACAGTTTACAATGATGTTTCATATTCTAGACTATGATATGTTTTAATGTAAGATAGGAAGGTGATCTCTTATGTGTCATGCCAGTTGAGACCGCACGAGTGTAACTATCCTACTCATGATCTGAAGTTGGCTGTTGTGGTTTTTGCCTTAAAAATTTAGAGACACTATCTCTACGGAGAAAAATGTTATATATATATATATATATATATATATACAAATCACAAGAGCCTGAAGTATCTTTTTACACAAAAAGAGTTTAATCTGAGACAACGTCGTTGGCTCGAGCTTTTTAAAGATTACGATTGTGAGATTGAGTATCACCCAGGGAAGGCCAACATTGTTGCTGATGCTTTAAGCCGAAAGACTATTTCTGATTTGAGGTCGTTATTCGCCAGGATGAATATATATGATGATAACAGTTTGTTGGCTGAGGAAATTAAGGCTAAACAACTTTTGGATAGTTTCTTACTTTTTCTCATACAGTAGGTTGAGCTGGGATCCACATCTATTTATACCTTTGATCAGGATAGGGTTCTATATTTTAAGGGTCGTTATTGTGTGCCTAACGATGCCGAGTTGAAACGAGCCATTCTCTATAAGGCTCATAGTAGCCCATAGATTATGCATCCCGGTGGGGATAAAATGTACCAAAATTTGAGGTAGAGGTACCGTTGGGTTGGCATGAAGAAAGATATTTCAGATTATGTGGCTAAATGTCTTACTTGTCAACAGGCTAAGGCAAAACATCAGCATCCTTCTGGTCTCTTGCAGCATATTAGGATTTCTGAGTGGAAATAAGAACGGAGCACAATGGACTTTGTTACCGGTTTACCTCTGAATCCTTCTAAAAATAATTTTATTTGGGTTATTGTGGATTGACTTACAAAGATAGTTTATTTTATTCCTGTTCGAGTTACTTATTCTCTGGAGAAGCTAGCTAGGTTGTATATTTCTGATATTGTCGGGCTTTATGGTGTGCCTTTGTCTATCATTTCTGATCGAGATTTGAGATTCACCTTTCGGTTTTTGAAAGCCCTTTAGGAGGCCATGGGCACACGTCTGAATTTTAGTACGTCCTTTCATCCTCAGACTGATGGTCAATTAGAGAGAGTAATTTAAATTCTTGAAGATATGTTACGGAGAAATGTGATCGACTTTCATGGTAGTTGGGAGGATTTCTTGCCCTTGGCAGAGTTTGCATATAATAATAGTTACCAAGCTAACTATCGTATAGCACCGTACAAGGCGTTGTATGGCTGCAAATGTCTTACTCCTATCTGCTGGATAAAGTTGTATAATAGAAAGACTTTGGGTCTTGAGTTGGTTCGAGAGACTGAGGAGACCGTCAGATTGATTCGTGATCACTTGAAATAGGCTTTTGATAGACAAAAGTCTTATGCTGATCGAAGGAGAAAAGATATCGAGTTTGAGGTTGGTGATCATGTCTTTTTAAAAGTATCTCTGTGGAAGAAGTTATGAGATTTGGGCATAAAGACAAGCTAAGCCCGAGATTTATCGGGTCATACTGTATTTTGAAAAGAGTTTGGCCTGTTGCTTATCAGCTCGAGTTGCCTCCCCAGCTTAGCCATTTTTTATGATGTATTTCATGTATCTATGTTGAGGCAGTACTATCCGAATCTGAGTCACGTTATTCAGGTTTAAGACGTTGAGCTGAGGCCAGACTTATCGTATGAGGAAGAGCTTGTGCAAATTTTGGATTTGATGATAGAGTTCTGAGAAACAAAATCATCCCTATGGTTAAGGTTCAGTAGAGTAACCGTAGTCTTGCAGAGGTCACTTGTGAGACTGTGGAATCTATGAGAGAGCAGTTCCCACATCTGTTCAACCCAGGTAAATTTTAAGGACGAAATTTCTTTTTAGGGGGAGAGTTATAACACCTGCATAAAAAAATAAAATGAATGATGAATGAAAATAAAGAAAAGAAGGGGAATTGCAGTCAATAGGGTTTGAACCCGTGACCTTGGCTACATAAGTAAGGGAGGTAACCATTTGAGCCGAAGCTCGTTTATGATATGTGATTACCGTAATTAAATGTTATCCTTATTCTTGTTCGGTTATAATAAAAAGTATAAAACTAAATTGGAGACATTTTATCTCCCATTTTATTCAAACCGTTTTATCTAGAAACCCCCCAAATATCTCTTACCTAACCTTAATCGACCACCGTCCGATTTACCACACTGTCGAGCCTTGAGCAAAACCCCTTCAACCACACGCCAGTCTGCTACGCTATTCGCCGAGAAATCGTGTTTGAAGGTTTGTCGAACCTAGGTATTTTTGTCATAATTTTTGGTATTTTTTGATCGATCTCGCCGTCTATTGGAGACGCCAGTGGTACCACAACCTTCCCTACGTTGAGACGGTCTAAACCTAATTGTTTTATCATTCAACCGTTGACGTCCGAGCCTTCGCCAGCGTTTAAACATTTTGGTAAGTTTGGTAAGTTTTGGGTTGTTTTCCAACGAGTTTAGCATGATTTTGGAATTTTAAAGTGTTGTGGGTGTGAGATCCGACTGAAAATTGCATTTTGGGTAGTGTAAGGCCGCACATGAGCCCCACGCGTCGGCCGGTGCAATTTCCTGCTGCCGTGACCAGTTTTACCTGTAAACTGGTCTGGTTCAACCCGATCCAACCCAGTTCAACCCGATATAACCTGGTTCAATTTGATTTGACCCAGTCTAGCCCAAACCCAATTGGAACTCGACCTGTTCAACCCGACTGAGTTAACTTGTCCGAATTAACCTGTCCGAGTTGACTCATCTGAGTCAACCCATCCGATTCAACTCATCTGAGTTAACTCAGTTGACTTTGACCGTTGACATTGACTGATGATGTCATATTGACGTTAGCATTTACTTTGACTTTGACCAAAAAGTCAAAATTTTTGAAAACTCCTATTTTACGTTTTCGACTCCCTAAGTCCGTTTTTGAAGCCCGTTTCATGAAATTCTAATCTGAAAGCATCCAAAATTGACCTTAAACTCGATCGTGCTTACGCCCTAAACTGATAAAAATCTTTGTTGGTTGAGGTACTCACGGATCTCCCGATCGTGCTTACGCCCAGCCTAGCTCGTCTCAATCTGCTCATCCTCGTGAACCCATAGTGACTCGTATGGATTTAAATACACAATTAGTAGTTCTAGTGGAAATATGATTCTTGTAGTAATCTTGATCTTTTTATCGATCTAGGTTCCAGCACTGCAGCTGAGCGTGGTTTCAGTGCCCAGCAGAATATCCGATCTACCTGACCTTTTTGAGGTGTGTTCCTTGTGTGTTATACAATTGTTTTACATGATATTTAAATATTTTATAAAATGTTCTATACAATATTTTATAAACTGATCATCTGCACATGACTGATATGGTAATTTAGCATAAATGAAACTCGTCTTTGAATTTAAAGCATGATTGTATTGTAAGTTTGATGCATGCCCTAATACCTGATATGATAAGTATGCTTTATGGTTACTGCTATTGGATCATGAATATGTTTATTAATTACTGCATATTATAAGATTGCTTGTACTGAATTAATGGGGTACTTGGGGTTATGATATAAAGTTATAAAGGTTCAGCCCTGATCCGGCCGGTAATTCCGCCCGTATAAGGTTCTTATGCTTTAACTAGGGTAATTTCGCCCGTATTCGGTTTCGATGCTTCGACTAGGGTAATTTCGCCCGAACCTAAGGTGTTCTCTTAGGATGGTACCCAAGCCCAATAGGCTCGGGTTAATGCCTATATATATGTACGATACTGTTCTGGGGAACTGTATCCTGGAGTACAGATGAAGGGTTGAAAGACTTATAGGAAAAACTTTGACTGCTCTTGTAATATGATTTACTGAAATGATTCATGTCTGTCTAAATTAAATATAATGTTTTTATGCACTGTTGGAACACACTGAGCTCCGTAGCTCACACCCCAAATCTTTTCCCCTTTCAGATACTTTTGGATAGGCTTTCCAGACTTGGCACTTGGAGGATCTACACATTCAGCTCATACTTTTTGATGTAATGTTTTTATCTTCCAAACTGTCTTATTGGGTGACATGGGCCTATATTTTGTTACAATATACTTTTAATATTGTCCGTTAATGGTTTTATGGCGTAATCATATTTTGTTGAAGATTTTATTGATTACATTAACTTATTTATGCATGAGATCACTTTATTACTTGGTTTGGCCTTTAAACTTTCAAATAATTTTATGATTAAAATTTTAGTAAGGAATGTGACCTCCCAAAGTTGAACTTTACGCACAGACCGGTCTAGGGGTTACAAGATGTCTATTTACTTCATTTATTTTGAACTATATTAAGATTTTGGACTATCTAAATCAGTCAATCACGAAGACTTTTGATACATAGGGAGGCACATATGCAAAAGTCTGAGACATTGAACATCTAAAAGTCACAATTCATAAAAATAAGTACAGCAAAAACAAAGATACCGATTGTCAAAATTTTAAAATTTTATGCAATTGTTTTAACGGTCATATCTATAAACATAGAAAAAAATTAATATCAAATGTGGACTTTACTTTATTTCAAGTCATTCAACTACAAATTGGACTTGCAAGGACATCAATTAAGATTTAATTAAAAATATATAAGAGTGATACGAGTTTAGGTAGATTCTAGATGTTTAGTTTAATTTACGAGTCTTTGTTAAGAGATTTAGAAAAGCTAGAATCAAATATATTATAATCCTAAAAAAAATCAAACTTGTTATTTTTATATTGTAATCTTAGTTTAGCTAAAAATTATTGCTTTATTTTGTTGTTAGTTTAACTATTCATATTTTGTATTAAAGTTGCTTAACACAAGTTGATAAATTAAGGTAGAAGAGAAATTATCTATTTTTTGTCTTTATTTATGTCTCACACTAAAAAAATTAAGTTTATGGTTTAGTATTAAGGTTTAGAGTCAAGATTTAATATTAAGGGTTAGGGAATTAGTAGTATGATATATTTTTAGGACTTAAAATTTAGGGTTTAAGATTTAGAATTTAGAGTTAGAGTTTAAAATCTAATTTTTAATGTTGGGCATAGAAAAATGCACCGAAAAGGGACATAGGATTTTTGTTCATAAAGGTGATGTCGGAAAACTATTTTTTATATCAAAATTCATAAACTCCACTTACGAAAAAATGAAATAATTTCTCAAATTTTAAGGTTTAGAATTTAAAATTCAAGGTTAGAGTTTAAAATCTAATTTTTAATGTTGGACATAGAAATGTGCACCGAAAATGGACATTGAATTTTTGTTCATAAAGGTGATGTCGGAAAATTATTTTTTATATCAAAATTCATAAACTCATCTTACAAAAAAATGAAACAATTTCTCAAATATTATTAACTTTAATTTATTTTAATATTGATGTTAATATTATCAAAGTTCTATAGTATGAATAAAAGTGGTTGTTTTTGTTATAATTGAAATTGAGTTTGTGGAATATTATTATCCAAATATATTACTAACTGTTTTTTTGGTTAAAAAAAATATATTACTAACTTTTCTTTAAAAAAATCTTCAAAAAATTATATTACTAACTTAACAACCTTAATAATAAATCAACTTTACAATATTAGACATGCTGTAATTACACAATACAAAACAAAATAAAAAATAATTAAAAGATAAAAGATGAAATTTAAATTATTAATTATTAATTTAGTGAAGTGTCTTAAGCATAATTATAACGCGACTAAAAATACCATTCTATAAAATACACTATCGTTACATCATATATATATATATATATATATATATAAAATCTGTTTACATAGTATAAAAGTTTTAAGTTTTACACGTTTTTGAATCGTTGAATGTGTAAAATTGATGGATGGAACTAATTCTTCTTTTTTTCAAGTGATAATCTTTATATATCTTACTATTAATCTCAGCTATCCATTTCACCTATCCAACGATCTAAAAAAGTGTAAAACTTAAAAACTCTTACCGCTATGTAAACGTATCATATCTCTCTCACACACACATATATATGATCCATAAAAGTGTAAAACTTTCAAGTTTTACATAGTGTAAGACGATCTATCTCATATATATATATATATATATATGTATATGTATATATATATAAGTGCACGTTGAGCTACAGCAGAAAAGGATCAAGAGCAAACTCTACAACTGATGTGAGCTCATCCCAATTTGCGTGAGTGAAGAAATCGTTTCCTTGATTTGCAAAGCTTGAAGATGGTGCAAACAATGGAGTTTGAGCTACGCTATTCAATTGATCAGCTGCTATATTCCAATATAACTGGCTTCTTCCATTAATTTCCTCAACACCGTGCTTCTCATTGTCGTGGTCGTTATCATAATTTGGAATATTTGGAGCACCAAAACTTATGTATTTTTCATCACCATTCCTGGATTCAAAACTACATTTTGGAGAGCTTCTTTTGTTTGTCATTGAACTGCGTTTACCTGCAAGCTCTCTCCAATCTTGTGTGTACTTCCTATGTGACGCTTTCCTCTCGAAAATTCGACATACGGTCCATACCTCCTGCATTATATATATATATATATATACACACGTTTATGTCATGTCATATCATGTTCATATCGTATAATTATAACGAATGATAATTGTATTAATCAACTGAGTTTCGAATATTAAGCTTAGGGCTTCTTGGATAGCATTGTCACCATGATTGCAAGGGAGGCGGAACTCATGCATCATCCAATCCGTTTTGGTTCCTTTGCCTGCACTTCCACGATAGTAAACTAATGTTTTCTTTAACCCAATGAATTGGTTGCCGTCAGCTCCATGTGAATAAACAGGTCTATCGATTCCGGTTGCTTTCCAGAACCCGGATCGAGTAACCCGATTCGGTCTAATGCTGTTTCGATACTTTCTTCCTCGTTTGCAGAAGAAATATGAGTCATTTTCGCCTTCACTGTCGGATCCTGCATGATAAACAAAAGTATGAAGAATGGATTTGGACCAAGTAAGATCAAGCATCTAAATTTCCTTTCCCTTCAAGAAAATAAAAATTAGGTTATCCAAACTTTAAAACTTGTATAAAACATTGATGGACATGCATACTAAGTACAGACAAATTTGAAAGAAGATAGTACTAATGAAATCATTACTTGGAAGGTCCCAAGGATCGAATTTGTAGATATCCACTTGCTTGATGAGTTGGAGTTTGATCGGTTTGTTTTCGACCTTTCGTCGAAGATAAAATCGAACAAGTTCTTCGTCGGTCGGATGGAATCGAAATCCAGGAAGTGGAACATCTTCTTCCTCCATCTTTGCTTTAGCTCTTCTTTATTACTATTATTTCCCCCGTTGTTTGCAGTAAATGGAAGGAAGATTATACTGGGAATTTAGGAAAAAGTCAAGTCAATGCTGTTGACTCTTTGATTAACAAGCATCTAATTAGCTAATTAGAAGGAGTCTTTTGACCGACAATTAGTTGATTTACTGGGATAAGGTGTTAGACAAGATTAGAAGTTCGAATCTTAACGTCGTAAAACAAGATCAGAAGTTCGAATCCTAACGTCGTAAATAGAGAAAATTATGTGAAATAATCGACATATAATGAGTCTCTACAAAATCTGATTCGAATTAGTTGATTAATGTGTCAGATACTTATGGTTAATACCAAAAAAATCTTTTGATGCTTTAATAAATAGAGTGGGTTAACCAATAGCTTAAGCTTTTATATTTTAACGACGTTAATGGTTTCTTTTATGGGTTACCATATCCATCAACTAGTGATTAGTGAATTATGAAGTTGAATATATATAATTATTTATTTAATTTCTGTAAGTTCTAGAAATTAGATCTGTCAAGGTTTATGATAAGCTTTACATTTTCTCGTGTTAGTTGAATATATATAATCATTTATTTATTAGTGAATTATTTATTTTGTATTCTAAGAATAAATAAGTTAATTTGAAGAAAATATGTCAATAAAATAATTAGTTAATGGTTTGAGTCCCATTCTATTTAAATTACATGTGAATTCTCCTTCTACCTTTGTACGAGCTATTTCTAAATTTATTTTGTTCAAGTCTAAATTATTTTGATTTTCATTCTAATCATGCATAATAATATTTTAATAGTTTAAAGGTGATTACAAATTAGTATCTGTCCATACATATTCTTAATCCTTTGATAATGTGCATACACCTTGTAGACGAAGCGATTTGAACCTGTATCTCCTAGGATAAATATCATCTGCTTTTTTTCTGGGACCCTTGTTGGGTTCAATTATGCATAATAATATTTGAATCTAGTTATAGTTATCGAATTGTATTAATTGTATTTCTACCTCCTTTAAATGTACATTTTAATCATTTTTAATTTTTAAATGAATAATAAATTTATATTTTTAATGAGGCACTGATAAAAAAATCATATTTCAAACCAAATTGGACCGAAAATGAGCAAGTCTGAAAAAAAATATTTGGGCTGTGATCCGGCCCGACAATAGAATTGTCAAGCTATATCGTATTTGTCACTATGTTTTTATGTTTATTAAATTTAATTCATTTGTAAATTAAAAAAAAACTTTGATACCTGAATGGTTAGGGGTAAGCATTTGATCGAGTTAGTCGAGCTGACGAGTCCTATTTACAAATTAAAATCTTTTTTTTAGTTGAGTTAAGTGGAATTTATGAAATTCAAATAGAGTCGAGTTGTTTAATTTATGTTCAAATTTTATTGTAAAATATTTATAATATTATGATACTAATTGGTTACAATTTAAATAATTTTATATTTTTATATACAATATACATATATATTTTTTCATATTTTTTATATGTAATATACATATATCAAACAAAGTGGAGGGAATTGACTCAAACTTGAAAATCAATCCACTCATTACTAAAAATTTTGAGTTATCCGAAGTCTCATTTTATAACTATTCGAGTTGGAAAATTTGGTTTTTCAAGTCTAGTTTTGCTCACCCTACGACATGTGTAAACTAAAGTTTATACAAATTTGTTAAACTTAGGGCTTAAATATTTAGAATTTAGGGCTTTAACTTGTAGGATTTATAATTTATGAGTTTAAGTTATATGATTTAAAATTTAAGATTTAGTATTATAATTTAGGGTTTAGAGTTTATATTGTATAATTTTTTTGAATAATATGCCAGTGAATTTATTTGAAAATAATATAGAGAAAATTTCAAACAAAATGAAAATGTAGCAGAAAAATAAAAAATAAAGGGAAACTAAAACAAACTAGAGAACGAAACATCGTACCAACAAAACACGTCTATTGAGTTGCAACGACAAATCCGATTAGGCAAACAAAACGCATTGTCTCTATCCATCTATACATTTAAGGATCGAAGTAGTAGTTGTAAGCAAAACCAATAATCTTGCATGATGCTTTGTAAAACATATTCGATTCGACAAGCAAACCACAAAAGGGATTAAACTACTAAATAGTCATTGATGACCACAAATTAGAGCTAAGTGTCGAGAGAAAACCGTCCATGAACGTAGAGCTACCATGAAGGTAGACGAAAACGTGTCATAAGGTAGAAACGTGTCACAAGACATAAAAAATGTGCCACGAGATAAAAAAATATCATAAATGCATATAAAAACGAGAAGAAAACCAAAACATAGGAAAAAAAAGTTTTGAATATAAGAAATCAAGTGAAAAGAATATTGGTGGTTGACGATCAACACTAAAATTAGTATCGTTATCGACTAACTAATAACAGAAAAAAAAAAAAAAGAAAAGAGGGAAAAAAAGAGAAAATCCTAAAAACATAAACTTTAGTAAATTACCATCCTTTCATGTCCCGATTTATTAGATTTAGTGTTTTTCGTTAAAAAACGTGTCAACCAGTAATTACATAGGAGATAGCTTCCAAGAAAAATAAACTTTGCATAAGAGATGAGCGTTCGTTGGTACTGAGTAGTGACATCCAAAAGTAATTATTTAGTAAGATAATATTTTTATTAAATAGAGATGTTACATTTTCGATTAATGTAAGAATATTGATTCATACAAAATACGATAATATTAGTTCTTTTGACTATTAGATTAATTAGTGAATTTTTATTAAAATAATATTTTAGTTGTTCTCTCCTTTATTCTTTTTGTTTCTCCCATATTTTTTATATTTTTTCATTGTTAACGATGATATTAATCTTGTGAACTTGTTACATGTTTTTTATATGTTCTTGTGACATTTTTCTTTTCTCATGGATAAATTTAATGCATCTCTCCTTACAGTTTTTGTTTGCTTTAACTCTCAGGTTAAATATTGATAGACATTTTAAATCACTGAAGATAGGACCCGATTAAGATGTGGTAATGTTAGTTAATCAACGAGCCATTTTGTTATATATTTCATTTATCGGAGTTGTTTGGTTGAGTTTTTAACATTTTCTTGTTTGATCATATTTTTATATTTAAGTGATTGGTTTTAAAGGAAATATCTCAATTGGTCTATTCTTATTTTGTAGGCTATTCTTAAAATTTTAAAATATTCTCTTTATTCAATAAATTTGACGATTATTATTTGCTTAAAAAATTATTGATAGAGTTATAATTTATTAAATACAGTTGTTGTTACATCAATATAGAGGAATTGAATTTAAGTGCGCCCAATTATGAGATTATTTAAAATTCTAGTTTGATTTAAAAAATTAATTGTACCAAGAAAATACTACCGTTTTTTTATTAATCAGTGAACAATATTACAATTATAAGTCTTGAAAGAATATATATTGATGCTATAAGTTGCTTTCTTTTGTATATGAATTTCCCAGTTCTCATACGGCACGAAGAAAGATAAGACAATATGATAAGAATTATTTTATTTATTATTAATGTTGATAAGAATTCTAGAATTATAAAGGCATAATGTGAAAAAATACCCTAACGTTTGGCTGAATTATCATTTTGGCCCTTTTTTTGAAGCAATTTAGCCTTCAACATTTCATTTTTTGTCAAAATGGTTCATATGCGGATGAAAACTATTAGTCAACAAACAGTAAATGACTTGAAATGATATGACAAACCTACATGGCAGTGCACGTCGCTATAGCAGTGTCATATAGGCAAATATGCTAACTTTACAGAATGACACATCAATCAAAAAATAATTTTACAAAATTATATAAAATATAAAATATAAAATATTTTTTTCTTCTGGCGTGTCATTCAGCCAAGTTTTTTCAAGTTATTTTTCGCCAGTTAACTAACAATTTTCATCCGTAGAGGGACTATTTTGACAAAAAAATGACACGTTGAGGGTTAAATTGCTTCAAAAAAGAGAATAGGGGCCAAAGTGACAATTCAGTCAAACGTTGAGGGCATTTTTTTAGCATTATGCCAATTATAAATCATCTGAACATGTGATTTTGAATTTGAATTATAAGTTGAGGTTTGAACAAAATTCAAAGTCTACATTATATCTAATTTAGAACTTTTTATATGAGTTATTTTTTTATATATTGTGCAAACACATCATACAAATCTATATATTTATTATATAAAAACTAAAATCTAAAACCTAAACTCTATTCATAAACCATACAAACTAAATCTTTAGCCTCTAAATTTTAAATAAACTCCTAAAATGAATATAAATACACATATATAATTTTTTTACACCGTAAATGTTATATGTGATTTTATTCTTGAAATTTGTATTGCATAGTGACATATATATAGGCCTCATTTGGCAATTAGCGGATAGCAGATTACATTAGTTCATAGCTGATTTGACTAGCGAATTGTATTAGCTAATTGTATAAAAGTGTTTGATAAAATTAACTGATAGCTGATAGTTGTTTGATTATTTAAACAAGCAAAATGATATATAAGATAATGATTATATCTAATACTTGTTTGAATAATTTATTAGTTATCAATATTTTGTATCTATTAATATTAATTAGATTATAAAAAATATTTTTTAAATATAACATTACTAAGCATTTTTGAATGATCTATATATTAATTTATTATTTATATAATTATTTTAATACAATTTGATTAATTATTAAATTTAAATACAAATATAAATGTGTGAGAATAAAAAGAAAAAACAAAAAGTATTAGTTTACAAATGTCACAATGTAAATACGTGAGAGTGAAGAATTAAAATAGAAAATGTTAAATTTAGATTATTTGGAGATTTTTTATAATTGTTAAGGATAAAATGGTCTTTATAACTCTAATGTCAAAACCTCTAATTTCAAAAAGCTCCTATTAGCAGCTTTTTTAAAATTAGAGATTTCACCCCAATCCGCTATTCAAATTCGTTATTCACCAAATATCTAAATTAGCAGATTTGACCGGTCAAACCTCTAATTTTAGCTTAAACCTCTAAATTTTGCTCAAACTGCTGTTTACCAAACATGTCCATAATATTTAAAGAAAACCTTTCCCCCAAAAAAAGCAAAGAAGAAAATGAAAAGGCATAATTTGGCATTTGGACCTCCAATTTTAAGCCATTCATTTAATTTCAGCTTTGGGACATTCTATCTTGAAAGGTCGCTTTCGAGATTATAATGATCTGTTTTATTCCACTCGGACAGGGTCCTCTATAATCTTTGACCTTGGTTGGCCCAACAAAAATCAATAATTACTATGCTAATTTATTAAAAGGAGCCTTAATCTAGTATACATTGCTCAACTAAATCCTTGTTTTCTTTTCCTTGTAGTTAAATTTTAATGTAGATCTCTAATTATATGATTGAAATTATTTTAACCATCAAAATAGTAAAAATCCCGCTGTTAAATATTGACAAATTGTTATTGCAAATGATAATGATAATAATGAAATGTAAACATTAGCTATAGATAAATGGTTAAGATGCAATACAATACCAACTAAGGTAAATTGGAGATTGTTAAAGACAAGTTGTAATATAGCACCCCTACCTGGTTACATGAGCAGGAGATGTCACATTCTTGAGTCGGAGCAAAATCAGGACTAAATTGAAACTTTTCCAAACTTCATAACACATTTAGAACATGCAAGGTAATAGAGGTAGTATTCAATTAAGTTAATTTTAACCGCCAAGGATTTTTTTACAAAAGTATGAAAGTTTTGGGCCAAATTATAATTTTGGAAAATACTTGAGGTATTGATACCACCTACTAAAATTAAGTCAATGTGTCAATAATCAGTTGGTCTAGTAGCAGTGACAGATTTAGAAATATTTTTGAAGGTGAGCACAAGTGATAAAAATTAAAAAAATGTAAGGACTAGTTCATAAAAATTACAAAAATTAAAGCCAAATGTGTAAAATTTAAAAAAAAATCAGGGTGGGCACAAATCCACCCAACCTAACGTATAGATCGCCATTGTCTAGCGGGATACGACATTAAATCCTTAAGTAAGGTGAAAGATTCAAATTATGTCAATAAAACTTACACAAATCATGTCAATCTTTCATACAAGTCACATGACCATAAACATGATTTTTTTACTATATTTAAAAACACTTAAAACATATATATAAATTAAGCACTTATTTTATAATAAGTCAAAATATAAATAAATCTACCGTCCAACAAAAGAGGGAGGGCGCCGGCAAGTCAAGTCTTTGCTACAAATATTCTATAGGCGTCTCATCTAACTTCAACAAGTATACATACACAATTCTTTGAATTCCCTTAGATATGGGAACTTTACTTGGCCTTATATTAGCTATGTTTTATTATTATATTAATACCCTCTTAAGGTCAAATATGGTGCACTGTTCTTCTAGAAAATAAAAATCATTTTCGTTCCCATTCCCATTTTGTAAACACATACTAATTTTGTAATTTACAATAGAAAAAAAAATATGAACCAAAATAGATTTCATTTCGATTTTACTTTTCTGTCACGATAAACTTATTACATTATGATTTTTAGTGGTCACAATATTACTTTAATGTATTCGTTATGATAAAATCAAATTAGAAAGCTAATCTTAAACATTTTCACCTTCTTTTTCAAAACCAAGCATGCATAATTCTTAAGTTTGCAAAAAAGACTTGCTCCACCTTCGCTTCTTATGTGAAATTGGAGGATGAAAGACGAAAACAAGGACAAATTGACTTCTTAAAAGAGGGCCATTTTTGAACAAAAGAAACATTAATTTTTTTAATGTTCCGAAGACTTGTATTTTCCTGTTTGCTTGATTTTTCAATATACTGGGCCACCTCGCACAATATTGAATGTTCAAAGCAGATCATACGTTTGACCTTTGATTACTACTAATACTTATCAACGGGTTTCACTAAGTCTGCTAGCAAATCAAATTATAAAGACTGTTTAAATTAGGGGCGAAGGAATTAAAATTTAAGGGGTCGAAAAAAAATTAATAGTATGAAAAGCCATTAAACTTTAAAAAAAATCAATTAAGTTCCTAAATTTTTTTGCACTCAATTAAGTACTTGAACAAAAAATTAAATAAATTAAGCCATTAAATCAATTTTGATCATTAAATCTTATTAGTTTTTTTTATCTATAGGTGTAGTGTGTTGTCACTTTGTCTCTACTTGACTTTTTTTTTTTTAAAAAATTATTTTATTTAAAAAATGTTTAAAAGTTCTAAAAATTTTAAAAAACGTATAAATATAAAAAATATATTTTTTGAAGAAATATGTAAATACAACATGACAAAAGTGTAGTGTATCATGTGCCAATAATATTTAAAGAAAATTTTGTTTAGATTTAATGGTCAAAGGACTTAATTAATTCAATTTATTAGTTCAAGAGCTTAATTGAATGTAAAAAAAGTTAAATGGCTTAATTAATTTTTTTCAAAAATTCAAGGGCTTTTTATACCTAAGCCTAAAAAGAATAAACGAATAAAAACGTTATCAATTATAT
This sequence comes from Hibiscus mutabilis, assembly GCA_019671005.1. Taxonomy (NCBI): domain Eukaryota; kingdom Viridiplantae; phylum Streptophyta; class Magnoliopsida; order Malvales; family Malvaceae; genus Hibiscus; species Hibiscus mutabilis. Next base: position 36,394,423 of record CM033752.1, on the reverse strand, counting down.
TCGATTAACTAACTTTAAGTAAAACAAACTTAATTTATTGTACACACTTCGCCCATGGTTTAAATCATTCCCCTAATTTGAGGGAGTGCTTGCTCTAAGGTTGGAAAATTATTATATGGACCCGACTTATCACGTCAATCATTGTCCTATTCACTAAAAATCAACCACTTCATCTCTTATTATTTTCATGTCATTTTTTTTCCAAAGATGAATCTTCACCTTTTTTTCATTTAAATAGGAAGTGGGTGATTACTTAGGAGTTAATTATGAGTGAATTAGTGACATGAAGAAAAAAGAGAGGAGATGATTGATTTTTAGTGGATGAGACTATGACTGACGTGATGAGCAGGATCTATAAAATAATTTGTCCTAAGGTTAGGATGGGACATGATAATTTTTTTTATTATTAACGGTATCCGATTTATTGATCAATTAATTTAAATTAAATACTACAAAGGTGAGTATGAGGATGACACTTCCAATTCAATTTAATTTGCTTTTTAATATATAAGGCTTAGAGCTTAAGTTTTAAAGATTTGTTTTCATTTTTGTTTGCTACTTATTTGTTTTTTATATATCCATAAAGAATGGCATTTTAGGATCACTATGCCGTAAGCTAAATTCTCCGCATAAAATTAATTTTTAATTAACTTTCATATAATACGCGACATTATATATGAACTTTTATTTTAATTTAGTGTAATTATACAAATGAACTTTTATTTTAATTTAGTGTAATTACACAGATAAACTTTTATTTTAATTTATTTGTATACATATAATTTATTATTTTAATTCAATTGTATACATTTAAAAAATAAAAAATAGAATAAATACTACTATGTAAGCACACCAAAGTATTAAAAAAAGTAATAAATCAAACGTTTGAATTTAGCTTGGTTGAAATGATTGTCAGCCCAACAAATAGAATATCGTTAGATCGAACATACTTTAACGTGTAATATTTTTCAATTTAAATGATTTCGGGTCATAAAAATATATAAAAACCAAATTAAATAAAAAATTTAGGTATACCCTTACACCACATTTGAGAAAGTAAAAACATTTATCCCTGATTAATTGGAATTTTGTCCTAAGGAACTGATAAAAGGTATTTGAAAATTGTAAGAAAGACTCTTTCTAAGCCGATTAGGCTCTCTTCTTTTGCCCAAAAGTCAATAATTTGACTTGACCTGAACAACATTATTTAATACTCAGATGACTCCAAAATTGACATTATTTAAAGAATGTTCGGCAATATTCAAAGCTAGCTTTCGCTGTATCATTCCCCATTCATGAACTTCGGCCAAGAAACTAAATTATAATCCATTTTATCCCTTCACATCTATGCTCTACTTAGCAGCAACAGGCCTTAAAGAAGATGAACGACGTCCAAGCTTCTCTGGCCGGTCATAACAAGGACGAAGAAGAAGATGTTCCACTTCCCGGGTTCCGGTTTCATCCTACAGATGAAGAGCTTGTAGGGTTTTATCTCCGACGGAAGGTCGACAATAAACCCCACAGAATCGAGCTTATCAAACAGATCGATATCTACAAATTCGACCCCTGGGATCTGCCGAGTATGTTCATTAATCTTAGTCTTTGCTTTCTCAATTTGGGAAAACGGTTCAGGTCTCGTTTTGAAAGATTGATAAACAAAAAATTCTAGGGTTTTCTTTATCGACTGTTTATTTCCTGTAATCCTAACCAGGGATTTAAATAGCAGTCATCTCGAATCTAATAATTACTCTTTCTTTAATGTGTTTGACGATTGTTGAAGCAGAAACCGGCAGTTCCATGGGAGACAGTGAATCGTATTTCTTCTGCAGACGAGGGAGAAAGTACAAAAACAGTATTAGACCGAACAGAGTAACGGGGTCCGGATTCTGGAAAGCGACCGGCATCGACAAGCCTGTTTATTCGCACAGAGATCGTCGGGAATCGCCCGGACATCCCGAAGCCTGCATTGGGCTAAAGAAAACGTTAGTGTATTACCGTGGAGCTGCAGGGAAAGGCACCAAAACCGATTGGATGATGCACGAGTTTCGCCTTCCCAACGACGCTAACGCCGGTCTGCCTGATCCCAAATCTCCTGCACTAGAAGCTGTAAGAAAAACAAAAAGCATTACCTTTAAGTTTTTCTTTGGTCGATGTTCGACCTACTTTGTTGGGATCATTGCAGGAAGTATGGACTATTTGTCGGATATTCAAGCGGAACTCATCGCAGAGGAAATACACACCGGACTGGAGAGAAATCGCAGCGAAACGCAGTTCGACCGCCACACCGAGCGCTCGAATCTGCAGTGTGGGATCCGACATTCACGAGAATTACATCGCCTTCGGCTCTCCGGTTGTTGGAAACTGTGACAGGAAGCCGGTTTTCGGTACTACCGATGGAAGAAACCAATGGCATGCAGAGCAAGTGAGCTTGGCTCAAGCTTCATCAATGGCATCACCTTCGAGCTTTCCAGTTTGTCCAGAAAATAATGATTTCTTCACTCATGCAAACTGGGATGAGCTCAAGTCAGTTGTAGAGTTTGCTTTTGATCCCTTTTAGTGTGTAAATAATGGATTTTATAGGTTTTATTTGAATTAACTTTAATTTTATTGCATTAGTTTAAAGTATCAAACATCAATATATACCAGATTTGTAATTTGTAATGTGAACTTACCTATAGTTGAATGACCAGAATGTAACTAAAAAGTTAATGTCGGTTACGCACTTAACTACAAAATGATATGATTGTTATAATCTATAAATAGAATGACTTAATTACGACTTTTTGAAAGATGATGACCCGGTTACAAACGTACTCATAATACAATGACTTGTGTCGTAATTTACCATAAACCTTATACAATGTTATAGAGTGCATTATTTAGGTCAAGTTGTCATAAAGACCGATCATTGGATACAGATAGGGGATTTTATTATCGGATACCGGATCGAATTTGATTCAGTTTTTTTCAGATATTAAGTTTTTTTATTGATGATATAGTGATATGTATCCTATATGGAAAAAAATTAGAAATCCGAATATTCATATATCTGATATTCTGATCGATATTCGGATATCCAATTATACGAAATATAATTTGATTTAACTATTTTTTTTTAAATTTGAAGGTCGTATTTATGAAAATTTCAGAATTTCGAATATAAGAAACAACAAATTGCTAAAAATAACAAGATTCACATCTATGATTTTTTTTTAATTTTCGGATATAACAAGCATTAAATTGTTAAATATGACAAGATTAATATTCATGAAATTTTGAATTTTCGGATAATTCAAAACTTAAAATATTGCGATTCGTATCCGATCCGAAAAAATTTAAAATCAGATCAGATATTCTATCCAGAAATAAAAATCGGATCGGATGGACGAAGAACTTTATGTTAGGGGCGAACCTAAAAAATTTAAGGGCGAACTTATAAAAGTTTAGGAGGCGAAAATAAATTTTCAATAAGAAATACATAGAAAATTTTAAAATAAATTTTAAATCTTATAAAAATTTCAAATTTTTAAGGGGACTGCCTTCTCCAAGCCTCTCTAAGTCCATCCCTGTCTACTATAGCTTCGAACTTGGATATGAGATCGTCAGTCGTATTTGAGACACGTGTTTCAAATAACATTTTGGGAATTTTCACGAGGAACCAAGCTCTAAGTTCGTTGTTCCTCTAAAGCAGACATTTCTTCTTTCTTGGCTTCATACCAACAAGGATCTTTCAATGCCTGTGTGTCGGGTTCGTGGTTCACAAGCTGGGAGAAGGGAAATTCCGGTTGTTTTTAGGAGGGAAAGAAACATTGGCTTTTGAAGCGGTTACAACTCGCAAGAGATAACTTATTGGGTAAAGTACACAAATAATCACTAAACTATCTCTAAAAATACAAATGGTCATCAAACTTTCAAATGCTATATAATGGGCATCAAAATTTAGTTTTTGTTACAAAATAATTATTGAGTTATTAACTATCCCTAAAAATATAAAATGGTCACTAAACTTTCAAAAATTAAATAATGGTCATTAAACCTTAGCTTTTATTACAAAATAGTTGCTGGGCCATTAACTGTCGTTAACTGAGAGACATGACGATTACAGAAATTTGAATAATATAACATTTAATCCTCCATATTGACATATTTAATAAATCTATTCCTAATTTAACCCTCATTATTGATGTAATATGTAAATATTGATGATTAAACATGTTATAATACAAATTTTTGCAACTGTCACGTCTCTCAGATAACGTCAGTTAATGGCCCAGTGACCATTTTGTAATAAACACTAAGGTTTAATGACCATTATATAATTTTTAAAAGTTTAGTGATCATTTTATATTTTTAGGAACAGTTTAATGATCATTTGTATACTTTATCCTAACTTATTTATGGGTTGGGTAAATTACAAATTTCATCTCTCTAAACTTTTTTCTCGTTCATATTTTTTGGTCACTTCATTATTAAATATTTAGTTAATGGAGTTATGACCAGTCATCTATCATTTAAAAAATTAAATCACTCTATTTTTTGTGAAAAACTCTTAGTCTCATATTACCTTTGAATTTCTCGATGATGGAAAATGTTCTTTCAAATCACAACAGTGAAAAGGTAGAGAAGGAGAAAACGATATGTATATTTCGATTTCTTGTTGATCAGAGGTGGATATTGTAAATTAGAGTAAAGTAGGCAGGGCTAGGCATTCGGTCGAGTAGTGTAAAAAAATTTAAGTTATTCGAGTTTTCAAATCCTGTTTTACGATTCAAACTTTATTTGAAAATTTTTCGAATAGAGTCGTGTTTATGAAATTGGAGTCAAGTCGAGTTTTTCGAGTTTCTGCACAAATTTAAGTATAATTATTTATAATGTTATAATACATATTGATTCCAATTTAAGCGGCTTTTTATATCCATATACGACATACATATATATTTCTTCATATTTTCACATGTTATATACATAATATATCAGACATAATTGACAGAGTCTACAGGAACTTAAAAACTGATCAACTAGTTACTAAAAATTTTGAGTTATTCAAGTTATTCGAATTTCTATTTTATAACTCAAACTTTATTTGAAATTTTTCGAGTCGAACTTATGAAATTACGATTCAAGTCAAAACGAGTCAGGATTTTTTGCGTTGAGTCGAGTTGAATAATTTAGTTTTTTCGAGTCGAGTCAAGTTTTGCCTACCCTAAATTTGGGTATTGCGAGTTTTATATTTTGGTTGAGTTTTGTCAATTTAAAATAATTAAAAAAAAACCTAAACTGATAGAGAGATATAAGATAATGAGGTGAATTCGTCGGTATCTTGAATGGTCAAATAACACGCCAAAGAATGGTAATTTCATCATCGGCATGAAATAGAGATGAAAGTACAAAACTTTCATTTCTACAAAGAAGATACAATAAAAAAATAATGTGGGTGACATGTTATCCTTCCATTTCTAATTTAAAATTTGAGTGACTAAAATAGCAGTAAATCGAAAGTTGAATAATAAAATTGTAGTTTACCTTTATGGGTTTAAAAGTGTTGTTCTTTGATCCGGTAGTCATTGGGTGAGCCGAAGTGTGTGGTGGGTCAGAATTTGATGGGAGGTTGGGTTGCTGCACAAATTGCGAGTTAGCCTTATTACTGGACATAGCTAAAAAGGAGCTGGACATAGCCATTGGAAATTGGAATAAAGAAGGTGTTTATTTCATGCTGGTAACTGAAACTTATAAGAACAGATTTGAGATTTCAAGTGTCCAAAATTCAATTCTGGACATTTTGGACAGATTTCATCTGCACAAATCATTTTCCCTTTGAACATAAACAAATTCCATAGACTCGGCCCACGGATTAGGCTTAAGACATCTATTCTAGATCAGCGGAGATGAAGAAGTAAAACTAGGGACGGTCATGGGTGAGATTTTTTTAGATCCACATTCTATTTGAAAATTTAACATACATCTACCTAAATTTGATACGACATTTTATGATGTTCCACCTAACTTGACCCAATTCAGCCCGCCGTAAATATTTTTTTTATTTTTATTCGATAAACAAAGAGTTAATTAAAAAAATACAAATAGAAATGAGACATTATAATAATTATTCCATTTTAATTAGACAAAATAGGGAGATAATTGAAAAAAATATATAAAGTAAAGACATTATAATAATTATACATAAATATTTAATATAAAATTAAACTATTATTTTGAGTTCGGTCGAATTGAATATTTTTCACCCTAAATTTAAACCCGATCAAATCTCATACTAAAAGAAAGTCAACCTAAACCAAACCCAAACTTAAAAAAAAAACTCGACTCTATAAAATAGATCAAATGGAAATTCATCGGGTCTAATCAAATGAGCATCCTAAGTGCCGAGAAAAAACAATGAGCATCCTAAGTAAAACAAGGGGTAAGTCTACAGTGCGGCATAGTTGCGGGTACGGCTACGGTACGACACTAATCGAAAATGTTACAAAACACGGAATACAGAACTACAAATATTATATTTTTTATAACATTCTAGGTTGATGTCTCGCGACAATATCGATACTTATAGATAAGTTTCGATACTTACAAAAACCTAAAATGTTATCAGAAGCGATAAGTATCAATAATCGAAGTTAAGTTTCAATACTTAACAACCAACTTAAAATATTATTAGAAAATATAACATTTTTATTTTCGTATTCTGTAACACCCGAATCCCGTCCCGGATATGGAGCGTCACATTCGGTCACCCAAAATCGACCCATTAAAATTTCTCAATTTAAATCCGCAAGTTGACCATTCTCAAAATAATCCATTACCATAAAATCCACGTAGATAATGAGATTAAAAGGGTTTACAAAATATAGTTCCAAATAAAATACACCGTTTGGCCAAATAGTAGTAAATCAAAATAAAATACGGACTCGACTGTGGTAAGGTCCTATGAATACAATCAGTCCAACCAAACATCAAGTATTGTACTCTAAAACTGGCTCGGTGTTGGGAAATCCTCCTTGATGTGCTCCTCCAAAAGCAACCTGTCAACCTATGCACGGAAAAACCACAATTCCGCACGCTGAGCTAACAAAGCTCAATGGTACATTTTTACTCTACCGCAATTCATGAATATCATAAAATAAGCATGTATGATAATATAATTAAGAGTGCTCAGAAAGGCTTCTTAACATCTAAGGATCATCTTCTAGCCTATCCTAGCTAGAGCTTACAACTGTCTCAAGATACCACTATTTGTAAGAAGTCTACCAAGTCATCCTAAACTTACCATACTCGAGGCCACTCTGTCCATCGAGTTACGTCCCATACCCCGATCACATAGCCCAAGGGTAAAATAGCCCATACTCAAGATCACACAGCCCATCGAGTTACTCGAGCTCACACAGCCCGTCGAGTAACAAACCCTACCCTAATTACATAGCCCAAGGGTAAAATAGCCAACATTTATTATCCATACTACAACGTAATAAATATACATTCCCTACAATGGCCAACGAAGCCCTACTATTTTCTCGTGCTCACACAACCATCGGGTTACCCGTGATCACATATCAGTCGGGTTAAGATCATATCCGGATAACTATAGCCACAGATACGTCCTAGACATACTTGGATCACAATAGCCATAAGCAATCTTTTCTTGAGGTCACATAGCCAATCAGGTTACTCGAGATCACATAGCCCTTCGAGTTACTCGAGCTCACACAGCCCCCGAGTTGTATTTCCATATCCTGATCACATAGCCCAAGGATAGGTTTCTAGCCGCATCCAGATCACATAGCCCGTGGATACGTCGAATGTACTCAATCACATAGCCCGAAGTACCCATCCCCTTATTTAAGTGCCCTTGCACTGACTCTAGAACATCCAGATTCCTAAACAAGGCACATACATTAACACATGCTCCTCCGAGCATCAATACATCTCAACGAGAGATAAAAGGCATCCAACCAACCATTACCAATGCCCCAAGGCATGACTCATTTGTTACACTAATTAGTATATGTCTTTAGGATTCATTTACGCCTTTCTAATTAGATTATCTTATTTTTCGCGACCACCAGCCTATATAGACGTCCCTTCAGCACACAACAAGGACTCCGATCTTCCACGTAGCATCAACCGATCCCCCACGGATCCATATGGTGATTAATACAAATGGTCCACTCAATAATTATCAAGCTATTAGCCATTTATCCACATATGGGTTACCAACCTAGATTTCATAGTTTTAGAATTTGTTTTATACCTTTAGGGACCCACCAGACCCTTTACCACGAATTATAGAGCCATCGAACACAACTTCAAAATTCTTGGGCAGATTGCTCAGCGAGTACCGATACTCCTACATGGGTATCGGTACACCTCACCAGGTACCGGTACTCCTCATCGAGTATCGATACTCAACTCAGGTTCGAAGGAATTGAACGTCTAGCCGTATCGATACGCGCTCCCCCTTATCGGTACTCGGATCGCCTTGTACCGATCCCAACCCGTACCGGTACCCCTACCCTAGTGTACCGATACGCGGAAGCCTTCTCAGGCAATGGAACAATGGGTACCGATACACTCCTAGTTGTACCGGTACGCGAACACGCTATTGTAATTCTAATTAAGCGAGGGGTACCGATACATGAGAAGGCGTACCGGTACGGCCCTCACAAACTGTCTCCCTTATAACAAAGGCGTACTGATACGCTACCACCCCGTATCGGTACGCGAGCCAGATTTCAAAATCTGAAGCTCGAGATTTCACAATCTCATCCCTTAACCTACATGGTTAAGTCCCAAAACTTTCCTACAAATTATTGAAGGTTTACAAGGTGATTTTCTACCAATTTTACCCGTTATTAACGCATGATACATGATTTGCCATTATAGGGGGTTTAAGCTTCTAAAACCTCAACTATACAACCCAAAATATAAACCACACAAATCAATCTTTTAGGATGCTCATGAAGTGTAGGAGTCAGAAATGTACTGACCTTTAGCAAGAGATTCACGAACTAAGGCAGAAAGCAAGCTTATTCCATCTCTCTTCCTTCTCCAAGCTTCAAACCCAATTTCCACGAATGCTAGAGATATTTAACTTGAAAGATAGATCTTTGTATGTTGATGAACTCTTCCTTGACCACAAATTCATGATTTCCACTCTAAAGCAACAAGTTTCCATCTTTTTTTCGTTGTTTGGGTGGGTGTTTTTGGGGAAAGAAGATGGAGATGAAATGAGAATAAGGATAACTTCATCCTTCCCACACTATGCGGAAAATTAAAGGGGCATCAGCCCTCTTGTCCCTCATTTGGGAATTTACTCCCTTACCCCTCATTAAACCTTCTTTCTTTAAGCTCAACCCAAAAACCAAGCCCAACAGCACATGGAGGCCCACAAAGCCCAACAACAAAGTCCAATATAACCCGAATATTTGACCCAACGTGTCGGTCCAAGATCCGAGTCAACGTCCATTGTTGACTCAAAAATTCGAATCTTTACATATTCCATATCTTATAATATTTTTAATTGGTACCGCATAATAATCACACCGCACTATGTCTTCCTTTATTCAAGGTTTCAAACAAGTTTGAAAATGAGCTGAAGGCGAATTCCCGCAAAATAAGCTATTCTAGACTAGCGGTAGGAGCGACGACATTGACTGAGTCAAGTCGTGTCATTTCTGTCTTAGTTCCAAAATTGCTACTTGGCCTCTTTCCATTTGTTTGGAATTTTATGAAAACGCATTAGTTTTGGTCTTTAATATTAAAATCTTATGAATTCGGAAAACTTTGACTTTTAGCATAAAAATAATGATGAAATATGGAAAAGAATTTTCAAGTGTAGAAAATTTGTTGTCCCAATAGCCAACTTCAAAATATTCACACAAAAACTACTAAAAAAAAGCCATAAGGAGAATTTATCGAATTTTCTTATTAGGTCTAATAATATTTTTTGTCTTCAATTTTTTAAAAAAGTCATTTTATTTTTATTTCTTTTACCTTTTGATTATTAAATGCTTAAAATATTATTAAATTAAATAAACTGATAAAAAAAATAACAAATTTGTTAAGACAATGTAAATTATTTTATTTTTAACAATGCAATAGTAAATTATTTTGCCATTTTGTCAATTATTTTATTATTGAATCAATATAAAATAATGTAAAAAATTCATTAAAAAAGCACTTGTTTAGTTTTAGCCTTTTAGGAGTCCAAAGTGTTGACGAAAAAAGTAATTGCAAAATCCGTTTATATACAATTTGTTTCTACCTTTTCTAGGGTAAAGTACACAAATGGTCACTAAATTATCTTAAAAATATAAAATGGTCATCAAACTTTCAAAAGTTACACAATGGGCAAATTTAGTTTTTATTACAAAATGGTCACTGAGCCGTTAACTTCCGTTAAGTGAATGGCGTGACAGATACGAAATTTTGAATAATAACACATTTAATCTTCCATATTTACACATTCAATCAATTTAGTCCTAATTTAACCTTCATTATTGATGTATAAAATGATTGAATGTGTAAATATTAAGTATTAAATGTGTTGTTATACAAATTTTCGTAAATGCCCTGTCACCCAGTTCACAACAGTTAATGGCTCAGTGATCATTTTGTAACAAAAACTAAAGTTTAATGCTCATTATGTAACTTTTGAAAGTTTGATGACTATTTTATATTTTTTGGGATAGTTCAGTGACCATTTGTGTACTTTACCCTTTTTATATAATATTTACCCTAACGAGAATAGTTGATAAATATTTTTAATTTATTAATTTATTTTGTAATGATGTACATATTATATGGACATATATGACAAACAACATTTACATGAAAACTTGTGTGAACACTTTCTTTAAATCACATGACAGGTTTTAAAAATTAAGTATATTTCTGCTAAATTTTGTGTCTATACGCCATAGAGATAGTAAGAAAGTGTAATCCAATGTAATAATTACACCCTCTTGTAATTACAAAATATTCTAATTTTTTAAATAATTTTTTTAATATCAATTGAGTTTAATTTGATTGATATCATTATAGTCTCTCTTATAACTATTGTTTCTCTTTCAAGAATCACTTCCATCATTTATCCTTCCATTGAACGTGTAGAGATGCTAATAAATCGGTTCAATCTCATGCTTGGACCGTCTTTTTATATACAGATCACTTTGTTTGATATAACTCTCTCTCTATCTCTCTCTTTTATGAAAGCCGAAGCGTAATGACTGCTTAATGCACCAAGGTGGAGTCAAAGCTGGGCTGTGACCATTTCGTTGCTTCGCGATCGAATCCTATACCATGATGGCCTCACGTTTTACCGGAACAAACTCGCCGAATACCTTTTTTCTTTTTACAAATGGCAGCAATGGCCAGAACAGTAGCTAACGGGTGCGAGATAGAAGCATCATCGGACAATAGCCTCACCACCTCCGTTGAATCCGTAACAATGTTGGCCTCTTTGTTAATTATCGCTTAAGCAAGTCTCGAGTTTGAGCCTTTGTGTATATAAAAAGAATTCTTGTTGGAAAACTCATCATCAAAACTAAGTATCCGATGCGGATCGGTCTAAATAAATCAGGACGAAGCCCTCGGAAGTGGAGGGCAACAAAAAAGGGTCAGTCCCCACTTGGACCCGTAAAGTCAAGTAACTCAAGCTGCATGCGTTGAAAAACTGGCTAACATACCATTGCCTCGGATATATGTAATGCCATAAAGCCAAGTGTATGAGCCACAAGTGTGAGCAGATTCCGTAATCAAAATGAGTCTCGAGTTCATGAAGTTGTTCATACTGGCTACGACCGTCTTTCTGTTACAGTTCCAAGGGCTGAAAAGCTGCGGGGAAGAGGAGAGGGCGGGCCTGCTACGATTCAAGGCGTTCGTCGAATCGGAAGGCTATGATGCACACCATCTATTCCCTTCATGGACCGATGATCCACTCAGCGACTGTTGTGACTGGGAGAGGGTCACCTGCAACTCTTCTACTGCTCGTGTAATCCAACTCTCCCTCAACAGTACGAGGCCATTTGCCGGTGACTCTATTTGGTATCTAGACCTCGCTCTGTTTCAGCCCTTTGTCCACCTCAATACTCTAGATTTGTCCTCCAATACCATTGGTGGCTGGATACAAAATCACGGTATGTATCTATAGTCTATATCTGTACTCGCTTAAAACCGAATTAGGAGTTACGGGTTAATCGAACACTAATATTTTATTTTTATTGGTATTTGACATGATCATATATAGGAGGGTTTGAAAGCTACTTGAGACTTGAACAGCTTGAGATGTTGGATCTTTCCTACAACTTTTTGAACAAGAGCAGCTTAAAACAATTGAGTGCACTTACTTCCCTTAAGAGTCTTGATCTCAGTGGCAATAACATGGGAGAAGCATTATACAGGCAAGGAAGTTACTATCCATTCCAAGAGTCACAAGAAACCATTCCTGTCCAAGTTATATTTAGCTCCATTTCCAATATAAGTATATAGAAAAATAGACTAGCTCAGGTGACTTTGTTACATGCAGAACGCCACTCTTTCATCCACTTACATTCATGTTTAGTCTGAGACGAAAGCATGACTTTATATTAGAGGAGGCGAACTTAAAAAATTTTAGGGGACGAAAATAAGTTTTTCAATAGAAAATATACATAGAAATTTCTAAAGAATTTTAAAATCATATACAAATTTTAAACTTTTAGGGGACGACCACTCCCTCCAGCCTCCCTCCATCCATCGCTGTGTTTAGTTGATGTTCTTGAAGCTGACTGACTATTCTTCCGCAGAAATAAAAGATAGTCAGGTGCTGGCTCGAGTCGAGTTTAGCTTTACTCTGATTTTGATAATTTTCTAATTGTTGATGTTTTGTGCTCCAACTCCAATGCAGAATTATCCGTTTTCGAAAGATTGGAACATCTGGATTTAAGTTCAAACCAGCTCCGAGGCAATCCACTGACAGCACTAAGTAAGCAGTCAAACAATTTACGGGCGTTTTTACCCGAATATTATATTTTTTATATTTTTTATGTTTCTAACCCCAAACAAAATTATTTTCTGATCTAATGCCATTTGCAGGAACTCGGCACCATGAATTTTTGTTTTTTAATAAGTTTTTTTTATAAATATTCCTTATCCGCCACACAAATTCCTACAAAAAAACACGTTAGATTCAAAATTAATTTTGTTTGAAGTGCTAGAAACGTAAATAATATTAAAAAATGAGATATTTGGGTAAAAAAAGTAAATTGTGTATTAACTCGTTTGATATTCTCCCAAAAATTATTAATTGTCATTTAAAGTTTAAAAAAAAGTTGTTTAGTCCTTCAAAATGTTTGAAACTTTTTATTTTCTTTAAGTTTTTTCAAAAGGTTCTTATTAATGTATATATATTAAATTAAATTGGCAAATTAAAATATAAATTTTATAAATGTGACCTAAATTATCTTAAAAATTAGTAACCTACACGTGAATTTAAACTTGATTTTTAAAATGTTAGCTAATGGAGTAAACAAGGTCGTTTTTTCTAAGTTTTTTTATTTTAATATTGACTTTTTAATTATTTCTCAAAGCATGGTATTTTTAGTTTTCAAGTTCCGTCTATTTTTTTAATTAATGGAAAATTAAAAAATAAATCAATAAACAATTAGGTTCATCTCTATTATTGGTTTGTTCAACCTCTTGAGAGGAAGAAACCTTATAAAAGAAGTAATAGTTAAAATTTTCGTATAGGGGAGAAATAAGATCATTTATACCATGTAAAACTTGAAAGTTTTACACAGTTTTTGAACTGTTAGATAAATATAAATGGATAACTGAGATTAACAATAAAAAAATAAAGAAATTATCTCGAATAAATAAATAAATAATCATAACCATTTATTTATCCTTTCTTTTAAGAAAAACTAACTGACCTCCAAATTTTATAGTTGGAAGGCATTTATTTACTTTGGACATTGCAACCAAAAAAATAATATTAGGGACAAGACCGAATAATTTTACTAGGAGAAGTACTAAATTTTTGGTATAATAACATTTTCTGTCTTATTACTCTATTAGTTTAAATTATATTCAACTTAAGTAGTTCCCTATATCTTAATTTAAATATTCACTAGCTCTTGTTTGTTTGAAGTTAGGTATTTAACTTTGATAAAAAAAAAAAGTTAGGTAATTTAGCTCAAATTTTTACAAATCTCTCTATTTCATTTTATTCTTCTTATTTGTGCATCAGTTAGTTCATTTGGTTTAGGTTGACGATTCCTAACAAAAATTGGGTTTTTATCATTTTATGTGTGATTAGATTCTAAAAATCTGTCTAAGCTTAAGAAGTTGAAGTACCTAATCTGGGCTGGAATTACATGAATAAGGAGAGCTTCAAGTTCTTGGGTTTACTTCCATCCCTCCTCTACCTCGACCTATCGTTCAATTCAATGGAAGGTTCCCTTTCAGATATAGGTATGCCTGTACGTGCCTTTGCACTTTTATTACTAAAAGAAAATTTGACCCCTCTCGATAGTCGATATATGATGTTAGCTCCGTCCCTGACTTGTTCGGTGTAGAATTAGCGAATCTAAACAACTTGGAGGTGCTTAATTTGAATTGGAATGAGCTGAATGGAACTTTGCCGATCCAAGGTATTCTTTTCATTTATTTTTGAAAGCAATTTTTCTACCAAGTGGTAAACAAATTTACGTTGCCTTTTTGGCAGAGCTGATGAGGTTTACTAGTTTGGAGATACTAGATTTGAGCTACAATTACTTTGAAGGCTCCATCCCTCCAAGTATAGGAGAGCTATACACCCTTAAGGCCTTCTCTGTTGCTCGTAATTTACTCGAGGGTTCTTTACCATCGGGTACGATTTTTTGTGACTAAGTTATTATGTTTTATTAATGTTACAATGAATAGGTCGACTGAGTCTTAACTCGGTTGAGACAGGTTTGTGCGAACTGAGGAGACTACGAGAGTTGGATCTTAGCCAAAATCACTTTGAAGGAATCATTCCTCCTTGTCTATCAAACTTAACATCTGTTGAGCTGTTAGATGTCTCGAATAACAATTTTAATGGAACTTTTTCGACGTCTTTGGTGCACCATCTCACAGCCTCTCGGTATCTTGATTTTAGTTACAACGATTTCGAGGGTTCATTCGCGCTTAGCTCGATCGAAAATCATTCCAAGCTTGAAGTATTCCAATTGATAAGCAACAATGGAAGATTGCAGGTTGATACCGAGAGTCCTCCAGGGTGGTTTCCTTCGTTCCAATTGAAGGTTTTGGCACTATCCAACTGTAGTTTGAACAGTCATACCAACAGTGTTCCTAGTTTTCTTCTCCACCAGTTCGATTTGCAGGTTGTTGATCTTTCGCATAACGAGTTGCGCGAAAGTTTTCCTGGTTGGTTACTCGAGAACAATACCAATCTTGGAACTCTAATGCTAAGGAACAACTCTTTCTTTGGGGAATTTCAGTTACCGCCGTTCGTTATGATCAACACTGTTATGGTGGATGGATCGGGCAATCAAATTCATGGTCTTCCGGTGAATATCGGAAAAATCCTTCCAAACTTGGAGTATCTGGATTTATCGAGAAACGTTTTCGACCATGGCCTATTGCCCTCCATTGGTGACATGAGAAATCTGCAGGTACTGGATTTGTCTTATAATAATTTTTCCGGAGAAATTCCCGAAGAAGTGACCTCTGGCTGCGGTGATTTACGCATTCTGATATTATCCGCTAACAAACTCCATGGGCAGATTTTCCCCCAGCTCTTCAACTTGAGTCAATTAAGTGTGCTGCAGTTAAAGGACAATTACTTCAATGGGAATCAGTCGAATGTGAAAGCAGAAGGAAGGGTACTCGGTAATCTTTACCTATTGGACGTTGGTTACAACTTCTTGACGGGGAATATCGGTAGCTGGATCGGTAATGTGACATATCTGGACATACTCGTACTGCGGAACAATTATCTGGAGGGTCGGTTCGAGTGCCAAGGTCTTTCTCGTTCTCTGTATTATTTGGACCTGTCTCATAATCACCTTTCTGGTCCATTGCCTATATGCTCTCGTTTGCTGCATTTACACTTACAGGGGAGCCGATTCAATGGACCAATATCAGACGATTCAATGGACCAATATCAGAAACTTTTCTCAACACTTCACAACTTTTGGTGTTGAACCTCAAAGATAACAGCCTTTCCAGGAACGTTCCCGATATGATCGGCTCGCTGAGTAGCTTGAGAGTCCTGCTGTTGAGTCAAAATCGCCTGAGTGGTTTGATTCCGGAGGAATTGTGTCGATTGAAACAAATAAGCATGATGGATCTTTCCATCAACTCCTTTTTCGGGTCAATTCCGTCCTG
The DNA here is from genome assembly GCA_019671005.1 of Hibiscus mutabilis. Classification (NCBI taxonomy): domain Eukaryota; kingdom Viridiplantae; phylum Streptophyta; class Magnoliopsida; order Malvales; family Malvaceae; genus Hibiscus; species Hibiscus mutabilis. Next base: position 36,378,064 of record CM033752.1, on the reverse strand, counting down.
TTTCCAGCATATAAACTTCGGAAAGATCGAGCCTCGGTATTTGGACATTTCACATGAAAAAGTTTCTAATGGATGGGATTACACCACATATTTCAGATATGGAACTTTAAAGAAGGAATACATGGATCATAGAACCGCCGAACAATCTGTCACAAATGTGGAAGTTGACTTCTTGACAAAACATAGATCCAACACCTACAAAGGCACCATTCTAAATTTCATGTCGGGATTAGATTTGTCATGTAACAATCTGTCCGGTCCGATCCCGAATGAGCTCGGAAATCTATCCTGGATTCACGCGCTGAACTTGTCCTACAACCACTTGACCGGACCGATCCCGAAATCTTTCTCGATTCTCACCCAAATCGAAAGCTTAGACCTTTCCCACAACGCTTTGAGTGGAGAAATCCCTTCGTCACTGATCAATCTCTATTTCCTCGAAGTGTTCAGTGTGGCACACAACAACCTGTCGGGTAGAATCCCGGATATGAAAGCTCAATTCGGGACATTCGACAGCAACTGCTACGAAGGGAATCGATTTCTTTGTGGACAGCCATTGAACCAGAACTGCAGCACCGAGCCAGCGCATCCTCCGATCAAATCCGTGGATCAAAAAGTAAGGAGAAATGGTATGGCATGGATGCAGTGGTCTTCTACGTGACTTTCGGCACAGCGTACACCATTTTCTTTCTCACTTCCATAATTCTTCTCTATGTGAATCCTTACTGGCGAAGAAGGTGGTTTTATTTCTTTGAGAATCATATATATTATCCTGCTTTTGATTTCATTTCAGGAGTTGTAAATAGGGCATGTGCTAGATTGTGTTAGTAGAAAGTATTAATTAATCAGAAACTATCAACTGTCACCAACAATTAAGCACAAGTTAAAGCTTACCGTTATTTTCTAATATTTCTCTCTCTTTTTTAATTCAATCTGTTACAATAATATTACCAAAGCAAATGTCGGATTCGAGTCCACAAAAACAGGTATGGACCGAGGGAGGTTGGAGGGGGTCGACCGCCTGAAAATTTAAAATTAGTATATGATTTAGAAGTATTTTAAAAATTTTCTATGCATGTTCTATTGAAAATCTATTTTCACCCCTTAAAATTTACAAATTCATTATCTAGAATTTTATAGATTCGCCCCTTAATATAAAGTCCTACGTCTGTTTCTGCATACAATGTAGACAATAGATGAACATTCATGACCACTAGACCAAATAATAAATCTATTTTCTTTTATTTTATCATTTCAAATATTAACGATCACTAAGTATGTGAAATGTTGGCAAGGAATATTACATTAGTTTTTTAATCATTTACTCTTATAATTTTTTTATCAATTTGGCACTTAAAAATAATAAACGTAAATGATTAAAAAATTATGTCGTTTTACTAATGATAACGTTTGATTTATTTTGAAGGATTAAAGATCATATTTATAAAAATTATAACGATAAGAGGTTAAATAAATACTTTTTTTTTTCATTTTATGATGAAAAAGAGGGTTAGACTTTGGTACGTACTTCGGAAAACAAGTCGTGAATGGGGAATGAGACAAGAGGTTGGGGGAGAAAGAGCTCAAAGAGACGTGTATATTAAAATTAAAAAATATATTTTCATGTGAAATTATTTAATATAAGATGTGTAAATTAATATTTTTAGGAGATATTTGATACATAAAATATAAGGTTGTCTTTGAGAATAATATTTTTAGAATGCAATATCTAACACATTACTGAGAATATTACATTATCTTATTTTGAAGAAATGTAACATTATCTGAAAGTAAATTTTAACAAATTGTCATTGTAAATATATTTTAACAAGTTAAGCTTACAATATTAAGTTAAAAATATTTGCATAAAAATTCATAGAACAATTTTATTTACATTATTAAAGTTTTGAATATATATATATATATTTAAAATATTAATATGCTATTCAAACAATATTATTAATATAATTAGTATATTAAGCAATTTTTAAAAATAAACTTTATATTTGCATATCCTCATTACTTTTGAAAATATTTTTTAAAATTATTAATTGTTAAACATTTAACTGTTATTTTTTTTAAATTACTGCTTATGAAAGTATGTCAAATAAATTATAGTAGTAAATAATAGTAACTACAAATATCTAGAAGTAGCAAATTAGTCATATAAATTGTAAATCGTAAATTTAACCTACTATAACAAATTAATTTAAAGATGATAAACATCTTATAATCAAAGAATAAAATTAATAACACTAACTTTGATTCATTTACTCTCAAGCAACATGATGTCTCAACATAAAACTTTAGAAACATCATAAACACAATATTAATAAAAGCATATTAAATATTTGGAAAAATCTTTGATACACAAGTTGTGTAAACTTTAGTTCACATAAGTTTGCTAGATTTAGGGTTAGAGTTTAGAAGTTTAGGTTATAAAGTTTATTGTAACAACCCGAGTTCCAGGTCAACGAGTTAGCATTGACCTGAGCCATAGGCTTTAGAGTTGGGCCAAGTTATTAGGCCTATTTGGTTATGAAAGAACCTTAATGGGCTTAAACCTTGACTATTGGGCTTAGATAGTGGCCAAAATGTGATAATGGAAATCTATGAGGGTTTATGTGATAATTTACCCAAAGTTTAATTTAGGGCTGATTTCTTTTAAGAACCCATTTGTTTGGACATGACATAGGGGAACATGCTTTCATCATCTTAATAACTACACCATCCTTTCTCTTCTTCCTTTCCTCGCAAACCCAAAGAGAAAGATTGAACCTTTATTTCTTTAAGTGTTATTCTCGGAATTAAGATTGAAGGATTGTGATCTACTCTTCAAGAGCTTAAAAAAGTAAGGATCTTTGAAAAAGGAGAAAATATGAGTTTATGGGTTTTGGTGGGGTTTTGAGAAAACAAGTTGGAGGGGTGGTTTCAATCTCATTTTTCAGTCTTGAACTCATGTTTATGTCATCCTTTCATCACTTGCAAAGTTGTAATTCGTTTTACAACTTTTTTGTGTAATGAAAGAAGTTAAAGAACCCTCCAAAGCTAAATGCAAGAATAATGCTTGTAGATTTGAAGCAAGGAGTTCAATCTCTGGCTTATGAGTAAGGATCATTTTAGGACTTTGTAGAAATGATTTTGGGTGATCTAGAGTTGAGTTTCGAGCCTTAGAAGACATTTTTGGGCTCTGGTATCGGTATCGATGCCTCTCTTTGAGTTGGGAGTAGGGTACCGGTTTAGGCTTCAATCAGTATTGGTATGCTATTCATCCAATATCGATATGAGCTGATCCGTACAGGTACTCAGGATTTTAAAATTTATTTTCCTACATCAAAGCTCATTTTAGTACCGGTACTCAGTTGAGTACCGATACTAAGGGGGTTCGTACTAGTACCCAGAGATCAGTACTTGTTCCAAGTAAAACTATTTTGGACATCAAGAACAAAATTCGTAGGTGAGTATCGATGCCCTCCCTTTGGCTAGCTAAATGTGGGAAGAGTTATGCATGACTTAATAACTCTGTTAAGGCATTTTCAATTAAAATGTGGACTAATGAGCTAATCAATGAGAATCACTAAGTACTCCATCATAATGTGTGTACAACTTGGTAATTTTAAATTGATAATATGTGATGTTTAGCAACAATAGAATATCCTCAGGATCGGTTGCTTGCATGTCGAGAGGCATTGGACTAGTAGAGTCACCTTGATTGATGGGATTCGTATATCCAGTGAGAGTGTTGCAAATGGTAAGTATACCAAATGTACATTCTCGATGTTGTGTGACCTCGTTGCTCATTCAAAGATACTTGCGAATGATTTTGAGTATAAGTGTACATTCCCGAGGCAGTGTGACATCAAGCCTTACTTTAGGTTTGTGGTTATGCCTTGTATGTATTTTCTTGAGGATATCATGATTTATCCTTGCTTGTTGATATAAATTGTCATCTCACTATTTCTAGCTACATGCTTATATTTATAATTTGCATGAAGCATGATAACGTAGAAATGTGCCACTGAGGTTTGTTATCTCAGTGTTTAGAATCGTTGTTTTCGTTCGCATGTTAGTAGGTTGGCACGTTACTTTGTAGGAACACCATCGGAGTAGGATCTCAATTCAATCATTTCAGAGTACAATACTTAGAAGTTTTGGCTATATATTCGTAAGACCCTATTACTATGTCTGTAACTCTTATTTTTTAATTGTAATATTTTAGTCGAATGTTGGTATTTTTAAATTATTTGAGCTCCTAATTGTAAATGTTTTAATCACTTATCTGTAATATCCCTATAACCAGTTTATTAGATTTTCAATTACTGATGATCAGGATTTATCTTTTTTGATACTTAAATCTAGTCCTTGAACTACTAAATTCGATTAATCTCGGATACTAAAGTTTAATTTGAAATCTTAAGGAATGGTGACCAAACTGTAAGGAAATGAAGTTTTAAGTATATTGAGTAAATAAAATAGAGTGACTTAAGTATAAGAGGTGGGAATTTCAAGGATCAAGCATTTGATTAAACGCATCTCATTATGATTGCTTAGTCACCTTGATTAGGTGTCAAAATGCCATATTTTAGTGATTTTCTTACTTTAATTAATGGAAAATATAGCCTTATTGGTGGTAACTCCCACGGCTAGGAAGGGAGAAAAATTGGTGAAAGCAATACCATCTTCATAAAAAAAATCCATTCATCATTGTTGAGTGCTTCATGAACCGTGGGAAGTAAAAATCAAATTACTTCAATTTTAGCCATCAATCCTTTAATCTAGCAATATATTTGTAAGCTCTCACTCCTATCTATCTTTTGATACCAATTTTGTTAAGTTTTGAGATTAAATTTCTTGAGCTACAATGTCAGTAATTTAGGATTTTTGAGTAATTAAGGATTCATATGTGAACTTTGATGGGTTCTAAGATTAGAGATAATTTTCTCATAATTTTTAAGGCGTGAGAACACCAAAGCGTAACAACGTGAATCTAAGTTTCCTTGTCAATTAGAATTCTTGTAATTGTGATGCTTTTGATGAATCATGTGTTAAATCTCGTGTTAGATCAAGCTATAGCCGAAGAATCAATAAGTCTGAAAGGAAAGAGTAAGGAACAAAGAGTCAGAATAGTGACTCGAGATCAATCCTAACTTTGGAACTATCTATGAGTGTTGTTGTGTCCCAAGATGACTCGGTGTCATCTCAGTATATTTCTCTGTCGCATATTGCTTGAATCATGTGTCTTTGACTCGTTTAGAGCATTGAGTGCCAATGGCATGGAGGTAAGTTTGGCAAGGTTATGCTTTTGATTTTGCTTAGCAAATGCATATGTATTACCCTCTATGAATTTGTATTTTGATATGAACCATGCTTTTGTGATAAATCTTATGATATGTTAAGCTATGGATCTTTGAGCTGATCTATTAATTAAGCTATTATTTATGATGTTATGGAGCTTTAAGCTCATCTTTAAATCAAACTATGGACTATTATGGTAACCCTAGATAACAAGTTAACTTTGGGTACAATTGACATGCCATAGAATTTATTGAGTTCATGTGAGGGTATGAATTACAACCCTTTATTGTTTATGAGGGATGTTTGTGGTCATAGGTGTCAATTGAGTGGATTGATCTTTCTCCGTCTATAGGCGACATTTGGGGGAATTCGTGTATCCACACGTTACTTGTGATCCAAGGAAATAAAAGATAATTCTATGAACAAGTACTTGAAATTTATAACTATGAACATGAAACCTTATTTTGATATTGATAAGTATGTTTTATGACATGTAAATTATGAGATAACTTATGAATATATGAGCATTACATTTTTAATATATCCGCTTTGATTAACTACCTCACTAAGCTATATAAGCATACTTTCTTTCGTTGCTTGCATTTCCGGTAATTCGATTCCGTAGTTGTTGAGGTCGTGACTAGGGGTTGCAAGTCACTTGCCCGTCATTTTGTGTAATTCGACCTCTTTCTCCCTACTCTAGTTAGTGGCATATGAACTAAGCATGTTATATTGCATTAGTGCCAGAAATATGTTTTGGTTGGTGTTATGATCTTGGTTAAGTGATATGTAGTATATTGTTGTATGTAAATTATGATATGGTTGTTTTATGTTATATTTTGTATGCTTGGTATGATTATATGTGGGAAGTAAGTTAAGTCTTATATGCTAAGTCACGAAAAAGGAAGTTAGTAAGTTTATGAATAGTAAGCTTTGGAATGGTTTCAAATAATTGGCATATACTAGCTTTTGATTGTGATCTAGCTTAATGTCACATAAGGTTTGATTGATGAATGCTTTAATTAGAATCTTGCTTGATATTCTGCTTAATTGGTGTCTAATATGCTTGGGTTGATGAATTATAAGTTTGATATCATTTGTGATAGGTTTTAGAAGTGTTCTAAAATGAAAATTTTGACATTTCATGTCATGGTTTCAAAACCATGGCTAAGTTGTTTCGAGACCTTTCAAACAAAATCAATGTAGGATCATCCCCTATTTTGGTTTCGATACCATTGATTCATGGTCTCGAGATCATGAAGAATGGTTTCGAGACCTTCCTCAAGGTTTCGAGGCCTTTGAGGAAAAATCACTTCAATCTAATTTCTCTAATTTGAGTTTCGAGACCTTCCTCAAAGTTTCGAGACCTTTGAGGCATAATCACTTTGATCTAATTTCTCTAATTTGAGTTTCGAGGCCATGCATTGAGGTTTCAAAGCCGGTAATTTGGTCTCGAAACCATTGAGACAGAGTTGACTTGATTTATAAAGATGATCTTACATATGTTATATAGTTTTTATACGATATAATAAGTTACTTTAGGTTAATAATCAACCTTATACTTGTATAAAGGGTACTCATTCCTTAATAAGATCAAATTTATTAAATTTTCAATCATGTCCCTAAACTTTTGAAAACTTATACTTTAATCACTAAACTTTGAAACTTTGTAAATTGGTCCATAAATTTTTTAAAAAGAATTAAGTCACTCCTGATCCTTCAATAATGGTTTAATTTGACTAATTTGTGATTGTTTTATTTCGATTTGATTCTCTAACTCTCCATTTTCGTTTTCGATAATATTTTTGACTTGGTTTACTTCCAGACCGGGTAATGGGGTTATCTATGATTTTAATTTGGACCATATAACTTTATGAAAATGTTCTTTTTGGCTAAACTAGATTAATATTTTTTTGGTGTGAATTGGACTTGAGGCCCAATTGTGGCATACTAGTTTAGGGGTTATATTTATAATGTAGGATTTAGGGTTTAAGATTTCGATTTAAGATTTATATTATAGGATTTTAATTTTAGTAATTTAAAATTTAAAGAATGGATGTGTAATATTTTTCTACACAGCTTATGTACTAAAATATAACCCTAAATATTTACCCTATATAATAGAGCTATAATATAAAAATATTTTTTTTTTAAATAAGTGAGTCATGGCCTAAGTAGGCCTAGGCCTCAATTCGCCCAGCCTTGAATATAAAAGTAGCATATCCAAATTCATTCGGGAAAACCTTTTTACTCTACATTGAAGAAAATTATACTTATATGCATATCCGTTTTACGGTTTATGTTCAGAGTTCGAGGTTGTTCTTTCTAAAAATGTCACTTTTAAGGTGAAGAAATTTTACAAAACCTAAGCTAAAATAAAAATTATATATATTTATCTTAGTTAAATATTATATCTCGGTCCAACTCGTAAACCCATATCTGATCCATAATTTTTTTTAAAAATATATTTAATTTTTTACTAGATTAGTTTATTAAGTATTTTTTTGAACAATTTCTACCTAGGAAAAGAGGAGAGGGAAGAGAAATTTTACTCTTATTGAGTCTTGAACCCACAACTTAAGGGGAAAGAGATGGTGTCAACTTGAGAGTTTTAACCACCTACTCTAGAACAGTTAAAGCTAATTACAATGCATTATTTGTTTAATAATACTCTTAACTCTTTGATAATACAACGTATATACTTAATAGACAAATCGATTTGATCTCGAACCTTTTATGACCGCTTTTCCGCTGATTAAGTATTTTTGAATAGCCGGACACATGTTAATTTAAATATTAGTTTTGGTACCGTATTATTTTTTACTGTTATTGGTTTGGAAACCAAAGTAGAGAATTGATAATAATTTTATGACTAATAATGTAATTTAGCCGAACCATATTTTTTTTATTTTTTTTAAGTATGATTATTTTTAATAAGTTGAAAATCGTAAAAATAACTTGAAAACATTTAACTTTACACCTGTTTTTTGGGTGGAAATCTAGTGAGAATTAATCGAAAATTGGGGGAATTTGAGCCGATAAAAATGGGTGATAATCGATATATTTCCCACGAAGATGGGAAAATTTTTATCCCCCAAAGCTCAAATGGAAAAGGAGGCCTTAATGCTATATTTGCACCGTGAGAATCCCTGAAAAATATCAATAGAGATCTTAGAAAATTTTTAATTTTTTTAGAACTATGACCTGTAAACTGTTTTATTTTTTTGTCATTTCAACCTTACCTATGATTCAAAAACATATCCACCTTTTTTATCTATGACTTGAATATTTTTAAGTGTAATAAATATATGGTTTGTGTAGCGACCTTTTCGTCTGGGCTTTATCTGAGAACCCGCTTTTGGAATGTGGCTTTCTATTTTAAATAATAAAAAATGGTAAAAAAATGTAGTCGCCACCGATCACCGGACACCGAAAAAGTAAACCAGAGATGGCTCCGAGAGTTGGTTACGAATGAAGAAGGATTAGCACTCCGCTACGCCAAAAATTGGTACTTAAAGATTCGCATTATTTTTATTAAGGAAAACAAAAAATTTAATTTAATAATTAATTTTCAAAATGGATGCATGCACAACAGTTTAAATCCGTCTTGGTATTCACGACGTTCAAAGGAGATGACACCCGGAGACCGGGATGACACTCCCAATAAAAATATCGGAACAATAAGGCCTAAAGTTACGTGCAACAATTACATGTATGAATAAATAAATATATGAAAATAAATGAATAATATTAACATTAAGTAAATATATACACGAGTATGAAAAATTAAAATTTGCCCCGATGTCCACGACATTCAGAGGAGATGACATCCGGAGACCGAAATGACACTTCCAATAGAAATACCGGAACAATGGGGCAAAATACTATATACGATGTTTATGTAAAATAATAAATAATATAAAGTTAATTTAAATAATGTAAGTATAAAATAATAAAATAAAAACAAATAAAATACTATATAATATACAATATATCTTAATATATATATATGTAAACATAAATATATAAATAATATTTTATACATATCTTATATATAAATATACATATTAAACAAATACTATATAAAGCAAATATTATACTATATACATATTATTACGTATAAATATATTATACATATTATATGTAAATGTATTATATAATATATATACACATATAAATATATTTATGTTATATAAATATACATATATTATATATTATACAAATATTATATATTACACATATTATATATATATGTTATACTTATCAAATATACATAATAATACTATATATAATATGTACAAAAAATACACAAATAAAAATAAAATGCATCGAATATAAAAAAACTGAAATTAAAGAAAGTGAAAAACGATGCAAATATTAAAAGTGAAATAATATACAAAACATATTAAAAACATGCCAATATAAAAAAATATAATCAACAAATTTATATATTATTATATAAATAAATACAAAGATAAAAATTAAACTTTACCCCACTAAGAGCTTGCATGAAATTTTTTTACAGACCTCCACTAAAATCTCAATATTATCTTATCATAGCCCCGATCGGATGGTTGATCGAACCACTGCGGGAATTTAATCTCCCTAGAGCACTGCTCTCTTTGCAAGCAATGCTTTCTCGGCCATTTATGGCCATTTCCATTTCATGGCCATTTCATTTCATGGCCAATTTCATTATGGCTGCCGAATTGGCCCTCCCCATGGCTATTTATAGCCAAGCAAGGGGTGGGGATGATGTGAATTTTTATTTTTTTTATTTATTATTTATTTTTATTTCATTCAATAAAAGATCTTCTATACAAAAAATTTTGAGGTATTAAATACCTTAAAAAAATGAATACATTAATTTTACGGATAAACAATTTTCGGATGATAACGTCTTTTTTCCTACTTTTCGAGTCTACAAATACGGTATCTTAGACTGGATAAAGAGTTTTTTAATTGGGCATAATGGGTAGGAATATTAGATTTATTTTGGGTCTAACTCAGACCAAAATAAGCTGTAACAGTTTGTAAATTAAAATTGGTCATATATTTTTATTAATAAAATAATAAATTTTGGTTTTTTAATAAGAATTCGCGAAAACCGCGAAGATACGTGCGAGAAAAGTATGAAGATAAAAAATATTAGCAAAATATTTATCGTGATTTATCAAAATCGTACTCACAAATATTCAAAACAAAATAAAAAAAATATAAAACAGTTCACAAACCGCCCCGTTGCCACCCAAATGTTATGACGAAAGAAAAACTTTACACCAGTTTTCATCATTGCCAAAATCCAAAAATTGCAAGACAAAATCTATAAAAACGTGATATTATCCAGCATTAAATTTTCTACTAAAATTTTCTCTTGGATAGATATGAAAATTAAAACATATGGTGATTACTTTCTTAATACTATGCTGTACTGTTTTAATTACCATATTATCGAGAACAACACAATGGCCCCTATATATACATGGCAAGTTCCAATTACCCCATTACTATATATGGTACGTTCTACATACCTATGTATAGAACGAAGAGTGGTTGTCTTTCTAAAATTTAAAATTCGTATATAATTTAAAATTTTTAATATATTTTTATTATAAAACTATTTTCACCCTTAGTTCATCCTTCTTAAAATTATTTAGGTTCGTTCCTAACCTAAAATACTGATTCCGTAACCTAAACGTACCCTATTATATGGAGTATATGGTAAGTTCTACATACCATATTATATATACAGACGCTAGCGCCTCATATTTCCAAACTTTAGGTAGCCTTGTGCAGTCAAATTCCAGTTCTCCATGGATAACAATTCTTCAACCAGTGCTTCGTTTTCTTCTTTTCCATGGGGTTTGCATGAATTTGCTACCTCTAGACTTGTTTCTGTTCAGTCAACATTTCTGGTTTTGTGTCTCTTTGTTACGCTTTTTGTCGTTAGAGCAAAGGGCAAACAAAGCCCTGCTCTCCCTCCTGGGCCAACTCCTTGGCCGATTATTGGGAACCTTCCCGATATTTTAAGGCGAAAAAATAAGCCAATTTTCCGGTGGATTCATGGGCTTATGAAGGAACTCAACACTGATATTGCTTGCATCAAGCTCGCCAACACTCATATCATTTCCGTCACTTCACCTGAGATTGCTCGGGAATTCTTGAGAAAGAATGATTCGGTTTTCGCGTCGAGGCCGATTACGATGGCGACTGAGTATAGTAGCCGAGGGTTCTTGACCATAGCCGTGGTTCCATGGGGAGATCAATGGAAGAAAATGAGGAAAGTGGTGGCTTCTGAAATTGTTACCACGGCAAGACTTCGTTGGTTACTAGAGAAGCGAAACGAAGAGGCTGATAATCTCGTTAGGTTCATATACAACCAATGCAAGAGCAACGGCGGCTCATCGGCAGTCGTAGATTTAAGACTTGCAATGAGGCAATACACTGGGAATGTTATCAGGAAGATGATGTTCAGCCTACGAAACTTCGGGGAAGGTCGAAAAGATGGAGGCCCTGGACATGAAGAAGTGGAACATGTTGAATCACTATTCACAGTGCTCAATCACCTTTACTCTTTCATCTTATCGGATTATATACCCTGGTTGAGACCTTTGGATCTCGAGGGCCATGAAAGGATTGTAAGTGCGGCGATGAGAATCGTCAATGGCTACAATGATCCTATAGTTGATGAAAGAGTGCAAGAGTGGAAAGATGGGAAGAGAAAGGAACCTGAAGACCTGCTTGATGCCCTCATTTTAGCAAAGGATTTAGAAGGAAAACCACTGCTTTCAGTCGAAGAAATCAAAGCCCAATGCACTGTAAGACCTTTATGCCATGTGATCTTTTTTGTATCTGTTGGGTTATGACATAACAACGGAATTTTTTTTCCTAACACATTGTACCGTGTTCGTTTGTTTATGCAGGAAATAATGATGGCAACAGTGGACAATCCAGCAAATGCGGCAGAATGGGCGATGGCGGAGATGATAAACCGACCCGAAATTCTACGTAAAGCAATGGAGGAAATAGAAAGAGTCGTTGGAAACCAGAGGTGGGTTCAAGAATCTGACATCCCGAGACTCAACTACGTAAAGGCATGTGCAAGGGAATCACTTCGGCTTCACCCCATGGCACCTTTCAACTTACCCCATGTCTCGAATGTCGATTGCGTGGTGGCTGGATACTACATTCCCAAAGGCAGTCATGTTTTGCTCAGTCGAGTCGGCCTAGGCCGGAACCCCAAGGTTTGGGACGAGCCATTGGTGTTCAAACCGGAGCGACACTTGAAAGACGGTTCGAATGAAGAAGTTGATCTGACGGAGACGGAACTGAGGTTCATATCATTTAGTACGGGGAGACGCGGGTGCATGGGAGTGGCTCTTGGGAGTGCGATGACGGTGATGCTGTTGGCCAGGCTGATTCAAGGGTTTTCATGGAGGGTGGCACCAAATGAGGATGAAATCGATCTGTCGGAGTCCAAGAATGATCTTTCCTTGGCCAAACCTTTGCATGCAATGGCTACACCTCGCTTGCCTGCAGATGAACTGTATTTGCCGTTTTGACTATCATGGTTGAAAATGCCTCCATATGTAGGAAATAATAAGAAAATATATACTATATGCATGTCATATTGTAATATATTTGGTTCTTAATAAAAATTTTGCTTAGCGACTGCGCAATTAATTTGATTCCTCTCTAGTTACATTAAAAAAATAGTTTTACTTATACTATAGTTTTGATTATGGGTTAGAATCCATTTATAATATCATGTAAAACTCAATTAATTTTACGCTATTTTTTCCTTAAAAATTTCTTCATTTTCAAGTTTTAATCTTATCAATATATTGCACTCATCCAATGGTCATAAATTAATGTAAAACTAATATGTATTAATATATTAAATTTTTTATTAAATTAATATCATGATATGATTTTTTTTATGAAATATGATGTTTATTGATTCGGTTGGAAAATGATCAATAGACTTTTATTTTAAAATATAATGGGTTAAAATTCACTTACATGTAAAATTAATTTAATTTTACACTTTTTTGAGCTGTTGATAAGGATAAATAGATGGCTGAGATTATCTCTTCTTTTTTCCCATAAAAATCTCATCATTTCCTACCGTTAATATCAATCATCCATTTATTATCATCTAACGGTCCAAAAAAGTATAAAAGTCATAAGTTTTACATGGTCTAAAAGGATTATACCTCAAATATAATAAATACTTTTATTATAATATTTTTATATTTTATGTTCTTTCATTTATAATAAAACAGTTAAAAATCATTAATTTTATTTTCAAGTCCTATTTTATTTTCTCTCATCGTTTTACTTTGTTTTCTATTATTTTTATCGTTGGCGTTGACATCAACTCTGAATCGGGCACTGACCTTTGTCCTTTCCTTTTGTTTTATTGTTGACCTTATTGTTTCTTTCCCTGGGGCTTATGCCGGGAGCTATTTTAGTTTCACATTGTTTAGTTTAGTTTAGTTTTTATTTTTAGCCATGTTTTATTCAAGCACATATAAATCCTTTACACAAATCGATGAGGTAAGCTTTAATTATATTGAGAGTCAACATTCTGAAATGACTTCTTTGATTCGTCAAGTGGCTATAAGGCAATTATAGCCTTATTCAGAATAGTCTCAAAAGCTTAGCCACTCATGGTGGAATAAGAATACAAGAGAGAAGATTTTAAAGAGTTTAATGCTCACTTTATATAGAGAGCAAAAACCTAAATCTAAAAGTAAATATCCTTTAATTGAATTATAATCTAATAAGAAAAGATGTGATAAAGAGAAATCTAAATAAATAAATTCCTAATTAATAAAAGAGATTGATTCTTGGTTGAATACTTCTAAAATAATGGAAATAACCATAAAAAGTTGGCTTCATTACGGATTTGGCTCTAAAAGTTCGGATCTCCATGTCAGACACCAGCCTCACATCAGTCATAAGGCGTGGTCACGCCTTATCGAAGATGAGCTTCTGCCCCGTCCTGCTGTCTTCGAAAGGACTTGATTTTCACATGGGTAGAGATGACAATCGGGTCGTTCGGATCGGGGTCAGGTCACTTCGGGTCGGGTTAATTTTCGGTTCGGGTTATTTTCAGTTTAGGCTCGGATCGGGTTTGATTCGAATTTAGTTCGGGTCTATGTTATTTTAAATCGAGTCGGGTTTCAGGTCAGGTTAATATCAGATCAGTTGACTTTTGGGTCAGGTCAATATCATATCAGTTAATTTTTCGGGTTTGGTCTATATTGGATCGATTGCTTTTCGTGTCGGGTCAATATCGGATCAGTCGGCTTATAATTTGAGTCAATATATGAAGATGATATTTTAAAGGAGAAAAAATGGTATTAAACCATTACTAAAGGTAGTTGCTAATTAGTAATATACTACAAAATGAGAATAAAACATACATATTTGAGGAAATAAAATTCAGGTTGCTTTTGGTTCTGGTTGCTTTCAGTTTGGGTTATTTTCGATTTTGGTTATTTTCGCTTTCGGTTAATTTCGATTTGGGTTGATCTTCGATTTTACTAAATTCGGGTCAGTTTTAGTTCAATTCGGTTTTGGTTTGGATTCGTGGTCAAGTTTAGACCATCATGTTTGGGTCTATATCGAGTCTTGGGTAGGGTAAATCGGTTCAGGTCTCGGGTCAAGTTTGTTAGGTCTACACATGGAAAGCTAAGATCATGCTTTTGAGCTGATTTTCACCATTGCTTTCATATTTCACCTCCTATATCAAAACAAATACAATTTCCATAATTAAGCTCATAATATAACTAGAATATGAAGGAATTAATCACAACAAAGTGTATATAATTATAATCTACCAGCTTGTCATAACATCTACTATGTTTTGTGTTGCATATTGAGTATATTATATTGCATCTTTAAATTATTCTTCTCCTTTTTTAATAAAAATTGTAAATATTTTGTCTACTTTTATAACACACCTTTTTCCCCTCAAAGTTAGATTTGTCGTCGCCTTTTCAGTTGACGTTTATTTGATTATCTTATTGATTTGTCTTTGCTTTGGACCCTTGACTGGCTCTCATATTGATAGGTGCTCACCGTAACCCCAGATAAATTGTACTTGAGTTGTGATAAAGTTAGTTTGTCAATGTGTCAGTATTATTATATTCATTTTAATGTTAGTGTTGATGGTATTTATCCTTCACCGTCGAAAGTATTGTTTGTTTGCATCTTTTAGTTTTTGTGAGTTGTTTTGTAGGTTTTTTAACATTTCTTTGTATGGTCTAATTAATTATTTAATGAAAAAAATGCGTATATTCTTTTTCTACTCCACTATATATGTTTTACTAATGATTTTATGTCATGTGTATTAATAATTATTTTCTATTGCTTTATTAATTATTTTTGTTTTATTGATAATATACATGACATAAAATCATTGGTGGAACATATATAAAAGTCACATAAAATGGGCATATAATTTATGTTAGTTTGTATTTTGTATCATTGTTTTGTGCTCTTTGATGGTTTAGAGAAAATGATTGGTTAATATAATTAAAATTTAATCATTGTGAAATTTTTAGATAATGATTTTATAATATTTTCTCTTTATTTTTTAAAAATTAAATATTATTATTTTCACAAAACAAAATTTATTGATACTAAATACTAATATTTTATACCACAAAAGTAGAGGTGGCAATTGGGTCATTCGGTTCGGGTCAATTCGATTCAGTTTGATTTTCGGTTTGGGTCACATTTGGTTCAGGTTCGGATCAGATCGGATCGGGTTTGCTTCGGATTTAGATTGGTTCTATGCAATTTCAGGTCAAGTCGGGTATCGGGTCGGATCAATATCGGATCGGTTGATTTTTCGGGTCGAGTCAGTATCAGATCGATTGGTTTTCGGTTCGGGTCAATGTCAGTTCAGTTGATGTTTTGGGTCGGATCAATATAGGATCGGATCGGTTTTCTATTCGGGTCAATATCAAATTAACCAATTTTTTTATTTTAGTCAATTTTCGGATCTTTAAGTCAATTCGAGTTGAGTTGGATATGAATTCAATTGAGTATATAGAATTGTTGATATATTCACGTAAAAAATATTTTTTTGTCAATCTTATCATTTAGGCTCAATTTCAACTCTTGACCGTTCAATGTTTCGAATTAAACCATCATTAAGAGATGATAATATGACACAAACTCGACCTATAAGGCTTGTTAAAGTTTAAAACTTGAATTTCATATTGTGTTCATTATCGAGATTCAATTGAGTGTGTTCTATTTTTTAAAATAAAGTTTTACATGATTTTTAAGACGAAAAAATTTGATTTTATGAGATTAGAATTAGACTATTTGGAAATTATTTAATAAAATATAGTTTCATTATATTTATTTATTTATGGATTAAAATCAATTTAGGTATGTTTAAATTATTTGAGATTTAATTGGATATTTAAAATTTTGACTTGGATAATTAATTAATACCATAAATTAAATAAAAGATTAAACCAAATAAACAATTAAAAGTAAAAATTAAATTATATATATATCAAAGTTGGCGTAAAATAGAGTAACTTTATTTTACAATCATACATATATAATATTTTTAAATGAAAAATTATCGAATCAAGTATGAAGATTTTCTTCTAAAGGAGCAAAGATATTTTAAACCATCAAACTTTAACTAAAATTGGTTGCTAATCAGTAATATAATAAAAAGGAGAATAAAATATACATATTTACTATTTATCATACTACTAAAAATAAATAAAAATAATTTATTCGTTCATTTCTGCTCAATTATCTGGTCAAAATCAGGTTGATGTTCGGTTTGGATCGAATTTGGGCAAATTAAATTCGGGTTATTTTTAGTTCGGATTACTTTTGGTTCGGGTTGACTTTCGGTTTGGTTGCTTTCGGTTTAGGTTGATTTCGGCTTTGGTTATTTTCGGTTCCGGTTACTTTCGGTTCGGATTGATTTCGAGTCAGTTTTGGTTCGGTTCGATTTTGGTCCGGGTTTGGGTCAAGTTTAGACCGCAATGTCCGGGTCTATATTGGGTTTCGAGTAGGGTATATCGGGTTTCGAGTAGGGTAAATCGGTTTTGGTTTCGGGTCAAGTTTAAACCGCAATATCCGAGTCTATATCGGGTCTCGAGTCGGGTAAATCGGTTCAGGTTTCAAGTTAAGTTTGCCAGGTCTACACAAAAATAATCTAAGGCTTTATTTTTTGTTGTATTTGGAGGGCCAAACCAGTTTTCTACCCAAAAAATTTCAAAAACACTCAAAAACTTAATTTCCAAACCTTTGTTTGCCCACCATTTAAGCCCCAAATTTTGGTTCGCACAAAACTTTAATTTGCCCAAAGGAACTAAAAAAAGGGTCCTATGACACAATGGCTGAAGCGAGGCTAGAACAAAGACATAAACGAAAAGATTCGCCGTACAAGACTATCTGAAAAATACAACCTTTTCAAATACTCCACTGCCTATAGAAAGCAAGCTAACAATAACAGCCACCCCATACAACTTCACTGCAAGCAAAATTGAATGAAAGATATTTGATTCACGCAGCATGCAGCATGCAGCATGCAGCATGCAGTGGCGTTGGGTAAGTAGGAACAATACGAGAGACTGCTCAACAGTCTAACCTTCTACCTTCATAATTTCACAAATTTTTTAAGTGATAATTTAGTAAGTTTATAGTTGTTCCTCATATTTTAGTTGTATTTATCTAATAAAACAATGAAAATAACGTGTTTATAAATTCTAATCATATTTCTGTAGTTTTTTAATAAAATATGAAATTGATTATTCAAAGTAATAAAACGTATTTTTATTCTATAGAAACTCATTTTTTGAGTTTTTGCTTAGTACCTTATAAATGTATGAGACGGTTTTAACAACACGATCAAGTCTAACTTTTATTTCGCCAAGAGAAGGGTAATTATTCCATGCACAAAAGCTTGTGGAAACTTTGTTTATACAAGTGTCTTATTTTTAGAGTTTAGGGACTTTATTTATAGTTTAGAGTTTATAGGTTTAAGTGTAGTAGTTTTGAATTTAGGGGTTGTTGATATAATTTTAGGTTTAGGGTTAAAATTTAGAGTTTATAAGTTAAAACCTAAATCCCTAACCATATTACCCTAAAACTTAAACTCTAACTCTAAGCCCTAAATTCTAACATAAACCCTACATTCTAAACACATACACTAAACCCTTAAACTATAAACCTAAACTAAAATTCTAAACTCTAAAATTAAGACACTTGTAGAAATAAAAAAATTTCAACATGATAATAATCTAAAAAAAACCTTACTTTTAGAATAGGGTGTAAGACTAATAGATTTATATGCATTATTCTAACACTACACTCCACCTGCAAACCTTGATTAATTTTTTTTTAATATATAAAATAATTTTATCCATTCACGTCACACATCACTCGTGAATAAAATCTTTTATCCATTCACGTCACACGTAATAAGATCTTTTATTCATCCACGTCACACATGAACAAAATCTTAAAATGTACTTTTTTTGCTACATTATGGAATCAAATATTAAAACCCTACGCCCTTTTTAGCAGCTCTTTCCCTTGTTTTTCTCGGCACTCTTTTTCTTGTTTTTATATACTTTTTTTTCATCGTTGTCTATGATATTAACCCAAAGGATTTCCATCGGTCAAATAGGGTCTTTTCCTCGGAAGAGTCTTGATCTTTTCCTTTCAATGCATGCTTTTTCCCCAGGTATGACAAAAGCTTTCGTCGTCCGTCTCGACATTATGAATGCTGCCAGGAAAGGTTTTTAAAATATCCTTTTGGAATCTGACAATGCAGGTCTTATTTCCAGGTTATCATCTAATATTCAGTTAAATTAAGAATCTGGTGACCTCCAAGTTGATGCTATTAATTTATCTTGTTCTTTCTCTTTTGTTATGTAATAGAGCAGCGAATCGGCGTAAAAGCCGTCTAACTCTTGCCCTTTTAATTGGGTTGATGTTATTCCTCATGATTTGAGGAACCTTCTGTAATGCTTTCAGTGTGAATGAAGTTTGCTTTTATTGTCAAAAAAAAAATACTTTGTTATTTTTATTTTGAATTATGTTATTTTATTTTGTTTATTTAGTATTTTTCTTTTCATACGAAAATAATAATTTTTTTATCTAAGGGTAGATCTTGACAACCTAAGTTGATGGGTCATGTTTAAAATTTCAAAAAAAATAATGTCTAATTTAAATTTTTTTAAAAAATTTAAACTTAATGAATTTTTTTAGGAAGAGACTATTAAAAATATTCCAATATTTTTTATATAAAATAATATATTTAAAATTTTTAAAGAGAAAAAATTAAAAATTTTAAAAATTTCAAAGGATTAAAATTTAATTTCCTAAATTTTAGAGGGGCCCATAGGCCCTAATGAGGTTCTGCCCTTTGTTTTTTTACTTTTATCACACATTTTTTTTATTTCTCTTCTCTTTTTTTTGGTTTTGTAATATTTCTTTTTATTTATTTTCTTACGGTTAGTTTAGAGGTCCTTTGTCTAAATGATGTTCATTCGGTTTAGACGTCACCTATTTAGATGATGTTTATTATGTTATCTTGTTGATCTATCCATATTTTAGGCATTTGGACTGAATATTAATATACGTTAACAATCACTGAAAATAAGTCGCAGATAAATTGTAGTGATATCAGTTTATTAAGAGATACTCATCATTGTTATATGTATTTTTTATGTTGATGTTGATGATATTTATCTTTTATCACCGACAATAATATTTATTTATGTTTATCATTTATCTGAATTCTTTGGTTTTTTAACCCGTTCACGGTGCTAGAGCATAGTTTGTTCGGTGCAGGGCAACTGGGCACTCAAAATTGGACAGCCAAGTTGACTAAGACACTAAGAAATCAACACAATAAAACAACAACAATAAATGGATCATAAAAACTACATTAATTCAACTCCTTCAAGCAAAACAAGTACCAAAGTAGCATCACGGAGCACAACAAAGTACCCCCATTTATTTCAAAACATAGTTAACAACATTGTCTTGCTCTTGCTGGCCTCGTCTTAAAACTTTACTCAAATCCAAACACTTTCTTCAAATGCAAAGCATACTCGTAGACTTTCTCTTGATCGGGCAGGGACTTGGAAACACTATCTTGCTCCAAGCACCTTCTAGCCCATGCAATTAGCTTCGGACACTCGGTCTCGATGCTGAAATTCCCACACTTTTCATAGGTATAAAACCAGCTATACATCGGAACCAGCACGACATCGACGTAACCGAGATTTTCCCCGCCGAAATACGCCTTGTTTCCAAGCTCTCCTTCCAACAGTTTCAGGCTTTCAACGAACTCTTTCTTTGCTGCTTCTTGCTCTTCTCCCTTTGCTGTCCATACTTTCCGGGTCTCAAGACTACATGTCTACATTTTTATTCACCAAAGGCACAACCGGCTCAATTCTAGTTGTATATCCAAAATGACTCAATCTGATGTTTTTTCAACCATAATATTATTTAAACTCAAAACAAATGTCGAATATGAATATGTGTTTGAATCGTTTTATATGTTAAGACTATCAAATTTTCGTATTCAAACACAAGTATTTACGTATATAATGGAGAAAAATAAAACATAGATTCTCATAATATAGCTATTGGATCTCTTTATAGTATTTATAGGAGGAGGATTCTAGAGCAAATGTCACATGCTAATATGCGCTACTAATATAAAATATAAACCAATGATTACTTATTAATTATTCTTGACATTACAGCCGCAATAATAATAATAATAATAATAATAATAATAATAAAAAAAAGAAGAATCCATCTAGAATATACTATTAGCTTGAAAGTAATCCACTCATATCTGGATAAGCATAATGTTTTAAACCAATAAACACCAAAGCTTTTAAATTAGATAAATGACTGAAAAGAACCAATTAATCATTCTCAACTTCTCACCCAATAATTCAAAAAAAAAAAAGCTTGAGTTTATCTACAATTTAACCCTTGATTTTTTTTGTGCAATTTGACCTCAGATTTTGGATTTGGACCGCAATTTGGCTCCAGATTATTTGTTGCGTTCAATTTAAACTCTATTTTTTTAAATAAATTTATCTTTAATTAGATATTAAATTTTATATTGAATTAAAATTTAAAATAGAAATCTTAACTCTTTATACTATTTATACTTGGGAAATAAAAAATGTTATCACTATTTTAAAATTGTAGATGTCAAATTGTATGTCAAAGTAAGTACAAAAATTTTATGTACTTTTTTGTATCATTTTCTATGTCTCGATATTAAAAAAATTAAATTTTAAACTTTAACCTTAAATTTTAAATTTGACTTCAATTCCTTAAATCTTGATTCTAAACCCTATCCTAAACTATTTTTTAGTATAGGATCATAAACAGGGGAGATGATTTCTATTCGTCAAAATAATCTAAACAAGATTGTCTAGGAAAACTAAGCTCATAATTAAAAGGAAAAAAAAAACAAAAGAATAGACATTTATTAATTGATTGAATAGTTAAAAATATTTGTCTTATCATATTTTATATGTATTCAAATATTAACATTTGCTTTAAGAATATAATTACCTTTCTAAATTAATAAAAAATGAAGAGAAGAATACCTTCTTGTCGATGAAATGGGCCCAGAATCTAGCAGTGGCTCTTTGGTAAGGATCAAGAGGCAGCAAAGGAGATTTGTGAGGCCAAATCTCATCAATATACTCAACCAGAATGAGTGACTCGCAGACGGCTTTCCCCTTGTGGATGAGAACCGGGATTTGCTTGTGAACCGGGTTCTTTTCTAAAATCAAATCACTCTTGTTCCTCAAGTCTTCTTCCCTGTGTTCGTATTGTATCCCCTTCACGGCCAAAGCGATCCTGGCTCTCATCCCGAACGGACTCGCCCAGAAATCCAACAGAACAACCTCTTCATTTGCCATTTTTAGAAGCACTAACGGATTCAAAGCTTTAAGAATCCACTCGGAAATTGAACTTTTTTTTTGTGATGTCTGAAGTGGGAGTGCATTTATAGACAGTTTAGGATCATCTTCCTATGACTTTTCTGACATATAATACAATAAATGATTCTTGGAAAAGTAAACCACAAGACCAAAAAAATATCATCATAATAAAGTCGATTAAAACATTAAAAAATGGTTAAACTACATAAATAGTCTCCAAACTTTTACGGTACTTTCATTATAATCACTAAGCTTTTAAAACTTGCGATATAGTCATTGAATTCTTAATTCGTCTTCATCAAGATCACTCTGGTTAACTATCGTTAGAGAATGCTGATGAGACACGTTAAATCCATCTTCTTCCAGAAAATCTAACTTTTTCAGAGAAATTTTCTACTGCTAATGCATGATATAATAACCCTTTTAAGGTTTATGATTAGAATTTAAGGTTTGGGGATAAAATTTAAGTTTTAGAGTTTAGGGGATATGGTTTAGATTTTAGGATTTTAAGATTAGGGATTTGAATTTTAGTTTTTGAGGTAAATTTAAGCATGTTTGTGGAAAAGTTTTTTTCCAACACCAGTGCATTATATAATAACCATTTTTTATTAAATAGAGGGATATTTATATTTTTTAATCGAACTCATACAAGATGAGATAACATGAGTATTCTTGACACTAATGTCACTATTAGAATAAATTTTGTTAATGATTTTTGTGTACAATAATAAAAAATTGAATATGAATAATAAAAAAAATATTTTTTTGGTAAATCAGAGACAAAACAGCAACTTAGCTTTCTCGGAGCAGCAGCTCTTTCACATAGTCCAGTGGGACATCGAGAATCAATTCACCAATTGGTTTGCCACGTCTAGCTGCGGCAAGAGCATCTGCAATCTTCCAATATGTTGAGGCCGAACTTCCCAATCCTGACATAGTAACGCTTTAATAGAATCTGCAATCGTGTTACCTTGAAATGCTAGAGATTTGCCTTTGAGGAAATGGAAAACCTCAACATTATCGGTTTCAACTACCACCCTTCGATAACCAGCATTCCAAGCATGTTTCAACATTTCATACACTCCCCACATTTCAGCAATAAGAACTGGACATCGGCCTAAGCTACGTGAGAATCCTACACACCAGTCACCATTCGTATCTCAGACAACGCCGCCACATGTCGCCTCTTTATTATGTAGGTTGAAGGCTCCATCCGCATTTGTTTTCACCCAACCAGCTTGTGGCTTAATTCATGTGTCCGTTCTTTCTCCCACACGGATCATTGCTGCCCACATTCACCTACAAGGTTTAACGCAAATCGGCCACCATGCGAGTGCACTCGGCCAAGACCGATTCATGTTCAAAGTAGCCAAACATCAAATAAACGCTTGTTCCTCCGGTTCTACAAAATCTGGCAAATGATTGAAAACTCGAACCCCCAATCCTCTGAACAATTCATAAACCGACCAGGATGAAGGATATTAAGGTGAATCCAATCACTAAACGCACAATTATGGAACTCCAACCACTTAGCTAGTGAGATCAATTGCTGCCATACCTGTGTAGCCCTTGAACATGAACGAAGAACATGACCGATACTTTCAGGTTCTCAATGGCAACTTGGACAATCCACACTAGTTGTCATATGCCGTTGTGCGCGTTCTTCGTTCATGAACAGTCTTTCATGCATAGCCAACCACATAAAGACACGCACTCTTTGAGAGACCTTTAACTTCCAAAGAAACGATCAATCCCACTCCGGTTCACTATGAGTGTGCCTCGTCAAAGCCATATACGCAGACTTAGTTGTAAAAGATTGCTTAATCTCCCACCTCCAACATGGAATATCATTCCCAAATGCGTCTTTTGGCGGAGGAAAAGCAGCAAATTTCTGAATTGTGGCCATTGGAAGAGCAGAACAAAGTCTCTGCCAATACCATTGTCCATCACCCATCACCCAATCAGCAAGCAACATGAGATGAATCAAACATACTCGAAACAAGACATTCATTGCTCAAAGAACCACCTTGATCAACCCATATATCATTCCAAAACTCAACGGAACGACCATCACGAACATTCCATCGAACCCATCACGGAAATCGTCCCAAACTGCATGAATACCTCGCCGCACCCGCGAACAATTACCCAATCTTAAGCTCCTGGGAACGACATCTAACCAATTGTACTTGGCTTTTAACCACTTTAACCCATAATTTATCGGAATTTGTGATGAGTTGAAAATCAAGTTTCATGAGAAATGCATTATTTTGTTGTTGTAAATCCATGAACCCCAACCCACCGTTCTTCACTGATTTTTGCATCACTTGCCAATTCACAAGATGTACTCTTCGTGCTTCCGGAGATGAACCCCATACCAAACCGCGGATAAGCTTTTCAAGCTCGTCACAAACTCCTTTGGACAGCCATGTAGATTGCATCACATAACTAGGGATCGCCTGCAGAATTAATTTAGCAAGTATTATATGACCAGCAAGAGATAGCGAACGGGCTGCCCATCCAGATAAACAGTCACGAACCTTCTCCAACAAATAATCATAAGTTGCCTTCGTCATACGAGAATGAAGTAAAGGAACACCCAAGTAACGGCCGATGTCACTAACTTCAGTGAATCCAAAACCTTGAGTAATTGCATCACGCATGTCCACCGAAACATTACGAGAGAAATATATGTGAGTCTTCAATAAAAAAAATTATTGATACAAGCAAACAAAAAAAATGTATATTTTAAGTTATTTTGTTATAGTCGTTGAGTGAGTTTTCCTTATATTATAAAAGAATTATGATCTAGTAACATCTCTAATATTGTAGTAAATATATAACAATATAAAATCAAGGCTCTTAAATTAAAAATTTAAATTCATTAAACACTTATTACTTAATACCCAAAATTTATTTTAATCAATTTAATTCATTCAAATTGATGATAAAATTCATATAGTATTTGTAATCTTAAAACACGACACCAGTGAGTACATTTTTCCTTTGATATTAACACCAATCTGTTTTGATATAATAATATTTTTAGGAAAATTCTTATTTATTATTCAATTTCTTATAAAATATATTTATAT
The DNA here is from genome assembly GCA_019671005.1 of Hibiscus mutabilis. Classification (NCBI taxonomy): domain Eukaryota; kingdom Viridiplantae; phylum Streptophyta; class Magnoliopsida; order Malvales; family Malvaceae; genus Hibiscus; species Hibiscus mutabilis. The sequence goes on along the minus strand of CM033752.1, from coordinate 36,352,695 downwards.
ACAAGTAAATACACCTCAATTACGTACAAATATAAATGCATTTATATAAACAGAATATAGAATTATAAGTTAATTTATATCCAATACACTTTGGAAGTGAAAATTTTTAATTTTTATAAGTGCCTTAATTTTAAGATTTACGGACTTAATTTAAGTGTAGTGTTTAGGGGTTTAGGTGTAGGAGTTTAAAATTTAGAGGTAATGTTTAAAATTTTAGAGTTAGGGTTAAGATTCAAAGTTTAGAGGTTAAAGTTTAAAAATTAGGATAATATGTTGAGGGTTTAGGTTTTAGCCTAGAAACTCTATTCACAATCCCTAAATTCTAAACCCTACACCTAAACTCCTAAATCCTACACTCTAAATTAAGTCTCTAAACCCTGAAACTAAGACACTTATAGAAACTAAAAGTTTTCACAGCCAATGTATCAATTAATTATCTAAATAAATTAAGCTTAATAAATAAATCTAATGATTAATTATACAAAACCTAATCCGGTCAAGCCACATAGACAGCCCTGCTTGACCTGATGATCACAGTTCATTGGATCAACGATAGACAAACAAGTGCAAACCCTAATTATCCCTAATCATCTTTAGCCAAGGACGACAGCATCCAATCCATAATTAGGAATATAACTCAAATTCATAGCTTTCATTATAGCGGCGCTGGTATTATCCGACCACAATTTTTATGGGAGAATTGTCATTTATGCATATCCATAAAAAAGTGTACATCTTCAGGCTAATCATTTTCCAAAAATGCATATCTTACACAATGAATTAAGATTCCTTCTTTGCCAGTAAAAAAAAAAATCAATTTCAAATCTTTCGGAAATATTTGACCTCGGGCACTGTCATTGGGCATAAGGAAAACGACAGGCAAATCTCTGGTCACATCGCTGGAAGTTGCTCAAAGAGAGGACTAATGTACGCCGGATAATGTTCTTTTGCTATAATACCGATCTAAAATACAGATTATACACCGAGGTCTCACGCAGCATGACTGCAAGAATGGAAGTTGTTAGCTAAGTTCCTCGCATCAAGAATTACCAGAATTCAGAATAACTGAACACCGCGTATTGAAAAGTTAACTGCCACATTACCAGGTATGCCGGTCAAGGATCAGGAGATTCGCGTTTTGATTGGCGGAAAGATTGGAGATGTTTAATTAATTCCTCCTTCAGTGACTCGGGTATTTGTGGAATAAAGGTTGGCTTCGCATCTGCAATCAGCTTATTCCTGCATAAAAGTATTACAGGAATGAACAAAAGTTCTATTTACGAAACAAAATGATGACGATAAAGCTATGTTACTCAAATTTGGGAGTTTTTTTATACAAGTAAGCCTTTTACATGTATTTAAAATGTCCTTACAAGGTCAGATTTCCATAAAAATATTCAGATACGTGTTAAACATGAGTATTGAATATGGATACTTCGGTGGCAAAAACAAATACAAATATGAAATTTTATGAGATCTGGATAGTGCATCTAGCAAAGGAAAGAAAATGGTAGCCGCTTTTAATGCTTTAACAAAATAAATGAAATGCACTAGGAACCTATGTTACTCAAAATCAGGTGTGGGGCGTCGAATATGGTAAATTTTCGGACTTTTTCCATTTACTTGGAATACCCTAAGGAGGCCATACCCATGTCTGGGACATGACTATCAGACACGGATAAGGAAAACGAACAGGCCGAGGCAACATAGCTTGAGGAAGAGTACTTAAAATTGGTTCATGACACCTTTCGACTTCTTTACTCTGACTACCAATTTCAGAAACCTGGGGAGCACACGTACATATATTCATTCATCGTGTAACTGTTAATATGAAAAAGGTTTGGCACTGTGATGAAAAAAGAAATATTGTGATTTGTTAAAAAACAGTAGAAATCAATTTCTTTACTCGAAAGCTATTTGCGCCAAACCCAATCAGCATGGGTTGTTAAAAAAAAGAAACTCAACCCTTTCTTTGTAACTACAAAAGTTGTACAACCTACTATCCAGACAAATTTAGATGGAAATCTATAGCAACTCAAATGCATCAAAACCTAGCCACAACAAAGCAAGTAAATTCCTAATTAAAATCAAGTATACTTGAAGTGCACATAGAATTAAGTCATGCACATACAGGTACGTTACTTAACAGTACAAGAAAGGCTTACTCTAAATCATTGCTACTCTGGATGCTTCCAGTCTCCCGTGCATATGACTGCTTCCTTGAATACATGAAATTGTAAACATCAACATACCAGCCACATGATCGTAAAACTGAAGAAGCTTTGTTCTTCAACCTGGTAAATTTTGTAACGGGTTCAAACATGTAAAAATAAAAAATATATATTAAAATGAATAAAAGCAACTTCTGACAAAGTTAAACACAAAAATAAAAAAGTATGGGTGAATAGTAAAGAATTCTACATAAATTTGACAAGTTAGACCTGTATAACTTCGGCCAAATGTGGTGAAGCAAAACAACCTAGTTCTAACCAATCGAACTCGCAATTCAAAGAATTTTCAGGCATGAAAAACCACAAAAAAACAATGATATTAAAAGAAAGTGAACCTCTTAAGTCACAAAGAAAATGCAAACATATAATGGCATCCCTATAGCAATTAAGATAATATGTAGCTTACATTTCTTTCATATTTTCAACTTCTGCTCGAGATTGAGCATCCTGGGAAAGCAAAATACAGGATTTTCCCTTTAGCATGGAGAAATCATCAGTGTCATCTGTTTTCTTTAGCCCTACGTGATCACATGAGTCTTTAAATTTTCCCCCTATGTTAAAAGAAAAGTCTTTCGGCCTTGTCATTGGAACTGAATTATCAGAAGGGTCATCTGATTTTCTTTTTGGCCCCGGTAAATTACAGGAATCTTCAGATACTCTCTTTGGCCCAGAGAAATTACAGGAATTTTTATATTTTCTCTTTGCCCCTGAAACATCACAAGAATCTTCTGATTTTCGCTTTGTCCCTAAAATATCAGAAGAATCTTCTGGTTTTCTCTTTGGCACTGAAATAGCACAAGAGTTTTCTGAACTTTTTTTTCGCCCTGAGTTATCAGAGGCATCAGAAAGAGCAGTATGAATCTGCCCTCTGACTGCCATGCTCCTGGTACCATTAACTACAAGAGAATCTGATTTATTTCCATTTGACCACACAAATAGTGGGGTATTTCCACCAGCAACAGTATCAACTTTTCCAATTTTCTCCGTACCATTCCTGTTCATCGATGACAAGGTGTCTTTCTCATTCTTCTCTGTAGAAATTGAATCCACTGAAACTCCATTCACAGCAATGATCTGCGTCTTATGGAAATCAACTTTTCCATTACTTGTAAGAGGACGCTTTCTGGGACCACGCTTTTCAGAAATATTGAATTTCACACGCGGGCTAGAAGACGGTTTTCCAACCTTCTGTGAAGATTGTTCAACACAAGGTTTTGTTTGGGCTGGCTTCAATTGAACCGCTTTCAGGATTTCGGATGCCTCACTTCCATTACAATCATGTGGTTTAACTCCATTAGAAGAAACTGTGGTACCATTAGACCCTGGCCTTTGATTAGCACGAGAGAAGAAAAGAATATAAACCTTCTCAGACAAGACCTCCTGTAGGGTTGAAAGTGAGACAAAGGAGTCATTGCAGCAATACCACCTGCCCATTGCATCCTTTACAAATAGAGAACTAATGTCAGTAAATAATCAACATTTCTGGCACCGAAGCCTACATAAAAAATTGAAATCACAGGAGAACATAAGCACCTTAATATATGCATAATAATGCCCAGATTCTGGTGAGTATCCTGAGTGCACAATTGTACCAAATAGGTTATACATTGGCTGCGGATCCTGCATTGAAAACACCAACAAAATCACAAAAGAAAGAAGTAATATAGGATATACAGCATACAACCAGTAGAAGAGATTACCTTGTACATGATAACGAAGAAAATGTTTTGACTGTATTAAATTCTATTGGTAGAACCATGCATAAACTTCAACAACCATGTAATCCTTGTCAATCAATAACATTCACTCTCCTTCATCTAAGGCAATGGTGCCAGACTTACTCAACATTGCTAGCAAACCAATGACATGATAGAAGTAAATGTAATATTTATTCCATAGACCCACAGAGAATAATAACCTAAAAAATCATATCTTGTTATATATAACAGATAATTGAGATATTCAAGGACATTATTACCTAGAAAGGTCAAAAGGTAAACATTGCTAGCAAACACATTAAGATACTACAAGTCTACAACTTCCCCCAATCATTTAGTAAATAAATACAAGCTAGACTCATAGCTACTTTACACAAACAAATGAAAAGCTCATAAAAGTTAATGCTATTATGTCATCTACCGAACTCTCACAGCAGCAAGCGAGCCTGTCCCGGTGATATAAATTATTTGCATTATAACATCTCATCTAGAAATGTTATTATTTGACTTGTAACTCTTACTATATCGTTATCATCCGAAATCAAACTTGGATTCTAAAATCCATAAATGCTGCAACTGTAACTAGTACCGAGAACCGACCACACAAACTTATATGCAAAATTAACAACTTAACAAACCTGGCTTGCTTTGGACATGAAGCTTGAAAGAACCAAAACTTCATCAAATGTAATTAGCCTATCAATCTTCGCACCCAGTATTCCCTCAAATCTCTGCCATAACAATCTAGCAATCACTTGCTTACACCAGAAATTAAAAAAAATAACAAGAACTATAAAATCATAATGAAAACTTTAAAGAAATTCTGTAACTTACCTTCAGTTGAATAACAAGGATATTTGGTGCATGACGTATAGACAGTTGCTTCCTTGCTGCCACCAATTTCTTACAACTAAACAACCATAACTTTCTCGTTCAAAACAAAATAAATAAACAAATTACAAGCAAAGTGTTTAACTAGGCTCAATTCAGTTTGTTTCTTTCTCTTGCATTTCATCTTAAAGGGTAAAAAGTAAACAACATGAAATGCCATATTCTTCAAAAGAATTGTTTGTTGTTATTCTAAGTTGAAAGCAAAATACCAAAGTTGCAAAAGTAACAACGAAACAATAACTAACACAAATAATACTGATAATTCAATCAAATTGAAACGTGAACTTACTTGTCACACTTGTACTTGTTATTTCCATCCAAAACCTCAGGCTGAAAAAACTTGCGCATAGCTTCTTTGAGTGAATCGCTGTTCAGAACATCAAGACTAATATCCATAATCTCATCAACTTTATTTGACTCCCCACCACACCCCAAACACTTAACCTGACTTTGCAAAGCACCCCCGAAGATCTCCTTAACTACGGTATTGCCATTCACTGCTTCTCCTCCGCCTCCCACGCCTTCACTTCCCTTTCGCCGCAATTTCTTTAAACGAAGACAGGTGTTATGGCAAGCATCGATTACGTACCTCAAGAACTCGTGGGCGTCCTCTTGACGGCCGAACCGGAAGCTCTCAGCGAAGATTTTAATGCAGCTTAGGATCTTGGAAGGAGAGTCGAGGGTGAGATCGAGGGTTAAGGAGCGTGTAATCCACGCTTCAAGGATACAGAAGGGGCAGTCGCGGGGCTTTTTGGAGGCGGAGGCGTCGCAGGAGGAGGAGTGTTGGGAGCGGAGGCAAAAATTGGCGAGCGGCGGAGTGTAGGTGAGACACTGAAGAACGCTGTTGAGGTAACAGGAGTTGCCGAGGTTTCTTAAGCCTAAAGGGGGGCCCTTCTTCCGTTTTTGACTGAGTAGACTCGGCTGCCAAGTCATTTGTAACTCGACAAATCCCATCAACGGCGATGATCCTCCTTCGCCGATCTCTCATCGGACGGCCACCCACACCGCCAGAATCGCATCTCCCTCAAAATTTTCCGGGAAAATTTCCTCTCAAAATCAAAATTCCCCCCTTTCCCCCGTTTACGAACCTTTCAAAGGAAAATGAGAAAAATCTCGCGAGGGTTCGCTGCTTCCAAAAATAATTTATTTATTTTATTTTCAGTTTACCTTTTCTTTCCTCTCCTAAACTAAACTCTTCATCTTCGATTTTGGGCCTTTCTTATGCTAAGGGACAGGGTCCATCATTTTGTTTTCCTTGGGCTTTTTGGGCTTACGGTCTCATTGATAATAAACGAAATTTAAAGGTAAACACATTATAAACAAAATAACTATATTTAATAAAAATTCAAAGCTAGAAATACAAGTTGTTTTATTTTTAATGTATTGATTTATTTTATATAATTAGGCACATTTCATTGCTTTCGATTATTATTATTTATCTTTAAAAAATGATACAATTGTTAGGTAGTAGCGGTTGGGATAATATGCTAATGAAATGAAAGAAATTACTGTATTTTTTTAAAATTTAGTAAAATTAATACATTAAATAAAATCAAATTACTATTTGAATAATAAAAACATTTTATTTTAATTTGATATACAAATACATAATACTAGTATAAAAAAATCCTTTCCCTATCATATTGTTCTCTGTTCAAGCCAAGAATAAACGCAGTTCTAAATTCATACTAGATCACTCTCCGAGTAGATTCCTCGTCCTGTTTAACAGGTTTGATCTTATTTATTTTGACTTAAATCCCGAAACAGAATTTGGTAATCTGAGTTTCTCAATCCATCCAAATTACTATTTAAATAATGGATATGTTTTTATATGAATTTAATATAATTGTCATAAATAACAAATAAAAAATTATCTTTTCATATTTAATAATATTCTAAACAATAAAACGAGCTTTAAAATCTAATTAAGTATGGGAAAATAAATTTTCACTGTTTAAACCCAAACCCGAGCTAACATGAGCATGGATACCTCTAAATTCTTATCCGATCCAATAAAGCAATGTACATTTAAGACAGCAAAAGCAAAAATCATAGTAACACTGTAGTTTAAGACAGTCCAAGTATTTCCTTACAGTTTTTTCTACTTTACCTCATCCCAGCAGGGCACTTTGTCCGAATATAACCGACACGGCAGCTCGATAGTGGCACAAAGTACCCCAGATAATCTGCTGCAGAATCAATGGAAAAACTAGTTAAACTACAGCAAATCTATAATCGAAAAGTCGGGACATGGTGTTTTTTGCCTGCAGTGTGTGATGAACATTCCGAAATAAATAGGAGCACTGAGATTAACCGGTGGTTCCGAGGAGCTCTGATTCTTGCAATTATTTTATACTTTCAACACCATCTTGGCAGATCAGTGTTAAACATAACTATCTGTTCTGATTCGAGGATGTAGTCATCTGAATGGTCTTGGCATCTTGGGAGTCGTCAGAGATATCGCGAGATGCTTCCCTTTTCAACTTGTGATTATTGTATGCTGCCACACCAGCAATGGCTACACAGTAATAACAATAAATAAATTACTCGAAGAAACAGAAAATACTGATGGAGTTTATGTCTGGTGTAGATGGTTTCTTCAAAATGCCACAACAAAAGCTAGAAATTACTCGAAAATTATAACAACACTGAAGTATGAGAACTAGTTACTAGATGAATGTCTCACGACTCTTGTACTTCATCGAAACAACCACACATTAACATAAGGCAAGTTGGTGATTAGGTATGTGAGAAATGTCTAGTATCTAATTATTAAAGATTTTTATCTTAAGCCAGGTAAGCTCCAAGATCATAAATTACCTCGAGTTACCAGGAATTAAAAGAAACTGTATGGAGAAACCAGTGGTTAGTTAAAATTAAGAGAAGTGAAGTAAAAAAATCAATAGTGAAGTAAACCTAGCCTTAATATCAAACTAGTTAGTTCAGTTGTGACTTATGTGCATCCTTACCTTATGCAACCAAGACAAGGCCACTTTGTCTTCTCTAGAGACTAGGGTCTAGGTCTAGGGTTAGGTTTAGGGTTTCATTCAAACCGATAAAAGTAATTTTGAAGAACTGACAATAAATGATCGCCCTTAATATATATATATATATATATGCACACACACCCGATCAGAGTAAATCAGTAAAGCATGTAGCATCAGATGCCCCAACTAACAGTTTAAACCACTGATGCAGAGCTTTGCTAAATACGGGTCATAAATACTCCTAAAACTTCCAGCAAACCATGCCTTAAAGATCCATTGTTTATATCAACCAATTCAAATTTCTAAAATTCACTTATACTTAAAAACATCTGCTGCTAAGGTACTTTTAAGATAACCTGAAAGACTGAGCTACATCCTTGTCCTCCATAATATGAATGGATTGTTGGCTTTTGGCTATGTCCTCGAAATGATGTAATAGATAATACTCGTTACAATAGATGAAGATATAAAAAAGAATACACTTTAAGATACTTACAGATGCCATAACCAAGTAAATTTATGACCGTCAACTTTGTATCTGCAAAGAGAAGGGCGGATACTAAAACAACCACCCAATCCTTGACAACTCCAGCGACACGAATGGTTAGAGCACTAGTGTGCGAGATCACTAGGAAAACCGACAAGTTAAGTGCAAACGTGCAGAGAGAGTTGAGCGTTAGCACAATAGGCTGAAGGTTCCACATCCTGTGGGCGTCCATTTTTGGTTTCTCCAGAAAGAGCCACGGAATAAACAGACAAAGGGCACTGCAAAAGAGACACGAACCTTCAATCCCAACTGGCATTAAATTTGTATACGGGGAAGAATGGGATGTTGGCAAGAGAGAAAAAGGGTAAATTAGAAGAATGATGTAATAAATACCTGCAAGGACTAACATAATACATGAGAGAAATAGGGTTTAATTTGAGACCCTTTCTCTTAACCAGAATCTCCATGAATATAAGTCTTAAAGCTTCTCCGACGACACCACCCATTTGGTAAACAACTCCGATCCAGCTAATATTTATTTCTCCATAAGAAGCCATCAGAACACCAAAGCTTATCACTGACATTATTAAAAGCATTCTGCAGCTCATTACCTCCAGTCCTGCTGCTACTCCAAGGATGAAAACAGCCACTGGCACTGAAAGCTCATTCAAGAAAAGTACCGATATCACAATCTTCATATCTACCATCTAAGTAATAGTAACATATAGTAATGTATTTATCTGCATATTCATGACCCTAATTATTGGTGTTTGAATGCCTAGGATTTTAATCACCATCCTAACATCTTTCGCAAAATCAAAAAATATTTTAAAGCATTGAGACTAACTCAATTTATACAAGCATTAGTTGCCCACCTGAACCTCAATATAGAGACAATAACAATTAATCCCTTGTGGTTAGGGCAGAATTAACTTCATCTAACAAGATATACAAAAGTTCACTTGACCTAGTGCAATTCTCACTGTTTGACTTATCAAAAAGCCACACCACTCCCTACTTGAATAGAGTAGCAAAAGAACCTTATCAGTACAATAAAAAAAATTATCAAAAAGTCCAATATATGCACATTATCTCCTAGAGGATTTTGCTTCACTTCAAAATCAAGAAAAGGGCCAAAAAACTGAAATAAGGGATGTTCCTCTATTTCAAAAACTAATCAGATGAAAACGTCACAATACATTTACCATCTTGACAGCACAACCCCATTAGTCAAACAGCAACAGCAGACAGGGTTAAGTCTAATTTTTTATGGCACATGTGTTAAAAACTTCAACAAAAAGAATATGGGTATTAATTATAATTTTCTCAATGAAGTTTGACAACTTACTAATTGCCTTCAGCATTTGTGCAAATGCAACAGATATATACAGGTAGGCAGTGTTTCCCAACCAAAGAGTCATTGCAAACATGGCACCAATTGGGACCACAGATGTTGTGTATCTGTGCATTTTTAACTTCATCAAATTACGGGTACATTATATAAAAGAAGAATAACAACAAACATAGAATGATGAAGTAGCAACAAAGACGAATTACTGTTCACAAGATAATCTCAATTAAAGACAAGATGTATGATAATGGATTTTTATATCAGAATGCTTAGAAAGATATGTTATGACCAAAGAGATGACGTGAGCTGCAGTGAAAGGGAACTTCAATTTATCATCAGAATTTTTTTAGCTTTCTCTACTTCACAAATATGTCCCCATCTTGCTAACTTTCAGATAAGGGTTGCTCCAAATCAATCATGATTGAATTTGATTCTTGGCTTGTATTTGAACTTTAAGTTTCTAATTTTTTTCTTTACTAGAATACCCTATTAACATTTTGGTTCTCCATTTACCAGCATCAACTGAAACATCAAACTGCAACAACTGCCTTTCATTACTAATCTTCCATGGAGAAAAGAGAATTAGCATGAGTCATAAATATTTAGATCGGGGCGAGTACTGGAGCAGAAAACACGATGAATCAGAAACAGTGAAATCAATTAACATGATCATTTACTCTATCTCATCTTTCTATAACTTTTTATAACTTACTGGAAATGTTTGTCTATTTTCTAGAGTACATGATGCCAAAACAATAGGGGGCAACCAAACTAGGTTAAAAACAACTTTCTTTTCTGGTAAGAGTCCTATTAAGTAAGGTTCTAAAAGAGCAACTAACCCCAACAGAGCCAAGGGCTAAGTACCAGCTACACTATGCAATTATTGTAGAGAGTGAGAAAAAAAGAGACTATAGTCAACAACTTGTTAAGAATCTTTGATTCAAGAGAGGATGCAAGTAAAGAGACTACATAGTTTATGAGTTTATTATGATAACTTCATACAATTACAACTTCTGTTTCCAGTTTCAAGTATTTTGGGTCATCGAAGTCATTGGAAATTATCTGGAAAAAAGTCATTATTTATCAATTACTTTTAGAAAGTGATCTATAACTGCTCATATCATTTCAGTTTATGAATTGCCTGACTTCCAAAAGAAAAAGCAACCAGCCCATTTCTTTCTAGAGTACTATTCTTCTCCCATATTAACTCTGTTTTTCCACTCTATTTAATATTTTCTTCCCATTCTGTCTAATTTCTCTCTTTCTGTAACTATTTTATCCGTCCATATTTCTTTTACCCTTTTTTAAATAAGTGTTCATCCCCCACGTTTTACACTCTTTCCCGTTTCCTTTCCCTAGTTAGTTACATGTGTCCTTTAAACTTTCAGCAAAGAGCACCAAGGCTATTCATATTCAGTCACCAGCAAAAACACTAATGAAATCATCCAGCATATAAACCTGCTGCTAAGTATACAAAGTGCAAAACTTACAAATTCAAGCATCAGAAATAAGGTGGTCTGTTACTAACTTACATTTCTAATGTCATTCCTTCTTCAACTTTTAAAATCTGACACGGGGAAAAAGGGTGATCAAGGTTTCCGCATAAAAGAAATTAAAAATCGTCACTGAATACCAGTTTACATAAATATATAGTGCTGAGGTTACCTTGAAGCCCTTAGTGAGTACGAAACATAGAACAGAGGAGAAGACCATGTGAAGCAGAGTCAACCCAAGGGGATATGGAAAATTAATTTCCTTTGATGACAAAACCCACTGCAGTTTTCACAGAAAGGGAAGAAGATAAAAAGATAATATCAGCCTTATGAATCAGAGTCACATGAGTTTCTTGTTCTTTGCTATATCAAACAATCATTCTAAAGAGGAAAAATGACGAGCAACACTGAAAATTAATGGACAACATGGTCAAGTTAACAAAACATATAATGTTTGAACTGACAGAGAAAACATTGTATTTGAGTTTGACATTCACAACACTATTCTGAACTCTCAAGTCACACAAGTTTGCGCAATCAAGTATGCATAAGGATTAACATAGTTATCTATAACAATTTTAGCCCACTCACCTGAATGGACCATTTTTCAGACAAATGTTACAAAGGGTATCAGCATTCTTTACGAATGAGATTCTAAATCATTGTCAACATATTGCCAACGTAGTTTGGAGAATTCAAGCAAACAAGAAGATTACTGGAAAAGTTACGTGTGTCTCGGTCTTTACCATCTCAAACAACCATTTTATGGCAGAAAAATAACAAGCAACACTAAAATTTCATGAACAATATGATCAAACTAACAATACACAAAATATTAAAATTTATACCAAATGCATTGCCTTCGGCGTGAATAACATAGATCTGAACTCTGAAATTGAAAAGGATTGACAGAAAGGAGTATGCATACGAAGTTAACGGCTACACAGTTATAGACCACTATTAAACCCATTCACCTTAATAGACACACATTTTCAGGCACATGTAACAAAGAATAACAGCATTTTCATTTTTGTCACATGAGGTTCTAGGACTATCAAGGAAATATATCTGCTCGCCATAAAATCATAGAAAAGCGTAAATTATTGCAAGGTCGACCCTGAACTAATAATAAGCTACTTGACACTCGTTTTCCTGCTTGATGCTGAAGATTATGCATTTCAATTGGGGGAATCCAGGCGAATCACTGAATAGAACTAAAACTCTTTTTTATGAAGCAAATTTTATAAGAACACTTCGACAAATTCAGCATCAACGTCTTTATCAAATTACAAGCCAAGCATTAAATTTTAACAGCAAAAATCACTAGCCAAAAACATCAGATTACGAGCTTACTTTCGACAGGAAGACAATTTCCTCTAGAATAATTAAGCTAAACATAAAATTATTTTTTTTTGTTCAAACATAAAATTAAATTAAATGTAATTGATTGAAACTACAAGCATTTCCACCAATGTGAAGTCTAAAAACTTGAAACCGTCTCAAATTCATATCAAGCTAATGAAAAAAAACGATAGATCCAAAAGAGAAAGAGAGAAAAGAAAAATCCACCTTGTTGAAGAAGATTTGACCGCTGGAGAGAGCGATGTAGAGAATGAGATAAGCGTAGGTAATGATTTCTTCTTTCAACATCTTTTTCACTGGATCTGCCATTGCTGTGACCTGTGGGTCTTTGCTTTACGGTTTGTTTAGGCTAATGTGCACATGTGTGTGCATGTATATATGTTGAAGATCACTTTCCTTTAAAATCTTCCGTACTTGAACATTTTTCAGATTTCTTCTATTCTTTTTTTTTTCATCTAAGGCAGACTAGACGATAGAAATGTATTTTTTAAAAGGATAATTATTTGATTCCAAGTTTCTATAAACTTTTTAGTTTTAGAGTTTAGGGGTTTAGTACTTCAAATTTAGTAATTGTGAATAGAATTTAGGGTTTAGAATTAGAATTTAAGATTTATAGTTAAAACCTCAATCCTCATTATATTACCTTAAAACCTAAACCATAACTTCTAACTCTAACATTAACCCTTAAATTCTAACCATTACCCTTAAATTATAAATTCCACACCTAAACCCTACACCCTTCACCCTAAATTGAGTCCATAACCCATAAAATTAAGACGCTTGTGGAAATTAAAAGCTTTCCACCGTCAATGTATTGGATATAAATATATTTTAAAATATTTTATAATATATTTTATATAACTAATATTGTTTTGTTAAGGATTAATATCAAAATAAGCGCTTAAATTATCTTGTTTTTTTCTTTTTAGGTGAACTTTTTTTGTTTTTTTGTGTCCAAACTATTATTTTTTTACCATTTTTAAGATCAACTGAGGCACCTATTTTGACCAATAAATGGTAGTTTAGGAGAAATTATATTATAGACTCGACTCGCCACGTCATTCATGGTCCCAACCAATAAAAAGCATCGATTTCATTAAATTTTTATATGTCATATTTTTACCAAGTGAATCTTCACTCAGATTTACTGTAAATTAAATTAAAATTCACTTTTTTCCAATCATAGATTCACTTGGTAAAAAGATGACATGGAAAAATTTAATGAAATGAATGTTTTTTATTGGTTGGGACTATGAATGACGTGGCGAGCCAGGCCTATAATATAATTTCTCGATAGTTTAGATACTTAAAAGGACAAAAAAATTAAACACCTAAAAAAGAGGATAGTTTGACCACTTATTTTTGATATTAAGCATTTTGTTAATTATGTAACAGTTATCCAATGGTACAATTGTTAAGTGTTGGATCCTTTTATAATTTTTCTTGAAAGTCCAATACTATCCAAATATCTTCATTTATTTCTTATGGATAATATTATGGGTAAAGTTCACAAATGGTCACTAAATTTTGTTAAATTTTCTTAATTTGGTAACTAAACTTTTAATTACTTTATTATTATCATAAACTTTTTTATTTTGCTCCAATTTGACCATTAATCAGTTAAAAATGTGACATAAAAGTTAACAAAATTTTGTATAATAACACATCACATTTGCATATTCAAATAATTTAGTCGTAATTCAAAACAAATTAATAAATTTAACCCTCATTATCTACACATTATTTCAAATTAATCTTATTTTAAATTAAAAATAATTTAATAATACAAGATCAAATCATATAATGAGATTTAACTATCTTCATTTAACCATTGTTGAATAATCTTCATTAAACCTTGTTCAACAATTGTCGAATAATCTTCGTTAAACCTTTTTAATAATTAAAAAGCAATAATCTTCATTAAACTTTAAATCGAAACAAATCTTATAAGTAACGAATTTCTTCCAAAACAATCAAAATCATTTCCCGTTTTATTTTCTTTACTCCCCTTCTCCCTTCACTTTCCCGAGAAAACCACCCAAATCTCAGAAACCCTCAAAACCTCCCCGACCAAATGCCCTCTCCCCTGGGCTGGCCCCCGAGCTTCGGTCTGTAACCCAGACCGCCAATGGTTCCCACCAGTTCACAGTCAAGGGCTATTCCTTAGCCAATGGCATGGGCGTAGGCAAACACATAGCCAGCGAGAGCTTCAATTAGTCCTCTATTGTGGTGTCACTGTTTTTTTTGTTTTTAATTGGTTTTTTTTTTAACAAGGTTTAATAAATATTATTCAACAATTGTTAAATGAAGATAGTTAAATCTCGTTATGTGATTTGATCTTTTGATCTTGTATTATTAAATTATTTTTAATTAAAAATTAAATTAAATTAATACGTAAATAATAAGGGTTAAATTTATTAATTTATTAATTATGACTAAATTGTTTGAATGTACAAACGTGAAGGACTAAATGTGTTATTATGTAAATTTTATTAACTGCCATGTACCTTTCTTAAAGTATGTTAACAGTTCAGTGGCCAAATTAGAGCAAAATTAAAAGTTTAACAGTAATATTAAAGCAATTAAAAGTTTGATACCAAATTTAGTGATCATTTGTGAACTTCACCTTAATATTATTCGAACATAAAAAGAAATAATTCATCATATACTATTAAGAACACTTTTTAGATTTCCATTTACAAAACTTTATCTAATTTTAAATACACTCTCAAAAGCATTATAAGCGTAAAAAAGCTGACCCTATAACTCATCAAGTGACCTCAGTAGAAAAAAAGAGAATGTTGTTATTTTTAGACGGTATGTTATTAAAAAAAATTAATAATCATATATTATATTGTGATCACATTAGACGGTGGTATAAAAGATTAGAAACAGAAAAAATGTGGAGTTTGTAAATGTTCTTTTGAAGATTGCATCTATAAAGCCACCCTTGTTTACCGATGTTGAATATTCACCAGGGTGAAAATGGGATGATGGGAGAAAGTTTTCAGTGAAATTGATTTGTGAAATCCGCGCAGGTTTGTATGCCTAAGATGTTTGGACTGTAATTTTTTAGTATTGAGGTTTACGGCGGATTAAAAATTTTATGCGAATAGTTTGTTGGGATAATTCCGGCTAATATTGACGAATCTTATTTTAACGACATTAGATATTTTAAAAAATTAATAAGATGAATTATTTAATTATAATAATTTTAAAAATACTCTTAAAAAATATGAATTATCTGATGTTGATAGAAATAGTTTATTTATTGAGTTGAAATTGCTTAAGGAGCTTTTACCAAAAAAATAAGAGCAATGAATTTATTAAAGTTTTTAAAATATTTTAATTGTTTTTCAAATGCGACAAATTGCATATAGAGTTTTATTGATTGTTTCTATTACTGTTATAATGAAGCTTTTTAAAATTGAAATTTGTAAAATCATAATTACGGATAATTATATTACAAAAAAGATTAAATAAATTTGCTTTGATAGCAACCGAGACTAATATTTTAAAGGAAATTGATATCAAAAGTGTTGTACCTGATTTTACTTCAAAATAAGCAATAAAAACATCATCTTTAAGTGAAAAATGTTAGATTTTTAGATGTTTGTAAGTCACTTTTATGTTGCTCAAAAGAGTAATATAATATTTTTGTATTAAGAGAATTTTATTTGGAAAAAAATACTTAATTTTTTATATATTATAAATTAAGGGACACATTTAATAAGTTGCACAAGTCTCTTAGATGTGTAGGAGGATGTGGATCGCATACTTAGGCACTGTCCATTAGCCTTAGCTATTTTGGATGGTCTTGGTCAAGCAAGATAAGTTGACGGAATTCCTTACGATATGTACCAAAATTTGGGTTGGGCTGAATTTAAAAACTCCAAAACATTTTGCAAATTGCAAAGGAGGACCATCAATAGGTTGGTGCAAAATCAGTTCCGATAGCACGGAACTCAAACGATGGAGAAACTATATGTATTAGAGATGGTACTGGACAATGGATGTTGGGGTTTTCGAGGCATATTAGAATTTATTCGGGCGGTTGAAGCTGAACTATGAGGAATTCACAACGGTTTGTATCATGTATGAATATTGAAAAAACGTTATGTCATAGTTGAATTCGATAATATGGAGATGGTCTTTACGGGTGAGTTCTTTGACAATTCTACATCATATACTGATGTTACTACAATGGAATTGGAAGACAACAGTGATTCATGTCTTTCGCGAAAGTAATAAAGTAGCGTATGTTATCACATTACGAAAAATAGATGATTTATGAAACTTTAAATACTATTGACACAGAGAAAATAAGGCAGGAAGCATATGTTACTACATATAATTAAGTGAGGTATTGAACAAGTAAGGACTTGATTTATTTTTTCTTTTAGTGAAGAAATATTCATAGTCCTTTACTTTGGAATTTTTTGTGTAGGTTTGGTATTGGTTCCAAAATCGGGTCAATGCAATTAGGCGAACTCAAGTAAGGTATACCCCGAGGTGATTCGAAAGCCATGTGGAATGTGCTTAGGAATAGGAAATTTATCTAGATATGATGTGTTTCAATCCGACCCAACTTTATAAGGTCGGATTTTATATTTTGAATTTCGAATTCAAGTTGGGTTTTATGTGAAAAAAGTTGAGTCAGGTTTTATGAAGAAAAAAAAACTTTTTGGACGAATTTGAGTTTAAGATGAAAAATACTCTACCCGTGATAATAATATAAATATATGTATATATTTAGGAATTTATCGTAAAATTGATATATTTTCTCTTTAGTGGTTTAAAGTTACATCATAGCCTATTTCTTTCTAATTTTTAAAATTTAGTCCATTATTTATAATATGATGACATTTTTGTTCATTTTAATCCCTAAAATTCTTTATTTAACCCAAAATTAAACTCCTATTTTTTTCTAATTTTTAAAATTTAGTGAAAGAGAAGATTTTAAAGCTAATAATTTACATAATTTTTCAAAAGGGCCGGAAGAACTCGACCATCATGGACCTATCGATTTCGGGTTAAATAAATTAGGAAGAAATAGGGATGCATTATGGGTTAAATAAGTTTTAGGGACTACAATGAACAATAAATCGTCATATTAAAAATATTGCACTAAATTTGAAAAAATAGAAAAAAATAGGGGTCAGTTTTGGCTAAAATAAAACTTTAGGTACTTAAAATTAACAAAAATACCATCATATTAAAAATATTGGACTAAATTATAAAAAATTAAAAAGAAATATAGGTAAGTTTCTGGTTAAATAATTTTTTAGAGACTAAAATGAACAATAACATTATCATATTAAAAATGCTGCACTAAATTTTAAAAGTTAGAAAGAAACATGAGTATATTCTTGGTTAAATAAAGACTTTTAGGGACTAAAAGGAACAATAATATCTTCATATTAATGATATTAGACTAAATTTTAATAACTAGAAAGAAATGTGAGTGAATTTTGACTAAATAAAATTTTAGGGACTAAAATGAACAAAAATATCATCATATTAAAAATATTAGACTAAATTATAAAATTAAAAAGAAATATAAGTAAATTTCGGGTTAAATAAAGATTTATAGGACTAAAATGAATAAAAATAAAATATAGTAGACTTAACGTGCAATTGTCCATTTTAGTTAACTCGCCTGATTTTATTGGTCCATAAATTTTTTTTAACAAAATTAACAGTTTCGGGCAAATGATATAACAATTTTTAGTTTAGGAGATAAAACGTCCTAAAATTACTTTAGGGTACAATTATAAAAAAAAAATTATACTTTAGGGGTAATGAGACCTTTTAAGTCTAAAAAGAAAGAGGATGAACAATAAAAAAAATGTCTTTCTAATTTTAAAAATGTACTTTTGAAAAATTAATGAAATAAGGTCTGAAATTAAATTAATATTTTATTTAAAATTTAGGAGTCAAATTAAAATCTATTCCTTTAACTGACATGTCATATGTTCAAATTGATGAAATTTAACGACTCGGTGATTAGAACATAATAAATCAATAACATAAGTGAGTGAATGTATTTTTGTTCAAAATCAGTGATCAAAGGTGAACAAAACTGAAATGTAAGTGACTGATCTTATAGTTTACCCTTTATTTTACAACAAAATGGACCTGGTCTTGGGCTATTTGTTTTTTTTTTTCATTTGCATCTGATTTTACAGTCTTGGATTTACACTCAAATTTACACTTCCGTAATTACCCTCACTGTCACCGATGTATCATTTGGACAACATTACTTCTTCTGCTGCTGCTGCCGCCATTTGTGGTTTCATTTCAAGCTCAGTTCCTGCTTCTCCATCTGGCCTAGTTTCAAGGTATGGGTAGGCTTAATTCTTCTCTGATTCTTCCTTCTGTTGTCAATGGTGGTACGAATCTTTCTAATTTCCACTCTTCTTCTAACACTATTGCTACCCACATCGAAGCCTTAAGTAAGAAATCCATATCTGTATGTGGAAAGGGGAAAAAGTACGATGGCTTCCATAATGTTGACGATGCTTTGTTTTTGTTTAATAAGATGATCGACAAGGACCCAAAGCCTTCCATTGTGGAATTCACTAAATTATTAGCTGCCGTTGTTAGAATGAAACACTATGCCACTGTTATTTCTATGTGTAGCCGGATGGAATTACTAGGAGTTTCCCATAATGTTTATTCTTTGAGCCTCTTGATTAATTGCTTTTGTCAATTATGTCGGGTTGATTTTGGGTATTCTGTTTTGGGGAAAATGCTGAAGTTAGGTGTTGAACCAAATATCATAACTTTGTCCACTTTGATTAATGGACTTTGCAAACAAAGTAAAATTTCTCAGGCTGTGAGTTTGTTTGATGAAATGGTCGAAAAAGGTATCGACCTGATTTAATTGTTTACAGTACACTTCTTAATGGTTTGTGCAAGATCGGCAGCACGGATAAAGCTGTTAAGTTTCTTAGGATGATGGAAGGGAGAGGTTTCGAACCCAATATTGTAGCGTACAGCACAGTCGTTGACTGTCTTTGTAAGCACGGGTTGATAAAGGAGGCTCCCGATCTCTTCTCCAAAGTGAAGGTTAAGGGCATTAGACCAACTACCGTTACTTACAATTGCTTAATTTATGGTTTGTGTAATTCGGGCAAGCAGAACGAGGCAACCAAACTTTTGAGTGAAATGGTAGATAACAATATTTCACTCGGTATTATCACGTATAATATACTGATTGATACACATTGCAAGGCAGGGATGATTCTTGAAGCTGAGCATATTGTTGAGATGATGAGAAAGCAAGGGATTGAGCCTAATGTTGTCATTTATAGCACATTGGTTGATGCACTTTGCAAGGAAGGTATGGTTTCTGAAGCTGGGCATATTGTTGACGCAATGATAAAGCAAGGCATTGAACCTAATGTTGTTACCTATAGTTCATTAATAAATGGCCATTGCTTACAAAACAAAGTGGATAAAGCTAGACGAGTACTTCAGTACGCTTACAAAACAAAGTGGATAAAGCTAGACGAGTACTTCAGTTGATGATTGAGAAGGGTTGTGCACCTGATATAATTAGTTACAACACAATGATCAATGGATTCTACAACGCTAAAAGGTTAGCCGAGGCAATGGAAATCTTTCATGAAATATCTCGAAAAGGACCGACCCCGAATATTGTCACATACAACACTCTTATCCAATGCATGTTTCAGGTAGGGAAGGTTTCAATTGCATGTGAATTTTTCAGGAAGATGCTTGCTTCTGGACAAGTAGCGAATCTAGTGACATGTTCGATTTTGATGGATGATTTATGCAAAACAGGTAAACTCAAAGAGGCATTGAAACTTTTTCAAGTAATGCGGAACAGTGGATTGAAACGTAACATTGTCTATTATAGTATCATGATCGATTGGTTGTGCAAAGCTGGGCATATTGAAGCTGCGAATGAATTATTTCATGAACTCACATCCAATGGTTTAAAACCGAATGTTTACACATATATTATAATGATTAATGGGTTATCTAAAGTGAGATTGCCAGATGAAGCACGCCAACTGCTTAAGAGCATGAGAGATAATGATTGTTTGCCTAATAGTTGTTGTTACAATGTGATGATTCGGGGGTTTCTTCAAAACAATTATACCTTGAAACAACTTCTTGCAGAAATGGTTGGTAAGGGCTTTTTGCAGATCTTTGCACTGCCACGTTATTTGTGAATCTCACCTTAGGTTCTGATAAATCAATCTTGATGTAGGTTTAACATATAGTGTAAAGATCGTTTGGTTGCAATTGTAAATCAATTTATTGATCAGCAATTGTGCTGTGATAAGTTGGATTATTCTGGAAACAGCAATGTCAATGAGTATTAAGTTTTATATTCAATTTAGTTTATTTTCTTGTTAGAGCTCTGAAGTAGGTGCGAATCTTGTTGGTGGTATTGTTGAAAACCAAAAAATTGGGGAAAATCTATATATGTTGCAATGCCAAAGTATTGGTAACTGGTAAGAGCATCATTTTCACTCTTGCAATTGCCGTGGAAAATATTCTATGCATTTGCAGTGGAAAATGTATTTTCTACAAGCGTCTAGCTTTAATCTTTTCTTATTATGTTTTGAAATATTAAATTAAAATTTCAGAAATAATATTTGTATTAATTACAAAATATCGAATGGAGTTAGATTGGACAGGAAAATATCTAAACATAAAAATGATATGAACACAACATAGATACATAAACATATCAGAATTCATATGAAATAGATTGTTTACGTGTAAAATAATTATTTAAACTTATTTTATTATTGGAATGAGCTGAACCACCTATTACCACAATCTATATTGCTTCAATTGGTGGCTACAATGACCCAAATGCAAGTCCAGGCAGTAGAAAAACCGGGGTGGAGGTGGAATCTGCATATGAGCAAGATTGGGAGTTTCTACCATCCCGAGAGATAAAATCTGGAAACTTGTTGCTAAATACCGAGGGCTGCAGTGAGTTAAGATCTTCCTTTGTCTCACAGCTTGTGGTAGTCTCCTTACGAATTGTGAGCGGGTGAGGCGGCACATGGATACGCAATCGAGAAGTGGCGTTTGTGGACGACATTGCTCCTGATGACATTATTGAAAGGGAGGGTTACGAATCCTGAACATAGATTATAAATCGTACATTTATTTTATATAAAACAGAAAATAAAAATAAAAAATAGTTTTTAAAAACCAAATAAAGCCTAAAGTTTTTCACGGAGCTAACTAGATCCAACACAGATTGAACTATGTAGAACAAGTTAAATTTAACTTTGAAACTATTTTTAGTTAGTTATTAACTATTTTTTTTATTATATATGTAGATGCTTATTTTTGTCTGGGCTTGAACCAATAGCCCATTACATTAAATACCTAGATAACCCAAATACCCATTACATTGACCCAATATCCACAACCCATTACCCAAACTAAACCCTAAAACACGCCGGCTATCCTTGGCCGTGCAATGCACGCGCGTCACCACTTGCACTCCCCACGCGCCCACTTTCCTGCTCCACCGTCCTATCCACGTGATCCACCGCCCACAATCACTTCAGATCTGAAAAAAATAAAGGCAATGGGTTACTATCCGAAGCAATGTCAGATCCACATCAACGGAAACGTAGGAATTTATGTATTTTTTGTGTTAAAAACGGGTATAAAACACATAAGCTTGTATTGTAATTGAGAGGTTTTTTCAAATGTAAAAAAATGATCAGT
Source organism: Hibiscus mutabilis (assembly GCA_019671005.1). Taxonomy (NCBI): domain Eukaryota; kingdom Viridiplantae; phylum Streptophyta; class Magnoliopsida; order Malvales; family Malvaceae; genus Hibiscus; species Hibiscus mutabilis. The sequence continues at coordinate 36,330,443 of CM033752.1, read as the reverse complement.
TCGAAATAAAAAAAAACACATGAAAACTTTTTTATCCTGTTCGAACCAAAAATAAAAAAGTAGAAGCAAATTGGAAATAAAAAAAGTAATAAAAACGAAAGGTTTTTTGACCGATTTACCTGCGTAGAGGGATTATCTCTGAAAACCGGCTTCGAATTCGAGATCGGGGCGTTGAGAAGAGCCGAAAAGGTGCTCCCTTTCGAAGTTTCGACAATCCGAGGCGGCGACCCCGTCGCCGGCGAGCAACGGCCCACGGCAGAAACGGTGGCTAGCATCGAAGCTCAGTCGAGTGGGGGAGGGGATATTTGAGAGAATCCTGAAATTTTTTTATTATTAAGATGCAAAAATGATTTTTTTGGCACAAATTACGTATTTAAAGGGGATTCAAAACGGCGTCGTTTTGAACCCTGTAACCCGCGTATCGACCCGATCCGGAGGGGACGATCCGCGCATTTCTAAAAGGAGGGGGAAATTACGCTCGCAACCCTTCTATTTCTGTATCCTTTACGTTTAAGCTGCTCAATTTTTTTCCTTTCATTTTCGTCCCTTATTTAGCTTTTAAAATTTGTCTCCTTTTACAATTTGATCACTTTTTTATTTTATTATTATTATTATATCAACACTAATATTATTTCCATTTATTAAAGTTATACGTATATATATATTATACTACTACTACTATTATTAATTATCGTTATTATTTATGCACTTATATTTTATATTATTATTAGTGTTATTATCATTAATATTATTTACTTGCTTATAGTTAGATAAAAATATATATGTATACATCTCTTATATGTTTTAATCGAATATTAAATTAAACACTTTTATTAGGGATTCTAGTGAAAAACGTACCTCGAACATAAGGGGTGCCGTTTTTTGTTAGTCCCTATTACAAAATATTATTTTAAATTCTAAATTATAATTTTCAAAACAAGTTCCCTTCATTCGAAATCTAACGTAAATTATGCCCCGGGTGTAGGGTGTAAATTTCTTTCATACAAAAAATATATTTTTGTAAATATTTTAAAGGGATCACAAATTTTAAATTAAATTTGAATTCTTAATTTCCATCATTAAGACACCAAATAATCGACCAGGTACCAATTTTGGGCGTTGTGGGGTACTTACCCTTCCCCACACGTAACTGACTTCTGAACCTATTTTTCTGGTTTCGCAGACCAAAACTCGTTGTTTTTAATACAAACGAAAAGCAGGTTTTATTAAAATAATCGGGTTTTCAAGTGATCAAATCTCACCTAAATTAAAAAGATTGGTGGCGACTCTATTCAAAATCAATTTTTGTAAAAAATGTGTCAGGCACCACCGCAGGCCGGATCGTTGTTACAATATAATTGTGTTAATATAAAATATTTTTAACTTTTTAATATTGAATGAATAATAAATATGAACCTTTGAGATGGTCAAATAAACCTTGACAAAGAATAATAAATCGGGTTGCAACTCAAAATTCATACATGTTATATATAGAGTGGTAAATGAACAAATTGTTCGATGAACTGATTGTTAATCATTCGTATAATGTTTGTTTATATTTATTTATTAAGCTAAATAAACTGGTATGAACACATTTTTTTATATTCATTTAATAAACGAACATGAACAGATGTGCGTTCGGTTCGTTTATGTTCATGAGTAAGCTCGTTTGAAAACTCGTTTATAAGCTTGTTTACTCGGTTCTCCTTTTCTTTTTCGTTTTTACATTTTAAATAGTGGTTAAGATATGAACTAAAGTGAATGCATGGTGAACTTTGGTGTTCAAACTGTGAAACCTAAGGAGTTTAATACTAGTGGCGTAATTTCACCATTTTTCTTTGGCAGGATAAAAATAGTGTCCAAGAATGCTAAATGAATATGTTCACAAACGCTATATGAATATGTTGGCGAAAACATAAACGAATATGTTGGCGAACATATAAATGAAAATGCTCGTGCGCATATAAACGGATATGCTCGTAAACACTAAGCAAACAAACATAGTACGATATTAAAAATTTAAACGAACACGACTAAATATAAATATCTTCAAAAATAAATGAAACGAACACGAACACGAACACAATCGTGTTCATTTAAAATCCGTTGATTTACGCCCATAATTATTATACTAAGGAGAAGACCCTCTGTCTGACGCTAGAAAAAGAATTGTACTCATGACAAATAACCCCCTACATCGCTAGTTAAGGTTGTAATTTTAACCAAAATGAATACTGAGGAGTATTATCTTTAACCAATCGTAACACAACAAACATCACAAAGTTTTCAATTCAAAATATGTAAGTTTGGAACAAAAATCATATTCCTCGTCTCGATATCTCTTTCTACTCCTCAATATTAAAAAATTAAATTTTATTTTCTAACTCTAAATCATAAATTTTAAATCCTAAACTTTAAATCCTAAAAAACACATCATATGCTTAATACCCTAAAAACACTAATCCTAAACCTTAATCTTAAACTTTAAACTTAATTTTTTAATGTTGGAGCATAAATAAGAACATACACAAGGGTTTGGGAACTTCTATTCGTAAGTTTTATACTATAAATGATTATAGGTTACCTTACAACATTGCATTTTGATTATGGATCATATATAACTTGTTCTTGATATTTTGTTAATATAATCAATTGCATTTTGAATACAAACCTAATTTTTCGTTAGAAAAAAAAATTATTTGTTTCGCTGAATATTATTTTGTTCAAAGGCCAACTAAAAACTTCATAAAACTCAATCTGAAGTGGGTGAAATGCTGTAGAACCTCCAAAAATAAAATTCAAAAAAAGTATTTTAAAGAAAGAGAGAACAGAAACAAGATGACGTGACTAAAAAGAAAGAAGATGAATAATAAGAAAAAGGGTAAAACTTTTTTTAAAAGGAAATTTAATGGTTATTTTTTTATAAACTTGTTGAAATTGAGATTAAAAAATGAATATGAAATATTTGATTTTTTTATTTTTAAAATGCCCTTATTATGTATTGGAAAATTTGATTAAAATTCCAAAATATTTATATTAATTAAAAATATTGAATGAAGTTAGACTGAACGAGAAAATATAGTTAAAGATAAAAATAATATGAACACAATACGGATACATTAATGTATCAAAATTCATATGAAATAGATTATTAGCATGTGAAAGTTTATATGTTCTTATTATATTTTGAACACCTAACAAATGTTAATATTCAGTTTGGTTTAAATAAACATAAACCAATTTTTTTTTTTTTTTGGAAAACTCAAATCACTAAGAAGACGTATTTGATTAAAAAATTTATGCTTTTTAGAAAATTAAAATATGCAAAATTAGAAAATAATAAAATGTTGTCTTTACTAAAAAATATTTTTTAGAACTTCAAAACAAATGTTTTTTTAACTCGATTAATTGATCCGAATCTAAATTCATGTAAATAGAAAATATTTTTTCATGTGATATGTTATAGTTATACAATGTAAAACCTTTAAATTTTACACTGATTTTGAGCGGGTGAGTGTAAAATCAGTGGAAAACTTTTTGGGTGAATATTTGATACGCTGCCAATGTAAAAAATACACAATTATACCCATTTCAAGCCAAAATGTAAAATCTAAATTTCTAACCATAATCCCTAAAACTCTAACAAAAAACTTAAACCATAAACCCTAAATTCTAAACCTTGCCACATAAATCTATAACCTCTAAACCCTAAATTATAACCCTAAACTCCTAAATAACCCTGCTTGTGAAAATTTTATTTTTCACCGCCAGTGTATTGGATAATAATCCAAACTTTATATGTTTCTATTATAAAAGAAGGCTTAATGGCACTGTTGGCCCTAAAATATATATATTTTTTTACTGAGTTGCCCCCTATGAAATTTTGTGGGACGTTTTCCCCTAAACTTTAAATCATTACTTATGTTACCCATTTTTGTAACGTCCTTTAGAAAAAATTCAGTCAATCAGAGTGCGTCATGTGGCACTTCTGACCAAAAAATAGACTAACTTAAATAAAAAGGATAAATAGCATGTTGAGTCTCTCAAGTTTTATATTTATTCAATCCAATTCCTATTTTTTATTTAATCTAAAATTAACCCTATTTATTTTTATTTTTATATTTTAGTCCAAAATTATTTTATAATAGTTAATATGAATAAACAAAGTTTTTTGTTCTATTTCTTGAACAACCACTATCTTGCACAGTAGAATCAGTTCATATAATTCAACATATTTTATTCTATTTATATTTTAGGTCAAAACTTAGCTATACTTGAATGGTTTCGAGTGTCTAGCTATTACAATTTCCCCCCAAAAAACATTCTTCCCGCTCTCTAGAAAAATAAAATCCTAACCTTTTATTTGTTCCTCTCGCGACAGTCAACCGCTGTCAATCTCTGGCGGCTGGCTTCCTATAAGGATGCTTCTGCAAAGTGACCATTGGAGAGGATGATTTGAATTATCGTTAATTGGTTCTTTTAAATTACTGTTAATAGTTAATTACTGTTTATTGAAACGCTGCATTTAAGACCCTTGTTAATAGTTAATACACGGTTGTTTTATCCACCTTAAGTTTTAAGGCTTGGTTTGCTCTTGTAAGCCGTTATCAATGGAATGAAATGAACTCTATCTCCCCCAAATTTATCTAATTTCTTTTCTCACTTACTCTGATATGTTTCTTTATCTCTCTAAAAATTCTTGTTACTGTTTCTTGGTTTGACAAAGGTATCAGAGCCACCGGTTCTAGGACATGGTAGAAACACGAAGTTAATCAGTGATTATGGCGCAAGAGGCGACTGTCGTGACGGCTCAGAATCGGCCTTTTTTACCAGAGTTGAGACAAGATGTGAATCGGCTTCAATTGAATTTTCGCAAACTGAAGAACTCGTTCGAGGATAGGTTTTTGACGATGCAGACGACTATGATGGCCAATTTGCACAAAATATTAAAAATCAGTTTGGGCAAGAAGATCGACACTAGAGGTATACTAGATTCACAATCAGGATTGTTGGGTTCCCCACCGATTCAGGCAACTGTAGAGCAACCTCCTCCTACTGTAGTAACTTCTATTCCATCTTCGAGTACACTTGTGGTTGTTTTGAATGGGGATGAGGACAAAGGGGAAAAGGGAAGTGGTTTTGTTCCACATGTTAATTTTGCCTATAAACTGCTATGGCCCAAATTTGATGGTTCTAATTTCAAAGGATGGTTATCCAAACTTGAGCAATATTTTGAAGCTGATAAGATTCCGGATGCTGCGAAGATTCGTGTTGTGATGCTACATTTGGAGGGCAAGGCTTTGCAATGGCATCAATTCATTGCTAAGTCTCATGGGAGTTTGCCTTAGATGAGTTGGGATGGGTACTTACACATGATGAGAGAGAATTTTACCCCTGGAAGATTTGACGACATGGTTAAACTGAGACAGTTGGAGATAGTAGACTAATTTTATAAATATTTCATCCATTTGCTCGATCAGGTACAACTTCCTAATGATTATGTGTTGTGTATGTTTAAAAACCACCTTAGAATTGAGATTAGCCAGTTTGTGAAGCTACTGCAACCTATATCATTAATCTCTGATTTTCACTTAGCTAAACATGTCGAGGCTATATTTTTTCATGTTCAAAAGAAAATGGGTACAACTACACAGAGACCACCACCTTTTACACCTCTGAGTATACCATCTAAATTAGGTAGTAGTGTATTCAAAAACAATATTGGTGCTGGAAATTCTTTTGGAATGATTACTTTTAAACAACCATATCCTGGTAATGTCAGTCTTACTGTGTACAAGCCTGGGAGTTTTGAGGGACCAAGAGAATCTGGGAAAATATTATCTGCTGAAGAGATACAAGACAGGAGAAAAAAGAGATTGTGTTTCTGGTGTGTGGCCAAGTACACTCCAGGGCATAAATGCAATAAAACTTAGTTATACCGGATTATGGTGAAAGGAATTGAGAAGAAGAATGAACCTAAAATTTTACTGGATTGTGAAGAACAAAGGGATGGAGAAATGCAAAAATCACCTAAGAAATATGATTCTACCTTATCCTTGAATGCTATGTGGGGAGCAACTAACTGTGACACTATGAAGCTGTTGGTGAACATTGATAATAACAGTTGTATTGCTTTACTGGATTCAAGTAGTTCACATAATTTTATTAGCTGGACTTTAGTTAAAAGGTTGAAGCTGAACATGACTAGGTAGACTCAATTGAAGGTGACTGTGACTGATGGTAACTGTATGGCCACTCTGGGTGAATGCAAAGATGTGAAATAAGAAGTGCAAGAAAATTATTTGACTACTAATTTTCTAATCTTGCCTATAAAAAACTGTGAAGTGGTATTGGGAGTGCAGTGGCTGACTCAACTAGGGGTTATTCACTGGAACTTTGCAGAATTAAAAATGGGGTTCAGTTACAAAGGAAGTGCAGTGGGGTTGACAAGGATGCAATCTGGAACGGTACAATTAATTAATTCCAAAGTTTGTAGCAAGATGTTGAGAGGTAACAATAGCCCTTGGACTGTTGCTCTGTGCATGATCAATGCTCCATTAAAGATAAAACAACCAAAAAGAGTACAGTCTCAGGAGAGTCAATTGTTGCTGCACTAATTCAAGGATGTTTTTGAGGAACCTAAAGGGCTACCTTTTGAAAGTGGATATGACCACAAAATTTATTTGGTGGATGCCAAGATAGTGATTAAAATGAGGCTTTATAGGCATCCAACAGTCCAGAACGATTAAATTAAGAATCTAATTAATGAAATGTAGAATGTTGGGATTATTAGAGACAATAGTAGTGCTTTTTCCTCCCCAGTGATGATGCTTAAAAAGAATGATGGGTCCTAGAGTATGTGTGTGACTTACAGGAAATTAAATCATGCTACTGTTAAGGATAGTTTCCCTATGCCAGTTATTGAAGAGTTAATAGATGAACTGGGAAAAGCAACTTATTTCTCTAAATTAGACCTTAGGTCTGGTTACCATCAAATTAAGATGAGGGAGACCGATGTCTCAAAGATAACATTTAGGACTCATGAGGGCCACTATGATTTTTTAGTGATGCTCTTCGGTCTCACAAATGCCCCAGCAACATTTCAAGGACTTATGAACAAGGAATTCAAGAAACAGTTGAGAAAATATGTTTTGGTGTTTTTTGATGATATATTGGCATACTCAACCGATTGGGAGTCACACTTGGAACATTTAAAGGAAGTTTTAGAGATTCTGAGGACACATCAGTTGTTTGCAAAAAAATTTAAATGTTGTTTTAGAGCTATTAAATTTGACTACCTTGGTTATATAATTTCAAGAGGGGCTATAGCCATAGATGAAGCCAAGGTGAAATGCATTTTGGATTGGCCAGCTCCAACTAGTGTGAAGGAACTGAGGGGATTTTGGAGGTTATCTGGATACTCCAAGAGGTTTGTTCAAAGCTATGGATGTATAGCTAAGCCACTCACTGACCTACTCAAGAAGGATGCTTGGAAATGGAGTGATGAGGAGGGATCAACTTTTGACAAATTGAAAATAGCAGTGAGTTCTGCCCCTATTTTAGCACTATCAGACTTCAACTTGGAATTCAGAGTTGAGACTGATGTATTTGAGCAAGGAGTGGGGGTTGTTTTGATACAAAAAAGAAGGCCTATTGCCTTTTTCAGTAGTAGAATGGGTATGAGATACAGAAGAATTTCAGTGTATTCCAGCCATTACTCTATTCCAGCAAAAGTGTGTGGTTAAAATGATGGTCTATTGCCTATTGAAGACAGTAAAAATGGTCAGTTTACTTGATTGAGCGACATTTTATTATCAAGATAGATTACCAAAGTCTTAAGTTTTTGTCTGAAAACCGGCCATTACTCTATTCCAGCAAAAGTGGGTGGTTAAAATGATGGGGTATGATTATAAGGTGCACTATAGAAAGGGCATGCATAACACTGTGGCTGATGTACTTTCTAGGAAACCAAATATTGGAACTTGCTTAGCTATTAGTGTAAGTGTTTCAACTGATGTGTTAAGAAGGATGGCAGATACTTGGCAATCAGATGAGAGACTCAATAAGATAATTTGAGAATTATAAGGTGGGACTTCTAAATATTCCAAGTATTAATGGGATGGCAGAACCTTGAAAATAAAAGAGAAGCTGGTAGTTAGAAATGAACTAATATAGTTTTTTCATGGCAGTGTGGTTGGTGGTAACTCAGATGTTAATGCTACAATCAAGAGATTGATTATAATTTTCTACTGAAAGGGACTCAGAAGATAGGTTAAAAACAAGGTGAGAGAATACATGGTATGCCAAAGAAATAAAAAATATTTAAAACATCCAAGGGGATTGTTGCAACCCCTACCTATTTCAGAATCAGTATGGTCATCCATAAAAATATGAATTTTATTGAAGGACTTCCCAGCTCAAGAAGGAAGAACTGCATCTTTGTGGTGGTGAATAGGCTGTCAAAGTATGCCCATTTCATAGCTGTCAATCACCCTTTCACAGCCAATGATATAGCCCAAGTTTTTTTTAGAAAGTGTGTTTAAATTGTATGGCCTGTCAGAAACCATTGTGTGCGATCGAGACAGAGTATTCATGAGTATATTTTAGAAGGGGATCTTTGAGAAATTGGGTGTGGCTATTAACTCTTCTTCTGTATATCATCCTGAAAGTAATGGAAAAACTGAAAGAGTAAATCAATGTTTAGAAACCTATCTAAGGTGCATGACAGGGGAAGGCATAAAGATTGGAATAAATGGTTGCACCTTGCTGAATGGTGTACAACATCTCCATTCATTTTGCCATCCAAACCACTCCATACCAAGCTTTGTATGGACAGCCACCACCAGTTCATTTACCATATATGGCAGGAGAGTCTTTGGTTAAAGCTGTTGATAGAAGTTTACAACAATGAGAAGCTACTATTAGAATGATGAAATTCCATTTGAAGAGGGCTCAAGATAGAATGAAAGTTTAAGCAGACAAGTATAGATGGGAAATTGGGTATTTTTAAAATTGTAGCCCTATAAGCAGCAAACAGTGTTTGCTAGAAGCTGTCAAAAACTAGCTCCTAAGTGGTTTGACCCATTTTTGATTGCTGCTAAGATAGGGAAGGTTGCTTATAGATTGAACTTGCCAGCTGATTCTCTAGTACACCCAATTTTCTATGCATCTCAATTGAAGAAATAAGTGGAGGATAAGCACATTCAGTCTGAATTGCCTATTATTAATCCTGATGGGAGTATTAGTAAAGAACTAGTGAAGATTTTAGAACGCATGATTCAGAAGAAGGGCAATCGAGCAGTTACTGAAGTCCTTGTTAAATGGTCCAACTCATTTCTTGAAGATACAACATGAGAGATACTGCACCAGCTCAAGTAGCGTTTCCCTCTTTTTGATTCTCGAGGACAAGAATATTTCAGAATGAGAGGGTATTGTAAGGATGCTTCAGAAAAGTGACTGTTGGATTGGATAATTTGAATTATCGTTAATTGGTTCTTTTAAATTACTATTAAGAGTTAATTACTGTTTACTAAAACGTTACGTTTAGGACCCTCGTTAATAGTTAAAATACGATCGTTTTATTCACCCTAGGTTTTAAGGCTTGGTTTGCTCTTGTAAGTCGTTATCGATGAAATGAAATAAACTCTGTCTCCCTCAAATTTCTTTAATTTCTCTTTTCACCTACTCTGATCTACTTATTTACCTCTCTAAAAATTCTTATTACTGTTTCTTGGTTTGACACCTTCTATCCTTTTTTTGTTTCTTTTTATTTTCTATTCTCTTTCTCTATTTCTTACTTTTCTCTTTCTCTGACTGTGTTGTTTGTTCTGTTCCTCTGTTGGTTTGTTTGATGCTGTCTTTTTTGATGTGGTGGAAGGTTAGAGGTAGAAGAGAAAGAAAGCTCAATTTTTCCTCCTTTTGTTTTTCTCTTTCTCTCTCGTGTTGACTGGTTCTGTGGTTGGGGGTTCTGATGTGCAGGTTTCTTTGATTTTCTACTGGCGGGTGACTAAGGGTTGGAATTTTCTACACCTCTTCTCCTTTGGTGACCATTCCTCATCGGCAATTTAAGATCTTGACGCGATGTTTATGACTAGCTCGTCTCCCTATATTTCTTTCAATGTTTTATGCTTCTGTGAGCCCGGGTTCGTCATGCAGCTGAAGACAGGATTGTTGGCTTGCTCTTTGTCTCGTTCTTTGTTGGTTCTGTTTGTTTTTATGTTCTTTTGTTTTTCTTTGTTTGTGATTTTGTTCATTTTGGTCTTTGTTGGTGTTTTCTTAGTTGTTGCCAATGTTTATGTTTGTTGTGTTTTGGGCTCTCTCTCTCTTTCCCCTGTTTTCTCTAAAATTCTTGTTTTGTAATCTTGTCTTTGTATTCTTTTTCTGTTTGATCAATGCATGTCGACCTGTGTTAAAAAAGCTATTACAGCATTACATAGTTTTGGTTCAATTAAGGAAGTAAAAGAGCCGAGTCGAGCCTGAGTAGTGCTAAGCTCGACCCAGCTCGTTAAGAATTCGAGTCGATTTCAAGATTGACTCGAGCTTGAGTGTCCTAAGCTCGACTCGGCTCGTTGAGAACTCGAACCGAGTACAATTAAGTCGAGTGTTGGTCGAGCTTTGACCTAGTCGAACTTGAGTAGCTTGCGATTTGTCTCGTTTCATTTACAATCATATTATTATTATTATTATTATTATTATTATTATTATTATTATGATCAAATTGCATGATTTCATTATAGATAGAATCATACAAAATAAATATTTTCATGTGTCTTATTAAACCCCCTTAATCTTAGTCGGGGGAAATGAGTGCACATGAAAATATATAGAAAGTTAAACTAACATAACATAACAACTAAAAAGATCCAACCTACATTTTAGTTCACTTTATTTTTTAAAATTAAAAAAATAGTATATTATATTTTTAGGTCGTTCGCGAGCTTTTCGAATCAGGTATCAAGTAGCTCAGCTCAGCTCGTTAAGAACACGAATTGAGTTCGATCAAGTTGAGTTTTGATCGAGTGAGCTCGAGTAGCTCATGATTTGTCTCGTTTCATTTACAGCCCTAGGTTCAATGGTTTGTGCTCTTCTCTCCTCTTATTTTGCCCAGGTTCGATTCCCTTGGATTTTATTTTGATGTTTGAATTTTTAATTCAATCAGATAGAACACGTGTCACCATCTTATTAAAGAGACAAAATATTAAATTAAAATTTAAGAGTAAATTCCTCCAATCAGGCGGTGATACATGACATCGTCTGATTGGATAAATTAAATCTATTGAAATATATTAAAATTATGACTAAATTGATGTAAGTAATGATGACTAAATGTGTAATTATTCAAATTTACTTAATTGTCGTGTCACCAATTCCATCAAAAATTAATGGCCAATGATTTGATTGAAACCATTTTAAGTAGTTTATGATCTAATTGACAAAATTCATAGTTCGGTGGTCAAAATAGGTTAGAGTTAATAGTTTATTGGTCATTGGTGTAGTTCACCCTAAAAGTAATCCACTTATTTTTGGCATAAAGTCAAAAAATACCCCCAATGTTTGACTAAATAGTCATTTTAGCCCCTATTCTTTTTTGGGAGCAATTCAACCCGTAACGTTTTATTTTGAGTTAAAATGACCCCTCTGCGGATGAAAATTGTTAGAAAATTGATATTAAACGGTTTGAAATAACTTGACATAATGATAAGTTAGTAGAAAAAATTATTTTATATTTTATATAATTTTATAAAATTATTTTTTGACTAGTATAATGTTTTTTCAAGTCAACACATTTGTCTATATAATACTGACATGTCAGCCTGCACTGCCATATAGGTTTGTCATGTCATTTCAAGCCATTTACCATTAGTTGACTGACAGTTTTCATCCGCAACCGGCTATTTTGACGCAAAATGAAACGTTGAGGGTTGAATTGCTCAAAAAAAATATAAGGGCCAAAGTGACTAATCAGTCAAACTTTGAGGACATTTTTTTGGTCTTTATCCCTTATTTTTTCATGTGATAACTTTTCATCACCTATTGTTAATATCAAACATCGATTTTTACTAATTGAATGATTCAAAAATGTGTATAACTCTTATGTTTTACAATATATCAAACGTATCGTAATTCATATATATTATTTCCTTTAAACAATTAAGAGATGGCTATTGGTTTTGTTTGAACAACCAATTGGTATAGTGATATGAGGCACTAGATTCGTCATGAGTTCGAATTATTATGTTTGTCGCAGCTTTTTTAAGCTCGACATTTAAAAACAACGGAATCCCCGCTAATCTTTTTCGAGGTGTGATTGGATCACCTAAAATGGGTTATTTTAATAAAATCTTGTATTTTTATTAAAACAATAATTTTGGTATGCGGAAATAAAAAAATAGGTCCGGGAGTCGGTTACGACTTGCGCGTGGGAAAGGGTGAGCAACCCCACAACGCCCAAAATTGGTACAACCGATCACAAACGGTCTTAATGTCAGAATTTGCAAGTTCGTGTGAAATTTAAATTGTTGCCCCTTTGTGAATATGATTTCATTTTAACGGCCTCACCATTCGAGGAATAAACAATAATCACCGCCAACACTTCTAGGGCTAACCCGTTTACCCCTTTTGGTGAGACACCACATTGCAATTTTTATCTCGGTATTAAACATGTCATCAAAGAAACAAATTTATTTAATTTAGGGGTTAAAGTTTTCTTTTATCATTCTACGTTAGTTAATATTAACCTAATAAAAAGAGTCTAAATGAATTTTACTTATAATGTTTAAGTTCCGTTAAATGTCAATTAAAGGAAATTAATTCTGCGGTGAAAAGGCCACTAATATACCATGAGTTTAAACTAAAAGGGTTCAAAAATTAGATTAAAACCTAAACTAAAGAACCTATTCCTAAAAGTTTTAAAACTAACCTAAAAATCTAACTAAAAGATATATCATTTTACAATTTTTTAGGAAACCAATATAATTAACACGATACATGAAAAAGACATAAATTTAAATTACATAGAATAAAAAAATATATAAATTAAGAAAAAATTAAAGGAAATGATGAAACTGGATAATTTTCCAAACGTGTATCATTTCCTTGATCGGGTCAACACTTGATGTCCGAGCTGGATTTAAAAAAATAATAATAAATAAAACAAATAAAAATAGTGCAAAAAAAACTTAAAATGAATGAAAAGAATATTAATTAAAATAGTTACAAAAAGGGTTGGAGTGATTATAAAAGCCAAAAATAAAATTATATCATTTATAAACCCGTGGTTAAATTAGAAAGAATAAAATTATTGGCCAAATTTAAAAAAAATAAGAAAAAAGCAAAATCTAATTTTGGAACTCCGACAACATGGAGAAAAGGACATCCATTATCGGGGATATAGCCTCAAAACTCTGTTCACGGCGACGACGACGGCTCAAGAGACATGCAAGGCAAAAAAAAATATCTCCTTTCTTTTTGTTTTAAAATTCGAAATACAAAAACAAATATATAAAGAAAACACAGAAAAAGTACCTAGATTACCTGTTTCTTGCTTCATATTGCTTGAAAAATTCGTGTTTTTTTACAATGAAATTAGGAGGCTTCATATAGCCATATACATGCCAAAATTACAATGAGAAATAAAAAAATTAATCCTAATTTCTATTGATTTGGTTTCCATGATTGGCTTGATTCGATTACTTTCCCGATTTGTTTGATTGGTTTGATTGATTTTCTCCCTTTTTTTTGAATTGATTTGCTCATCGATTTTTTCCTTTTTGATTTGACTTAAGCTAAAATTCAGTGACTACAATATTGTGGGTGAAGTAGTTTAAGTTGGGAGGGTCACCTCATAATGAATCTTTTTAAACAATTAAGAGAGATAATTGTTGGTTTTGTTTGAACAATCAATTGGTATAGTGAGATGAAGTACTATATTCATCATGAGTTCGAATCATAATGTTGTGACTGGAGCGGATTGAGTTGGGAGGGTCAGCTCATAATGAGTCTTTGTAGTATCTGGTCCAAATTAGTCATCAAATGAGTTGGATACTGGTGATTATACAAAACACACCTATAATTTATAACATCTATAAAAAGAAGTGTTAATATTTTTATAACCACCTATATTTAATTCATTTACTGACTAATTCAAACAGAATACTTTGGAATCTAATTTTGAGAAGACCCTCTAACCCAATTTGATACATATACAATATACACTATATCATGTCAACAAACAACAATATATAGAGTAAGTGGTTAAAGCTTTCAATTGAAACTTTCTCATCTCCTTAGGTTGTAGGTTTAAAACCCATAAAGATCAAATTCCCTTTAAGTAAAAATTGTTAAAAAATAGTGTTTTTAGATTATTTTCATTAATTTAAATTTAGCCGTATATTTTTACATTAAAACAATTATAAATCAGAAAATAATGGTAAATTGCATTCATCGTTATCCAACTTTTTAAATCGTTTTTATGTGGTTACCAAAATAAAAATATTTTATTTTAGTCACTATTATTAAGGAAAATTTTCATTTCAATTACTCAACGGTTAAACGTCTCACTAAGACAAAACCACCTCATGTTCACTATTACACCAAACTAAGAAATGCATTACATGATTGAAAAAATTCAATTATTTTTCAGATTAAACTCTAAACTCTATACCTTAATTTCTAATCCCTAAATTCTAACTATGAACTCTATGGCTTTGCTTGGTAGAGAGGAAAAGTGGAAGGGAGAGAGAGGGAAGAAAAAATTGGAAAGAAAATGAATTTAAGGGTTATTTGGTAGAGTAAAAAATTATAAGAAAAGAAAATAGGAGGAGAGATAGTTTTTCTTACTCTTATACAAATAGCTGTCTCTCTAGATTAGGTGAAAAATAAGAAAGAAAAGTGAAAGCTATATCCCTTTAATAATAAAATTATGAAATTATGTTTAAAAAATTCTAATTTTATTTTAACAATATTTATAATTAATTTTTATGATTTCATCCAATATTTATATTATGATTTTATTTTGTTCAGATTACTCCCTAAAAATTTTATTTAATCTAAATTTTACCGTTATTTGTTTTTTATTTTATTATTAAATTCAATATTATTAATATAATAATATTTTCATTCACTTCAGTCCCTAAAATATTTATTTAATATGAAATTGAACCTTATTTGTTTACAATTT
This sequence comes from Hibiscus mutabilis, assembly GCA_019671005.1. Taxonomy (NCBI): domain Eukaryota; kingdom Viridiplantae; phylum Streptophyta; class Magnoliopsida; order Malvales; family Malvaceae; genus Hibiscus; species Hibiscus mutabilis. The sequence continues at coordinate 36,315,265 of CM033752.1, read as the reverse complement.
TATCTAATATTTCTACTATATTTTATTTTTGTTCAATTTAATCCCTAAATTTTTATTTAATTTGGAATTGACCTCTATTTTATAATTCAGTCCATTATCTTATAATAGCAAACTTTATATCTCAGTCACTAATTTTATAATTGCAATTAAGGACTTGTTTTAGCTCGGATTTAACTGAAACCTGGTCTATATGTCAATGATGATATTTATTTCATAAATGAAGGTTTAATTTCACTTTTTGAAAATTGGCCCTTGTATTTTATGAATGTTTTCAAAATGACCCATAAACTACTTATTTTTTTGCAATTAACATTCTATTTCAAATTCGATTTCAACACGAATTTACCATTAATTCTAACTGAAATTAATGAGTCTAAAACGGATCTGAAATTGAGTTTTTTTAACTTAAAATCCAACTTACAATTTATTTACATTTTAGTCCCTAAACTTCGATTCGGTTAAATTTACTTCGATTTGAACTTCTTTTTAGCAAAACAGAGGTATACAATATTTCTACTTATATTAAACTCTTATTTAAGTTTTGAATTTTTTTGGGTTCAAATCTTGTAAAATTACGAAAATGTCTTTTGTTAAATCGTTTATTTTCTAAAGTTTTTAAAGGTTTATTTTCTCGGGTGACTTTAGTTAATTCCCCCCCTTATGTTCATGTTGGTTGTTTACTTTCATGCAATCAAATATGCTTTTTTTAATTTGTTTTAGGCCACAAATGAACCATTTGTAGTATTCGATATTCAGGTCAGATTCGTTTTACCGTGTATTAGGTGTTTCATTGGCAATCAAACTCTCGGGATTAGATTATAAAAAATTTAGACTAAATTATAAAAATTAGAAATAAATAGAGGTTAATTTCGGATTAAATAAATATTTTATGGACTAAACTGGACAAAAATAAAACCATATTAAAAATTTTGAACTCAATTGTAAAAAAGTAGAAATATATATGTCAATTTTGAATTAAAGAAAAAAAATAGGGATAAAATTGAACAAAAATAAAACTATATTAAAAATTTTAGATTAAATTATTAAAATTATAAACAAATATGGGTCAATTTTAGATTAAATAAAAAAATTTAGGGACTAAATTGAATAAAAATAATCAAATTAAAAATATTGTACTAAATTATAAAAATAAAAAATAAATTATAATTTTCAAAGCTTAATTTTTTTCCTCTCACTTTTTCATTGTACCAAGCAATAGAGAGGGAAAAAAAATTTATTTTCCTTATAGTTTTCCATCCTCACAACCAAGCACACCGATAGAAAGAAATTTTTTTTTTATCCTTTTTTTTATCACTTCAATTTTCTATCATTCTAGTTTTTTTCCTCTCTACCAAGCAAAGCCTATATTCTAGTCACAATCCCTAAATTTTAAACCCTTAAAACTAAGGCGCTTGTAAATTTTTTTTGTTTTCACCGCCTGTGTATCGAATATAAATCCTTTTAGTTAATATTATAAACATATTTTTTAGTTAATGTTATAAACATATTTTAATATTTTATACTTTTATGTTATAATTAATCTATTTCATGAATAAATATAATTAATTTTAATGCTAGATTAATGTAAAAAATATTTATTCTTAACTATATAATGTGTTTCTTATTTTGATAAAAAAAATAATGTGTTTCTTAGATGGATAAATATTGTTCACATCGGTTTGGATTTGTTTTCCTATACAGCTATACTATATATAAGTTGTGGACTAGACTTTGTACTTTAATTTTCTAGATTTTAATATATATTTTTTTAATTTTAAAAGTCCAACCTTAACTCAACTATATGAGAAAAACATAGTTAAATTATAAGAACTTAAAATAATTATATTAGAGAATAGGACTAAACCTAAAACTTATGCATAATACTAAGGCTATTAACAAAATTTAACGTAATAAATGTGATTACTGTTGTTTGACTTAAGACCTAAATTTCAATTTTAAAAATTACATGAATTAAAAATATTTAAATTACAATGATCAAAAAAATATATTTAAATTAAAATATAAACAATAAATTTACATATAATATTTTTTTGACACAATACATATAATACTATTTGTTCATACATTGTTTTTAATTATTTGATAAAACATATTTTACACACAAAATTAATTAAATTTGGGCTTCTTAAAAATGTACATCTCGTTGGGTTCCCAGCTTAAGTAGGCTAAAATACACAAATGATCACTAAACTATTTAAAAAATATATAAAATGGTCATTAAACTTTTAAAAGTTATATAATAGGCACTAAATTTTAGTTTTTGTTAAAAAGTGGTCAATGACATGTTAACTGTCATTAATTAGGTGACGTGACAGTTACAGAAATTTGAATAAAATAACATTTAATTCTCCATATCGACGCATTCAATTAATTTATTCCTTATTTAACTTTCTTTATTGATGTCTAAATTGATTGAATTTATAAATATTGAAGATTAAATATATTATTATACAATTTTTTGTAATTGCAATGTCTTCCGGCTAACAGGTTAGTGACCATTTTATAATAAAAATTAAAGTTTAATGCTCATTATGTAACTTTTGAAAGTTTAATAACCATTTTATATTTTTATGGATAGTTTTGTGAAAGTTTGTATACTTTACCCACTTAATTATCTATTTTGTCTTGAAATTTACACGTAGAAGAAGAAAAAATATAAAAGAAACACAACTGTCATCCATGGTGGATCACTCTAGCTAAGACTAATAAAGCTACAGGTCTGTGACGATCAACTTAATCTCCACCATATATTGTGACCCCGGTGAGAATACCACCTCATCACGTTTAAATACTGAAACCCCAAGCGGCTTTGATTAGATCGTTCGTTACTAAAAGTCACAGGTGGGTAACAGCATCATAAACCGCATATTTGTTTCTGGTGCTACTTTCCACTCCCAATATTAAAGGAAAAAAAAACACACACCTCCCTTAAAGAACACAGATCGTCAAAGGTTGTCTGAAAGGAAAGAATTTGCAATTAAACTGCCCAAAGAAAAAACCCCAACAGGGTAATTTTCTCTTAAATTTCCCTTTTTAATTTGTTTTCATGCTCCTTGATTTTCTAGCTATTTTGATTTTTTTTCTTATAATTATTTTGGATGTCTGATTTTTGTGCTGTATGCAGCTTGTTGGTGAAATTCATTTCGATGATCCTGCTAGAAATTTTGCTAGCTTGATTGGTTTGTTTGGGTAAGTTCTGTTTTTTTTTTTTTCAATGCTAGAGATTTAGTGAATGTTAGACAACTGTCTTTGTTGTGCTTGTATTGCTTAGCTTGAACTTGAGTGTTGTTTTGCTTAATTTCTTTTTCTTCTTGTTTATACTCAAGGCTATGTTTGGTAAGCAAGAAAATGGGTGGGATTATATGATCTTATCGGAGAAATATTATCATTAGCATAAATTAGTCAATGTTTTGGGGTAAAATCATAGCTTTTTAGGGTTGATTATGTAATAATAAGGGTATGAAATGCAGAATCCTATCTCAAGATATGGAAGTACTTCTTTCTTTTCAATATCATCTACTATGTTCCCCTTCAGGTATGTGAAGAACAAGAAGAAGAAGCAAGAGCTTAGGTGATTCAGTCGGATGGAGTGCAACTGTATTGAGCCGCAATGGCCTCCGGATGACCTGTTGATGAAATATCAATATATTTCTGATTTCTTCATTGCACTTGCTTATTTCTCTATCCCCTTGGAGCTTATATACTTCGTCAAGAAATCTGCCGTGTTTCCTTATCGATGGGTTCTCGTGCAGTTTGGTGCCTTTATAGTACTTTGTGGCGCAACTCATCTTATTAACTTGTGGACTTTTACGCCACATTCAAGGACCGTGGCATCAGTAATGACCACTGCAAAGGTTTTGACCGCTCTGGTGTCTTGTGTGACGGCCTTGATGCTTGTTCATATTATTCCAGACCTATTGAGTGTAAAAACACGAGAATTGTTTTTAAAGAATAAGGCTGCCGAGCTTGATAGAGAAATGGGTTTGATTCGCACACAAGAAGAAATAGGTCGACATGTTCGGATGCTTACACATGAGATCCGAAGTACTTTGGATAGACATACAATACTAAGAACGACTCTTGTTGAATTGGGTCGAACTTTGTCTTTGGAAGAATGTGCCTTGTGGATGCCAACACGTACCGGATTAGAGCTGCAACTTTCCTACACCCTTCGTCAACAGAATCCAGTTGGTTATACTGTACCGATCCATCTTCCTGTGATCAATCAAGTTTTTAGTACCAATCGTGCCGTAAAAATATCCCCGAATTGTCCCGTGGCAAGGCTACGACCTGCAGGGAAGTACGTGCCTGGAGAGGTCGTTGCTGTTCGTGTCCCACTCCTGCATCTCTCGAATTTCCATATTAATGATTGGCCTGAACTTTCAACGAAAAGATATGCTTTGATGGTTTTGATGCTTCCTTCAGATAGTGCAAGGCAATGGCATGTTCACGAGTTGGAGCTCGTTGAAGTGGTTGCTGATCAGGTAAAAATTGCCGCATTTTGCTTCCCAACCACGTGGTTAATTATTTCCTACCACCCTTTCCCAATCTTTTACGTTTTTAATACTTCATTATCCGACAAACATTTATAGTATTTTATGTTTTTAAATACTTTGTTTGTGCATGTCTAATAATAAGTATTACGACCCAATTTCTATATATATAAATATATATTTCAATGGCCTATAGTGATTGATTTGAGATATTGATAAATAGCTACTTGAGTAGTTTCAAGAATCTTTGTAGTTGACAGAACTCGCTTTTTTCTTAGGCGAATATCTATAATTTGCTATTATTAATTCTTCGGTCCTTTGACACTGTCATTCAAGTTATTTATGGAACTTGGAGAGCTTGGACTCTTTTTTTTTATGAAGTAATTATGCCTTACCAATATTCGAACATGGGTATACGGATATGACCCTCCAAAGACATGGAGAAACTTAGAAAAATTTTACCATATTCGTGTTAATCACATACTAATATTCAATACTCACACCGAAGTTTGTGTAACATATGCTATAACAATAAATACTTGCATTATTGTGATTATCGATTTAGTTTTTGTAATTCAAAATTGGGACTCTTGCTGCATATTCTCTCTGTTTGTGAGCTCTCTCCATTCTCTCCTATCTGTTGTTGCTGCCTTCTGTTGTTTTCTTTCATAGCTACTTGCTGTAGATAACTTCATCCCTTTTGGATTAATGCTTATGATGTGGATATCAATATTGTTGCTAAAGCAAATTATTTGTAAATCTGTGTACTGAACTCAGGTGGCAGTTGCTCTTTCACACGCTGCAATCTTAGAAGAGTCGATGAGGGCAAGGAATCTTCTTGTGGAGCAGAATGTCGCACTTGATCTGGCCAGAAGAGAAGCCGAGACAGCAATCCGTGCTCGAAACGACTTCTTGGCTGTTATGAATCATGAGATGAGAACCCCGATGCATGCAATTATAGCTTTGTCTTCATTGCTGCAGGAAACTGAGTTGACACCCGAACAGCGTCTGATGGTTGAAACGATTCTCAAGAGTAGTAACCTTCTTGCGACTCTAATAAATGATGTATTGGATCTTTCGAGACTTGAAGATGGTAGTCTCCAACTGGACCTTGAAACTTTTAATCTTTACGCACTATTCAAAGAGGTAGAATTTCATTTCTTTTATTGCTTTGGAAATCTCTAAAGTACCGATGGGTGTTTTGTATTCTAACAATACACATTCATTTCATCGTAGGTCCTAAAATTGATCAAGCCGATTGCATCTGTTAAAAAGCTTCGTGTTTCATTAAGTTTGGCTCCAGACTTACCGGAATATGCTGTTGGTGATGAGAAGCGATTGATGCAAACAATTTTGAATGTTGTTGGTAATGCTTTGAAATTTTCAAAGGAAGGCAGCATATCAATCACTGCTTTTGTTGCAAAACCAGAAACACTGAGAGATTCTCGAGCCCCAGAATTTCTCCCTGTGCCAAGTGATAATCACTTTTATTTGCGAGTACAGGTTGGCCTGTCATTGTCAATTGTAATAATCTGCTTTAGGCTGCTATCAATGTAAGTCCCAGTTTGATAATGTGTTTCCGTCTTTGCTTCTGGTGTAGGTGAAAGATTCAGGTTGTGGGATTAGCCCCCAAGATATTCCCAAGTTGTTTACCAAATTTGCAGAAAATCAACCTACAGCAACACGAAATCTCGGTGGCAGCGGACTAGGCCTTGCTATTTGTAAGAGGTACGTTTTTTCCCTTGCACGGCTTTTGACTGAACCAATATACCAGTTTAACTTGTAGGTGTTATAAACTTTTAGCCATCTATCTGATTTTCTACTTTTTTATAATTATATAATCAGGTTTGTAAATCTAATGGAGGGACATATTTGGATCGAGAGCGAAGGTCTTGGTAAGGGATGTACTGCTATCTTCATTGTAAAACTTGGGATCCCGGATTGCATGAACGAATCTAAACTTCCATACATGCCTAAGATGCTAAAAAATCACAGGCAGACAGCTTTTCCGGGGCTTAAAGTTCTGGTTATGGATGAGAACGGGTCAGTTCTGTTACGTTCATTTTAATCCTTATTTTATTTATTTCCTAACCGCATTTTGAGTAACGGATCATAACTAATAAGACCTATCTGATAGTCTTGTTCGTACTTTGTTAGCTTACGAATTCGTTTAATGTATTTTATGGTGTTGTTTTGGTTGCAAGTGATATAGTCTTTGCGTGAGAACAAGCTGGAAAAGGTATAAAATTATCCGGCCAGTTTCTAATGAATGTCTAGTTTATGATTAGAATCAGTTAAGATTTAACATTTTTCCTGTAATATTCTTTGATCGGGTTTTACAAACACTTGCATAATGTAGTTCGGTGATCGGCAAGCTGCTCTTTTTTCCGTGTTTTTCTTTTAGTGTGAAGGAACATTGAAATCTTTTATGGGGTTATGCAGGGTTAGCGGGGCGGTGACCAAGGAGCTTCTTATGCATTTAGGGTGTGATGTGACAACGGTTGGCTCCGGTGACGAGTGTTTGCAGTTGGTTTCTCATGAGCACAAGGTTGTTTTCATGGACATTTGTGTTCCCAGTACAGATAGTAACAGAATCACCAGCAGAATACATGAGAAATTTTCAAAACGCAATGAAAGGCCGCTAGTAGTGGCGCTCACCGGAAATACGGACAAGTCGACGAAGGAGAACTGCATGAGGATCGGCATGGATGGTCTTGTATTGAAACGTGTTTCACTTGATAAAATGAGAAGTGTTCTATCAGATCTTCTGGAGCACCGAGTTCTTTTCGAAGCCATATAAAACCTCGAAAGAGTATCCGACAACTGACTACACGATCTCCGAAAAACGGATAAAAACGAGGAAGCCGATGGTGTAATCCATGTACATACCACAAAATTCAGAGCATTACAGTGATAATTGGAGGAGGTTTTGCAAAGAATCAAACACATAATTGAATGAATGTAACAAACATATTTATACTTTGAACCAAAAAAAAGACATATTTATACGAGAAGTTCTGCAAATAGGTTGCTGCTTCGTATCAGTCTGACCCCAAAACCGGTACCGATTAAAATTACTAGATAATCTTAACCCCAGATAATTTTAACCTTTTGACAATATACACATATATTATAAATAAAATGATTTGAGTCTTTTGAAATGAGTATTATTCATTTTTCTATTAAGACTACTTGTTGAATTTTTAACGGTGACAAAGCTATTAAAAATTGGGAGAGGCAATTACCTCTCAATCCAAAGATTTTATTTTTTACCTTTGTACTCATTAATTTTTTAGAATAATTGATTTATTTATAAATTTGTCTCACATTTATGTTTTGTTTTTTCAACCTCATATTCTCATTATTATCTTAATTCTTAAAGTAATTTAATTACTCTTCCTTTAATACACCAAAATACAATAACAAAAAATAAATAAATTTGATATTAAAAAAATAATATGTATATATATATATCAAAAGGGTAATTATTTGATGCGCTGTCAGTTGAAATATTTATTTTTATAAGAGAATTTCTAAAATTGTTACATGTCTTTTTTAATGATCTTAACACCTAGAATTTTGAACTCTAAAGTTTGAACCATAAATCTATTCTCAAACTTTAAAACTTAACCCCAAAATTTAAAACTTACCTTCAAATCCTAAACATTAACTCTAAATCATAAACTCTTAACCCTAAAAACTAGACATTTATGAAAACAAAATTTTCACTGTTAATGCATAGAATATGTTCTCATTTTAAAATATTCTTGCTTTTTGACATATGAATTTTTAAATTTTGTTCCATTGTGAAATTAATGACCGGTATAATTATTAGTATTTAATTTATAGATCGTTTAATCTAAATTTGATATCGTAAAATTTTATTATAAGAATAAATTTTTAATTTAAATGGCCCCATTAACAATAATCAATTTTTTTAAAAATATTTTCAATAATTACATTTATTGGTCATAAAAATATCCAGAATAACCCTAATTATTTTTATTATTTTTAAAAATGAAAATAAAATTAGGAAAAGAAAAAAACAGAAAAAAGGATGTTATTCTTCTTCCCCATTATTCTCTCTTTTTTGATCCTCATTCCACTTCCTTCAAAACCCTGAATTCTTTTTTATTTAATTTGAGATATTTATCCATTTAATTTAAACATATCCAAAAGGGAGCAAAAAAGGAAAACAGTCTGCATTTTATTTTTATTTCCATTTCTAGATTTTTTTTGTTCCAAATTGGATGTCTATTCATAAGAAAAAGCTTTTATTTTTATTTTCTCTGTAAAGTTCTCAACTTTCTTCCTCTCCAGTAAGAAAGATGGAATGAAGAGAATAAATTCAATAAAAAATTCCCATTTCTTCTAATTATTGGTGTTCTTTTTTCTTAAAAAAAGAGAGAATTTCTTGGTGGGTTTTGGGTTTTGCTCCAATGGCAGCAGTAGTTGACAATTCAGGTGAAGCAGTGGAAACTGTTAAAAACAACGATTTGGTGGTGGAAACAGCCAAATCAGAATCAAAGGAATTCAATGTGAAAAATCTGGTTGATATGTTCACAAAGTTGAATCCTTTGGCCAAAGAATTTTTCCCATCATCTTATTATCATAATCAGACCCAAAAAATAGATAGTTTTGATCAGGTTCCTGTTAACAAACAATCAGCTGGGAATGAGAATTTCTCCAACAAAAGGGTAATTTCTTTCCACTGATCACTTACAATTTCTAATGTCATTCTTGCTTCTTTTTTGTTCTGAATGATGGGTGTTTGCTAATTTTTAGTTTTTTGTGTTTTTCATTTTTGTTTTGTTGGAAACTGGTTTTTATTTGAGGATTCTGGGGTTATTGGTGGATATAACTTTGATTGCATAGCTAAATTGGGGTTCTAATATTTGTGTTTTGTAATCCTAATGGTTAAATTGGCAGTTTGATTCCTGTTTATATGCTTATTCAACTCTGCATTTTGAATTGATTTATGATATTTCTTCCCCTTTTAATCGATAAACTGTATGTTTTGCTGGAATTTATGATTCTAAGGGCTTTAATAAGCCTAATTTTTTTCTAATCATTAATTTGATTGACTTGTTGGAACTTGGATGCATTTGGAGTTGGCTTTGCACCCTCTACTTGTCATCATATGTGGTATTATGCTGAATATCGAGTTATAGATACGTGACAGTCTTATATTTGTTTAGAGTTTTACATCGGTTACATTTGGTAAATGATTATAGTTGTGTTTTTTAGGGTAAAAATAACTTCAACCAGGGTAAAAGAAGGCTTATACTTGTTTAGAGTTATCGACAAGTGACGGTCTTATACTTGTTTAGAGTTTTCGATTATGGTCTTATGCTGAATATTGACTTATCGACATGTGACGCTCTTATACTTGTTTAGAGTTTTACATCGGTTACATTTGGTAAATGATTATAGTTGTGTTTTTCAGGGTAGAAACAATTTCAACCAGGGTAGAAGAAGGTTTAATGGTAGATCTTTTCGAGATCAAAGGGATGACAGCGTCAGGCGAACAGTCTATGTCTCCGATATTGATCAGACTGTAAGTTTAAACAACAATATTTCCTAGTGATTTTCTTTTTGTTGTTTCATTCTGATTTGGGCAACTCACTTGTGAAATTCATTTCCTTCTTTGTGTTAGATTACCGAAGAGCATCTTGCTGGCTTATTTAGTAATTGTGAACAAGTAAGCTATAATGATGATTTTAAAGCTTTTCTTGTACTTTCACTTACTATTGGCTAATAGTGTATTGTAGCGAAACTCCATTCTTTAAAGCTTTATCATTTCTGTCTATAGAGCTCTCTCTTGCTGCAGTATGCGCAAGACTCGAGTTTTCCATTTTTCCCTCTTTTTAAATCATGGGTTTTATTTCATATTTTGGTTGGTATCTCCTCTTTGCTTGAGTTAAAAAAACAATGTTATTACTGTAAATATGATAGCGTATGTGACAACTTACTGTATATACGACATATCTGATTTCTCAAGTGGTTTGGGAATTTATTATTGAAGGTTGTTGATTGCCGAATTTGTGGTGATCCAAATTCAGTTCTTCGCTTTGCATTCGTGGAATTTGCAGATGAAGGCATGCAACTTCTATGGACAGAACTTAAAACTTTTCTTTTATAAAATCGATGTACATTTATTTACATTTTACATGAACTTTGTTTTCACAGAAGGTGCAAGAGCTGCTTTGAACATTGATGGGGCAATGCTCGGGTTTTATCCCGTTAGGGTCTTGCCATCAAAAACTGCCATCCTTCCTGTGAACCCTACATTTCTCCCTAGGGTATGAATGAATAACTTTCTTGTTGTTAAGCTGTCTCGGTTTTGCATAATTTCTCTCTATTTTTGTTTTGAGTCTCATTGTTGATACGAATAATAATTACAATTGCAGTCAGAAGATGAAAGGGAAATGTGTACCAGGACGGTTTATTGTACTAATATTGACAAGAAGGTAACTCCCCCCTGTTTACTCACATAAATGTTTGAGTTCTGGACATTTGTCACTGAAGTTATTGGTTATTATCTCTTCCTCTAACATCAATATAATTAATGTAACTTTGTTGATCTAATCCGATCGACATTTTCACTTCGACTGAAGGTTTCTCAAGCTGAAGTGAAGAATTTCTTCGAATCAACCTGTGGTGAGGTTAGTACACTATCAGAACTTCACACCTTTTCAGAAAGAAGATTAAAGGTAGAGGGGCTTATCGTTAAGGCTGTCATCATTTTATTTAATTCTCAGGTCACTCGCTTGAGGATTTTTGGGGATCAGGTCCATTCAACTCGTATTGCTTTTGTTGAATTTTTCATGGTGAGTTTATGTTTATGGGATTTATCTCGAATATACTTGGAACCAAAACTATATTTATGATGATTTAAAAACTATGTTTCTGGCTTTGATTTGGTACATTTTATGTTAGTAAAATTATTTATGAAATGTCACCGTCAACTCTTTGCAAACCATTTGTGCAAATGATTATGTGAAGTCTATCAAAACATGAGCTTTTCGTGGAACAAGTTTTCTAGATATCGATCCATTACAGCCATTGCATATATAAGCATGTTTATTTTAAATGTTGGCGAATTACGGAAATTATGCCAATACAGTAGTATGATGCTTGTCTTGACCCGAAGAGCTAGCCTGGTCTTTCAAAGGACCTTATTTTATTTTTCTCAAGTAACTACTTTTATGTTTCTTTATATTTGGTATTGAAGCCTTGCCCAACCATGTGACTGAGTTCACAATCTTTATAATTCAGCTTTTCCACATGTAATTTCGATCTCACTTTTTAACTCTGTAATTGCGAGACAGTTGATTGTATGCTTGTTCGATCCATGTTTTCCGTTTTCTTGAACCTCTTTGACTCCCCATACCGGCTAAATTGAGGAAAGGCTTTCTATCTTCTTTGATTTCTTGCTGATTTTATGCTGTTGTCGATGATAATTCCACTGAAGTATTTTTGTTCTTTTTGCTTACAAAGGATGCATGTGAATCGATTGGCTTCTTCCATAGTTCATTCCTATATTGCATATCGTTTCGATAAATGTCTATTCGTTTGGTTGTTTGTTTACCCTGGAGCTTTTTTCTCCATATTACAGCTCGTTTTTCAGTATGATATGTAACTATCCATCTACTTTTGCATTAAACCGGTTGTACATGCTTGAATAATCACTGGCAGAAAGCACAACGCCTTTGTACTTGCAGTTTTACATATATAGTATGTAATAAGATTTAGTGACAGTTAATGCAATAAGAATTGGACTGATGATTTTCGACCCCTTTACCGTCAGGCGGAAAGTGCCATAATTGCACTGAATTGTAGTGGGATGGTGCTCGGAACTCAGCCTATCAGGTGTGTCCCTGAATTGTTCCCCCGAATTGTTGCTTTCAATTCCTTGATTTGATTGTCATCATTTAAAAGCTTAACCCTACTATGTTTAAACTCCAAACTTTCAGGGTAAGTCCTTCAAAGACACCGGTGAGGCCGCGAGTTGCCCGTCCGACATTGCATTAACTGATCAACCAAGCTTGGTAACTTCCAAGTGGTGAGAAACTCTGCTGTGTTGAAGGGATGGTGAAACTTTCCTTCAAATTATTTCCATCTTTTCTGCCGCAATATTTAATTTCATATTTGACTGAAACATTTCGATCATGCTTCGGATTGAAGCAACTTTGAGCAAATTTTATTTCTTTTTACATCATTTCTTGCCTTTGTTTTTGACAATGCCTTGAGTTTTCTTGCATCATCTGATCAACGAAGCATTTTAAGACCCGAGTTTTCTTGCTTTATCTTTGATCAATTCTAAAGCTTGAGTAACTGCTGAAGTCTTAGTAGAAATGGTTGGACGTATAAATTCACACATTGTAACAAAGTTTTTTTTCGTTAACATAAAACGCATACGAAAAGCATAAATAAGTCCACATAATGCTGAAATTGAAGTAAAAAAAATCAACTAAACGTGTTTAATACATTTGCATAAGCAGTTATCAACATATGCGTAAAACGCATACTGTTGTGGCCATTTGATTTCCCTGATATCCTTCGTAATATATACTAGTGAGCGTGGGTTATAAACTTAAAGCTTCTTGTTTTAATTTATAGGAGAAATGGTAAACTAAAAAAAAACTTAGTAAGAAATATGTAAATTCTAAGTTAACTATGATTTTTTTTTTATAATAAAATAAGCTGAAAAAATATTCAGAATCTAAATTTCATTAGGATTCACATTATGATAAGATAAGCCGAGATAATAACCGAAACGCTCAAGGGTAATGCTGATGTGGCGAATTGAATGAGTTTGATAGTCTAACGGATTCATATTATTACCATAGCTTTAGTCACTTCGTATTTTTTTTAAAAATATATATAAAAATAATTGCAAAATGTTTTTTTACGGGGGAATTATAGACTGCTACCAACTAAGAATTTTAAAATAAAAATATTCTCTCATTTCTTTTCTTTTAAATACCAAACAAACTTCATAAATTCGTTATAAATCAATAATGGAGAAATATTATCAAGTACCTGTTAGTTTAGCGGATTAGATGTTAGATTTTTTAAGCACGGTCAAGATTTTGAATCTAGATAGTGAAGGAAAAATATTCGTTTGGGAGAGTTGACTTCATAATGAACCTCTATGGTACTCGATCCGAATAGTTGACTAATAAATTCAATTTCGATGGTTATAAAAACTAATGAAAAATATTATTTTATAATGGTGATATCACCATTAATAAACCATACTTGTAGTATTTTATAATGATTTTAGTATTAATTCATTATTTTGTCTCCGCCTTGTTATTACCCATTTTATACTTTCTTCTACTTGTTTATTATTGACAAGTGGAAAAGTTGCTATATCAAACAACATAAATCCCGTTATTCTTAAGCTATTTCATCAAAATCATGTAAATAAAATATTTTTTATATTTAACAATTAATAATAGTATTAAGAAAATGAAAATTCCTTACATATATGGTGACTATATTTTAATTAAAAAATTATTTTATTGATCAACATCCTATCGTTTCAGGGGTAGGACATCCGCACCGTTTTCAACCGAAGAAATAGACGAACGATACCCTATCGCTTTGGGGAGGAGACATTCCACGTTATTTTTAGGAGCAATAGGCGAATGACACCCTATCGCTTCGGGGATAGGACATCCCATATTATTTTCAGCAGGAGCCTATCACTTTAGGGGTAAGACACACGCACCGTTTTTAGTAGGAGTAATAGGTGAACACCCTATCGCTTCGGGGATAGGACATCTCATATTATTTTCAACTGGAGTAATAGACGAACGATATCCTATCGCTTCAGGGGCAAGACACCCGTACCGTTTTCAACAAGAGTAATAGGCGAACGACACCCTATCGCTTCAAGACAAGACCGTGGTTACTAGTGAACAATCTGACCAGATAAAATAGGTGTCTTTAATTCTTTGCTATATTTCTATTTCACTAGAATGAGCAAAGAGGGACAACTGTAGTCAAAAATTTTATCCGACTCTTTAAAATTTTATGTTTATAAATATATTAGAGTCCGAATCCACTAAAAATATAAAAGAATCCATTAAAAATATGAAAGAGTTTATTAAAAAAATTAAAAAGAGTCTATTAAACATTAATAAAGGCCCAAATCGTCTCAAGTTTAATTTTAAACCCTAATCCTTAATTTATTTTTCTTATGCGCAACCAACGAGGAACCGTTGGATCAAATCTGATCCAACGATCCAGATCAAAGATATGAACCCTATCCCTCTTTTGATGTAGCACCACACCATCTTCCACCGTTAGATTTGAACACGATCTAACGGTCCAGATTGTTGGAGACTAGAGTCACGTAGATCACACTCGCGCTTGAGGAGTACGCGGCCGTCATTCGAGCTTCCATGGGAATATCACCATTAATAAACCATAGTTGTAGTATTTTATAATGATTTTAGTATTAATTCATTATTTTGTCTCCGCCTTGTTATTACTCATTTTATACTTTCTTCTACTAGTTTATTATTTATAAGTGGAAAAGTTGCTATATCAAACAACATAAATCCCATTATTCTTACTATTTCATCAAAATCATGTAAATAAAATATTTTTTATATTTAACAATTAATAATAGTAGTAATAAGAAAATGAAAATTCCTTACATATATGGTGACTATATTTTAGTTAAAAAATTATTTTGTTGATAGACATCCTATCTCTTTAGGGGCAGGACACCCGCACCGTTTTTAACCGGAGAAATAGATGAACGACACCCTATCGCTTTGGGTAAGAGACATCCCATATTATTTTTAGAAAGAGTAGTAGGTGAACGTCACCCTATCGCTTCAGGGACAAGACATCTCACATTATTTTCAGCAAGAGCAGTAGGCAAATGATACCCTATCGCTTTAGGGGTAAGACACCCCGTACCGTTTTTAACCGTAGTAATAGGCGAACGACATCCTATCGCTTTGGGGGCAAGACATCCCATATTATTTTCAACTGGAGTAATAGAAGAACGATAAAAATGCTTCAGGGCAAGTTTTCCTACCATTTGGGAAACGGGAGTAATGGGGAAAAACGACACCCTATCGTTTTTAAGACAAGACCAAAAACTTGGAGTTACTAGTGAACAATAATTTGGACACGGATAAAATAGGTGTCTTTAATTCTTCGCTATAGTTCCATTTCACCGAATTAGCAAAGAGGGACAACTATAGTCACAAATTTTATCTGACCCTTTAATATTTTATGTTTATAAACATATTAAAGTCCAAATCCATTAAAAGTATAAAAGAGTCCATTAAAAATATAAGAGTTTATTAAAAACCATTAGAAAGAGTCTATTAAATATTAATAAAGGCCCAAATCGGCTCAAGTTTAGTTTTAAACCCTAATCCCTAATTTATTTCTCCTATTTTAACCAATAACAAGAACGTTGGATCAAACGATCCAAATATCCAGATCAAAGACAAGAACCCAATCCCTAAAATAAAAGCACCACACCATCTTAAACCAAACCTTTGGACACGATCTAACGATCTAGATTGTTGGAGAATAGGGTCACGTGGATCACACTCGCGCTTGAGGAGCAAGCGCCCGTAGTTCGAGCTTCCATGGGAATATCACCATTAATAAATCATAGTTGTAGTATTTTATAATGATTTTAGTATTAAATCATTATTTTGTCTCCGCCTTGTTATTACTCATTTTATACTTTCTTCTACTTGTTTATTATTGATAAATGGAAAAGTTGCTATATCAAACAACATAAATCCCATTATTCTTAAAGCTATTTCATCAAAATCATGTAAATAAAATATTTTTTATATTTAACAATTAATAATAGTAGTAATAAGAAAATGAAAATTCCGAACATATATGGTGACTATATTTTAGTTAAAAAAAATTTTAATACATCCTAGTTGAACAGGATAAATAATTTTCAACTGAAAAAATAAAGCATAAATTAACGCTTTGACCAGAACATAATCACACACTATTTTTAGAAGGTCAAATAGGTAAACTAAAGGAAACATGGACTCAGGGACAAGACAAAACACATTATTTTGGATTTGAAGAAAAAAACTGATTTAATTGGATGGGGCGAATGATACCCTATCGCTTTAGGGGTAAGACAATTTTGGATTTTCAACTAGAGTACCTTGTTGAAAACGACACCTATTGTAGCGACCCTTTTTTTCAAAAAAAACAAAAAATGAGGAAAGTTTTTCCTTTCGGTTTTGGGAAAATATTTGAAAAATGGGGAGTTCTTTAAAAATTCTTATTTTTGAAAACAACAAAAACTTGGAGTCGCCACCGGCCACTAGGATAGGCTGGACACCAAAAAACTAGAGATTTGTTGAAAGCAGGTTCAGGAGTCGGTTACGGATGGGGAAGGTTTTGGCACCCCACACCGCCCAAAAATTGGTACCAAAAAGAAAAAAAAATACTTACCGCTTTGTTAATATCAAAATTTTTGAATTAAAGTGATTATTAAATTGAAATTTGGTTATACATACGAGTAAATTTTAAGGACATCGTTATTCGAGAGTAAATCGAAAACACCACCACTACGTTTGGTACTGCTCAGTCACGTTTAAAACCTCGAATAAAAATGCATTTAAAAATGCTAAATTAAAAACAATGTAATCTTAAAAGTAAAACAAAAGAACTAAAACGCTTAAACATATCAAACTACCAAGAAGCACAACTACGTAAAAAGAGGGCAGACATAACGTCATTCAAGCGTATAAAAAAAACTATGCACATAAACATATATTCATCCGCAATGCATACATACGAACCAATATACGACCAAAGTGCGTGCAAACTAGAGCAAGTGTTAAACCCACTACTATGAACAAGAGCTAAAATCGTAAAACAATTTAAGAAAATATAACATAAATATCAACACATAACAATCCGAACAAAATAACACATAGATCCTTGAAAAACAAAGATGCACATGAGTTGAAGATAAATAAATTAAGACTGAAAAAAAGCATAAATTAATAGTGACCAGAACATAAACACACAAAAGATGAGGGGGTCAAATAAATAAACCAAAAGGAAACGGGGACTATATTGAAATAAAAACAAAGTTTGAGGACCGAAAAGGGGATTGACCCCAGAAAAAAAACTGATTTAATTGGATGGGGGATCTCAGCTAGGGTTTCCTATGTTAGGGTGATCTGGACCATTGGATCAACATCCAGATCTAATGGCCGGAATTTGGCTGCGCAAGAAAAGGAAAATTTTGGGTTTTTGGTTACCTGATATGCTTTAGGGTTCAATGTATTGGGCTTATCGGGCCAGATGTAATTTTTTTAGTGTTTTTGGGGTTTAAAAGTTGTAAATAGACTTTTAAAATTAAAATAAACTTTGGGCTTTATTTAAATTATCCATTATTTTTTTTATCTTTTTCAGCCTTTAATAATAGTAATAATGCTTATAATAACTATAATCGTAAATAATAAAAACTGATACTAGTAATATATAATACTAACAATGGTTAATGATATTATAATAATAAGAGGCAATAATTAGTAACAACATGAAATAATGTTTTTTTTTCACATTATACCAACATATAACATATAGTATCACAATAATACTAATATTTTGGGGGTTTTAAATGGATAATAGTATATAATTTTTACAAAAGCCCATTGATATAAAGTTTAACAAAAATATAAAACGGTTTAATACCCCAGATAAAATTAGTGATTGCAGCTGCCCCTCTTTGCTTATCATTGTAGAACAAGAATAAAACAAATACCATAAATACTAATTTTATCCGACTTCCTTGTCTGAAGATTTCGAGCTACGAGTTCCTCCTATATAGAACCGTTCACCCTTCCTCTTCCTGAAATCCTAGAACTTCAAATTCTTCCTATGTAAGGCCTGAAGAAAAGAAGCCCTCGAAATGATGCCCCGACCTTTGGTCGCCTTGGCATAGGGTGGTACCTCGCCTTGAGGCTATCGCAAGATTTTTGCCTTATTCTTGGAGGCTAAAAACCCTATCATGATGTCCCAATTTTTAGTCGTCTTGACACCGAGCGATATCTCGCCTAGAGACTATCAAAATTCCCCGATTTTTGCTCGTCTTGGCATGGAATGGTATCTCACTTTGAGATTACCAAAAGATTTTTGTCGTATTAACGAAGGCTAAAAACCTCAATATGATGTCCCAATTTTTGGTAATTTGAACACCGAATGATATCTCACCTAGAGACTACCGAAATACCCTGATTTCTGCTCATCTTGGCATAGAATGGTATCTCACTTTGAGACTACCAAAAGATTTCCACCGTATTCCTGAAGATTGAGAACCTCAATATGATGTCCCGATTTCTGGTCATTTGAACACCGAAAGGTATCTTCCTTGGAGATCGTCGGAATACCCCGATTTCTGTTTGTCTTGGCATGGAATATTTTTCGCTCCCAAATAGCTGGAGATTGGAAGACTTTTAAAAGTTATAATTGTGCAAGTTAGCAAATTCTTGATTTTTTGATGTTGTTTACTCATCTTCTCGGAAAGTACGAGATCTAATCTTCAAATACCTGTAAAAAGAGATAAAATACTTTTATGATGTAAGTTAGCATGCTCCTATCTTAAGGGTTTCTAACTATTCATGATGCATGACAAATAAAATCTAGTCAATGCTCGGGTGCCTTCTTTCTTGGCTTTTGTTTCGGCTTTCTTTCACTTTCTTCTTCGTCTTTGCACATTTGTTATCTCACTTTGCGTTAGGATTTAGCCCCTTTTAACCCTCTCCGTTAGATTCTCCAAAACTTTACTCTAAAGCGTCATTTCGGGTTTTCACTTCAGATCTGCTTTTCTCAAAGCGCCATTTTCAGGTTTTCACTTTGGCTTTTTCTTTTTTCATTTTCATTTTTCATTTTTTTCCTTTTTTTTCTTAGGCGCCCTTTCGAGTTTTTACCTCTGGCTCCTTCGCTTTGAACTTCGACATAGAAGTCATTTGTCTCTTTTCTCGATAAATTTTGTTACTTTTGCATCCAATGTCTTCTAGATTTGACTTTGGTGAAATTTTTTGACATAATCAATATCTGTCTTGGAATAACATGCACTTAATAGGTTAAATCATAGTAATGCCAAGAAATCCATTATTTTTCAATAATCTATGTCAATATATTTGCTGAATGCTCACGAAATAGATAAAGGAAAGGACAAAAATAAAATTTCATTAGTATTTGAAGGGATGTTGGAATAATTTGAAAGTCATGGCAAACATGAAAAAACGAAGAAGAAGTAAATAATAAATGATGCAACATCCCCGAACATAGACTGTATGAATGATGTGAAAGACATCAACCATGGTGAATCTCTCACTTGCTGTCCTTGACTGAAATTTCCGATAACAAAAGGGAATTCTGCCATAAACCAAATTAGATCCCCTCGATTAAAGCAGAGCCTATCAATTAGATGTCGATTCTCAAAATTTATTTGAATCGTCATTTTCAAATTGTTAATTTAGATCCTCATTTGGTTTTAAGATGCCGTTTTCATGTTTCCATCTTAAACCCCCTTTCTTTTTTTCTTTCTTTTTTTACTTGAGGCGCAGTTTCGGGTTTTCACCACATGTATTTTTATTTTGAAAAGCCCCATCTCGGGTTTTTACCCTGCTTTTTCTTTTTTTTTCTCTATTTCTTTTTTTCAAGCGAAATACTTCTTGACTGAATTCAAATTTATATGATTGATTAATTTTTTCCTATCTATCTCAGTCAAAATTAACGCTCCTCAAAAAAAGGCCATTTTAAGAATATAAGGCCCCTTCCAATTAGGCATCCACTTCCCTCGGAAGTCTTTCTAAACTGGCAAGATCTTCTTAAGCACCAGATTCCTCTCTTGAAATTCTCTCAGGCGAACCTTTTTGTTATAAGTCCGTATCATCCTCTTTTGGTACATCTGGCCATGACAGATGACCCTCAATCTTTTTTCTTCGATGAGGTTCAACTGATCAAACCTGACTTGCATCCATTCAGCTTCTTCCAAATTTCTCATTCAAAATTCGAAGTGATAGAATCTCTGCCTTGATAGGTAATACTGCTTTCGTGCCATAGACCAAAGAATACGACGTTGCTCTTATGGATGTCCTCACATATGTCTGGTAAGCGAATAGAGCAAAAGGTAGCTTTTCATGCCAATCCTTGAAGGTTTATGTAGTCTTTTCTATAATTTTCTTGATGTTCTTATTTGCCGCTTCCACTGCCCGTTCATCTTGGGACGATAAGTAGTAGAATTGTGGTGTACAATCTTGAATTGTTCACACACTTTGGTCATCATTTTGTTGTTTGAATTGAAAGCATTGTCGGTGATGATTCTTTTTGGCAAACCATAGCGACAAATAATTTCCTTCTTTAAGAACTTGCACACTGTTTCTCTTGTGATGTTAACATAAGAAGCGGCTTCTACCCATTTGGTGAAGTAATCGATAGCTACTAGGATGAAGCAGTGCCCATTAGAAGCTTTTGGGTATATCATACCAATGACATCCATGCCCCAAATAGCAAAATGCCATGGTGAGTTCATGGTGTGGAGTGGCACCGACGGAGAATGTATCTTGTCGGTATAAATTTGACATTTATGACATTTCCTTGCATATTCAATACAATCTCCCTCCATGGTTGACCAAAAGTAACCGTATCTCATGATTTTTCTAGCCATTAAGAAACCATTGACATGGGTCCCACACAAACCATCATGTACTTCCGCTAAATGTTTTTACCTCTTGGGCTTGACACATCTCAACAATATCTAGTCTTTGCCCCTTTTGTACAAAATCTCTCTGCCGAGGACATACCTGATGCCAACCTTCTAATAGTTTTTTGTCATTATCATTGGCCTCTTTTGTGTAAACCTGGAATTTGATGTATTGGAGGATATCATAGTACCATGGATTACCATTCTCTTATTCTTCCAAATTATAGCAATAGGTCGGTACCTCAAAAATCTACATCTCTATTGGCTTTATTTCAGCTTTTAGGCTTGCCTCAAACATGACGGCCAATGTTGCTAGGGCATCGGCCATCTGATTATCTTTCCTCGACAAATAAGGAAAACTAATTTTTTAAAGCCTTTTACCAACTCTTGAATGAGATCATAATACTTGATTAACTTTGGATCTCTTATCTCCCATTCTTTCCAAAGCTGATAGATTACCAAAGATGAATCTCTAAAGACTTGTAGTACCTTGATCTTTCTTTTGATGGCTGCACAAATCCCCGTGACACAACCCCTATATTCGGCTATATTGTTGGTACAGAAGAATGCCAATCTACTTGTAAAGGGGTAGTAGACATTTTTGGGAGAAATTAGCACTGCCCCAATTCTATGGCCTAGAGCATTAAACGCTCCGCAAAATACAGCTTCCAAGACTTATTTTTTGAAGCAGGCTCTTCTTCAAACAAAAAATCATACTAGATCTTCATCCGATAAGCTAAAATCCAAAGCTCTTAGTCGTCCGAAGCACGACTTGCCAAGAAATTTGCCACCGTACTTCTTTTTACCGTTTTCTGGCTCACATAAACGATATCAAATTCTGACAATAGCATCTGCCAACGGGCCATTCTCCTGGTTAGTACTGGCACTTTCATCAAAAAATTTAAAGGATCCAATCGAGAAATCAAGCAAGTGGTGTGGTACAACATGTATTGCCTTAGTCACTTAGTAGCCCATACTAGGGCACAACATAGCTTCTGGGTGTTTCGTACTTGGTGAAATTCTTGTTCAAATAATAAATGGCCTTTTCTTTCTTGTCGAACTCATCATGTTGTCTTAACACATAACCCATTGATTCTCAAAAAACTGTCAAGTACAGAATTAATAGCCTACCAGGCACCGGTGCTACTAAGATTGGAACATTGGTCAAATACTTCTTGATCTTCTCTAACACCTCTTGGCAATCTTCATCCCATATCCTCGGATTGTTCTTTTAGAGCAGTCTGAAGACAGAATCACATTTATCAGTTAACTGAGAGATGAAACGAGAGATATAATTCAATATTCCCAAGAATTCTTAGACTTTTTTTGTGTGTTTAAGGTGGCAAAAGATCCTGAATTACCTTTACCTTATCGAGGTCGATCTCAATTCCCTTCTGGTTAACCACAAAACCTAAAAGTTTCCCTGACATGACTGCAAAGGTACACTTGGCTGGGTTGAGCTTTAGTTGATATTTTCTCAACCTTTGAAACACTTCCGTAAATTTTAGATGTGTTCTTCTTCATCCCGTGACTTGGCTATCATATCATCTACGTACACCTTGATCTCCTTGTGCATCATGCCATGAAATAAAGTTACCATGGCTATTTGATAAGTTACCTTGTCACTCTTTAATCCGAAAGGCATTACCTTATAACAAAACGTGCCCCACATGGTCACAAAGGTGGTCTTTTCCATATCTTTGGAATGCATTTTAATCTGATTGTACCCCGAAAAGCCATCCATGAATGAGAACCAAGAATGCCCCTCTGTATTATCAACTAAAGTATCAATGTGAGGCAAAATGAAGTTGTCTTTGGGGTTTGCCTTATTGAGGTCTCTATAATCCATGCACATGCGTACTTTCCCATCCTTTTTTGGCATCGAGACTATATTGGCTACCCACTCTGGGTATTTGGCAACTTTTAGAAATCCAGCATCGAACTGTTTCTTTACTTCTTCTCTAACCTTTAGCAACATGTATGTTCTCATTCTTCGAAGCTTTTGCTGGACAAGCTTACATTCTGGTCTTATAAGAAGCTTGTGCACCACAATATCCGTATTTAAACTTGGCATATTTTGGTATGTCCATGCAAACATGTCTTTGAATTCTAGAAGTAGCTCCACCAAATCTTATCTAACTTTTGAAGATAAAATAGTGTCGATCTTCACCTCTTTCCTTTCTTCATATGTTCCTAAGTTATGAATCTTGGTTCGAAAGAGTTGAGAGTGCAAGATATTCGCGCGATATGTGAGTTTTTAGGTGTTTTTCTGGAAGATTTGTTGGGGTTGCAACCAGATCGAGAGGTAGAGTTCGGCATTGAGATTTATGTGGATGTGGTACTAGTATCAATTGCTCTGTATCGTATGGCCCAAAGAAATTGAAGGAGTTAAAAATGCAACTGCAGAAGCTGCTTGATCGAGGGATTATTAGGTCGCGTGTTTCACCATGAGGTGCACCGGTGTGGTTCGTGAAAAAGAATAATGGTATGTTGTAGATGTGCATAGATTATCGGCAACTAAACAAGTTGACAATAAAGAAAAAGTATCATTTGTCGCGAATAGATGACCTATTTGATCAGTTCAGGGGTGCCTCGGTGTTTTCTAATATAGATTTGAGGTCTGGGTACTATCAGTTGAAGGTGAAGGATGTGGATGTGCCCAAGACAGCTTTTCGTACGAGGTACGGGCATTATGAGTTTCTAGTGATGCCATTTGGTTTGACCAATGCACATGCTGCTTTCATGAACATAATGAATTGAGTGTTTCATGAGATTTTAGATCAATTCGTGGTTGTGTTTATTGCTGATATTCTCGTGTACTCTCGTACCGAGGAGGATCATGATAAGCATTTGCGGATTGAGCTTCAGACGCTGTTAGTTAATCAGCTTTATGCCAAGTTAAGCAAGTGTGGGTTCTGGCTTAGAGAAGTTGTTTTCCTTTGGCATGTGTGTCAGCCGAGGGGATTCGTGTTGATCCACACAAAATAGAGGCCATGATGAGTTGGAAAGTCCTTAAATCTGTGATAGAGGTTCGGAGTTTCCTAGGGTTGGCTGGTTATTATCGTAGGTTTGTGGAAGGGTTCTCCAGTATAGCTGATCCTTTGACCAAGTTGTTACAAAATAATGTTTATTTTGAGTGGATAGAGGATAGGCAAAGGGCTTTTGAAGGGCTAAAGAAAGCTTTAACATGAGCTCCGGTCTTGATTCAGCCAGAACCAGGGAAAGAGTTCGCTGTCTATAGTGATGCGTCCTATGTTGGACTTGGTTGCGTGCTAATGTAGGAGGGTAAGGTAGTTGCCTATGCATCTATGCAGTTGAAGGTGCATGAGTGTAATTACCTTTATGGAGAGAAGTGTATGGTATATACGGACCATAAGAGTTTGAAATATT
Source organism: Hibiscus mutabilis (assembly GCA_019671005.1). Classification (NCBI taxonomy): domain Eukaryota; kingdom Viridiplantae; phylum Streptophyta; class Magnoliopsida; order Malvales; family Malvaceae; genus Hibiscus; species Hibiscus mutabilis. The sequence goes on along the minus strand of CM033752.1, from coordinate 36,290,623 downwards.
TGATGTCGCAGAAAGAGTTAAACCTTAGGCAGCGAAGATGGTTGGAGTTGCTTAAGGATTATGATCTGACCCTCGAGTATCATCTGGGTAAAGCTAACGTTGTGACGGATGCTTTTAGTAGAAAAGCTGTGGTTGAGTTAAGGGCTATGTTTGCTAGGTTGAGTGTGACGCGTGACAGTGGGTTGTTGGCTGAGTTGCAGATGAAACCGTCATTGTCATAGTTGATTAAAGAGAAACAACCATATGATGAGAGTTTGGTACCGCGTGTGAAGGATATCATGGATGAGAATCTCACAAATTTTCATTTTAATGGTAATGAGGTGTTATGTTTTAAAGGTCGAATTGTGGTGCCAGAAGATGAAGAGTTGAGACATACCATTTTGGTTGAAGAACATGCTAGTCCTTTTGCTATGCATCCCGATAGTACTAAGATGTATCGAGGTTTGAAGGAAGAGTACTATTGGATTGGTTTAAAGAAAGATGTGGCTGATTTTGTTACTCGATGCATGGTGTGTCAGCGAGTGAAGGCTAAACATAAGTTTCCTTTTAGGTTATTGTAACCATCGAGGATACCGAAATGGAAATGGGAAAGAATCACCATGGATTTTGTGTCTGGGTTGCCTTTGACACCAACCAAAAAGGATTCTATTTGGGTGATTGTAGATCGGTTTACGAAGTGTGCATATTTTGTGCCAGTGCATACGACATATACCTTGAACAGGTTGGCCAAGCTGTATATTTCTGAGATTGTGCATTTGCACGGGGTGCCAAAATCTATAGTTTTAGATAGGGATCCGCATTTTACAGTAAGGTTTTGGAAGTGTTTGTATCATGCTCTTGGCACACGGCTGAATTTTAGTACTCCGTATCATCCTCAGACGAATGGCCAGTCGGAGCGTGTAATTCAGGTTTTGGAGAACGTGTTGAGATGTTGTATTATAGAGTTTCAAGGAACATGAGAAGAGCAGTTGCCTTAGGTAGAGTTTGCTTATAATAACAGTTATCATGCTAGTATACAGATGGCACCATACGAGGCTCTATATGGTAGAAAGTGCCATACGCCCGTGTGTTGGGCTAAGGTTGGGAAAAAACATGTTTCTATGCCTGATGTGTTGAAAGGCACCGATGAGAAAGTGAAGTTGATATGTGATCGCTTGAAAGTGACTTCGGATCGTCAGAAATCCTGTGCGGATTTGAGGCGTAGTGATATAGAGTATGCTATCGGTGACCAAGTGTTCTTGAAGGTGTCGCCTTGGAAGAATGTGATGCGTTTTGAGCGGAAATGAAAGCTTAGCCCAAGGTTTATTGGACCATACGAGATTGTTGAGGGTGTGGGTCATGTTGCTTATATACCTCCTGAGCTGGAGAGGATTCATGATGTGCTTCATGTTTCGATGTTACGGAGGTATCGGTCAGATCCATCGCATGTTATGCCGGTGAAAAACGTTGAGTTGAGACCAGATCTATCTTATGACGAGGAACTAGTGGAGATCCTGGACACTAGCAGTAAGGTTTTGCGTGGCAAGATGGTTGAGCTTGTTAAGGTGTTGTAGAGGCACCGCGGTGTTGAGGAGGCCACGTGGGAACGCAAGTCGGATATGTTGGAACAGTTTTCGTACTTTTTTCCTCCAGGTAAAATTTCAAGGACAAAATTTCTTAAGTGGGGGAGAGTTGTAACGCCCCGGTTTTGGTTCTAGCGGTTTTAAGGCTTATTAGACGGTCCGATGGACTAGGTTAGAGATTCGAGTCAGATTCGGGAGTAAATATTTTTGTAATTGACTATTTAACTTTGATTTACAAAACCTCATTAAAATCTTGTGTTTTCCTAGCTTTAATCAATCAATTGAGGGAGAAATCACACAATAGAGATAATGTTCATTCTTCTCCTCTATTGATGGTTCTTTATTGATATTCCCAAGTATTTGATCCTTGATTTATGATTTATAAACCGATTTTATGTTTTACAATGTTTGATTGATTTAATTGAGTCAAACTGATGAAATAGTCGAAGATCCGAATTGGATCCATTTTCATGTGTTGAGGATTGTTTTTAATCTTATATTGGATGTATTATGATGTTGATAAGTTTTTTTTTAACAATGAAATCCTGAAACTCTTGAATCTCTAATTGTTTAGGTTGTTAGATTTGTGTTTTTGTGGTGTTGTGGTGGCTGTTTAGTTGCTAGAAGTTTTTGGATGAATTAATTCTTTTTTTAGGAGTTAATTGATGTTAATGGAAGTGTTAGTTTGATGGATTATGGCTGGGTTGTGTTCGGAAAGAGTCAGATGATGTTTTCGGTTGTTGTGGTTGGGTATTTGTGTAAAGATTGTGGAAATTCGTGTGGATTTGTTGTTGCAGTGTTTTGAATGCATTGAAATGCATTGATCCTCCGTTGTAATGTGATTAAAACATGAGAGGTTGATCCAAAAGTGATCAGTGGAGCTTTGGAGGATTCAGACGTTTGAATTCGCATCGGTGAATTGAGGTTTCGCTTATCGATGAGTGAGAACGTGGATTCCAGCTTTGGAATGTTTTAAATTGTGGTTTATGGGAGCTTAAACTTGGCTTGAAATGCTGGTTTAAATTTGGAAGCAAGTATAACGTGGTTTTCTCTCTATGTCGCGCTTTAAATGAAAAGTTTTTATGGACTTGTTTTGATTTACATTGTACCTACTGTTAAAGCATGTTTTAAGTATGTAAGATACTGTTTTGATCATGAAATGATGATGGATGCACGTGGTAAGTGATCCATGCAAGTATATGGTTTGTACTTGTGGTTTAAAGCATGGTTTTTTGCTTTGGAAAATGGTTTGGTTTAATGCTTGGAAAAACAATGAGGTAAATGGTTGATTATATTGGCAAGTGATGTGGTTTAAAATGGTTATTAGATATAGTTGGCCGGCCATAGGATTGATAGTGCACTATAATAAGTCGCCTTAGATGTCGAGGGGTTTTATAAGGTGTACTGAATACTCCATCCAAGTACCCTAACGGTCGAGGGGTTATATGGTACTGCAAACTCTCGTTAGTGGGTTAAGCATCTAACTGAGGGTTGAGGTTGGTGTCCCCGTGGGTTGTAAGTGTACCCGTTTGTTAATGTATCGCGATTGTGATTGTATCGCTATTCCAGTTAAGATGGCTTGAAGTGTTGTGAGGACACTTGGTGAATATGTGTATCCGAAGAACTATTTTGGAAATGGAACTTGGTTATTGATCACTTGTAAGACAATGTTAATATATCATTGAAAGGGGTATGTTGTATAATGTGATTTATACATGTTTACTCTTTAAGCTTTGCATATGGTTGTTATGCATGGGAATGATTAAATTGAGATTTAGCAATGGATTTGTTGTTGGTAATGATACATGTGCATATTATTTAATATGCTGGTTTTCAAAGGTCGTAAGTGCATTGTTTTCAAGGCATGATAATGTTTTAAATGTTGTTTAAACATGGATTGAAATGAGATTTCAATGTGTTGTTGAGAAATGGTTTTAAATGCATTGATGGTGTCTTGTTTTTGAGCACTCCTCACTAAGCCTAGTGTACTTACGCTCTCTTTGTCCATCAATGCAGAGAATTAAAGTTTTGGAAGGCAGCGAGAAGCAAGGGATCGTCAAAGACTTGATACTAAGAGTATGTTTTTGAATTAGACTATAAGTAATAAGGGCAATGGGGTTTTCGTTGTTGTTTTGGGAGATGATTTATTGAACTCCCTATTTGAGCAAGTTTGTTTTGCTGCTCTTGGATTGTAAATTTCCATTATGGATTGTTTGTGGTGATGGTTTGAGATTTCATGCTTTGCTTGTCTTGATTTCTAAGAAGCATGCCTCTAGATTTACCTTTGAAGCATAAAGCCATGATTTGATGATGAATCTAAGATGTTTTGATGTGGAATGACCCTTGAATGTGTTGGATGTATGTTAGAAGCATGATAGGGTGTTTTGGTATGTTCAAAAGCATGTAAACCAGCAAAAGAGGACATTTCAGGTCCAGACGTACTGGTACGGGCGTCCCTGTTTTTGTACGAGTAAGCCATTCTAGGCTTAGCATACTAATACATGGGCAAGCGTTTTGGTACGGGCTTAGGCCATTTGAGGCCAGGGTTTTGGTACACGAGGGACCGTTTCGATACGGTATGGTGTATTTGGGCAGGGCGTATCGATACGCGGGGGCGTATCGATACGAGTTTTGGCTACTGCAAATTTAGGGTTTTTAAAATAGCAATATCGTAATGATACGTATGCGAGAGTACCGATACAGCTACCGTTAATTCAGTTATTTGAATGTTCTGAAGTTCTATTTTCTTGCATTTTGGTCCCTGAACATTGTGGATGAACTTGAATGGGTATGGATGATCTTTTTTGGAGTTGATTTTTGACATGTGCGCATGAAATCTGATTAATTAAAGGTTGGTAATATAAAAATAGGTTAAGTCCTTGTATTTTCCTAGAATTGCAATTTGATCCCTAAAGCAAAATTAGGTTCAATTGAATGTCAATTCGACGCCCCGATTGAGTTGAGTTTCCACCCTCTGCTCGTATGAACATATAGTATCCTAATTTTTATTTAGATAAGATAAAATAAAAAATGGATGCATTTTCGAGTTTCTTCTTCACAGTTTACTTCGGTAAACCTAATGTGGCTCGCTCGGTTCGGTCTTACGACTAGGTCGGGTCGAGGGGTTACAGCCAGCGATTATGCTGTTGAAGTTGTGTTGGGATAGAGGCATAGAAAGATTTTTCATACCATTTACCATGCTAGCCGAACATTGAATGAAGCCCAACTCAACTACAGCACAACCGAGGAGGAATTTCTCGTGGTTGTATTTGCATTTGACAAGTTCAGATCTTACTTGGTAGGTAACAAAGTTATGGCGTATACAGATCACTCGGCATTGAAATATCTCTTGGCAAAGAAGGATTCCAAGCCCAAACTAATCCGATGGATTCTCTTGCTACAAGAATTTAATCTTGAGATTCGAGATAAGAAAGCGAGTGAAAACTTGGTAGTTGACCATTTATCACGATTAGATCATCACATTGAGGAAGAAAAAGCCATTACCATTAGAGATGAATTCCCCGATGAATACTTACTTGCAGTCGATTCTATGCCATGGTATGCTGACATAGTTAATTACCTGGTAAGCAATATTTTACCACTGGATTTGACGAGTAATGCCAAGAAACGTTTTTTGCGAGATGTTTGACAATATTATTGGGATGGGCTAATTTTGTTCAAACAATGTGTCGACCAAGTGATCCGCCGATGTGTGCCAGAGGATGAGCAGCACAACATTTTGTAGTTGTGCCATACAACACCTTATGGAGGATATTTTGCTGGAACAAAGGTTGCTGCCAAGGTGTTGTAGTCCGAATTCTTTTTGCCTACATTATTTAAAGACACTAATTACTTTGCCAAAGCATGTGATCGATGCCAGCAGACGAGTAACATCTATGGCAGACATCAATTTCTGCTCTAGAATCTTATACCAGTAGAGCTATTTGAGGTCTGGGGAATAGACTTCACAAGTCCCTTTCCCCCATCATTTGGCAACCTATATATTCTCATAAGTGGGTTGAGGCTGTTGTGCTACCAACGAATGATGCCAAGACTGTTGCTAAGTTCTTGCATAAGAACATCTTTACTAATTTCGGTGCCCCTAGAGCCATCATTTATGATGAAGGTACACATTAAGTGTAATTTGATCTCTAGAGCTCTGTTCAGGTATGAAATCCATAAACATATTGCCACAACTTACCATCCCCAAACAAATGGCCAAGCGGAGATCTCAAACAAAGAAATCAAGAATATTCTGAAAAAAAAAACTATAAATTCAATGAGGAATGACTGGTCTTTGAGATTAGATGATTCCTTGTAGGCTTACAAAACAACCTTTAAGACTCCATTGGGAACTTCTCCTTATATGCTCATGTTTGGGAATGTATGCCACTTGCTAGTGGAATTGGAACATAGAGCTTATTGGGCAATCAAAAAGCTCAATATGGAGTGGAGAGCTGCTGGTACAAAATATTTATTGGACATAAACAAACTAGAGGAATTCAGAACACAAGCTTACGAGAATGCCAGACTCTACAAGGAAAGAACAAAAAGATGGCATGACAATAATATATTGCCAAGGCAATTCGAGGTAGGCCAACGTGTCTTGTTAGTTAACCCGAGGCTAAAGTTGTTTCCAAGGAAACTTAAGTCAAGATGGTCGGGCCCCTTTAAAGTAATAAAGCCATATGCTTATGGAGTAGTGGACATCAAGAATTTCAAAACGGAAACAATTTTTAAGGTAAATGGCCAAAGATTGAAACACTATTTGAAAGGCACTCAAAAGCATGCCAAGGAGATTATCCTCATGGCAGAAGTTTCGTGATCATCATCAGCATTATTTGATTTGTGTATATAGTAGGTTAGATGTTTTTATTTTTCATTTATTTATCTTTTTTTTTCATTTTTATCTTTCTTTTACTGCGTTGAAAGGTTTTTGTTGAGTGAGTGCAGAATTTTGTTTCCAGGCAGAGGACTGTCATGGGGCGATATAAAAAATAGAGAAGGAAATTTACCACAGCCGTCCAAGGCTTGATAGAGATTAGCCCAAGAGAGAATGAAAACTTTTGCTAAGTGTTGAATTTTACCCTAGCCGCTTAAGGTAAAAAGTAAAAATTCAAAATTTAACCTAATCACCTTATCACTTTATCTTTTCTCGCGTCGTCTTATCACTTTACCCCATATCACATCATTGTTTATCCTTCCCAAACACACTAAACCCTTATCATTATCCCTACTCAATCGGCCAAATTAAAAACATTATTTAAAATACTCAACCATTTTACCCCTTCATCTACTTAAACCTTAAATGATTCTTAGATAAAGACTTTCCACACTTCTTTCTATTTTCTTTATCAAGAACGAAAAGCAAGATTTACTTCTTCTTCTTCACAAAAAAACCCATTCGAGTTTTTAAGAGATTTTTCATGGCATCTTCTTCAACACCCTTCAAGATCTTTTTCAATGAAGAGATCTGCAAAAAAGTATGAGGAGAATTTCGCATCAAGAACCTTCTGCTATGAGAAAAGTTTCGAGTTCAAGAACAGGCCAAAATTGGGCTATTCTTCAGAGATTGTCAGGTGATAAAGAAACACAAGTGGGAGAAATTCTGCCAACCACCAGGGGAAGTAAGTGTGAAGTAAGTGCATTCATTTTGATGAAGGTTATATAAATGATATATTTTCTTTGGATGGTGCAGAAGAGAAACACATTGAGTTTATGAATTCATTGGACGATGCCAAGAGGAAGATGTTGTTGAAGGATTTGTGTGAGGCTGACACTAAATGGAACGTGTCATTAAAATGCCACCGGACTGTGAAACTGTTGGCACTAAAGTCTCACCCACGGGGTTGGAATCACTTATTGAAGGCAAACCTTATGCCGACCACCCACAATGAGATAGTTTTAAAAGAATGATTGGCACTGATGTACTCTATCATGAATGGCCGCAAGATTAATGTTGGACGGTACATCATCGAAAAAACCTTTAAGTGTGCTGGTAAGACCAATGGAAGTTTACTTTTTCCTTCTCTGATTTCTACTATCTATTTACAGTATGGTGTGCCACAGCTCAATTCAGAAAGCATTCAAAAAAATAAGGGGACTACCATAACTCTTTCCTTGTGGAGACAGTTGACTGCCACGGAGGCAAATGAGAAGGGCAAGCAAAAGATTGCCAAGTTTGTTGGCAAAGAAAGATGCCAAGCCCAGACTGATCTGATGAACACTTTTGTTACAAGAATTTGATCTCGAGATTCAAGATAAGAAGGGGAGTGAAAATCTGGTAACTGATCATTTATCTCGTTTAGAGTACCACCATGAGGATGGCAATACTGCTGCTATTAAAGATGAATTCTCTGATGAATATTTGCTTGCAACCTATACCATGCCATGGTATGTTAATATAGTCAACTACCTGGTTAGCAACATTTTGCCTCCGGACTTGGCAAACAATGCCAGGAAGCAATTTCTAAGAGATGTACAATAATATTATTGGGATGAGTCATTCTTATACAAACATCTTACCGAATAAATCATTTGTCATTGTGTGCCAGAGGATGAGCAACAATACATTCTTTAGCTTTTTCATGTAGCACCATATGTAAGACATTTTGCTAGAATAAAGACAACAACCAAATAACTGCAGTCAGAATTTTTATAGCCTACACTGTTCAAAGACTACCATTATTTTGCCAAGGCATGCAATAGATGCCAGTGCACTGGAAACATTTCCTGCAGACATCAATTGCCACTTTAGAATATCATACCTATGGAGCTATTTGATGTGTGCAGGATAGACTTTATGGGTCTTTTTCCCTATTTCTTGGTAACTTATATATACTTGTGGCAGTCGACTACGTTTCAAAGTGGGTTGAAGATGTTGCTCTTCCAACAAACGATGCCAAGGCAGTTGCCAAATTTCTATATAAGCACATCTTTACCAGATTTGGTGCCCCAGAGCCATCATATATGATGAAAGTACTCTTTTAAATGTCATTTAATCACTAAAGCTCTGTGCAAGTACAGAATCCAGCAAAAAATTGCCACTGCTTACCATCTTCAAACAAACAGTCAGATAGAAATTTCAAACAAGGAGATCAAGAATATTTTGGAGAAGAATGTGAACTCAACTCGAAAAGACTAGTCCTTAAGGTTAGATGATTCCTTGTGGGCATACAGAAAAGTTTTCAAAACTCTATTTGGAACTTCCACATACAAGCTTGTATTTGGGAAGTCATGTCATTTGCCAGTAGAACTAGAACACCAAGCTTATTGGGCAACCAAGCAGTTGAATATGGAATGAAGGGCTGCACATAAGAAACGCTTGTTAAACCTGAATGAGTTAGAAGAATTTCGAGCACAAGCCTATGAAATTTTAGTCTGTACAAAGAAAGAACAAAAAGATGGCATGACAACAGAATTTTGCCAATACAGTTCGATGTGGGGCAGAAAGTTCTATTGTTCAATTCAAGGCTTAAGTTATTTTCAGGGAAATTTAAATCTAGATGATTAGGACCATTTGAGGTTGTAAAACCTATGCTCATGGAGCAGTGGACATCAAATACTTGAAAATGGGGACAACATTCAAGGTAAATGGCCAAAGATTAGAGCATTACTTGGAAGAAAGTCAAAAGAATGCCAAGGAGATTATGCTCTTGGAAGAGATTCAGTAATTTTTACCATCAGTATTGGATCATTGTAAATAGTTATTTTAGTTGTTTTTCTTTTTGGTATATTATTTTATTTATTTATATATTTTTTTAAAAGGTTTCGTGAGTATTAGTACAGGACATTTTGCCAAACTAGTTTTCCAAGACACGCTAGCATCACAAGATCAGATAACACGGGGACCTTATGCGAGGTAGGCCCAAGGGAAGAGAAATTTTTGCAGAAGCGGAAAAAACCCTAGCCACCTAAGTTAAAACTTTCAAACTTTAAATGTTTACCCTAAGTCTTTTACCCTTTTCTTTTTCCTGCGCTGTCACCGCTAATAATTCCTATGTCCATCATCATCCCACTCTCTCATACACTCATAACTGCCACGCTCATCATTATCTCCACTAACCTCACCATTAAACCACCCCAACGGTTTCCCTTTCCTCTTATTTACCCCCATTTTCCCTTAAGCAATTCTTTACTCTTTTCATATTTCCATCATGCAAGAATACAAGAAATAAACCTTTCCTTCATATTTTTTCGAGAATTACCATTTTCCCCAAATTCTTTCCAATGCATATTCTTCAGCAACGTTGAAAATCTTCTTCAATGACGAAATCAAAAAGTATGAAGAAAATTTTGTTGTTGATACTTTTTGTTACAAGAAAGGTTTTAAGTTTAAGAACGAACACAACTTGGGGTTTTCGTCGGAAGTAGCTGTGATTGTCAAGAAGCATAAATGGGAGACATTTTGCCAACCACCAAGGGAGGTCCAATCCACTATTGTCTGCGAGTTTTATTCCCATCTCACTAAAAAAGATTCACCTTTTCTGTTTGTACGAGGTATATGCGTTCAATTCGATAAAGGGTATATTAATCGCTTGTTTTAGTTGGATGATGTAGGAGAAGAACATTTGGCATTTGTGGAGTCCATAGATGCTACCAAGAGATAGTTGCTGCTAAAAGACTCGTGTGAACCAGGCATAAAATGGAATGTTTCATCCAAAGGTAAACTAATCGTGAAACGGATAGCATTGAAACCACATCCGAGGGGTTGGAGCCACTTCTTGAAGGCCAATCTTATGCCTACTACAGACAATAAAACTGTGTCGAAGGAAATGATGAATTTATTGTACTCGATTATAAAGGGAAAAAATCAATATAGGGCATATAATTATTGACGAAACCTACAAATGTGCTGGTAAGTGTTATGGTATTTTGGTTTGCCCTCACTAATTTCTAAAATTTGCATGCAGCATAAAGTGCCAGTCCTCGACTCCTACAACATTCAGAAATGCAAGGGAGCCATTACTCCTACTTTGTAGAGTTAATTGATTGCTAGAGAGGCAAGGACGAGGGAAAGGCTGCCGAGCCATCGTTTGCAGCCAAGGTCCTCAAGGTTGAACCTTCTACACCCATGCCAGCTGATGCAATGGTATTGCTTTCCCAGCTCTACCAACGCCAGAAGCTCTTATTGCAAAAACTGAAGAAGGCAGAGGAACAAAATTTGGCGTTCTAGCAATACACTAGAGCCTAGGACCGTGCTATCAAGATTACTTTTGAAGGCATGTCCGTCAATCCTTTGCCATCATTTCCTGAGTTCCCATCTGAGCCTCTTGCCACTGAAGGAATGCTAGTTAGTCCCCAATTTGTTCACACTTTAACCTAGCAATATAATGCCACAGTTCTTATTTCAACAATCCAATTTGAATTTGCAAGACTGAGACTTCACAAGAGTCTGATGATAAAGTACCTACCAAGACCGATATGCCACCTACTGTACATGCCCCTTCTGTAGCTCCCGTAGCCCCCACCGCATCCGAGATGATGTAAATAATTGATGAGGTCTTCCATGATGTGAAGGCCTCCACTGTTGTTTCAAAGAAAAGAAGAAAACACATGACACCCAATCGATGGAGCTTTGCCAAGAGAAAGACCTGAGTCTCACAGCCAAAACACTCCGAAGGGGAGTCTTATTCCCCTTAACTCTTCCATTTCATTTTTTCTCATTTTAATCAAGCATTTCATTTTGTATATATGTGTTCTCATGCATTAAGGACAATGCACACATTTGGTTTGGGGGTATGTGTTGCCTCACATAATATTGCCATGACATTCATGCATGTTTATACTTCTGTTTGCATTTTGTTTCCATGTAGATTAGATTAGGTTAACGCATGCATACCAAACCATTTATTTTTTTAACTTCGGCCAGTTTCTAACCTGACAGTTTTGCCAACACTTTTGCTAGCATAGTTAGAATTTGTACTTGTATGCCATGTCCGATGATGACTTTAGAATCCTTAGTAAGCATGAGCCAACAGCTTAGTAATGCCAAGTTGCTTGGCAATTGATCTCCAGAATAGAAAATTTTGGTCTCACTAAAACACGTAGTATGCATCCAGTTCCCAAAGAAAACTTAGGACTCTTGAAACTAAACTCAGAATAAAAAAAAAGTAAAAAAAATGAGAGAAAACAATGCCAGGGTAAAAGTAAAAAATAAGGCAAAAATATTTTGCCAAAAGCAAGAAAAATTTTAGAACACTCCTCTACCTTAGAGACAATAAGTTACTTGGGGCTTCATGTTTGCTCTCTCTTATTTCTCAAGCCAACAAAACTTTAGGGGTATGAGTGTAATGGGTGAGTTTAGTGGTGTGGTATGGATTAACGTGCGGATTCGTGGTATGCTCCCTCTTATTTCTCACACCAAACAATGTCACGACATGAACCCTAATTTAATGCTTGAAAAATAAAACCCTTAGTATGAATAAAAAATATTTTTTGAGTTTGGATGGTAAAGATTTGCTAAGGGAGTTAAATGATACTAGATGCAAAAAAACGTGGAAAAAATAAACGAAAGAAAAAAAGAACAAACATCTACAAAAACCAAGTTAATAAGGTGATATAGTCGAATAAATAAATTAAATAATAGCAAAAGCAATTAATGCACAAATAAGAACAATAAGAAAAACACGAATAAATCAAACAAAGCCTAAACATGATTACTATTAAACGGACAGAGTTTCGGTATGGCTATAAAGGGTGAGCTCCTACGGGCCACTATATGCGGTTTTGTTCTGGAGTAAAGGTACCCAAAATGTCGCTAGGACATCGATTTGGGATGATACGAGCCCTTATATCATACGGGGGCATGGACCCCATGAAATATAAGAATCGTATCCCGAAAGTGAATTACAATATCATACGGAGGTGGACACCCCACGAGACAAAGTAATCACTCCCACTTATTGGGGGACGAAACTCAGGAGGAAAGCTCGTGCATGAATGACAATTATATCAAATATCAGATGATGAAAATGGTAAGAAAACAAGCTTAGGGATTAAAAATTATATTAAATCAAATTTAATTTTTTTCTTAATAAATATGATAAGAACCCGAACTAAGGCTTGACTCTCTTTTTCCTTTTTTGAAAACAAAAGTAGCCCCCAGCGGAATCGCCGTGCTGTAGCGAATAAATTAAAATTTCTATTTTTTGTTCATGGTTTCTTTAGAAATTTTAAATCGGGGAATTTTGAAAAGTTCATGCTTTTAAATAAAGTGATGGAGTTGTCATCGGTCATTTGGATAAGGTAGATCGGACACCAAAAAGCTAACCAAAGAAAAATTGGGTTCGGGAGTTAATTACGAGTGAGGAAGGGTTCGCACCCCCACCACGCCCAAAACGGTACCTAAGGATTCGTATCGTATTTACTAAGAAAACTTAAAATTCGATCTAATCTAAGAAATAATCCCTAAAATGCATGGATGCGTGATCATACGGTTCGAATATAAAAACAACCTCACAATCTACAGATCCAAAAAAAGATGACGCCCGAAGACCTGGGATGACACTCCCAATAGGATATCGAAATTTCGAGAACTAGACTAATACGATAAATTAAATAATGCATGAACAATATAATAAGTTGAAATGCATGAGTAAAGATATAAGACTAAATAAAATAAATAAATACATAAAATATATATCATATATATTACACCATGTGATTAGAAAACTATACATGATTATACACTATACATATATATAAATACATATGATATAGTAATATGTATGTAACAAAAGCATATATAAATAAATAAAATAGAAATATAACACATGCATATATATGAATATACATAAAACGTAGCATGATACGTACATATGTATATAACATAAGAAAGAAAGAAATATATAGATATAATAATGATAACATGTACATAATATATTACATGAATACTAATAATATATTTATATACATAATATAACATATATATGGTATACATACTAAGCATATAAAATATAGAAAATAGATAATATAATATATACCTATCATCTATGTATTAAATAAATAAAAACCGTATGTAACATATATATAATATAACTCAACACCATATGATGTATATATACACATATATAATATATAAATACATATATGAAATAACTGCATGGAAAAATAAATAAATATGAAACAAGAACATAAACATGTAAGCAAATAAATAAGGGACTGAAATAAAATAAATTTAAAGAACATGACATAAATTAAAGAACAGAAAAATGAATAAATAGAAAAGGGCAGGGATTAAAGAGGTAATTTTACCACTAGTTTTGGACCAAATTGAAGAAAATTAAAAGTTTGAAGGACCAAAACGGGGATTAAACCATTCGGATTTTGATTATAATAAGTAAGGGGATGGAATTGAAAAACAGTTCAAAATACCAGGGACTGAGGACGTGATTTTAAAAAATGAAATTGCCTGGGGAGTTATTAAAGCAGGGCGGAGGTCCTTAGACTATAATAAACCCAAATTTAAAAAGGAATATATAACTTAAAATCAAGAAATATGTTTCATTTATTCTTCCTCTCAAAAACGGATCAAACTCAAACCCCTTATTTTTTCTACAGAGTTTATCGTGTTCTTGAAGAACCGATGAACACCACCGTAGTTTCTAGAGGCGATATCTCTATCGTCCCCGCAGCGTCGGTCGCTGCTCGCCAACGATCGACGAACTCTAAAACGAACCAAAATAATTCTTCTTTTTTTTCTAACCTCGAATCTGGCTACCGATTTTCCAAAAAAATCATTTCACAAAATTCAGAGAAAAATCAAAACCCTAAATCCCCTTTTCAAAACCCATATTTTTGTTTTTGAAACTTTATTTTGAGACGATGCCTCGACTGAAGAATGGTCATCGAAAAACCAGAAAGTAATGAACCCTAGCCCATTTTCACCTTTTATAGATTCGAAATTGAAATAGAGACTGAAATTTTACCTTTAAAATGCTTGAGGTTTTATCTCCATCCTCTTGCAAAGGGATTCTTTTACATCTTATATCCGATCCATTCTAATTTTTTATTACATTAGTTAAACCAAATCTGTTGTTGGTGATAATAGCCTGACAATCTCCTATTTTTTTAATATTTATTGCCCGGTGGTTGGAGAACTGGTGGCTGTAGCGACTACGCACGGTTTTCGACGTGAAGGCTCCAAAGGAATAATGGCCATCGATGGAGTCACGTGGACAGAGGAAATGGGAACAATCTCGGGCGCGTGAGGGAGAGGGACAGTCTCCACTGCTTTTTCTGGGCCGTTGGATCATATTTGATTCAACGACCATGATTTGGCTGCACAAGATGAAAAAAAGGGTGCTTCAAATTAGGTTTAGGGTTTTAATTATCTTGGGCCTTATTGGGCCAGATTTGTATGGGTTTGTAATTAAATGGACTAATATATATTAGTTGGGCTATTATAATTGGGTTGATATTTTTTATTTAATTGGCTGAAATACTTAATTATATTTGGGCTGCTATTTGTTGTTTTCTTAATAATAATAATAATAAACCCAACAACATTAATAATAATAATAATTGAAAATAATAAGAAAAGTAATAATAATAAAAATAAAATCAGACAAAATTAGTGGTTACAAGGAAGAAAAAAAAGGAAAAGAGAAAGCTGAGAGAGCGAGAGACAGGGATAGAGGTGGCCACCGCTCGAAAGACCAAGAACGACGCCACTCAGGCTAAAAGAAAAGAAGAGAAAATGTTAGAGTTTTCTAGAGAGTGGATGGAAGATTTGTTCTTTTAAAAAGAAAAACGTTAAAGATTAAAGAGCTTAATGGATGTAAGATTTGGTTTTTTAGATAGAGGTGATTTTTTAAAATTGATTTGTTCTTTTAAAAAAAGAAACGATAAAGTTTAAAAAGCTTTTAAAAAAGAATAAAAGCTAAAATGATTATTTAATCAAATGTTAAAGTCATTTTTTTTACATTATGCCAAATGTAATTTATGCATAGTCGTACTATGATTCCAAACCCTCAGCCCGGAAAATCTATTATATAAAAGGTGTCCTTAAGTTTTGAGACGCGTCAATTCGAAAAATTCAAATCGTAATATAATAAGTAATCGAAATTTGTTGTTGACGAGGACAATTCATCATTTGTAATGTAAAAAATAGAAAGAAAATAAGAAAAAGGAAAATTGGAAGAAATGAAAAAGAGAGATAAATCATTGTAAGTGAGCCCATATTGTTTTTTAATGTATTTAAAGTATTCAAAATATATATATTTTAATGCTAATAATTTGTTATACATATATTCATCCATTAAGTATTTTTCACATGTTAAAAATATTATAAACTGTATAAATCTTACATACTAACCATTATATATTCATACAACCGGTTTGAATCATGTTTATGTTGTTTTTAACAGTATGTTTTAATTAGGTTCGTATATTATTTTCTTTCGGTGACTTAATTCATTTAAATTTTTAAAAGTTTGTCTAATTTAATTAGAGAAAGAAAATGTGTTTTCATGTAATTCATGCGAAGTGATTCATTGATGATATATTTTACATAAATGTTAGAGTAACACAACTTAAATAAAAGTTTATGTTCTTGTTAATTTGTATATGTTCATAATATAATAAGTTTATATAAATTTATATAAGTTAATAATCTATTTCATATGAATTATGATACATTTATGTATCAATGTTGTGTTCATATTATTTTTATGTTTAACTATTTTTTCTTGTCCGGTCTAACTTCATTCAATATTTTGTAATTAATATAAATATTATTTTTAAAATTTTAATTTAATACTCCAAAACATAAGGGCGTTTCCTTAATATAAATAAAAATCTCAAGTATTTCATATTCATTTCTTAATCTCAATTTAAATAAAATTATATATATAAAAAATCGCCAATATATTTATTTTTTCTAGAAGTTATACTCTTTAGCGATGAACAGAAAAAGGCATTACCAAAATTCAAATCATAATAAATAGTCTAATTTGTACTAATCTGATTGAACTCTACACTTTTTAGGAGTTAACAGTCAAGAGGAGGGATTGGCAAGAGTGAAAATGATGATCTAACCAAATACATCGCATTGCAAGAAGAAAATCAAATAATTTAAGAATAGAACTTAATACTCATTGACATTGTAATTTCCAGAATAATCCAACTTATCACATAGCACAATTGTTGATCAATAAATTGATCTACAATTGCAACCAAACGATATTTACACTATATTTTAAACCTACATCAAGATTGATTTATCAGAACCTAAGATGAGATTCACAAATAAAATGGCAGTGTAAATATCTGCAGAAAAGCCCTTACCGACCATTTCCGCAAGAAGTTGTGTTGCCTTCAAGGTATAACTGTTTTGAAGAAACCCCCGAATCATTATGTTGTAACAATAGCTATCAGGACAACAATCATTATCTCCCATGCTCCTGAACAATTGGTATGCTTCGTCGGGCAATCTCTCTTTACAGAATCCATTAATCATCATGGTATATGTGTGAACATCCGGTTTTAAACCATTAATTGAGAGGTCATGAAATAATTCCTTTGCAACATCAATGTGCCCAGCTTTGCACATCCCATCGATCAAGACACTATAAGAGACAATATTAAGTTCCAATCCGCTGTTCTGCATTGCTTGAAAAAGTTTTAATGCTTCTTCGAGTTTACCTGTTTTGCATAAACCATCCAGCAAAATCGAACATGTCACTATATTTGGAACTTGTCCAGAAGCAAGCATCTTCCTAAAAAATTCACACGCAGTTGAAGCTCTCCCTAACTGAAACATACATTGCATAAGAGTGTGGTATGTGACAATATTCGGGATTGGTCCTTTTCGAGAAATTTCTTGAAAGATTTCCATTGCCTCCTCTAACCTTTTAGCTTTGCAATATCCATTGATCAGTGTGTTGTAACTAACTATATTAGGTGCACAACCCTTCTCAAGCATCAACTTAAATACTCTTCTAGCTTTATCTACTTTGTTTTGCAAGCAATGGCCGTTTATTAATGAACTATAGGTAATGACATCTGGCTCAATACCTCGCTTTATCATTGCGTCAATAATATCCTCAGCTTTGGAAACCATCCCTTCCTTGCAATGAGCATCGATCAATGAGCTATAAGTGACAACATTAGGTTCAATGCCTTGCTTTCTCATTGTGTCAATCATATTTACAGCTTCAGAAATCATCCCTTCCCTGCAATGTGCATCAATCAATATGGTATACGTGACAATGTTGAGTGAAATATTTTTATCCACCATTTCTTTCAAGAGCCTAGTTGCCTCCTTCTGCAGGCCCAAATTACACAAACCATGAATTAAGCAATTGTAAGTAACGGTAGTTGGTCTAATGCCCTTAACTTTCACTTCGGAAAAGAGGTCGAGAGCCTCCTTTATCAACCCGTTCTTACAAAGACAGTCAATGACTGTGTTATATGCTACAATATTGGGTTCTAAACCTCTACCTTCCATCATCCTTAGAAACCTAACAGCTTTATCCGTACTGCTGATCTTACACAAACAATTAAGAATTGTACTGTAAATAATTAAATGAGGTTGATACCCTTTTTCGATCATTTCATCAAACAAACTCACAGCCTGAGAAATCTTTCTTTGCTTGCAAATTCCATTAATCAAAGTGGACAAAGTAACAATATCGGGTTCAACACCTAACTTCAGCATTTTCCCAAAAACAGAATACCCAAAATCAACCCGACCTAATTGACAGAAGCAATTGATCAAGATGCTCAAAGTATAAACATCATGGGAAACTCCTAGCAATTCCATACGGCTACACATAGAAACAACAGTGGTATAATGTTTCATTCTAACAATGGCAGCTAATAATTTAGTGAATTCCACAATGGAGGGCTTTGGGTATTTGCCAATCATCTTGTTAAACATAATCAGTGCATCACCAACACTGTCAAAGCGATCATACTGTTTCCCCTTTCCACTTACAGACATGGGTTTCTTATTTAAAGCATCGATGTGGGGAGCAAAGGAGTTAACAGAAGAAGAAAAAGAAGAGTGGGAATTAGAAAGATACCTTCCACCATTGACAACAGAACGGGAAATCAGAGAAGCATTAAGCTTACCCATATCTTGAAACTAAGCGAAACGGAAAAGCAAGAGCTAAGCTTGAAAGGAAACCAAGGATGGCAGCGGCAGTCGCAGAAGAACTAGTGTTGTGATCTATTTCTTGTGAGGGTAGGCAGGAAATGTAATTTTGCCTTAATTTTATTTTTTTACCTTATTGTTTATTCCTCCACTATTTTTTTGGCATATTTGGTAAATAAGATTTAAATTAAAATTAGAGGTTTGAGCTAATATTAGAAGTTTAACTGGTTAAATCTGTTAATTTAGATGTTTAGTAAATAGCAGATTAGAATAGTAGATTTGGAGTGAATAAGCTGCTAATAGAAGCTTTTTGAAATTATAAGTTTTGACATAAGAGTTATAAAGACTATTTCACCCTTAATAATTATAAAAATCTCCAAATAATCTAAATTTAACATTTTCTATTTTAATTTTTTACACTCGCGTATTTACGTTGTGACATTTGTAAACTAATATTTTTTTTTATTCTCACACATTTACATTTGTATTTAAATTTAATAATTAATTAAACTATATTAAAAATAATTATATGAATAATAAATTAATATATAGATCCTTCGAATATGTTTAGTAATGTTATATTAAAAAATATTTTTTATAATCTAATTAATATTAATAGATACAAAATATTGATAACTAATAAACTATTAAAACAAGTATCAAATATAATCACGTCCTTATATGTCATTTTGCTTGTTTAAATAATCAAACAGCTATCAGCTATCAGTTAATTTTACCAAACACTTTTATACAATCAGCTAATACAATCCGCTAGTCAAATCAGCTAATGCAATCAATTATCTGCTAATGTAATCCGCTATCAGCTATTTAATCATGCTCGATCACACATATTAGGGATGGAAATTTAATTCGAATCTGGTTTGAAGAAAAAAATCTTATCCAAATTCGATTAGAAAAAGTCTGAAACCAAATTCAAAAAAAGAGTTTGAGTCCTAATAGGGGTGGATCGAATATGGATATTGTCCGGATCTGATCCAAGTCCATGTCTGATCCAAATCTAATCCATATCCGAGTTTGAATAAAATATTTATGACTTTTAATTCTTTAAAACAAAATATCATTTATAAAATTTACATTAAAACAATAAGACAACTTAAAAAGTTAACCTAAATACATTGGCCATGTTTGGCAATCAGCAGATAGCTGATAACATATTATATTAGCTGATAGCGGATAGCTATAGCATTAGCTGATTTAACTAGCATATTACATTAGCTGATTGTATTAAAGTGTTTGATAAAATTAACTGATAGATGTTTGATTATTTAAAAAAGTAAAATAACATATAAGGACACGATTACAATCAATACGTGTTTGAATAATTTATTAGTTATTATTATTTTATATCAATTAATATTAATTATATTATGAAAATTATTTTTTAATATCATTACTAAATATATATGAAGAATGTATATATTATTTTTTTATTTGTGAAATTATCTTTTTAATATAATTTTATTAATTATTAAATTTAGATGTATATATTAATTTATTATTTATAAAATTATAATTCAAATATAATTTTATTAATTATTAAATTTATATATATATATTAATTTATTATTTGTGATTTTTTTATTTTATTAGTTATTCAAATTTATGTTATTTAAAAAAATTATAATTATCAAGGACAAAAAAGTCTTTACAAGTCTTTTATTTAAACCTCTAACTCAAAAAGCTCTTAAAGTGAGCTTTTTCAAAATGAAAGGTTTCACCCTAATTCGCTCTATTGCAATCATATATTTACCAAACATCTAAGTTAGTGGATTTGACTATCAAACCTCTAAAAAAGCTTAAAACCTATAATTTTAACTCAAAAAGTTGTTTACCAAACAAGACCATTAAAAGAAACATAAATGTATATTAGGTAACTTAGAATAATAGTAAAAAAAATTAACTTTTATATGTATATATATATATCCATATTAAAAGTGATAATAAAAATATAAATGTATTAAAAATACAAGTTAAATAATAATAATTTTTACTATGATTTATATCTATTAACTAAACTTGATATTGTGTAATATATCTACGTACAGTGGCGGAACTTGAAGTAAAAGTTTGAGGGGCAACTTAAATTTTTTGAAAATTTGGAGGCTTAAACGAAAATTTTCAAATTTTTTTGAGGGTTTAACTAAAAATTTTAATATTTTTGAGAGATTTAGCAAAAATGTTTAAAAAAAAGAGAGGGAATTTAATTAAAAATATTTAAAATTTTGAAGCTTAATGAAATTTTTTAAAATCGTGAGGGGGATAAATTAAATTTTTCAAAAAATATAGGTGTAAAATTTGATTTTTCTCAAAATTTGGGGGCGTGTCCCCCACTAGTCCTTTAAAGGATAAACCCCTGCCTACGTATATCATACGCTATTATGCATACATAAATATGATAAAAGAAATAAATGTAAGATAAAATCATAGACAAACAAATAATAAAATAAATACATTGGAGAGCTAAATAAATATAAATATCAATAAATTTCCAAAAATTAAGGAAATTTGTGAATAAACAGTAAATGATGTGAAATTGCAAGATAAATTTAAGATATAGAGAAATAAACAAATAATAAAATCTCTCCGATAAATTTAAAGCTAAAATTATGAATTAAAATATAAAGCAAATTAAAAGCATAAATAATAAACACAAAAAAATAAATGTAGTCAACAAACAAAGGACAAACATAAATAAATACAATATTGAATAGCATAAACTAAAAACACATAAAATTAAATACACAAAATTATGGACTAATTTGCATTAAAATAAAAATATCATAGAGATTCACTAATTGCCCTAGTGGTCGTAGATGCTCATCCGCTTCACCCTTGTGTGGGTTCGAATCCTGGCATTTTCTAAAATCTAGAGATTGCACACTGACATCTACTAAAATCTTCCCAAAACCATACAGTCCAATAAGCCCTTAAAAGTAAGCAATAGCTAACAACTAATTATCTGATGGATAGCCAGATTGGCTGAATTAAGATTCAAATATGGCTTTCACCCATGGAAAGGTGAGTACATAAATTATGCGGGAGGCTAATAATCATAAACGATATATACACAAAAAATGCCAGCAATTTGATTTTGAAGATGAAGAAGGGCAGAAGCAACTGAACCGCTAATGGTAGTAACAACGCTTCATGTAGGCAACAAATTTTAATCCAGATGTGATGTAAAATCAAGAGGAAAGCCGTTAAGGTTATGCACAGAATCAGTTCAAGGAACATGAAAAACAATAGGATAGAGAACACATTAACCACTGCAATAGCGATAAGTATATTCTAAAAGATCCTGAAGCACAGTCTTTCACTCATAAAAATGGACTACTTTATTGCCAGAGTTTATAACGTCATAATATAAGCTGTCATTACCTACTTTATTACCAAATCATACTTTATGGGCGTTACAGCTCTATATTTCCAGTCCTGTCCCGTGTAACTAACTTGAAGCAAGTGGGTTCTTTTGTTAGCATTGAAAAAGCATAATACCATGTAAGTAGGACTAGGACGTTTCTCGTATTTCTTAGACTTATAGAAGAACTGAAAACTCAATTCATGCAATGTTACTTATTATAACAAGGAGTTACTTTATCTTTACACTTGAGCAGAAGTGTTCGTACAGCTTCGTACAGATTCTAGAGAACAACGTTCCTGATTGTTGCCTTATAGCATTAGCAAATTATTTTCTGTGGTTTCCCTGATCAAACTAAAAGTTAACAAGGAACAACAATGGTCTCTGATAAAGGTGGAAGTTAGGCGTAAGTCATACAAATACAACAATGAAGGCCAGATGGTAGCAACCATGCTAAGTATTATTCTACTCTCCTTAAAAAAATCTCTGATAAAGGCGGCATGTAAGATTATTCGAGAGCTATTAGAGTTTTAGTCACTATTAAGATTATCCGAGAGCTATTAGAGTTTTAGTCACTATGTAATTAGTGTTATAATTATCATGTAATTAGTAGTTAGTAGTTTACGTCTACCTCCTTAAAGGTAAGAGTTAGAAGTTTGTTGTATTTAGGACTCCTAATTGTTTCTAAAGTCCTACTCTAAGAGTTTTTTATAAAGCTGTAACACAGGAAGAATCATTTAAAAAGAATAAAAATAATTAAATTTTCTGTTATTCGATATTGTTATTTTACATACTGTTATTCTATCAACTCTGAGATGCAGTCCATAACAGAGCAGACTGCTGGTTTAGAGTTTTTTCCAGAGATTTCAGGTTCAGTTTTCACTTGCCATAGAATTGTGGCAAATCTAACTCTTATGGAGGATAAAGGTACACATAATTCTTGTTCTCCTACGACACTTCTTTTTACCATCGGCAACAAACCAACTTCTCTACAAAACACTTCTTTCTCTTTTTCTTCTTTAGGGCAGATTGATAATATAATGTTGTGGTATTTTAGATTAGGGCATCAAAATTTTCATTATCTTGCTAAATTGTTCCCTGCATTATTTGTTAATAAGAAACCAAGTTCTTTTAAATGTCATATATGTCATCTTGCTAAACAGACAAA
Organism: Hibiscus mutabilis; assembly: GCA_019671005.1. Taxonomy (NCBI): domain Eukaryota; kingdom Viridiplantae; phylum Streptophyta; class Magnoliopsida; order Malvales; family Malvaceae; genus Hibiscus; species Hibiscus mutabilis. Next base: position 36,267,416 of record CM033752.1, on the reverse strand, counting down.
AACATCCTATTTACCATCTCCCTACAAACTTTCCCAACTTCTTTCATTAATCCATTGTGATGTTTGGGGTCCTTCCCGTGGTTTACAACTTTAATTGATATCATAGTAAAACAACTTGGGCATATTTGTTAAGGGGTAAATCTAAAGTAGCCTTTGTTTTTGAGAAATTTTACAATATGGTTGAAACCCAATTTGGCAGCAAAATTCAACTATTAAAGTCTAATAATGAGGTGAATATTGTTAGGAGGGTCGTACAATCAACCGAATAGCCAAAAGGGTGTGAATTAGATTTTTGCTTTGGTGGATGAAAGGCTAAGAAGTAAAAATTGTGACACGATGATTTATAGTATTTCTACTTCTAAACCAAGTCTACCTCCACTACCTTAGCTATCCACTCTAAGGATTTTCCACAAATTCACTAATTTGTCTTTTCTTTTTTCGGGCTCAAAGAGATAACCCTTACAACCCTCAAAGCTTATACCACAAAGCTTTGAGAAACTCTGTCACAAGAGAAAACAAATTAAGCAAACAATGACCTTTACAAGGCAAATGTGTTTGTAAATTAAGCTCTCACCCAAAACCTAACACTTGAGCAAACACAACAATTAAGCTCACAAGTGTGCTCTAAAAAGAAATATAACAAAATTGAGCACTAAGACACTTTCTCTATCATTGAATGTTGGCAATGATGCTTTTTATTATTGCATGGCTGCTTGAAGAGGTCTTTTAAACCCTCAAAGGAATTTGTGTCTGTTATTAGCCATTGGGGACTTTAATTTCAGCGTTAAATGCAGTCTGGTGCAGGGTGTATCGGTACACGAGCTTCGGGTATCGGTACCTGCCTCAAAATAGAAAGAGTTGTTTGACATTTTTACACTGGGTATCGGTACACTATACATGAGTATCGATACAGACCCTTCCGTATCTGTACAGTCTAAGCCGTATTGATACTCATTTTAGCTACTGGAAAATGAAATTTTGGAAAAACAAAGGGGCGTATCGATACGGGTAAAACGAGTATCGATACAACTAATAGAGTATCGATACTTGGGAAAGGTTATCGATACTGACATCATGTTTTTAATACTTTAGCTATTTTGAAAGCATTTAAACATGTCAAAAACCATGAAGCTTATCACATACATCTGGTCTTACGTCCTATATTATCATTAGCAGGGGCGGAACGTAACGGGGTCAGTGGGAGTTTTGGTCACCAAAATTTTGAAAAAAAAATGTTGTTTAGTCTTTGAAGATTTTTAAATTTTCAATTTAGTCCCTTCAAAATATTATTATTTTCAATATTTTAATTAAGCACTCTCCTAAAATTTTTAAAAGTTCTTATTAAGTATTAAATTTTAAAAAAAATTAATTAGACCTAAAATTTTTTAAATATTTTAACTTAAATCATTCAAATTTTTTAAAAATATTAATTTAGACATCCAATTTTTTTTAAAAATTTAAGTAAACCCTTCAAACTCCACCACCAAAATCCCCTAATCACTAGTTGAATTTGTCAGAGCATCTAGAGATAAAAAAAAAAAAAAAGATAGCAGTTAGATGTGGGGATGTCATGCATGAGACCTGGACCCGACTTGATCCCATAAGATCAATTTTTTTTAAAAAAAATAAGTTCGGGTCAGATTAGCTGGAAATTTATTAAATGTCATATCGGTTTTAGGTTTAGGGTGAACATATTTGATTCGACTTGAGATATTTGTATAATTTTTTTTATATATTTAGGAGTAATTATTATAAGCCGCTCTCTTTATATATTTTTCAATTATACCCTTAGTTTATCGAATAAAAAAGAAGTGAATATGGATAATTATCATAAATACCCCTATTCATATTTTTTTCCTATTATTCCCCTTTATTTTTAATACAAATAAAAAAATATTTATTTATTTAAGGTCGAAACAATTTTATTTCTAAAATTTAGATTGAGTGAAAATTCATCACATGTCAAATCGGGTCAAATTTATATAGGGTCTTTACATTTCCTTATAAATTCGAATTACTAAAAAAACCCGACCCGACCCGACCCGACCCGACCATGCACATCGATGGACCATTCCAAGAGATAGTAGTCGAATTTCTCTCATTGGTCTCCATCAAGCAGGAACAAATACCTCAAAATGCCCCCATAACGACCCTGCTGCATGTACTAAAAGTCTGTATTTCTGTATGATATATATCTGGAATGATATTGATATCTGAAGTAGACCGACTGTTTCGAAAGTCTAAAGTGCTTAAATTTCAATGCCTTGCTCCATCCTTCTCATTTAACATCATAAATCACAGGCCCAGTCCCCTTGCTTTGCCGTTAATCTTCCACGGGATAATGTCAATGTTTTGAGTTTTTCAAACTTTTGGTTAGCTTATTTATATAAGGAAAAACTTTGATACACAATATGGGTAAACTTTAGTTTACACGTGCCTTTTAGTTTTAAGAGTTGAAGTTTTATTTTAGGATTTAAAGTTTAAGGATTTTGGTTGTGGGGTTTAAATTTTAAGGTTAGTGTTTAGAATTTAGAGTATAGGGTTTAGTTTTTTAGGGTTAGGTTAGGATTTGTGTTTTATAGTATAAATATGGAGACTTGTGTAAAATTAATTTTACACAGCTTGTGTATCAAAATTTTACCCTTTATATAAATATATTCTTGCTTTGATTTAAAAGCTTTCAAATTAATATATATATACACATACCAGATTGATAACATGGGTGGTTATGGACATGTGCAATAAGTACACGCGCAGGGTTCCAAAAAATAGAGGGCCAAAATGAATTAAGTTAAATGCTTACAAGGAAAACATGAAGATTAGTTATAGATTAGTGGTAAAATACATGAAAAAACGTATTTTTGTACTTCATGGATTTTGAGTCTTATTATAATATTTTTTATTCAAAAGTCATTCTACCTCGCACATAATAAGTTAATAAATATTTATTTTTAGATTAAGGGCCTCATTATAGTAAATTACACGGACCCTCTAAATCATTAAACTGCCTTTGATTGATTATTAATTTGTAATCATGGTCAAATCAGGGATTTCATGTTGGAGAGCTGAGATAAAATTTTAGAGTTAAAGTTAAAATTTTGTAACTAAAATTAAATTTATTAATCTTTGAAGGGCTAAAAATACAGTTTTCCATTTAATCAAGTGTTTACAAAGGGTTTACATTAGCATTTAAAGTATCACAATATTTTATGTACTATAAATCTATACCGTGGATTGCATTTTGATCTCTCTATTGAAAAAAAAGGACAAACTAGTAGTCACTATATATCTTATGTTAAAGCCAAATGTCTTCCAATTAAATTCGCGTTTACTTTTAATGGATGATGTGACTAACAAAAATCTTCTCTTTTTTTATTTATTTTTATATTTTAATATTAAAAAATAATTTAAATTTTAAACCCTAAAAATATAACTTACACTCTATACACTATATCTTAATCCTAAACTTAACTTTTTAATATTTTGGTATAAATAAAGACATTTAAAAGTGGAAATTTTCTATTCATGATATGACAGAAATGAAACAAAAATAATTGATGAATAGAAAAAATACATTGAAAATGATGTTATTAAGACTTAACATATATTTTCATATGTACTTTATGTAAATTTTCAGTTTGGGCCCTGTATTATTTTTTTCTTACTTTTTATATTATCATTTTATCTATATATTTTTATTAAATAAAGAGATATTATATTTTTCATTTTGAGATTTTAATCATATAAGATGAGTCAATACAAGTATCTAGGAGTATTCATGGTTAACCGTTGGTTAACCATTAAGAAAGAATCATTAATTTTTTATGCATTCTAACGGTTAACCATTAAGAAAGAATCATTAATTTTTTATGCATTCTTAGGTACATTCTCTATGCATTTTCCCTCTAATTGCACTAAGAATATATAACTTTTGCACTAAGACCTATCTTATAGATTAACCGTTGTAATATTTTGGTTAACCGTAAATACTCCTACAAATATCCTTAATCATTAGGTTAATTAATGATCCTATCATTTTATTGTCGCTATTACTATTATAAAGGATGATGTGCCCCGATAAAAGGTTGCCCCGCGAAATAAAAAGTAATTAAAAGATTAAAATTCTTTTCAAAGGAAAAAAATTCAAATAAATTATAAAAAAATCCTAAAATTTTCTTTTAAGTCCAATTTTTTTAAAAAAATTATAAAGAAAGAAGGCCTAATTAGATATAGGCTTATAATACGGGGATCAAACTTATCCTTACTTAAAAATAAGATGATTTCAGCAGGAGGAGAATCATAAATGATCGCACTATATGTAGAGAGGTCAGTTAATTTGGTGAGAGAGTAACCAGACTGATTGCTTTCACGCGGAATTCAACGAAATTCTGTCATCCAAAATTTATTTTTTTAAAAATCAACGAAAATATACCATGTATGTGGTATATGAGTTAGGAGTTGGAATCCGTGCTTTGCAGTGTTGTTTACCCTTAAACCTGGCAAACTTACCCGAGAACCCAAAACCGAACCGATTTACTTAAACCGAGACTTGATATAGATCCGAAAAAGATAACCCAAATATGACCCGAAACTCGAAATAAATCGAACCGAAACCGATCCGAATTCTAGAAGAACCGATATTGACACGTAACCGATTTGACCCGAATCAATTTTCACCAGAACCGATTTTCACCTGAACCGAAAGTAACCCGAAATTAATTTGCTCAAAACCGATCTAAACCGAACATCAACCCGATTTTAACCCAAAATAATATAATGTTTTATTATCTTTTTCTATTATAATAGTACTAATATACATATTCTAGCCAATTGCAAAGAAAAGGGGGGGGGAGTAGGGGGGAAGTATGAGGGAAAATTAAAATCCTAATATACATATTCTAGTCAATTGCAAAGAAAGGGGGGAGTAGGAGGAAAAAGTAAAATCCTAATATACATATTCTAGTCAAATTTGATAATATATATACACATATACTCGAGTCAAATTTTTAGGTAATATTTCAAAATGCTCATCATATGTGCAATTATGGTCTAAGGTTTGATTCCATGCCCATAAAATTATCTCTCTTTTTTACATGTATTTTGAAAATATAAAAAAATTCTATCGTACTAAAAACTAGCATCGAATATGAAATTAAAAAATATATAGTTATAGGATTGGATCGGGATTCGTTAGGTTCAGGTTAAATGATTAATGCCAATGATAGTTGATTTTAAAACATTGAATGATTGGAACTAAACATAAATGATAATATTAACAAATAAAAAGACATGTTTTTACAAGAATATATGATTAATTCTTTATATAATATACACGATTAGATTCACACCCAAGTCCAACTCAAAATGAATTGGCCAAAAATTTTAAAGATTGACCCGACCCGAACCGATCCGAACGACCCGATATCGACCCGACTCGAAAACATCCGATCCGATATTGACCCGATCCAAAAACAACCGATCTGATATTGACCCGAATCACTGATCCAATACCCGAATTGACCCGAATCATCATAGAACCGAACTAAAATCCGAACCAGACCCGATTCAATCCGAATCTAAACCGAATACAGACAAACCCGAAATGAATCGAACTGAAACGATCCGAACCGAAACCAAAACGAACGACCCGTTTGCCACCTCTATTTACCCTCAATAACGAATTGTTACTCGACTAAACCCCTACAACCAGAAACTTGTAAATTCTACATTAAATCCCCAAGCCCTAAAAATTATTATACTTTGTCTATACTAAAATTTATAGGGTTATTATCCCACAGGCGGTGGAAACTTTTTGTTTTCACAAGCGCCTCAATTTTAAGGCTTAGGGTTTAAATTTAGAGTTTAGGGGTTTTTGTGTAGGGGTTTAGAATTTAGGGTACATGGTTAGAATTTAATGTTTAGTGTTAAAATTTAGGGTGTAGGGTAATATGGTTAAGGATCTAGGTTTTAACCTATAAACCCTGAATTTTAACCCTAAATTCAAAACTACTACACTTAAACCCCTTAAACGGAGTCCCTAGACCCTAAAACTAAGGCGCTTGTGAAAACTTTGTTTACACATGCGTTTGTACATGAAATAATTATCCAAATTTATATCGGTTGTGTGTCAATATATATATATATATATTGTAATTATTCCATGCACAAGTTTCTACAAGCACCTTAGTTTTAGGGTTTAGAGATCCATTTATGGTTTAGGGTTTTAAGTTTAGTAGTTTTGAATTTAAGGGCTATTGATAAAATTTTAAGTTTAGGGTTAAAATTTAGGGTTTATATTTTAAAACCTAAAACCCTAACCATATTACCCGAAAACCTAAAACCTAACCCTAAACCCTAAATTCTAACCATAAACTTAAATTCTAAACCTCTAAACTCTAAAATTAAGACACTTGTGAAAACAAAAAATTTGGTTATATATCACTTGTATTTTGCATTCTCCAAAACATGCAATGATTTAATGAGCTCATATATAATGGAGAGATCTCCACGTTCAATTCTTTTTTTATTCGTACAAAAGTTAAGCTTGTGCTTTATCATGGTCAAAAAATACTTTTGTAACTATTTTGACCAAAATCTATACTTTAAATTAATTTAATTAAAATATATATTTTAGATACTTATTTTAAATAAAAAATACTTGAAGTACCTAAATGAAAAAGTTGGTGTACTTTAAGTACTTATTTTTAATATAAGCCTTTATTACGAAAGAAAAATTGAATATTTGAATGATGGATTATTCTAAATTGAATTAGAATTAAATGTAAAAATTGAAAATCACAGTGTCATTTTGTATAGAGAAGGACCGGATCAAGTCGTCCCACCATTCCTGAAAAAGCAATAATAATGCATATGGATTTAGCACCAAGTCCATCTGCATTGATTAGTGTTTTTAGACTTTTGTTCTATTTCCATGCAAATCTCTTGCATGCATGCCTTTTCCCACTTTTTTGGTACAAAGTAAACACATCTAGAATCACATTTACAAGCAAAGTTTGAAGTTTTAAGCACGTTATGTTCCCTATATAAACACTTTTCAATCCAGGGATTATTCATATCTTATCTACTGTAATTTGGCAGCTTCTGCTGGTTTATTTCTCTAATGGCCTCCATAATTTCCATGGTCACTCTTTCTAATATTCTACTCATTCTGCTGCTTTCCACTTCTGCTGCAAATGCTCAGCTTTCTGCCAACTTCTATGCAAACTCTTGCCCCAACCTTCAAACCATCGTCCGCAACGCGATGACCCAGGCCGTTAATAGAGAGACGCGGATCGGCGCCTCAATTCTCCGTTTGTTTTTTCATGACTGCTTTGTTAATGTAACATCATTTGTCTATTGAAACATCAAATTATAGATGTATACATAGTTAATGGTACTGATATTTGGATGTTATTTTGTAATTGTATGTGATGTTAATGCAGGGTTGTGATGCATCGATACTGTTGGATGATACGGCGACGTTCACGGGTGAAAAGAATGCGGCACCGAACAGAAACTCGGCTCGAGGTTTTAAAGTGATTGATACCATAAAGTCTAATGTGGAGGCTGCTTGCAATGCCACTGTTTCTTGTGCAGATATCCTAGCACTTGCTGCTAGAGATGGTGTGGTCCTGGTTAGTTTTGCTGCTTATAATATAACAACTCTAGTTCGAACCTTTAGTGCATCAAATACAAACTAAGTAATTCGAATAAATAAATACTGTTATTTAATTTTGTGGCAGCTTGGAGGACCTACATGGCAAGTACCCCTGGGGCGTAGAGATGCAAGAACAGCCAGCCAGAGTGCAGCCAACAGCCAAATCCCCTCGCCAATCGCCAACCTTGCTGCTCTAATCTCTTCCTTCTCTGCCAAAGGCCTAAGCGCACGGGACCTAACCGCCCTATCCGGTGGTCACACGATTGGCCTGGCTAGATGCACCACGTTCCGCCGTCGCATTTACAACGACACCAACATCGATGCAAATTTCGCAGCTACCAGACGTGCTAACTGCCCTGCTTCCGGTGGTGACAACAACTTGGCTCCTCTTGAGATACAGACGCCGACCAGGTTCGACAACAATTACTACCGTGACCTCGTGGCTCAAAGGGGGCTGCTTCACTCGGACCAGGAGCTCTTCAATGGAGGATCGCAGGATGCTCTCGTTCGAACCTACAGCAACAACCCTAATACTTTTTCATCCGATTTTGCTGCTGCCATGGTGAGGATGGGGAACATTAGTCCCCTCACCGGAACAAATGGGGAGATCAGAAGGAACTGCAGGGTGGTCAACTGAGTTTTGTGATCTTAAATATCCCAATTACTGGATATTTCAATAAGTTTCTCTCATTGAGTTGAGCACTATATTATAATTCCCTAAGATCGAAAAGACGTGTAGCCTTTGGATTTCTTTTCCTTGGATTCTGTTATGAAATCTTATAAAAGTTTGTAACTTTTTAAAGTCGAGTGAACCAACTAAAGATATAGGCATAGATAAATTTATATGGATTTCTTTTCCTTGGATTCTGTTATGAAATCTTATAAAAGTTTGTAACTTTTTTAAGTCAGAGTGAACCAACTAAAGATATAGGCATAGATAAATTTATATGCCTTCGCAATTCCAAAACAGGACTGAACCAGGTTCGATATGGGTCATTTAAATCGAAGAATAGAAAACATGAACATTAAGAATCATCTAGCAAATCAGACGTTGTTCAATCTACCAAAAACATACAAATTATATAAGTAATTCAGTATCTAATCATCTTATCCAGAAGATTATCTCCCTGTAAACTAACCATATACAGGAAAGGCAGTAAAATATGGTGTCCTACCTTTGGTTGTTACCTTGTTCAGTTGGCAGGTCCAGTCCAAGTCGGAGGAAGGCGGTCTGACGCCATGGGAGGCATGCTACAGACATTGATGTCGACAGGGTACAAGCGGTATTTAATATCGAATTCGTTGAAAATCTTAACCAGCTCTTCGATCAAGAGAGCCCTTCTTGTAAACCTCTCTCCCATGTCTTGGTGGTTCATTCTATGTGTCACCCATATTGCTATCCTTACTCGGTTCAACACTTCAAGCTCCTTAAATACAATCAATGTATCTTGGTACCAGTGGTCACTCCTGTGCTCGATGTAACTGTAGTAAGAGAAAATCGAATTGAGTTAGACATGTTCATTTTATGTCCAAATAAATAATAATACAGTTCATATATGCACTCAATCAAGTATACGAAGATGAACTGTCACACCCAAAGCAAGCATACATTTACCTCATGCTCATCCATGTCATAATAAGCACACCGAAATACCGAAAGACAAATTATTTACTCAACTAGGCCAGGTCTTCGTCGATAAAGATTCTTAAATGCATTTGATTTCGAGGTACTATGAATACTATACAAAGAAAAAAATAGAAACAACATATCCAGTCCAAATAATGAATCATTGATGTACAATTGCCATGATCATACAGCTATAAAAATACGATGTATTCAACGATGAAGACACTTGTAAAAAAGTTTGAAGAACTTAAATTTTTCATCTTTTTCAACCCACCTCAATATCCTCTGCTTCATGAGACCGATCTTTTCAGCAGGAGTTTTCACATGGATACAGAATTCAACTATCTCTAACATGTCGGGGCTACGGTAGTAGTTATTTATGGCCTTAGTAGCCAAGACGCTGTTCGGGATTATGGTCTTCTGGTTATCGTATCTTAAGAAAACAGTAGTTAAGATGTTCATTTCCTCCACGATCATCTGAAATGCATTCAATAAGACATTTGATACCCCGGGTATTACATGAATATTAAGATAAATAGAAAAAAAAGAAGGGTTCATATATGGTTATCTATGTACCTGAACTCCATCAATTTCGCACCTGTCACCCACATCGAAAGGGTGCATAACAAATAAGAATATAATAGCTTCAAATACAGTCTTGCAGGTGTTTCCAAATATGAATGCGACAAGTAGTAGTTGAGAGCTAATAAAAACGAGAACTTTACTGCTGGCAATTTCAAGTATGAGGAGCCAAATAACCAATATGACGATGCCAACCAGGACGTTTACCATCCGATGAAGTTTGTTCACGGCTGTTTTGGTATCATTCAGTGTCAAGGCAAGTGCCCTTCGTTCTCTAAAAGCATGGACCTAAAAGATTGAAATGCATCACATTAAAATGTAAATCTTACACTTCTGGATTCAACTTCTCTGTTTCTAGTGATAGCGTCAAATACTAAAAAACTTAAGGTTTTGTTTCCGGACTTAGATGCAATAAATCCTGCACAGTAAGTCCTATTTTTTTTCAAAAAGAGATCTGTCAAATCTGTTGAGATTGCACTATATTGTAAGTAGGAAAAGGGTACCACATTCAACTGATTAAAAACTCGAGATATATACTACAGTATTTATCGTATGAAGATCATATAATCTTGTTACCTATATCATACCAAGTTTTATGGTTGTATGGCACATTGGCCATTATTCACTGGAACTTACGGGGATGAGTATGTGCATATCTAACATTTGATTGCCTATTTAGTGAGAACAGCTTAAGATCATTTTGAAAAGCATCCAATAGGGAAGGTTCGGAGCTAATTGAATGTCTTATTTGTCGTTTAATTCAGAACAACATGCATATATATATATAATGTTGGAGTAAACAATTCTGCAGTTGGTGCTTGAATCCGTGACCACAAAGAACAACAACAATTCTTTTAATCACTGAGGCAAGTTGATTCGTATACCTTCGTAGACGTTTCTAAGAACCACTTATTTAGGGAAAAGGTGATTATTTTAAAAATAATTAGGACTATTTAAAGAAATAATTATTATTTACAATATTAGAATGATTAAACTGAAAGGAATTTTTACTTGAATATTGTTTGAAGCTTTTTTTTAATATATTGCACTCACCCAAATAATTCTCGAAATATTACAACCTCTACAGTATAATTAAAGTCAGATTCCTGACTATAGATAGTAATAAAAAAAGTTAAAGCAATCTTATTTGAATTCGACTTTGAATAGAGTCCAGATTAAGGGCCACTCGTCCACGTGGCAACCATACAGAGTGTTTTTGGGTAGGTCAAAGTCGGATTCAACTAAATCCGACTTCAATCATGCACTGTCTCTTCTATGCGTCAATCTGCATGTATGCATGCGGTGTTTGATTGCTAAAAAAATTAAGATAAAGCGTGATGGACGGATTTATAGTCGGTATGAGAGATAGAGGGTTTAGGATTGGTTGGATGAATGGTGGGATTTAATTGGGTAGGTGGTGTGAGTGGTTGGGATTTAATTTTTATGAGGTTAAATAGGATTGAAGATAGATAGTGTCTAGAAAAAATTTTGAAGAATGAGAAGATTTGTAGATTTGGAGAATTGGAGAAATTTTTTTATGTTCAGTAAGATATGTATTTAATTTAAGTAATTTATTCATATTATTTGATTAATTTTATTTTTAATGTATATTTTTGTAGTTTTTACGAAAATCTAGTTTTTATGTTTTTAAGTTAAAGTTTTTGCTTTTTTGTATTAAATAGGTGGTTGAAGAGAAGGAAATTTAAAGAAAATATAGTAAGTAGATGTGTATTTTATTGTTAATGTTAAGTTCTTTATTTGTTTAAATTTTTAAGTTGTTGTTTGAATTTTTGTGTTAAATAGGTGGTTGAAGAGATTTGAGAAGAAAATATAGTAAGTAAATTGTATTTTATTATTTAATTTAAGTTCGTTAATTTTTTTATTTTTAAGTTAATGTTTGAATTTTTAATGTTCGAATATTTTTAGAGAATATAGTTAGTTTTTGATTTTTTTAGATTTATTTATAGGTTTTTGAAGATAATATTGTTTAATTTATGGTTTATTAGATTTATTTATAATAAAAAGAAAAAATGTTTTTTTTTGGATGTTTATTTGAATATTTGGAGAAAATAAATAAGTAGATACTTAATTTAAGAGAAAATAAATTTTTTTTAATATGGGGTTGAAGATATTTGAGAAGAAAATATAGTAAGTAAATTTGTATTTTATTATTTAATTTAAGTTCGTTAGTTTTTTTTAAATTTTTAAGTTGATGTTTGAATTTTTGTTGTTCGAATATTTCAAGAAAATATAGTTAGTTTTAGATTTTTCAGATTTATTTATAGGTTGTTGAAGAGAATATTGTTTAATTTATGGTTTATTAGATTTATTTATAATAAAAAAATGCTTTTTAATTTTTGGATATTTATTTGAATATTTGGAGAAAATAAATAAGTAGATACTTAATTTAATTTTTAATTTAGGTTCATTCGTCATGTTAATTTTATTGTTAATTGTGTAGGAAAATAGAAGTAGAGGTATAGGAAAAAATGAAGTAAGAAAGAAAGATTGATAAAATAGATTTAAACTAAAATTAACCAAATATTTTATTAATGATAATCGTTGATATGATAGTTTAAAGGATGACTGAGAAATCTCCTTTGTTGATTATGATTGTTATTTTTTAACATAGTAGATTTATTCCCGCTTTACTAATATTTTCTAATATATGGAATATAGGATGGTTGAGCAAGCTCCTATGTTGCATTTACATGATCGATACATTACTAGTCTTAGGGTTAATGAGCTGGTACAATTTTTTTAAATTTATTAATTATGAAATCAGTCACTTATGTATATTTTTGTTAAACATAATCTGTGCATGGTAGCCAAACCCCTATACCACATAATCCTGAATTTCTTTTATGTGGCAGGATTTTATCATGCCACGTTTCTCCGTGGATACAAGTTGATTCCCGGATTGATTACTGCTATAATTGAGCGTTGAACACCCGAAACACGTACATTCTATATGCCTTATGGAGAATGCACGTTCACGCTACAAGACGTAGTTTATCTTTATGGGTTCCAGTAAATGAGAAGTCATTGGTCGAGCGTATTGAGGGTTCAACTGTTGTAATTTATGAAAGGTACCCTGGGAATGTGCCGTATGAAGGTAACGTGAAAGGGTCTCGTGTGAAAATAAGTTGGCTAGAGAGTGAATTTCGACTCGATGACTATAGTATAGTTGTTGAAATTTATAAGATCAATCGAGTATATATCCTACAGATGATTGGAGGGATGCTGATGCCAGATAAATCTAGCAATATGGTCAGTGTACGGTATCTACATTTTTTGGATACTCCTTGGGTAGCTGATTGTGAATATAGTTGGGGATCAGCCATATTAGCGTGCTTGTATCGTGAGTTGTGCAATGGTGCTATAATGGATAAGGGTAAGAGGGTAGACGATATTGGTGGATGCATGTTGTTGCAAGCGTGGGCTTGGCAGCGACTTATCTTTTTTACACTTACTCGAATAGTGTACAGTTTTCTCTTGTTGCAAGGTAAATATCCGTATTTTTAGTTGAATTTTTAAATTAAATTAACTTATTCTTAAAATATTATTTTGATTTGTATGCATATGGTGCGGGAAAAGCATGAGACAAAATTGGCGCACAATAACGTAAGAGTTTGTAGATCTCTTATTGATTTTTATTGTCAAGAGCAGGTATATGAGTGGAAAGTTTATTTCGTTAAATGTATTATTCACATCTGAGTTATTTAGATGTATTATTATAAATCATCATTTTTGCAGTTTATTTGGAAGACCTACGAAGATGATCACATATTTGTACTAAAATATTTGATGAAGGATCCAGTTTTATGGTGTAGTGATATACCGTTGATCCACTTTTTATGTTGAGTTCCACTTTGCAGATAGAGTGTTGAGCCAGTTTGGCTTCCACCAGCCCATTTCACGTATTCCATGTGACCATTACTATCTTCATGCCTATCATGGACGTGGCAGGCCAAATACGAATTGAGAAGTCGTACATAACGAGTATATTGTTTTGTAGAATAACAGAGGTTCATCGATTCCAGAACGTCATCCAATGAAAGCTGTCGGTTTTGATTTCGAGAGTTCAGAGTATATGATCTACTACCATAATCATAGAATGACGTACTTAATAACTCTCAAAGAACGGAAAGAATACTAGAGGTAGCGAAAAAAATATGGTGGCAAAAGTAAATCATCAAAAAATACAGCGGGCGCATCATAGAGTGCAAACATTTGTAGTAAAAACCCTGAAGGTTGGCCAACCACATGGGAGTCGGATATGAGCAGAATAACGCTGATGGCTATATGGGAAAAAGAACCGACGCTTACTTGTGTATAATCGGAAGTGGCCCTGAGATCCTCAAATAATATAGGGTTTGATGATGCTGGTTTACACAGACCCGAGTTTTATTCGCCTCCTACATTTGTACATACAGGAGTGGGCTCGAGCTCTTCAGGTAATCTAAGGTTTGATGATACTGGTTTCCATAGACCCGAGTTTTATTCACCTTCTACATTTGTACATCTAGGAGTGGGCTTGATCTTTTTAGGCAATATAGGGTTTGATGATGTTGGTTTATACATACCCGAGTTTATTCGGCCATAGTCACCCAATTACTCAAACTTTATCCAAAACATGAATTTTCAAAAAAATGCAAAATTTCCTGAATTCACAAGATATTATGTGAGAGCATAGCAGTTACATGGATTTTTTACAACACTGCCTCATATGCCCTCGGTGATTGAGGATGCTGAAGAGAATGCTGAAGAGGATCTCGAGGCACCACAGAGGTCACGACGTGCTCGACGACCGCCGCAGAGTTATCTTTCGACCACACTACATCATGGGCAGAAATTACATAGAAAATAATTTTCCAGACTATTTTAAATCAGGAATTAATAATGATGTTGAACTAATTTTTTAATTATTAATAATGTTGAACTTAATTTAGACAACATAGCAGTATAAATAACATAATATAACATTCACATTAATAATATTTTCAAATACAAACATTGTAAATCACTAAGGCATAGGCACGAATCTTGGTTTATTTAGACAGTTTGAACTATAATGTCTTTCAGCCCTACATATGGTACATCTTTTTCGTTGTATCTTCTCTCTGTCATGAAGATCCATACTGGTATAGATGCGATTCGATCTAGGCCGGCCATTTGGATTTCTACAGAGTGTAGGATTCGATAACCATTTTTCATTCTCTATTAAAGGCCAATAATTTGAATTTGCGATCTGTGGGAACTCACTTATGTAAATATTGACCATTCTATGGAGGTTGAAGCATTCATCAACATAAGTGTACGGGTTAACCCCTACATGCATACACACTACAACTACATGAATACATAGATATTGTCTTGCTTGAAATGATCCACAATCACACCACCTGTGTCTAAAATCGACTTGAAGTGCGCTGCTTCATTGTTGCGTTTGTGACCAACAATATCAAATGTCTGATTGATTTGGTCGAATTCGTAAACCTTCAGCGACGTTGCATTCATCACATTCGCTTGCATTTTCCTCACAAGTTTAGGAGCCTAACTTTGCCCACTATTTATTAAAGCCTCGATTTTCTTCCCTTTAACTGCCCAAACTTTTGCCAACCAATAGTACGTCTCTTTCGCCAGGCTTGCTATTAGGAGATGGCGTGATCCTTTTAGTACTCTATATCATTTTCCCATATTGTCTACCACCTTCGTCATATGATTGGGCTTATCTTTCCCCCTCGATATTGTTTGCCCAACTCTAAACGCGCTCGCTGTACTTTATTAAATTCGTCATCTTCTTCTCAAAATCTAATCGCGTTAGTAGATATCCTATGTAATAATATTGTTAGTATCGATACAAATCAAAACACATACATAAATAAATAAACGATTTTTTTCACAATTATAATTGAGTTTGAAAAAATGCTTACCCATGCTTAAAGTCTTACTGCGAAGATATTAATTTTTGAATTCCCCGTAACTGTTATTATCGATGTGACGAACACAGTATGCGAGGTATGAGTACGACAGTGTCTAATGACTCTCGTCTCGATTAATTGTTGCTCACGTAAATTGGTCAAAAAGAAATTCCAAGCTTCTGTCTTCTCATGCTCAACAATTGCAAATACAATCGGGAAAACATTGTTGTCACCATCTTGTGCAACAACAATCAACAGTACATGAGAGTATTTCCCGTACAGCCACGTGTCATCGACTTGGATCATACGTTTATAATATGGAAAACCTTCAATGAAAGGCCTGAACACCCAGAAAAGTCGATGAAAAATATTATGATCTTCAACAAATTGGCCTTTTCAGTCGTATGCATCATTGGTTTGATACCTCACTATTGTGCCTTGGATGAAATGTGTCATTGCAAGTAATAAAGTCAGTAGCTCGTTATACAACTTATCGTAATCACCATACACCGACTCCATTGCCTTATCCCTTGCACGTCACCTATTCTTGTATTTTATCTAGTATCCAAATTGTTACACAATGGTTGCCTGAATTGTTAAAACATGAACCCTTGGATTTGCTTCAACCAACTTCATCACGTGATGGCTTATTACACTCGAGTCTAATTTTCGGTGGTCATGGTCGATAGAAGTTTGTAAATATATGTGATCACCATTGTACGTTGTGACCTCCTAATGATTTGTCCTCTAAAGCTTCGATACTCGGATCTTCCAATTGTACTCTTATTCGTATTTCACACACTTGGCAAAGAAAGTCTTCTAGCTGGATTCTACAACAACGTAGTCTACGTGGTTCTTAATGTTGTACTCTTTCACTGCCAATGTAGTTTCATTTTTGTCATCAAATTAAAGCCTAACATATAATTTACCATGCTAACTCGAAGTTAATCGGGGCATATCCGAGAATTGAGGCACCTTCATCGTATCGAAATCCACTAAGCTCATGTGAGAATGATGTTTATAAAATGTAATGTCGCCCCCGAGTCAAAATGAATTCTCCAATACAAAAATCAGGGGTATCACCAACGTCATCAGGGAACAAATCGGGATCCTCAATATCTTCATCTTTACTGGAATCATTAAGTGTTTATCCCCATCGAACTCGTAGGGGTTCCACATCAACTTCAATAATCGGATCAACACCCGACCCGTACGATGAAGCATATGTCGAAGGCCCAGCTGGATGGAATGCACTTGATGTCCTACTTGCCAACATTGTGACAAAACTGCCTCCGGACATATCAATTTCATTATCAAAATTCATTTGAGCATTTTCTCCAACTACGTTACTGGATGAGCCAAGAATATCGCGCACCTCGGCAAACAACTCGATATATCGAATCTCCATAGATTCATGCTCTGCAATCATCATCATCATCATCTTGGAGAGTGATTGCACAATATCTGACCGAATTGTCTCATGTCAGCCACCAGTAACGTAAACCATGAATCTCTGTTCCAATTTGCTGTGATATTTTCTCTTTCATTTCTTGAAGCGTGATTTCCTTTTCGAAGCTCATCTTCGCAGTGTTGTCAAATTCAAATACAACACCGACATCAGTTTTCACCATTTGTCCATTTTAATGGCAATCGTCATAAATTTGTTGTTGCTCATTTTCTCTACATATTCAAAACACATAAATGGATTCTCAATTAGAATACACAAATCAAAATGAACATACTAAATCAAAATGTTCATAATAACATTTAAATTACGTTACTAACATCGTGGATGAGTTCTTTTCGAATATATATTTTAATAAATATACTATATTAATTTTTTTAAATACAAATCTAATATATTTTTCTAATACACTAAATCAAAATGAACATAATATTTTTTTCTAACATAATAAATCAAATTAAAAACAAATTTAAAAAAACGAATCCACATGCATAAAATTCAAACTAACTCAAATAATAAACTATATGCATAAACTTTAAAATATATGAAACATACAAAATAAAATGACCAAACTGAAAAAACAAAACTCTAAAGAAAATTCGAATCTATTTACAATATTTTCTCCACAAATTTCTTCTTCTTCTAAATTTTTCTTCCAACCTTAACTATTTAACACAAAAAATAAATTTTTATCCCCTATACTACCCCTATCCCTCATTTACT
The DNA here is from genome assembly GCA_019671005.1 of Hibiscus mutabilis. Classification (NCBI taxonomy): domain Eukaryota; kingdom Viridiplantae; phylum Streptophyta; class Magnoliopsida; order Malvales; family Malvaceae; genus Hibiscus; species Hibiscus mutabilis. The sequence continues at coordinate 36,249,438 of CM033752.1, read as the reverse complement.
AACAATTACAAATTTTTAACCTCTACCCCTATACATTTTAAAACCCCCTAAACTCATTTCCATTCAAAAATCACATCTACTACCCTTCTCAAAAAATAAATCAACCACCCACCCTACCCTAAAAATTATAGCCTATCGAATCAGAAAAAATAAACCAATTTACGATGCATGCAACCCTGCGTGCATGGCAGCCTTCAAATCGGACAGGGTTGAAGTCTGATTCAGGTGAATTTGACTTTAACCCACCCCAAGAACACCCTACATGGCTGCCACATGGACGAGTGACCTTAAATTTAGACTCTATTCAAAGTCGAATTCAAATGAGGTTGCCTTTAGCTTTTTTATTACTATTCATAGTCAGATTCTTTTGAATTGGACTTCAATTACACTGTAGAGGTTGCAATATTTCGGGAATTATTTGGGTGAGTGCCATATATTGGAAAAAAAACTTGGAACAATATCTAAGTAAAATTGAATGATAGGGCATAAAGTCGACAAATGAAAATTGTTAGAAAACTGATAATAAACAGTTTAAAATGACTTGACAGAATGATAAGTTAACAGAAAAATTATTTTATATTTTATATAATTTTATAAAATTATTTTGACCGATATAACATTTTTTCAAGTCAATATATTTGTCTATATGATACCGCAATGTCAGCGTGAACCGTCATATAGGTTTGTCACATCATTTCAAGCCATTTATCGTCAGTCGAATGACAATTTTCATCCGTAGAGGGGTTATTTTGACCCAAAATAAAACGTTGAGGGCTGAATTGCTCCAAAAAAATAGAGGCCAAAATGACTATTCAGTCAAACGTTAGGGGCATTTTTTTGACTTTATGCCTTTAAAAATAACTTAAAATTCTTTTGAAAGAATATTTTGAAGCCAGTTTTTTTAGAAAAGTTAAAAAAATGGTTTCTTAACCTTTAGGTTTTGGATATAAAATTATCAAAATACCATTTATGTTGTTTTTTTTACTTTATAATCACAATATTTTTTTACATTAATACCATACACTGTATCTTTGAAAACTGGATTGTATTCAAAGTGATAAGATTACAAAAGAATCACACCACTAACATTGAAATTTATATACATCAAATAGAACAATAAAGCCCTAAAGGTGTGAAGTCAATAAAGAACAAGGCTTATCACTTACAAAAGATTAAACAATCTTCTGATAAAAATCCAGCAATACTACTACTTTAACCAGGGTGCTCTAAGAATAAAACAAGTTCTTTCGCTGCTTGGTCTTAGCAAAACGGCAACACCACAAAAGGGAATCAAACTTTACTTACCACATATCTTCACTGCTAACAACGCTCGAGTGTTATTCGTCATACGAACGTTAAACTGATAAAGCAGATAATACTGTCACATAGACAGACTAACACTGTCACAAGACAGACGAACACTGCCATAAAAGCAGACGAAAAAACTGCAAAAAAACAGATAAAAGATGAAACTGGCAAAGTAAAAAAACAAGAAAACATGCAAGTAGGATTCATCAACAAAAATGAATGTTTATTTATATACAAAACCAGCAAAGCGGCCTAAAGGCTGCCGCCAGAGAAGAAAAACTCTAACGAAGAAGAAGAAGAAGAAAAACTTTGAAAAAATTTGAAAATTCCTTGTAACCGCTTCAGAGAAAATAGAAGGAGTTGTGTGTTTTTCCTTAATACCATACACTTTTAATTATAAACAACATTTCCCACAACATTGTTCACGATCCTTTTGAAATCAAAATTCAACAACAGTAGATAATTGATCCTAAGTATTGAAAAATTAAATAGAATAAATTTAAATTATAATTACGTTTATTATTTTGTTTAAAATTTTCATATAATTATATCGTTTGTTAAATATATGTTTTAAATGACAATGTAGTTTAATGAAATAAAATTAAAAGTGTTGAAAGTATTTTTCATAAGTGGTATAAACATTTGATATATTTTAAAATTTAGAATGATATAGGGATGACCTTCAAACGTAGTTGCTCCATTCACAATATCATTATTTAAACTCTGAACTTTATTTAAAAAATATAATATCTTATCTTACTAAACTATAGTTGATAACAAAAATCAATTTATAGCCTTTCAAAGGAGTATTTTTAATAATATTTATTTTTCAAAAATTTCTAAAACTATTGTTGCTTCCTCTATCTATGGTTTTCTCCCTTTCTCAACTCTCTCTTTTTTCCTTTCATTTTTTACTAGTCAGTGACGGTATTGATCTTAGTGCAAGTCACCGACCACCGATATTGGTCTTAAGTGCACAACTCTCTTTTTTCTCTCATTTTTGACTAGTCGGTGACGGTATTGGTCTTAGTGCAAGTCACCGACCAACGATATTCTTTTCTCTTATTTTCTTATATTCAATTATTTCATTCTTTTATTTTTGGTTTCCTACTAGTTTTATTCTTTGTGGTATGATTTTCCTCTGTCTTGTGGCACGCTTATGTCTTATAGCACATTTTCCCCTACATTTGTGTTAGATTTATGTTAGTGGATAGTTTTCTCAAAACGTTCAGCTTTGAGCTGCAGTTGTCGGTGGTTTTCAATAGTTTGATCTCTTTTGTGGTTCGTTTGTTGATGCGGTCAAATCTATTTTGTGAAGCATCCTGCAAGATTGTTAGTTTCGTCCACCACTCTTACTCTTATCCTTAAACGTGTAGATGGATAGAGACAATGAGTTTTATTTCATGATTTCTTTCTCTAGTGTTTTATCACTTTTTTTTGAACATGAAATAACCGGCATTCATTCAAAAGGAAGAACATAGATACAAAGAGTGACAAGAATTACAAAGAAAGATGAAGAAGAAAGAAACGTAACACGAACAGGACAAACCAAAAGCACAAAAGAGAAACCACAATAGGAAAAGGAAAACACATAACAACCCAAACACAACAAAAGCAAGAATAACCAATTTCCATCTCGAGAGGGAGAAGCCAGGTTCCCCGAGGGAGAGATGAGGAGACGCCAAGCCAGCTACCGATCTTGAACCTGCATGATCGCATCTGATGGCACAGAAGGAAAAGACGATGATAATGATGCAGCAAGAAATCCACCATGGTCAACGCATCGAAATCTAAAATTAACGATGACTGAAGGAGGGCGAAACAAAAGACGCGATCAAAACAATCGTCGAAGAAGACGGAGGCTGAGGCCACCGTCAAAAGAGGCCGACAGAACAAAAAGAGGCAGGGCACCAAACCCAAATCTCATCGGCATTCCCAACATCCCATCACCAAACGAAGACCCGAACAGAGCCTTGGACATTAGGGGAGAGGTTCCACAACGAAACGACCAAGGGGTGGTCATGGAGAACAAACGCCAACAAAAAAAGAAAAATAGGAAAGAGATGAGGAGGGAACGGAGAAAAAGGAAACGAAAGAAAAGATGAAAGGGGGTGGCCATTGGCCACCGCTTTTGGCCTTGAGGAGCGCGACCCAAGCCAAAAGATTTACAACTCACTTAACATGTCTTACTGGTCTAATGTTTTATTTTCTATTTTTTTAATTTTCGTTTGTTTTATTATTTTTATACTATATTTTTATTTTATTTCCTGTGTTTGTCTATTTTATTTTTAAATAGATTCAATTGATATATTATTAAAAAATATCCTTTTTCAAGAACTATGATGATATTTTTACCTAACCAACCACTAAAAAATAAACTTATGTCAATACGAACTAAGCTACGCGTTCTATTATCATTACACTTCCAAATAAAAAAAACTAGCACATGTAAACGTACAAATGCAGGACATCAAGTCCCCACATAAAACTCAAATCACATGGTTATATACTGGCTTTTCAATTCCTAACCTGATGTGGCGAATCGTAACATAAAGTGAAACTAAACAAAGATTTACGTATTTTAATATTTCTAAAATGTCTGCGTTCTGCTTGTTTCCTATCAAGAAAGGTCTACTATTTTCTACCCTTTGGTTGTGTAAAATGTGTTTGTTACTATCAAGAAAGGTCTAAACCCAACTAATGATTTTAGTAAAAAAAAAAATGATGTTTATCTTAAGAGATTTAAGTTTCGTTTTTTCTACAAGATGTGTACTGTTAAAAAGTTAAAAATTTATATAAATAGACACTACTTTGTAATCACTTTTAGACTATTTAAAAATACATTTGGTATCTGAATTTAATACATTCTTTCAAGTTGATACTTAAATATTTTTCTCCTAAGTTGGTACTTGAAATAAACACCTTCTCCCAAGTTGATATTAAAACTTATACATTTTATTAACTTGGTCTCAATTAAAAATAATTTAACCTTTTATATTTAAAAATCCTATCAATTTACTTTTGTTATTCTCTTATAAATGTTATCGCTTTTCTAGTATAAAAAATTAAAAGTAACTTATTGTTGTTTTACCTTAGAATACAGTTATCTCATTGTTATTTTGATCTGTTAGGCTTGCTTGATTTGACAGCAGGACTCACTGTCTACTCAGGACCCACTATTTATATTTTTTTAATTATATATATATTTAAAATTTAAATATTTATTAATGGAGTGCACCATATTTAATTAAAAATTATTTAGTCTAAACATTAATGAGTCTTAGTGTCATAGTTGAAATTTTAATGATAGTTTATTTTTTCCAATATTTGTTATTAGGGGTTCATTTTTTTTCAATACTTGTTGTTTGTGACTCATTTTTTTTAATACTTATTATTAGAGACTCAATTTTTTCTCAATATTTGTTATTAGGGGTCTACTCCTAAAATTTATTTTTTTAATATTTATTATTAGAGGTCTAATTTTCTTCGATACTTATTATTTGAGGCCCATTTTTTTTAAAAATACTTGTTATTAATGGCTCGTTTTTTTCTAATATTTGTTATTAAGACATACTCTTAAAAATCGATTTTTTCAATATTTCTTATTAGGAGATTGCTCTTTAAATTTGTTCTTATTTTCAATATTTGTTATTAGGGGTCTAAATTTTTCAATATTGTTATTTGTGGTCCATTTTTTTAATACTTGATATTTGAAGTTCAAAAATTTCAATACTTGTCATTAGAGGCTATTTTTTTAAATATTTGTTATTAGAGAGATACTCTTAAAATTTTAATAACTGTTATTAGGGTCTACTCTTAAAATTTATTTTTTAATATTTTTATTGGGGCCAATTTTTTTCAATAATTGTTATTAGAGGCTCAATTTTTCTCAATATTTGTTATTAGAGGCTTATTCTTAAAATTAAAAAGTTTTTAAAACCTTTGTAATTATGAGCGTCTCTTAAAATTTATTATTTTCAATTGAAAAATACTTATTATTAGGGGCCTAATTTTTCGATTTTCTCTAGGCCATCAAACATCTCAGGACCGGCCTTGTTTGACAGTATCACGAAAAATGACTAAATTAGTAGTTTTTTAAATATGAATGTTAAATTTATTGAATTATTTTAAATTAGGGCCAAATTGCTAGAATGTATAAATTTTTTAGGACTAAATATGTTAATAAAAGCATCAAAATAGTGGATAAAATTAAAGTATGAGTACTAGATTGGAGTAAAAATTCTTTAGGTACCAACTTGAGAGAAAGTTCTTAGTTCAGGTACCAACTTAGGAGCAAAATTTTTTTACATACCAACTTGAGAAAAAAAATGTTTAATTCAAGTATCAAATGTATATTTAAGCCAAATATAAATAAGGTTTACACTTTAATTTCAGAGATATTACTGTAATCATCTAAGATACCTTGAAGAACTAGGCGTTGTTGAAGCTATTAAGTCTGTTAGGTTGATGCTGAAAGAGTTGAAATTATTATTATTGCTGGTAGTAGGAATTCAGATAACTTGGCCCCAACTCTATTACCGAGTTCCTCCGCTGATATAGGCTTTGGATTAAAGTGTGCATTCAAATACCACTTTGATTGGGTTGCCTTGTGTCCTGTCTGTAGCCTTTGTTTTTGTTCAGTGGATTTTTGTTTTTTGTGGGACACATTTGTTGGTGTGAGCTGTTATTTGTTGACTGTTGTGTTGTATGGTGGATCTTATTGCAGTGCGTATCTACTGCCTACAGCTTTTATCGATAAAGAATTAGGACATGTTCGGGAATGCTTTTGGTCTCAGAAAAGTACTTCTTAATACATAAACACGTTCAAATAAATGTGTTTTGACAGAAAAATTATGTTAGAAAAGCTTTTCTTCTTCAAACCCAATAAATAGTTTTCGTAAAAAAATAGATAATATTTATTGTAGAAAGTTTAAATTTAAATCGTTTTATCTATAAAATATGTTTATATTATTAAAGGGTTAAATATATACATGAACATATGTTATATTGTAATCATCTTAAGACTATTAATAAAACTCTTCTTCACTCGAACCAAAAAAACTAACAGTCTTCCATTTATAGTATTCCACAATATCAAAAAAAATCTATTCGGTATATTTTGTTTTACTTTTTTATGACTATGAAATGAAGGGTTATCATTTTTAACGAGTTATTATTTCATGTATTAATAATGGAAAAAAGTTTTCACAAACATGTCGAATTTTACTTTAAAAGTTAAAATTTAAATCTCTAATCTTAAAATTTTAGATCTTAAATTATATCAATTAACTTTAAAACTTAAGTTCTGAACGCTAAAACCTATAAATTCTAATATCTAAATTAAACTCACATATGAAAAACCTTTTTATTGTCTGTGGATGAAATATTTTCTTTCATTTAAAATATTAAAAAGTTATATTTATAAAATATACACATAGGGTCATAAACGAACCGAACGAACACGAACATAATTTCTTGTTCATGTTCGTTCGTTAAAATAATAAACGAACATTGAGTATTGTTTAATTTTTTTCTTAAGAAGTTTGAAGTCTCGTAACTGAGTATTGTTTAATTTTTTTCTTCCTATTTCATATTTTTAAAATATGTTTTTATTTTTTAAAAATATAATACTTTTGCTATTAAAAATAATAAATATAAATAGACATATGTAAATAAATTTAAACGAACATAAACAAACGGATTACCGAACGTTCACGAACATAAATGAACGAACAAGCCCTTTGTTCGTGTTTGTTCATTTAATTAAACGAACAAAAAATGTTGTTCAGGTTCTTTTAATAAATAAACAAACATAAATGAACGATTCACGAACGGTTCACTAAACGTTTAGTTCGTTTACATTACTATATATATATATATATACACTTATAATCTATATATTTTAAATGTAAGAAAATTGGAGAATGATACGAAAATGTTGAAAGAAAATTTATTCCGACACTTTTGTTGTCAATTTAAATTATAAATTGAAATAACAATTTTAAAAATTACTATAAATCAAAACATTGTTATTAAATATATAATTCAGATATTTGTCAGATTATTAAAAAACATTAAAATGAAATCAACAACTAGTTGGTGCAGGCGTTAAGTTCCTTAAATTAGATTAGAGATTCAAATTCTGACGTTATGAATGGAAAAAACTGAGTAGAGAGAGTTACTTTCGTATTAGATCTCTACAAAATTCAATCAGGAGTAGTCAGCAAATGAGCCAAATATCATTGGTTAAAGAAAGACAAATGTTAAAATGGAGAGACATTGTTATAAGTTATATTTTGACACACAAGTTGCATAAGAAAAATTTACACAATACTTCACATCTAAACTATAAAATCTAAAACCTAAATGGATTATATTTTGATAAAAAAGCTGTGTAAATAAAATATTACACATCTCTTTTTTAAAATTTAAATTCTAAATTACTAAACATAAAACCCTAAAACTAAAACTTAAACCCTAACCATAAACTTAAACTCTAACCCTAAATCTTAAATTCTAAACTCTACAACTTAAACCACTAAACTATAAACCTAAACCCTAAACTCTAAAACCTAAATTTGACAAGCTTGTGTATCAAAGTTTTTTCCAACCTAAATTCCTAACCCTAACACCCCAAAACTTAAAACCTAGACCATAAACCTAAACTCTAAATTCTAACTATAATTTGAAATTCTATACCCTACAATTTAAACCCCTAAACCCCAAGCTTTAACCTAAATCTCTAAACTTTAAAAATAAAATACTTGTGTAAAATAAAGTCTATACAAACTTGTGTATTAAAGTATTTATTATTATTATTAAATAATGTATCTCTGTATCCTTGTTGATGATAGAGATGACCATAATGCCAACTTGTTGTGTACGGCCTCTAAAGGAATATCATCATCAAATTCAATGATGAAGTGGCATTGATGTGTCGGATATAATTCATGAAACATAAATATGGGATAACAGCTTTGTTTTTGGATTTCATGGTTCGGATAGATAACCAAAATCAAAATCATTATCATAATGTCTGAAAAAAGGTACTGACTACAAATATGAATTTAATGAATTTCGTAAGGTCATACAGAATCGAATTTAGGAATTTAAATTTAGTGATTTATCGACTAACGATAAATACAATCGTATATAATTTAAATAAAAAATAAATTATAAAAATTATCGAAAACTATGTTAAAAATTACAAAAAAAATTCAAATTACAAATTACCAGATTACAATTGTTCACGACGAATTTTTATATTTTGATATCAACATACCATAGCATCCATGCTAACAGCTACAAACAAATCTTCCCTATAAAAGTATCCAAACAGTCGTTGGGTAGTTGATCTTCCATGCTATTAGTTCAAGAGTTATGTACCTTTAATTACAGTGTAAAAATGAAACAGGTTCCTCCTTAAAAGTGACCTGCACAGGGAAAGATGAAAACCAACGTTAAAATAATGGCTATGTGAGATCTTAATCTGCCATAGAAATGCAAGCACATCTCAAAACATGATCCAATAAATACAATAAAATAATGTGACATTCGTAAACATACGTATAAATTGGACATTTACTTTCAATTTGTTTAATAAGCAACACGAAATGTTAAAGCTTTTAATTTTCTTTCATTTTCAACCATATATACTTTAAACTTATTCAACTCCTTTCCTTATGTATTTGTATTTTCAACATCCAAGGCAGAATTAAGTCTTGAAACATTATACTTAGAACCACCTGCTAAAACCAGCAAAATTCAAATAAAGTTGCATCTCAGAACATGATACAATAAATATGATAAATTGATGTGATTCTTGTTATCAATGTGCAAATTTTCTGATTTTTTTTTAATGATGGGTAACGTGACCCATCAGGCATAATGACAGATCCACCCTGGTCACATATGTTGAATACCTGTCGACTATAACTTGTACTCCAAGGCAATATAGTGTAAACGAGAGGATAACAAAACCATTACGGAAATGGCTGGCTGGCTGGATGTTATTCGAAAAAAAATTGCTACTCGACGATATAATTGTACTAAATCAAAATTTTTGTATGGCATATAAATTCGATTAAAGATTGAATTTTTTTTAAAATTTATTCGGTATGTTTTATAATATTCTAATGTGTTAGAAAATTATACAATTTATTATATTAACGACAAATTTTAGTTGATTATTATCATTTTAAACGGATTACCTTTTTATTGATTTTCTTTTTTCAATTGTAAGCCCCCCATAGCAAATGTTATGTGTGTGTGATATAAATTAATACTAAAATAAAAATTCAATATCCTAATATTAAATCAAGTGACTTTTGAAATAATTTTTTTTACTGTCTTATGTGATTACAAATTAATATTTGTTCATTAATCCCAGTACTTTAATAACGCACATACTTCATGCAGATAATCTGTTCGAGTCTGGGTTACCTAGGGATAACAATGCTAAAGGTTAAATAATATTTTAGTTCTAAAGTTGTTCTTCATTATTATTTTGGTATTTAAAGATTGTTTTAATTGGACTTGGAAGTTTTCAAACGTAGAACATGTTATCAGGGACGGAATCATAAAATTTTATTTTTTGTGTCAAAATTTTAGGTCGTAATTCATATTTTATTAAAAATAGACGAAATCATATGACATATGTCAATTTCCATTAAAAAACCTCAATTATTTTTTTAAACCGGTATCAATATCGTTTTGAAATGGTGTCAATTCCTTTTTCTCATATATTTTTATATAAAATATACACTAAAAATATTTTTCAAAATTTTTGTTAACATGCACGTTATCCCATTAAAGATTTTTGTTAAAAAATCAAATGACGCTCCAGGGATGTGTCACATGACACTGAAAGGAAACGCCGGTACACCTCATGGAACAGCAAAAAATTATCCGACAAATTTTGCCAGTGATCCATGTACGAGAAACGAATCTGGAGTGAAAAAGAGATGAAACGTTACCTCAATTAAATCTGATAACTGCAAGGACGTAGGAGAATTCGATTCTTCCAGTCAAGATGTCGAGTCCAAGTCGTCACAACAGCGTTTCGACCTCTATGCAGTCCACCCGAATGAAAACAAACAATATTTTACTTCTCTAACTGTTAGAGAGATTCTTAGCAATAGGCATATGTTTGGCTGCTATACCTTATGCCTTTATATAGCATTCAAAACCCTAATTAAATCCAGATTCATTAAATATACAATATATTTAACCGAATATAGTTTTTGATAATTCTATTTTAATAGTATTTGATAATTACAATAATTATCTAGTATTAAAATATATATAACCGCAACTATCTGTATAATTACAATAATTATAATAATTTCAGTTTTTAACTAATTTTGTGTACAACAAGTTTTCACACATGCTATCTAGTCTATATTTGTTCATTTCAATCATAGGGTGTGACCCTTGTAGGTTCATGTAACGTTAGCAATAATATCTAGAACAATTCTAATATTACAAGCAATGAGTGACATCTAGCAATACGTCATTGCTACCTAAGTTACAAGAAGTCGTGGTTCCACATAACCTCTTCGTGATTAACTCTTTTACATGTATTACATCCGTTTGTCCTTTATATCTAGATTGGACGCAAGTCATGGAATAGTCGCACTTGTATAGTCCATATAATATTTCTTGATATCTTGAGTAGACTACTATAAACGAATAACTGTGATATCTCATATCAATTTATTCGAGCATGGCCATGCATTTCTAGTCTCACTCAATCAAGTGGCATGTGATAATACTCATATTATGTCGGAGGGATAAATCCTATCTTGATCAACCATATCCCGCTACATAGATTGTGCCATATTCAATATCAATCTTTATAGTGTAGTCAGTTACGACACACGTTTGACTGTATCAAAATATGTCACTCACAATGTTGAAATAATGATGATCTCAAGTCTGGGGATCATACATGTAGTTATCACTATGAGCAATATTGTGACTGTCACATAATAATCAAATAAACATGCTCTTAGCGGGTCAGTCTAATATGTCGTTCTCTAACACATACTTATGTATTGATTTTGACATCTCCATGTCTATGACAACACCCTGTCATCAATCAACTACATATAAGTCTTAATTTATTATTGTTGTTCGTGCCCAGGGGCGGATCTAAGAATTTAAACTTGGTAGTTCACTCACCGATAATAAATACAATCGTATGTAAGATAATAGTAGATTGAATAAGTCATAAAAAATTACTTAAGATATTTATAACTGACATTATAAAAGATCATTCAATCACACCTAAATATATATGTACAAGGTCCACTATGATTTAGTTACGAACTCTCTTTAATAAAACACATGTATAGAGGAATTCACATTAGTCTATACAAATTTTCTTCCTAATCAAATCATTCCAAAGCATCATTTTTATAGCTAATGTTCTGAATACAAAATATTTTATATTACTTGTAAGTAACTAAAACCATCTAAAATGACTCCCCACACTTTTATATAAATGATCACTAATCTCTATCACCAAATTTTTATCAACTTCACTTTTTTAATAAAAATACACAGACTAGCTAAGCATTTAAGAAATCTGTTAAATAATAAAAATTTAGTAACTTAAGAAGTTTAATTATTAATTTATTTTAAAATAAAAGGGAAATAATGAAATCATTAAAAATATATGAAATTATTAAGAAAACTATATAATAATACAAAAACCTTAACTTTTGTAGAAAATTTGTAACACCTCGGTTTTAGGCCTAGCGGTTTTGAGGTTTATTAGATGGTCTGATACACTGGGTTAGAGATTTGAGTCGGATTTTGGACCGTATATTTTTCGGTAAGATAAAAATATGGAAAATAGTTAAAAATCATATTTTAATATATATTGATTTTTGGTGGAATCAGTTTTAGAAAAGGGAGTTTGGAAATATGACATTTAGGGTTAGTGACCAAAATGCGATTTTTGAAAACTGTTTTAAAGCGACTAAAATCAAAAGGGTCAAATCCTTAGAATCCTTAAGGAGCTAATCTACCAAGTGTTTTCTGGTGGTTTCCCCCTTCAATTAAATCATTTTAAACATGTGTTTTAAAAGGATGTTATTAAGGATTAAATATCTAAAGTTAGTTATTAGCTTTTAAAAGAAATTCACGTAACTTTTTCCTAAACCTTTCCTCTCAACTTCTTTTCTTCCGAACACTCAGAATTTCATCAAAATCCAGAGGTGAGGGACTCTTTTCACTCAGATTATTGATTTTAATTTGATTCCTTAACTTTGTTTTGCAAAATCTCATTGAAATTTTATGTTTTCTTAGCTTTAAACAGGCCAATTGAGGGATAAATCACATAACAGGGGTAAGGTCTATGATCTCCTCTGTTAAATGGTTCTTTATTGATATTCTCAAGTATTTGATCCTTGATTTATAAGTTGTAATGTGATTTTAATGTTTTATCAATGTTTAATTGGGTTATTTTGGAAATATTGATGAAACATTGTAATTTCCGAAGTGGATCTGATTTCCAATAATTGAGATTGATTTAATATATGTTTTGGATGTTTTTTGATGTTGATAAGTTGTTTTTATCAATAGAATCTCGGAACTCTTGAATCTCTAATTATTTAGGTTGCTAGTTTTGAGTTATTATGGAGTTAATCGAGTTTAATCTTTGCTGGAGGTAAAGGGATGTTAGGAAAGGGTTTTTGGATGTTATTAGATGTTGGTTGATGGGTTGAAATGTTATTTTATGGCTGGGTTAAGTTTTGGAAACGTTTGATGATGTTTTCGGTATGTTTCGGATGGTTTTCAAGTGGGCAACTTGGGAGTTGCGGGAGATTGATGTTAGGCAATAATTCGAATGCATTTATCCTATGTTTTTATGTGTTTAAAACAGGGGACAATCAAGGCAACGAAGCTTAACGTTGTTTGGTTGCTTGTCGGGAGCTTGTTTCGCGTTGGCAAGGAAGGTGAGGCGTATCGGTGAGTGGAAACTGGTTTTAAATGCTTTACAGAGGTTTGTAAAGGTTGTTGGGATTTTAAGGTAAGTATGATACACTTACCTAAGCTCAGAAGTAAGTTTCCCTTATTTTGCTCTTGAATATCGGCTTAGATTTGAGCATGTTGTTTGCAATTTTTGGTGATAAACATGGTATGGTTTACTTACTGGTAATGCATGATTTTGAGTACATATGCAGGGGTTTGAAAGTATATTAAATGATATTGAGCATTGGTTTTCATTCCGGTTGGGAATGGTGTTATTACATTGGCAATGAGATTTGCATATGTGGTGTTTTATGCAATGCATTGTAAAACAATAAGTAAATAGTTTTGTAAATGATATATTGGCTATGTGACAAGGTGAGAAAACAATCAGATATAATTGGCATGCCATAGGATTAAAATTGCACTATAAAATATGAACAAAATCGATCGTGGCCATAGGTTCTTGAGGTATGGCGGTGTAACAAGGCCACTCTGACTGTTGGGGACCTCATTTGGGACTTGCGGTTAAACTAGGCAACCCAAATTGATGGTGTTCTTGCGGATTAACTAGGCAAGGTTTGTACACTTGCGGTTTAACTAGGCAAGGGTGAGATCTCGCGGTTTAACTAAGCGAGGGTGTCAAATCTTGCGGTTTAACTAGGCAAGGTTTGGGATATCATGCGGTTTAACTAGGCATGGTATGAGAGATCCGTGTATCCGATATGTGTATAGGATAGAGGTAGTCTATCCAGGTCACTATAAATGCCAATATATGAGAAAGTTCATGTGTTGAACCTTGTTTGTAATGCTTTGGGATTTAAGCATGGTTTGCTTAAAATGTTTTGGGATTTAAGCATGTATTGTATATGATGTTATATAAAGGTTATTATGTTTTGATTCGGTTGGAATCATGGAAAAATGCTTTGGTTGTAAGCATGTTTTGGGGAAAAACAAGCATGTAGTTTTTAAATGGTTTTTAATGCATCATTATTTTATGAGCATCCTCACTAAGCATGTGTGCTTACTGTTTTTCCTAATGATGCAGAGCATTAAAGTTCGGGGCAACAAAGGCAAGGTTTGCAAGGATCCAAAAGATAAACTACTTTTGAGTATGAACTTGGTTTACATTTTCGGTTAATAAGGTAATGTGTTCGCCATGGCTTTTGGGAGTTGTAAATCCGTTGCATTGTGGTTCTTTAGAATGATTCTATGTTGGTTTTTTATGATGGTTATATGTTGTTTAGCTTGATGTTATTACTTGCCTATAGTTGAGGTTGAATGGATGATTAGGTATGCATCTGGAGTTTCCTTGTGGGTTGCTATGTTGTGCTGGTTTGACCAAGTTTAATATGCTATGTTGAGTGTGTTGGCATGTTGCTTATGGTGAGAATGGCTTTAATGTGCATTTTGGTATGTTTGGCAAAGTGGTCTAGGAAGCGTGCCTCTAAAGTGGTTCTTTGGAAGTATGAAGTTGTTTTGGTTGCCTAACCTTGATATAAATGGAAGTTTATGTATATTCAAGTGTTGATCATCATGTATTCAAGTTGCTAGGCGTCAATCGCATCTAAAATTGTGTGAAAAAACAGCTAATTGTGACATTATAGGCCCAGACGTACCGATACGCATGGGACCATATCGGTACAGTTAGGCAAATAAGGGCAGGGTGTTTCGGTACATGTATGGGCATTTTGATACGCCAATTGGTTACTGGAATTTTTCTTTTTGGAAGAGAGGTCGCATATCGAAACACCAGGGGACCGTATCGGTACGATGTGTAAGGATTTTAAATCGTATTTTATACTTAAAGTGGCGTATCGGTACATGTCTTGCCGTATTGAAACGATGAGTTCACAACCGTATCGATATGGGACTCAGCGTATCGATACGGATACCATTATTTCTGTTAATCTCTTGGAAAGATAGTTTTGGTTTCTTTTGTTTTAGTCCCTGATTCTTGTTTTGCCAATTATTTGAGCATGGATGATCGTTTGAAGCTGATTTTTGACACATAAGCATGAAACGTACTTAATTAAAAGTTGCTAACTTAAAAATTAGAAAAGTCCTTTAATTTTTCTAAAATTATGTTTTGGTCCCTAAATCGTGTTTGTGGCCAATTGGATATCGTTACGATGCCTGATTGAGATGAGTGCTCACCTGTGGACAGTATGATCATGTAGGAAAGCATTAATGCATGTAGACAAGATAAAAGAAAAAAAATGGGCGTGTTTTAGGTTTAATCTTCCCGGTTTACTTCGGTAAACCTGATGCAGCTTGCTCGGTTCGGTCTTGCGACTAGGCCGGGTTGAGGGGGTTACAAAATTACGGGGTAGCAATAACTAAAACTAAAGGTTTTCATAAATAATTTTAAATAGATTTCAATGAATTTAATTTTAATGTAGATACTAATTATAGATCTAACATTAAAAATAATTATAAATATATTTACATTTATAAATGTGTACTAGATTAATTAATGATTTTAAATGAAGTACTCTAGTGTTAACGAGGGTATACATGCGATTTAGAGAAGAAAATGACTAAATTGATGTCTTTTTTAAGTATTACGGGTTAAATTTATTGAATTATTTTGAATTAGGATTAAATTGGTAGAATATATAAGTTTTGAGGACTAAAACTATCATTATACCAAATCTTGTTAGTTGTTTGTTTGTATTTTAAAAGAGGAGTGATCTGAGCGTTACTAAAACTTTAATTGTGTGACATAATTGTAATTTTTAATAATTGAATGACCCAATTATAACTTTATTAACAATTAAGTGACCTATAGTGTAGTTTATCTAATTTTTTTTTATGGTAGGTCAAGTGACCTACCTTGACCTATAGTAGATACGCCTCTGTCCGTGCCACAATAATACTCGACTAAGGACATTCAAGAATAACCATATTATTCTAAGGACTTTATTATAATTTAATTTATTTATTTATGCGTAGAATAATGTCTGAAATAATAATAATGGCTTTATTATAAACAAGATAAAATAAATATGTCTTTTACAATCATCTTATGATTGGTCTTTAGACATACTTCAACAGACACAATATATATTAAAATCGAAAAAACTCTTAAAATATCATAAAAACTTTAAAATCTAAAAATTCCAACAACAAAAAACACACACTCAAAATCTAAAAATATCACTTTAAAGACCAAAATATTATTTAACCCTAATCATAACAATAAAAATCAATAAATCATAGTTGTCTTAAATGAAAAGGCAATAGCAATCGTGTCAACATTTTTTCTTCGGATACAGAAGTATTTATGGGCCGACTTGGGTTTGATTAGGGTTGGATCAATGTATAGTATTAATATTATATAGTTGTCAAAGTCTAACTTGGCCCAATCTATAAAACATAGAGTAAACTATAAAAAAGAGCTAACTCTCTCTCTAAACTTCCTCTCGCCTCTTCTAAACAAACCCTAGATGTCGATAGCCTTTTTAGGGTGACGCCGCTCGTAGTTTTAACGACAGCCATTCCTACTTTTCTTTTTTTCCTTCTTCTTCTTATTTCTTGGTCGACCTTGCCTTGTCTTGCCTTCCCTTTCTGTTTCTTTTTATCGCCCCAACTCGTGGTGCTTCAATTATCCTCAAGCTACATCGCTGTGGAGCTTTCTCCCCGAGTGTTCAAGGCTCTGATCGGGTCCCGTTTTTGTATGGGTATGTGGGTCGCATATGAGCTGGCGTCGGCACCTGCCTTTTGTTTCAGCTAGGCCTTTTAGTCGGTGGCCTGCCCTTCGTCTGCTTCTCCGGTGGATGATTGGTCTCTGTCTCTTCTTCGCCCGCCTCCAGTTTGATCGGTGTTTCTTTTTCCTGAAGCGTTGATTTGGTAGATTATCTTGCTGTATCTCCCCCAACGTTTTCATCTTTCTGCGCCAACAAAAGCGTTATATAGGTTCAAGATCAGCTGCTAAAATAATTTTTTATTTTTTTAATATGCTACCGCTGAAACTACTACACATGTTCTTGACTTAAACAGTTAAACTCATTTATATTATAAAAGAAACTAATTATGTATGTTTAGACCCCTTCATATTATTTTTTATTTTTAAATAATATATTTTTATTTAATATTTAAAAGTTATATACTTTCGGTAAATGATATACTTCCTCAGTCTGAAGCTTTTTTCAAAATCATGTTTATTGTTCTTCAAGAATTTTGTTTAATTTTCAAATAATATATAATTACACAACACATAAAATAAAACGAAAAACAACCTATCATAAATTTGAAAAAATGTCAGGTCGGATTGAATTTGAATTTTAAATATTAAAGTTTGAGCTTATTCATATTTTAAACAAATCTAATTATTTGCACAAACTTTTTTTAAAATTTAATATTTTTGTTCAAATCCTCTCAAATATTGGACATGTTTTTAGGTTTGTACGAATAAATCGATCATTGATTAACTTTAGTCTAATTATAATTTTATACATGAACTTCTGACTGGGTAACCCAAAATCAAAATTTATGTATATACAAAATTTTATGTATAAATTAATTATTTCTCCCTAGTTTTTTCGATTTTGGCTTTTTTGCTCTAAAAATGACTTAATTGGCATCTTAAGTAGATATTTCATGCACCATATAGATTGTTTACGGCGGGCTAAGGTCCAAGAAATGAAAATTATTAGGAATTTAGTAGTTTTTCATGAGTTAATAGCAACACGTGTAATCAAACTATAACCTTTCTTCTAATTTAGTCCCTAAACTTTTGAATTTTCTAATCTCATCCCCAAACTACAACTCTCATTATAAATTGGTCCCTAAACTTTTTAAAATTCCAATTTCATCACAAACTATGATCATCATTCTAGATTGGTCCTCAAACTTTTGAATATTACAATTTTATCCCTAAATTATCACTTGTCACATCATATTATTACATAATACACACTAGTGTTTACATGGCGGTTAAAATTTTTTATAACTATTTTATTAACTTTGGATGTGATTAGCATATGTTGGCGATTTGGGAATAAAATTAGAACGTCAAAATGGAGGACCAAATTAGAATGATGGTTATAGTTTGTGGATGAAATTAGAATGTTCAAAAAATTTGAAATCAATTTAGAATGAAAATCATATTTTGAAGATAAATTAAATTATTTAAAAATTTAGACACAAATTTAAAATAAAAATCATAATTTGAAAAACGTGTGCAGTTTAATTCTTTTCATTTATTTTTGTTGATAGTTGTTGACCATTAAAGAGACTTTTTTAATATATTGGTGTGATTATATGGTAGTATATGTTTATACTTTTTGCTTAAGCCTTTAACAAAACACATATATTCCGTATACAGGTGCTCGAACCCGGGGTCTACCATCATCTTTTCTACTAGAGCCACTCGTTTGATTCATTGTAATGAAAACTAGTAACTTAATCTCATTATCCGAGAAACAATATTTGTCGGTGAAATATAGCGAGCATGTATATTTTATGAGTAAGCAAAATTCGACTATACTGGAAAAAATTCAATTTTTTTTACTCGATGAGAAGAAATTCTACTCGTATTTTTTAAAATTTGACTTGATTCAAAATAATTCCAAATAAAGTTTAAGTTATAAAACGAGAATTCGAATAGCTCGAATTAGTAATTAGTGGATTGATTTTCAAGCTCGTCAAGTCTCAACTTTGCCTAATATATGTATATTACATAAGAAAAAATACGAATAAATATATATGTATATCGTATATGATTGTAGAAAGTCGTTTAAATTGGAATCAATTAGTACCATAACATTATAAATATTAAATTTGAACAGAAATATAAAAAATCGATTTCAAAAATTTTCTAATAAGGTTTGAGTTTAAAGTAGGACTCACAAACTTGGCTAACTCAAAAAATTTTATTTTGACTCGACTTGGTCGAATGCTCACTCCTAATCAAAATGTACTAATTAAAATAAATAATCAAACTTTTGGACATCTCTATAAAAAATAATTATAAATTATATATCACTGATATTAATTTTTTATATATAAATTTAAGCAATATTATAAATAAAACTTCAATTATTTTCACAAAGTTCCAATTAAAATCAGATTAGCTATAATGAATAGACTTATTTATTTGAAGTATTTAAAGTGAATTCTATCATGATTCTAATGTGCAAAAATCTATGAGATCTACTAATTAGCCGAGTGGTCATAAAAATGCTCATGTTGTCTTATTTAATGTGGATTCGAATCTTGACAATTGTCTTGAAAATGTAATATATTTCTCCTTAATAAAAAAGTCTATACGTGGATGGCATATGTGAGTATTTTTATTTTTTGAACATTTTAAAATGATTTATTTATTTATTGATAAAATTGTATTTATCCACAGAAACAAAGATCTCCTTTTAATGACATTTTCCCATTATTTGACCTTTTTATTTTTAAAATTATTTGACTAATTTTTCATTTTGACTCTGAATTCAAAGTTAGTAAATTCAACCACCAATGTTGAACTTTTTGAAAATTGCAAAAAGAAGTAAACCGATTTTTATAACTATTTGTCTCTCTTGCTTCTATGATTCTATCCAAGAATAGATGCATATATTATGTCGTGTGCGAATTTTAAAAAAATTATATTAGAAATTTAAAAACTTTAAAATTGTATAATTTTAAGGAATATAAAAATTAAATCATCAATGAAAATACTTAAACTATGAAAGAATTTAAAAATATTAGGAATACGACTGCATTCCTCGATCCATCCCTGATTCTTTCCATTTTCATCTTCCTCTACATTTTGCTTCTATTTTTTGTTAACCTGTTCTTTAAGCAAATTTCAAGTAATTTAACACATTTTTTTGTATTTGGGGGGTAATAAAATACATTATTAATAAGAATGTTTACTTAAATAATAATTATTTAAGCTCTAAGGAATATCTAGGTAGGTAAGAAGAACTGATATATATTTACTAAAATTTGGGATATTTACTTAAATATTTTTACTGCTGAAGTATTGAGAAATATAAGGGATATAGTTGGTATATGGTTAGGTGGTAAAAATATAAACAGAAATGATCATGAAAATACTATACTTTGTAATAACGGGTGTATACATTCGGTATATAAATTCTCTGTATAAATTACATTGTATAGAGTTGAATTTACCATGGACTCTCTAAACTTCAATCGAAAGGAAATCGATTAAAATTTGTTGTTCATTTTAGGTGTCATTTATATGTCTTACTAATGATTTTATGTTATGCGTATCAATAAAATATAAACAATCAGTAAAATAGTGAAAAATTATTGATACATATAGTATAAAATCATTGGTAGGACATATAAAGAGACACACGTTGATTCAATATATAAGAGAGTGAAACTTGATTTAATTTTTTTAAAATAATTTATTTGAGTTGTTCAAATTATTTGAATATTTTTTGATTAAGTAGAGAGATTTTTACATTCTCAAGATAAATATCGGGATTTGAACTCATACAAGATGAGATAACATGAGCATTCTTGACCATTTCGTCAATTAATGGATCTAAAATTATTATTATTATTTTGACAAATCCTAATCCCACATAGAGGGGAGAAAGAAAGACTTTAGGCGAAGGAAAGGGGTGCTCCTAGTGGGTTTAGAACTCATGACCTAAGGAAATGTGAGGGAATAAAGATGAACAACTTGGCTAACCAGTTAAATGTGTTTGCTCGGATCTCAAATTATTTGAATACATAAAAAGGTTTGTTTTTATTTTTTAACGAGACGTCAAGTGATTTTTTATATAAAAATATTATAAAATTAATATATATATATATATATATATATTAATGTGTCATCAAAATGTTATCCCATATATCAAAAATTAAATTTGAAATATGGTTTTCTAAGCACAATACAAATAAACAGTATGTAAATCGATTGAGTATAGTTTAATTTACATTGTCGCCAATAAAAATATATAAGAAAATATAAAATTGAGCGTGTTTAAAAGTTTAATATCTTTTTTGGTATAGTACATGTATATTTTATGATTTATGTTCGAAACTTGTGGCTCTCCCTTCCAACAATGTCATCTCCAAACCTTGGGTTTCTCCTTGAGAAAACAACGTGCCTTGTCATTGCACACAACACTTATAGGTAGAGTTCAATATTTTTTAATAGTGTTAAGGTGATTACAATATAGTAATTATTCATGCCTTTTTAACCATTTAACAACACCCCCCTAAATTCTATCATTTTTTTTTTACTTTTGATAAAAAAATCTTTGTAACGTGTTAATATCTTATTGATTGAAATTATTTTTAACTTAGATAACTACCATACTTTAAGCGAAAAGAAACAATAGTTTTAGTTGTAGGCATAAAACCAAAAAATGCCCCTAACGTTTGACTGAATTGTCATTTTAACCTTGTTTTTTTTAACCAATTTAACGCTCAACTTTTCATTTTGGGACAATATGGTCCCACTACGGATGAAAATTGTTAGTCAACGGGCGATAAACAACTTGAAATGACTTGACAGAATGACGCGTCCGAAGAAAAAAATATTTTATACAATTTTATAAAAATATTTTTGACTGATGTGTCATTATATAAACTGAGCATATTTGTTTATATGACATTGCTATCGTGGTGTGCACTGCCATGTAGATTTGTCACGTCATTTCAAGCTGTTTATCGTCAGTTGATTAACAGTTTTCATCCGCATAGGGGCCATTTTGACCCAAATTGAAACGATGGGGGTTAGATTGATTCAAGAAAAAGAATATGAGCCAAAATAACTATTCGGTTAAACACTAGGGACATTTTTTGATATTATACCATAATTTTAATACTTATTTTTGACCAAAAACTAATTTAAAGCCTAAAAGGAAAAAAAACATATAATCTAGGGATTGTTTTTTTTTTTTTGAAAAGAAGCCACTAATTTTATTAACGAGAAAAATCCAAAATTACAATAAGGGTTTACAAACTATCGTTGTAAACTAAATACATAATTTGGACATTTTCCTAAAACTAGCAACTTTAGATCAGACATGAACCATACATGAAAATATTATAAACCCATCCAAATACTCGATTGAAAAATAGATACGAAACTTAACTGCATCGGCAAAATGAACCACAAAAGGGGATGAAGCTATTGATAGACCACCGAGAAAACGCAAATCAGAGCCGAGCACCGTGAGAAATTCTTCACAAGCGCAAACCGCGTATCCAAATTTAAACCGAAGGTCCAGAGCAGGGAAGATCATCAGGATTACAAATAAGCGCCATCTTGATCAGTCGTGGTGTCGTCAAATCTAACCATGATAAAAATATAAAATAAAGAACGGCCAAAACGACCGAAGGAGTAGAAAAAAACATGTCAAAAAATAGAGATAAACATGCCGATAAACAGAGTTAAACATGCCAATAGACAGAGATAAACGTGCCATAAAAGTAGAAAAACTGTCATAAAGACAGAATTATTTTATTAAAAAACTAAAAAAATAGATCCAACAGTCGACAAACGACAGTAAAATTGATGTCGCCGCCGACTACAAACAAAACTTGAGGCTTTAGGGGAAAAAATTGCCTAAGGCTAAAAAAATAAGAAAAAGATGAAGAGAAAAAAAAGCTCACGTTTTCAATCTAGGGACTGGTTTTTCATTAACTAATTAAAACATTCTACATTGAATGTTCGAGAAAATATACACAATATGTAAGACATATATAGTAGGTAATGTATACATAATGTGTAGTATAATACTAATTACTTTCGACTCTTTGAACCTCGGCAATCGCCACAAAAAGGCAAAACCGTGTGACTGCGCCCGCTTATATTGAAAGCCTTAAACGGCGGCTCCTCCGGTCCCATTCCATCTTCTCAGTCTTATTTCTTTTCTTTTACATTAAAAAAACCCAGAAACCAAACACACACACATACAAAAAAAAAAAAAAAATCAGACATTAATTCCTTTTCTTACGTTTGCTTTTGTTTCAATAAAAAACAACTTCCATTATATTAGTATATGTTTATAACGACAACAACTGCTCCCCTTCGTTTCCCAAAGGAAATCGTCATAGTTCAAACAAGAGCATAGATACATTTGAGTTCTTCTGCTTTGTTTCCACCGTTGATTCTTTCGCCTTGTTGCTGCTGTTTCGAAGGGTGTTTGGTCTTTTACTTTTTGTGTTTTTCTAAAGACAAGTTAAAAGAGACAGTTCCGGGGAGTGTGGGAAAAGAACAAGATGGGGTTTGTTTTCTGCGTGTTTAAGAAAGTTTCGGTTCTTTTTCTGGGTTTTCTGGCTTTGAATTGCTGCACTGAGTTTGGATCAAATGCTCAAGTTTTGCCTGATACTGAAGGTATGCAAACTCCCCATGCGTGTTCTTTTTTTGTTCTTCTTCTTGTTGTTTTTTCTCTTTGCAAGTGACTTTTTAAGTTAATGTTAGTCTGTTTGGTTCCTGAGAATTCAAATGGATAAAAAAGTATGCAGAATTTGGGTTTTTCTTTCTTTCTCTGGATATCTGCAGCTTAGCGAATTTTGAAGTCTTACAGAATTTATTTGATTATTAAAGTATTGTGTTACATGCCATGTTTCTTAGTGTTATGAAATTCGACTCGAGTTAAGTCAAGTAGACTACTCTTATTTTATAACTTAAATTTTATTTAATTTTTTTCGAATTGATTCGAGTTTCTATTCAAATTTAATTATAAAATAATTATAATATTATGATACTAATTGGTTTTAGTTTAAACAGTTTTCATATATGATATAGCAAAATTGAGGGTTTCGACACAAACTTAAAAATCGGTCTACTAAATATTAATTTTTTTTATTTATTCGAAGTTTTATTTTGTAGCTCAAACTTTATTTAAAAAAATTAAATTAAGTTAAATCGAATTTTTTTACATCAAGTCAAGTTAATTTTTTTTTAAATCGAGCGGAGTTTTGTTTACCACTAAATTGCTTCGTATATTTTGTTTGACATTGAGAAAACTTAGGGATATGTATCTTCCATTTTAGATAAGTTCACTTGTGATTCATAGCTAATTCATAATTGAAGTCAAAGTTTTGATTGGTTGACGAGAAAGTATGGGTTACGTGAACATAAGAATTTTCTTGGAATAGACCAAATGAATTATGGCTACTTTTCTCATATGGGTTTCAAACTCATAAATTGATTGCTCTCTTGGGCTTCAAAATAAGAAAAATAATTTTGAAAAAGAAAGAAAAAATAATTTAGACATGTTGCCTTCATTGCCTCAAGAATTGCATAATTATCATTTTCTTTTAGAAAAAAAAAAGGAATTTCTCTTTCAAACCCTGTTTGGTACCTGAGAAAAATAGAGATTCTGGGTTTTCAATTCAACTTTGATAACTTCATGCATTTATTTGGTGTGGCTAATGGCACCAAATCTTGCTTGACATGTCAGAGTTTGACCATATCTGCCTTCAATTGTTATTTTCAATGTTCAAATCTGACATGCACATCATCATTAGGATTAGCTAATGGTTCTCAAAACTCTTACACCAGCATTTATTTCCTGCGTCCAATGAAAGTTTTGATTTATTAAATAACGTTACAAAGTTTACTTACATTTATAAAAAAATATGAAAATTATATATATATATATATATCGTATAAGATTATAAAAAATTATTTAAATTAGAATTAATTCATATCATCATATTATAAATATTTATAATTAAATTTAAATATAACTCAACTTAAATTTTTTAAATTTAATTTAATTTAAAAATTTTAAATAACTAAATAAGACTCGACACCTTAATTAATTTAATTTTTTTACAAATATCTTCCTGCTTTATGTTGATCATCATTATTATTCATATTAAATGAGTTTTACCAAAATATATTAAATGATTTGAGTATTAAAGCCAAAAAGAAATAGTTATTTCTACTTTACTGATTAATTTCTGCTTTTGGCTGCAACAGTGCAAACTCTGCAAACAGTTTTCTCCAAATTGCAGCATCCGAATGCTTCTAGAATCAGCCAATCCTTCTGCAGTGAGATTTCATGGAATTATACAACTAGTAATCTTGTTGAAAGCAGCATTGCGTGCGATTGTTCTGATGGAAACAACACTATATGTCACGTCACTCAAATGTATATTCTGATCCCTTTCTCCTTTTTTAAGCAAGAATTCTTTACACAATGAAGTTATTCATTTTTCGTTTTAATTGCTGTGACAGTTTGATTAAGGGTCACAATTTGACTGGAATTTTGCCTCCTGAACTTGGAAATCTTACTCATCTGCAAGTAATGTAAGTAGAATTTACGAATTCAGTTGATTTGATTGCCTCATTTATTATATGTATTTGGAAATTACTCAGCAAAGTTTTCCATTGTTGAACAGCGATTTAACTCGCAACTATCTTAATGGATCGATCCCGTCGAGTTTTTCTCAGCTCCCTCTCACCAATTTGTAAGTTATTAGTTTCAATTTATCAGTTTAAGAAGCATTTTATTCATCAATGGAGTTAATATAAATGTTTGATCTTTCATGATTGGTTTAGGTCTCTTCTGGCCAACCGTCTTAGCGGTTCGATTCCTCCAGAAATCGGTGAAATTTCAACACTTCAAGATCTGTAAGTCAAGAAGCATAAATCCCTTTAGTTGAACAAAAAGGTTCGTTAATGGTGCATTGATCACAAATTGAATTGGAATTTTAGGGTTTTGGAAGATAATCTGCTTGGGGGATCTCTACCTTCCAATTTAGGAAATTTGGGTGGCTTGGATAGACTGTAAGTTCCTTCCTCTCATTCATTGAAACGTTTCATTCATGATTAACATAAATAATATGATGAAATTTGCATTGGGATATTTCTAAATTTGCCCTTGTTTGAGTTCAAAAATCTTTTATTGATTGAATATGCGACCTAATTTGTTCTTGTGACTTGAAATGCAGCCTTCTTTCTGCAAACAATTTTACAGGGACAATACCAGAATCTTTTGGCAATTTGAAGAACTTAACTGATTTGTAAGTGTTATTATATTTCGATGTTATTGTCATTATTTTATGGTTCTGGCTCTCTCCTCCATCGATACTTGTGAATAATGCGATGAAGATACTGAAAACGTGCTTTGCAAAATCCTGATAATCCGAAATGCTACTTCTTGCAGCCGGATTGATGGAAGTAATTTGTCTGGAAAAATACCGAGTTTCATTGGGAATTGGACCAAAATTTTTAGATTGTGAGTATCAAATCAAAGTTTATCATTTTAATTTGAGAAGCTGATTTAAAGTCAAATCCCAACTTTTTTTAATCTTTTCATTGTTGTTTAAGGAACTTTAAATCTCTTGCAGGGATATGCAAGGCACATCAATGGAAGGTCCAATTCCTTCTACCATATCTGATTTAAAGAACTTAACTGAATTGTGAGTCTTCTTCCTTCATATAGACATACATTACCCGGACTTAGGGTCAATATTAGATATGAGCATATGTCCAACACAGGTACACGTGGTGGTGGTTGTGTCTTTTGTTTGTTTTCCTTTTCAAGTTTTTCATGTATTTAGTGGATTACTGCATGTATCCATATTTGAATGTATCAAGTGCAAACACACATATTTTAGTAAAAATGAAATGTCCGAGTAATGATAGAGATTCTTTATCAAAGTTAAAGGTATCAAGTAACTGTTAATTTTCTAATATCTCGTCATTTCTTTCAGGAGGATATCTGATTTGAGTGGGGCAAGTTCAGCTTTCCCAAATTTGGACGGAATAAATGATATGGAAGAATTGTAAGTTGACAATGAGTTACTGTATGAATTATTTTCCATATGTTTCATTGTTTTAATTATCCTCAACTCATCAGAGAGTTTGTTTGAATTTTGTGACTCAGGGTGCTACGAAATTGCTTGATTACCGGTTCAATCCCTGCCTATGTAGGGGAAATGACATCATTGAAAACACTGTAAGTTGCATACTTGTTGATACTATTTGTTTTTCTTGAAGCACGTGTTCGACGTATGAGTACAGGGATATGACCTTCAAGGATACTGAAAATACATGGAAAAACATAGAAAAATCTAACTAAACTTTTATTGGACATATATTGACCCGAATAAGACATCACAATTGTGTTATCTTTATTTGTCCCATTTTATTTTTTGCATTTTTTTTTCAAAAACCAAAAGCTCTAAAGAAAAGGTTATAACAGCATAGGTGTCGGTATATGATCTTCTAATGTGAGGAAAAGCTTTTAAAAAATTGAGCTTCTATTTAGTACACTTATCAGTATCCTACACTCACTTCTGAGTCCGGCTAACATAGGTAAACAATGAGAAGTCTGTAAGATGTTACGATGGTAATTATTCCTAAAATTTCTTGAAATGCTTAACTGTTACTAATAAAACACTTTTTACTTTTGATTTCTATCATAGGGACCTGAGCTTCAACAGCTTAACTGGTCCAATTCCAGGGACACTACAGGATGTGGCAAGCTTAGAGTACTTGTAAGTCGATAAACAAAACCTTTAAGTACGATTATAGCATTGAAAAGCTTATTTTCAGTAAGGCTGTGCTATTTTACCTTGATATCTTTTTGCTTCATGTATGAGAAAAACCAAGATGTTCATGTTTCATGATTTAGGTTTCTCACCAACAACTCATTGAGCGGAGAAGTACCTTCTTGGATATTAAGCAGCGACAAAAACATGTATGTTCATCTCTGATCAACATTGTTAAGAATGTTGGTTTTTTTATTGACTGTTAGCTCATAAACTTACTGATTTATTTCTAAAAATATTTCATTGCAGAGATTTGTCTTACAACAATTTTACATCTTCGGCTCAAACAAGTTGCCAACAATCAAATGTGTAAGCCTCTCAATAATTTTCGTACAATTTTGAAATCATTTAAAGCTTAATTTGTTCATCTTTGGTATTCTCCAAAATCATCTCATTATCACTTAACAGGAACTTAGTATCTGGTTCCTCATCCACAGCAGATAGTATCTCGTAAGTATTATTACTTTCATACTGTGTATATATTTCCATTGTGACAGAATTAAAAAAATAACTGGTGTTCAAACTAAATATGTGTGATTTTCAGGGTTTCATGGTGCTTAAGGAAGGACCTGCCATGTCCGCAAAACCCTAGCCGTAAGTATAATTACTTCGTTTTACTAATTTTGATTCCTTTTAAGTTTTTAATCCAATCTACTTGTGCTTCTCATCGGAAATTTTCTGATACATACATGTATGTATTTACAGACCATTCATTGTTTATTAATTGTGGAGGGGAGCGTATGAGTGTAAATGGAGATGACTATGAAGAGGATTTGAGCACCCTTGGCCCATCAAACTTCTTTAATTCAGCTAATAGGTGGGCCTACAGTAGCACAGGGGTTTATATGGGCAAGGAAACTGCTCCTTACACTGTGAGAACTTCATCGGCTGTGAATGGTCTGGACTTCTACAAAAGCGCACGCCTCGCGCCACAATCGCTGAAGTACTATGGCTTATGTTTGCTACAAGGCAATTATAAAGTTCAGCTTCACTTTGCTGAAATAATGTTCTCTGATAATCAGACATTTGACAGTCTCGGAAGTCGATTTTTTGACATATCAATTCAAGTAAGTCTAAATATATCTATGTTCAATGACCTTTTTTCCTGTATTTCAGATTTTGGAAGTTTTCAGAGTATGATTGTAGCGCTAAAACTTGAATTTTATACAGGGGCGGGTAGTTTTGGAGAATTTCAATATCATGGAGGAAGCCGGTGGTGTTGGAAAGGGAATCACCAGGGAATTCAATGTTGATGTAAATGGAAGTACTTTGGAGATTCACTTATTCTGGAGAGGGAAGGGAACCACAGCCATTCCTGATAGAGGGGTCTATGGACCACTTATATCCGCTATTACAGTAACTCCGAGTAAGTGCACATTGAGTCGAAGAACTGGCTCATTTCTAATTTTTGATTGCCATTAACTCTGATCTCATGTTTTAGACTTTAGGGTCGACACTGGAGAAGAGTTATCAGCTGGAGTTATTGCTGGTATTGTGATAGGATCATGTGTGGTTCTTGTCTTGCTGTTAGTCATCCTCCGACTGACCGGTTACTTGGGTGGAAAGGACAGCGAAAACAATGGTAAGAAACCAATTTTTAGCACCTAAAACTCGTCACTATATTCAAACATAAACTGAAATGAGTTTTAAACCCCATTAGATATGCACTATGATATGACTGACTCAAACCGCACCCGCCTAACAGTAATGGGACTCCCCCAAGAAGACTCACCTATATTAACCTTTACCACAAAAGAAGATTTGAATCTGCTATTGTTTAAATATTTTCACAAAAGAAGATTTGAATCTGCTATTGTTTAAATATTTTTGATCTGTTCATATTGCAGAGCTTCATGGGTTAGAACTTCAGACTGGCTATTTCAGTTTAAGACAAATTAAGGCTGCAACGAATAACTTCGATTCCGCAAATAAGATTGGTGAAGGTGGATTTGGGCCAGTTTACAAGGTAATAATTTATCATTTTACTCAGATCGGAAACATAGTTATTATAGATTTTGAAATACAGAAGTTTCTAGCTTATGGACATCCATTTTTATGCTAATTAATGAAATGATTGTTATTTTTGTTTCTTTTTTCTGAACTCTGTTTAATTGTAGGGAGTACTGTCAGATGGTACAGTAATTGCGGTAAAGCAGCTATCCTCTAAATCTAAGCAAGGAAATCGCGAATTTGTGAATGAGATAGGGATGATTTCGGCATTGCAACACCCAAACCTTGTGAAGCTTTATGGTTGTTGCATTGAAGGAAATCAGTTGTTGTTAATATACGAGTACTTGGAAAACAACAGTCTTGCTCGTGCACTTTTCGGTAGTTGCTTTCACCAACACCTGATATAAAACATTAAACACCATTTCTAGATTGATAATTATGCCTACAATCTCTTAATTTTGTTTTAATCATTTCAATTTAGGTCGCGATGAACAACGACTTACCTTGGACTGGTCTACGAGAAAGAAAATATGCATGGGGATTGCAAGAGGGCTAGCTTATCTTCATGAGGAATCAAGACTTAAAATCGTCCACAGAGATATTAAGGCAACAAATGTGCTTCTTGATAAGGATCTAAATGCTAAGATCTCTGACTTTGGATTAGCAAAGCTCGATGAAGAAGAGAACACTCATATCAGCACAAGAATAGCTGGAACAATGTAAGTCTAGTCTACCTAGAATTGCACTTCCTATAACTTTATTCAGATTTAAGAAACATCATAGTATAATTAAAGCATGATTTAGATTACATGTAATATGTCAAATATTGTGCATGGAAAGCTATCGTAAATCGGGTATTGTTCATGGATGGTATTCGAGGGTTCATGTTGTGTGCTGCCATATTCAAAATTTTTGTGTTTCTTAATCAGAGGTTACATGGCACCAGAATATGCAATGAGGGGTTACTTGACTGACAAGGCAGATGTTTATAGCTTTGGTGTTGTTCTGTTGGAGATTGTCAGTGGGAAGAGCAATACAAATTACAGGCCGAAGGAGGAGTTTGTTTATCTCCTTGATTGGGTAACCTTCAGTTTCGATTTCGAGTTATTTCCTTGTTTTTGTGATCACATGAGAATGAACCTTTTTTATGAATCTTACATACTAAACAGGCCTATGTCCAGCAAGAGCAAGGAAACCTTTTGGAGCTTGTTGATCCGAGCCTCGGTTCGAAGTACTTGGACGAAGAGGCTTTACGGATGCTTAACCTGGCTCTTCTATGCACCAATCCATCTCCCACTCTAAGGCCATCCATGTCTTCAGTTGTAAGCATGATGGAAGGAAAGATTCCAGTCCAGGCTCCGTTGATCAAGCGAAAGGATGCGGATCGGGATGCGAGGTTCAGAGCCTTCGAGATGCTTTCTCACGACAGCCAGACTAATGTTTCGATATTTTCACATGACAGTCAGGTCCCAAGAAGCACATCCATGGATGGAGCACCAGATGAGACTGAATATCATTCATCAATAATGCTTCTGGAAAACCCTCAAGAGAACAAACCAGAATGATCATGCTTTGAATTTCTTTCCCATATGATTTAGATTCTTTGTAGAGGAAATATACGGAAATGTTTTGATATACTGTTTACTCAATACATGTAGATTTATTAATTGAGTGTTGTATTTCGTGTATTTTTTTCCCATATCAGTCATGTAAACACATATACAGTATAAATACGATGCCGTTGTTAAACACATACATTTTAATTTCCATTTTATTTCTTCATTTTTGGAAACATTTTCATTCTCATCATTTTATCAAGAGTTATTTCTTCATTTTTTTCCATTTTAATTTCCATTTTATTTCTTCATTTTTGGAAAACCCTATTTTTGATAACTTTCTATTTCCTTGCATTATGTCATCTCCGTAGCTCGTCTTTGTTTAAGAACGCAATTTCCAGTCAATCCGAACATAACTTTTCAGTTTCCGGAAAACTTAATTAAACCACTATGACATGTTTCTACTAATGCAGTCAAACTTGGATTCTTAAACGTGTCATTTTGTTTTGTAATGACCCAAACAGAAACTTAAGAAGAATGGGAGATTAAGAAGATTCAGAGAAAGAAAAAAAAAGGATATTAGAAATAAAAAAAAAACTTTGGAAGAGAGAAAATAAAAAGGATATTAGAAGTAGAAAAAAAAAGTTTTTTAATTTTACTCCAGGTCCTGACATAGCATTTATTTATATTTTTCTTAAAACTTTGATAAGACATTCATTTGTAAACAAAACTTATTCAGTTTACAACTGTTTGCATAAAATATGTACAAACGGGTTTAGGATTATTATTTAATATATTGATAGTAAAATAAAACAAAAATTGTAGAAACAAGTTTAGGAAATTGTCATGTCATGTTTATTTTATGAGGACATATTTGACATCTAAGTCTATTTATAGTTTTTTTTTTATTCCACTAAGGGTGTACAAATAATTACCCTTACTATTTTGCATATGAATATTTTGTAACAATTTTATGAGGACACATCTGATATCTGATTAGTTGAAGGTTCGATTTTCGTACTGGGTGTAAGCAGTTTTAAAAATTATAGCCAACATCTATTCTTTTATAGGCCAATAGAACACGAATGATTAGTTATTGGACTCACTCTAATAAATA
Source organism: Hibiscus mutabilis (assembly GCA_019671005.1). Taxonomy (NCBI): domain Eukaryota; kingdom Viridiplantae; phylum Streptophyta; class Magnoliopsida; order Malvales; family Malvaceae; genus Hibiscus; species Hibiscus mutabilis. Next base: position 36,217,032 of record CM033752.1, on the reverse strand, counting down.
CCGTAGGAAACAAAAAAAATTGTAATAATTTTAAAAAAATATAAATGGATGAAATTAGGGGGAAAGAGAGACTTAAACACTTAAATATAACACTTCTTAATGAATTTAGAAATACAAAATAGTTATGATTCTATATGTAACTACCAGACTGTCGCTGATACAAAAACAGCGGCCAAGTACAACAACAGTGACAAAGTTCAAACCGATCACCTACGACAACACACGAGAAATGTCGATTATCGTAATGTGCTCGAAAATCAAACAAGTAAATTTATTTAGTAGGCAGAGAAACATGGATTCCATGAAGTTATGCAAGTGGATACGAAGCTTTCTTGGCGATGCCGCACAAGCCACCTGGTGTATTGGCCCCCCTCTGGATTTTCATAAATCCATTTTCACCCCAAGTTTCTCCCCACGAATTCTTGATCAGCCAATAGTCCAAACCTTCCTCACTTGTTCCGTATCCAACAATGGTGACCGCATGGGTCAGAGCGTTGCTACATTCCCCCTCAAACACTCCGCCGTTGTAAAACTGAAAGGATCGTCCGCTGCCATCGAGTGCAACCGAGACAGGTTGATGCGCGACCGCCTTAAGCAACGCTTCTTCGTCGTTTTCAGGCACCATTTCGTAGCCGCTGATGGTGGCCGCTTTTGTTATCTGTTTCTCGATGTCGCAAGTCTCTTGCATTGCCTCGTATGGGTAGCTTTCTTCCGTGGCTATCCCTTGGTTCTGCGTAATGTACTCGAAAGCATTCATCATCTATCCGCCGTTGCAACCGTTGTTTCCGTCTCTGCTGCAGTCCAGCAGTTGTTGCTCCGATAACGGTGTTAGTTTACCGGAATTGATTTGGATTATCCCTTCAATGGCTGCCACTGCTGAAAATGCCCAACAACATCCTGCAAAAGTTGAGTACATTATAATTAATGGTGGATGTTATGTTAAGCTCAAATGAAAAGTACTATAAAAAAATATAAATGAAGAGTTACCGCATCTGCCCTGCTGTTTAACAGGGGTGACGGCTCCCTTGTCCCTCCAATCCATGTTTTTTGGAACATCGGAAAACTTTTCATACTTGAACGGTGTTGATTCGAACATTGTGAGGTTGTCTCGCATCTTGTATCCGGTGTGAGCCACAACGAATTTGTCTTGTGTCATGTCAGCGAATTTATTGAGGCCTAACTTAAAACTCCTATTTCCCCCACTGTTGAAGCTCTCGATATATTCCAAGTTCTCCTTGAATATATTAAGACGCTTGTCCTTCTCTAAGTTGTTCTCGTATTTCGACCGAAATCAGCCATCCATTGCTCGTGTTTGTCAACAATGGCGGTTCCAGGGATCTTTCGGGACACGACAAGAGATGCCAATGTCCCGAAAGTTAAAAACAGAAAGATAGGGATCAAATTCATTGTTTTGCAGTATATGCAAAGATACAACACTAAGTTAAGGTGTGTTTTTTCTTTGCTTATCTGCTAAGTTGTGAAGAACTAGCACTCGGAGCATGCATTTATATACTACAAATATCTACATAAAATGCCAGTCAAGTCAAAATTTTAAAAAGAAAATTATTATTTTTTAATTCCAATCAAGTCAATTTCTGGTCCCCTATATTGGTATAATGTAGTGGTTTCTTCCCAGCCTTTACCGCTCGTTTTCTATTAAAAAAATTGACATAACCATTTATACTCAATCTGTTGATAATTAATCTGATTCAGATATTATGTGGATCTATTATTATAAATATGATCTTTTTAATTTAATTATTTTATTCACAATTTTAAAATTCAAACATTTAATTTTTCTTAAAGAATTTAACGTCTAATCTAATCAGACATGAAAAACAAAAAATATTATCAAAGAATAACATTTAGTTTGAAATATTTCCAATTAATTAACCTTTTTACAAGTTCTTAACTTTTTGTGCTGTAATTGAAAATTAGCGGATGTATATCTGCCGTGGACACGATTCTAGGAAAACACCGAACACTCACATTATGTTTCAAAATCACGTGCTCAGCAATAACGGGGTAAAAGTAAAAAGGTTATACTACATAAATTGTCACCGAACTTTTAGGGCAGATTCATTTTGGTTACCGCACTTTTAAAATATTCAATAAGATCACCCAACTATTAGTTCGATTTTAATATAGTCACCGAACTTTTAGTTCACTTTTAATATGGTTCATCCCGTTACCTTTCGTTAGAAGTTAACGTTAGTTTTCGTTTTTCCTAAATAAAGAAATGGGTAAACTACAATAATCATCTCTCAACTTTCTTCTCACTCCTATTTTTGTCACTGGAGTTTAAAAATTGTCAATTTACTTTTGAATTGTTCATATTTTGGTCACTCTCAAATAACATGTTTATACAAATAGAAAAATTCGATTAATCCTTAAAAAATATTTTGGTTAGTTGGTAAATTAATATTATTCAATTCTCGATCTTATATTGTATCAATTAAATCAGATAATCGATTAACCAGTTAACCAACATATTTGATTCTGGAAATGATTTTTTTTACATTGCTGATTAAAATATCAAATATGATAATATTGTAAATTTAATAATTGTTCGGTTGTGATAAAAGTGTAAAAACAACTATAAAGTCAAAAATTCAAGGTTCACACCTAACTAGAGCCAAAACTTTTTTTTTAAAAAAAAATCAGTAGGTATCAAAATCACTAGACTATAAGATATCGTAAGACATAAAATTTAGAAATATTGTACTGATCAGATCAGTTAATCAATTTTGCTTAAAACTGTGAACCATAACCGAATCGAAATAATTTATTTTAAAAATTTGTAGCAAAATCGGGTTCGATTAATCTTTAAAAAATTGTTTTGGTTAATTTCTAAATTCATATTATTCAGTTCTCGATCTTATATTGTACAAATTAAATCGAATAATCGATTGACCGGTTAATTGTAATATTTGATTCAAGTAATAATTTTTTTACTTTGCTTATTCAAATATCATATATGGTAATATGGTAAATTTAATAAGCAAAGTAAAAAAATTCACTACCCGAACTTTTTTAAGGATTAATCGAAACTTTCTATTTGTATAACCATATCATTTGAGAGTGGCCAAAATATGAACAATTCAAAAGTTAAGTTATTAAATTGAAAATTGTTAAACTCTAGTGACCAAAATAGGTGTGAGAAGAAAGTTGAGTGATGATTGGTGTGGTTTACCCATTTTTTAATTAAGGAAAAACGAAAACTAACGTCAACTTCTAACGAAAGGTAACAGGAGGAACCATATCGAAATCAAACTAAAAGTTGGGTGACCTTATCAAATATTTTAAAAGTACGATGACCAAATTGAATCTGCCCCAAAAGTTCGGTGACCATTTATGTAGTTTATCCAATAAAAAAATATGTAATTTGACTCGATAAGTTTAATAGGTAAAGTTCACAAATATTAAATTATTTATAGAATGTTTATTTTGGTCATCAAATTTTAAAAAGTTATAAAATAGGTATTAAATTTTATTTTATTTTCATAAAATGGATATTGATCCGTTAGATGCCGTTAACAGCTTAACGGTGGGAGGATTGGGTAACTAAATTAATAATATTAGTTGTTATAAAATGGTCATTTAACTTTGTAAATGTTATTGAATGATCATTAAACTATTTAATTGTTATAAAATAGTAAATTTATTATTTAATTGTTATAAAATGATCATTGAAACTATTTAATTGTTACAAAATGATCGTTAGACTATGTAAATGATATAAAAAGATTGGTTATTACAAGTTATGCTGTAAAAAAGTTTTTTGTTTGCTTTTGATTTCAAGACTTTGCTTTTAGAAACGTTACAAATAAAATGAATGACAAAGGTTTTTGGTTTCCAAAAGTATTTCTTGGGAAAAGACCTTTTAATTCCTATCATTTGAATTAATGTTTCTTGGAACCCGGTTGGTCCCTTAGAAAATAATATTTATTAATATAAAAAAGAAAAGGAAACGTTTCTTGGAAAAATCTTTAATTCTTTTCATTTAAAAAAGAAAAGAAAAGGAAACGTTTCTTGGAAAATTTTTATTAAAGTATTTCTTTTCATTTAATTCTTTCCTCATGAAAGTTGCATTTACGCTTCTTTCTCATCTTGATAAGCTTTGGGTACAAGTGTTACTGTAACACCCTCAACGTATACTCGATATTTAAATACACATTAAAGATGTTACTAATTGATTTATACTGATATTCGGACTTGTAATTTTTTTTACTTCAACAAAATAATTCAGCGGTTGACCCTTTCTCAGTTTTCAAACAAAACCATGTATGGCAACCACAGCTAGTTTTGACCCTGAATTGGTTTGTAAAATACTTTAAGCAGTTATTAAAATGAGAATATAATTCAGGATGAAAACTATGTTTGCTGCCTAGACCATTTTTTGATTTTAAAATCACTACGCGATAAACGACCAACTAAGTTTAAAATTGTTTAAAGCATCTTTTCTAATATTTTTATTTCCTCAAACTAAATTATGTTGCCAGTTCATACATCCACATTAACTTATAAGTAGAGTACAAAAATTTAGTTATACAGAATAACTACTTATTTATTATCTATATATGCCCCACTAGACTAGGATGTGGTGATACTTACAGATAATACTGACTATCTTGATCCAATGATGTGTAGCTCATCCTCTGCTATCTAGTCCGAAGTACATACGTGTGATACAAAACACACGTTAAGTATAACTTAGTGCGGCATAACCATAACAATGCAAAACAATGATTATCAATAACACATCACTGCAGATTGGCAAGCGATTTCCAATTGCAGTTGATAACAGTTTAATCATGTATAGTTCATTTAACCAATATAATATTCAAATCATAGAATTCTATCTGTTTTACTAGTCTTGTTTACTTTAAGCTTTTTAGCTTAACTACTTGCATAAATACATTTCAAGTATTATAGCCAAAGTATAAAATCATGCCATCTGTAATGCAGGAATGATCATGTATCATGACTATCTTAAAAAAATCATGTCATTATTATTCTATATTCATCAGGTATTCATATACATAATAATTTCTTTAACATAAACATGCTTTTAATATGACTCAGATTATCTATCAATTCTATCATAGAATCATGATATCAATAGTTCATGTTCATCAAGTAGTCATGCTTTCATCACGTAATCATTTACATATCATATTCTGTAACATGGTCATACTTTCATTATGCAATCATTTGCATATCATTTTCTTTATCATAGCCATACTTTCATTATGCAATCATATGCATATCATATTCTTTATCATAGCCATACTTTTATTATGCAATCATTTGCATATCATATTCTTTATCATAGACTAAAGTACAAAATTATGTGATGCCATGGTACGCGAGTCATCACGACACCGTAGTGTCTACGACGCCGTAGCGTCTACGACGCCGTAGCGTCTGCATCGCTGAAGCGACTGTGATGAGTACGTACTCGAGGACGCTCTTTGCTCCTCATATTCAAGGACGCTCTTTGCTCCCTATAGTCGCACATTTTGTGCTATGTAACACCGTAGTGTTTGAACTGACTCCATAGAGTCTAACTCGACTCCGTAGAATCTATCTCGACCCCAAAGAGTCTATCTCGCACCGTAGTGCTATGGCGCAGCTACTAGGACTCTATGGATATCCAACTATACCAAATATTCTCATGTGAACCTATGGTATACGAGTTATCTCGACACCGTAGTGTCTATAGAGCCGTAGTATTTGATGGTGAGTACGTACTCGAGGAAAACCTTTGCTCCCCATACTCGCACTTGTTGTGCTAGTAACACCGTAGTGTTTGAACTCGACTCCGTAGAGTCTATCTCGACCCCAAAGAGTCTATCTCGCACCGTAGTGCTATGGCGCAGCTGCTAAGACTCTTTATGGATATCCAATTATACCAAAGACTCTCACACTAATATTTGGGCATAATAATATAATATTTTCTTATTCAACATCCAATCCTTCAATACTATTATCCATAATTCGATAATGGGCAGTTCATACCCAAATATCTAAAATCTGATTTATCTTTGATAAATCATTATTTCATATCCATGTATTACATATACAATTTAATATTTCTTTGATCAACATACATTTTCATTATTATCAAAGTTGATTTATTGCAAGTCTTCTTCACATTATATATAAACAGATAAAAATGCATTCATTCATCTCACATATATAATAAATAAATAAAATACACTCACCTGTGCCATTTATTAGCATGCCTCACTAAATTCTACTCGATCATTTCCTTCATAGTACCTCGAATCTTCTTTGATTCGGATTTGATTTCATTAACCACATAAATATAAACAAACATTTGTTAGATTCATTTCTAACAATAATTCAATCAAGCTATCTAATCATTTAACATAAAATTTTCCATAATTAACTTCTAATTTATACTAACTTCTTCTTATTTTTCTACTTGTCAATTTAGTCCCATCACTTGCTTCAAACCACCAATCCATCATCTTCTTCATCAATTCAAAATAATTCCCTTAAATTTTCTTTCTTTGCCAAAATAGTCACTAAAATGCAAAGATAAGGATTCAAACTTCTTAACTTTGCAATTTAGTCCTCAAATCAACATTCCTACATTAATTCTATTATTTTAACTAAAAAAAATCTGATTTAATCTCCATCCAAGAATTCATTTCCTATTTGGTCACTTGATTTTGACAAATTGTCAAAATGGTCACTAATTCGATTCAGCGTCAGTTTAGCATTCTAACATCAATTTCACATCTCCAACATCATTAATTACATAAATATACTCCAATTTCATAAAAATTCAGATTCGGTCCCTTAACTTTGAAGCTTGCCGAATTGGTCCCTTTGTATTCTAATTTTAATTCTAACTTTATACAACATATTCGATTCATAAAATTATAATTTTCATAAAATTTTCCTATTATTCTTCCATGTGGCCGAATTGGTTACTTGTCTTCTCTAGGCTCATTTTTCATCCAAACAACATTATAACATGCTTAAATAAATTTTCCAACATATATTCTTCATTTCCAAGAATTAACATTTAAAACCCCAATTTATTCCTACATGCAAAATTTGGGTGTTTAAGCTTTTCAAGGACTTTATTTTAGTCCAAATGCCATAATTAAACTTCTAAATTCATAATCTCTTTAAATCCATCACTAGGATAATTTTCAAAATATTTCTCTAAATTTTTCCATGTATACCAAAATGGCCACTTAAAGGACTAATTGATGATTTTTCATTCTAACATCAAAATCAAGCTTCTAATATCATCGATCTTTCATTTTCATTATCAATTTCAAAACCCTAAATAAAATCTCAAACTCTAGGGTTACGGTTTTTAGTCCTTAAACATGAAATTAATCACAATCTAGGCTTGATTTCATCTCTACAACACTAGATTTGCATAGATCAAACTTCAATCTAAACATAGAACATGAAACCCTATTTTCTCTCTCTTCTAGAACATAATCAAATCTTCATAACTCTTGATAAAATTACTATCAAATGAAAGAGAATTGAAAATATATCAACTTTCTACCAAAAACATGCCTTGAATCTTGTTCGGGAGCCTTCAAAATGCTTGGAGAAAATTTTGTGTATTTTTCCCTATTTTTCTCTTGTATTTCGAATTGGAGGGTAGAAGATGAACACTTTTGTTTATCTTTTATTAATTTATGCCACACGTAGAAATTAAAAATGAAATTTTAATTCATTTTATTCCAATTTACCAAAATGTCCCCCAACTAGATTCATATTTACTAGTTGCCATTCTAGTTCAATTCCAACCAAATTTCATTCAACTCTAACTAAAATAAATTAATACTTTCACATGGGAAATTACCATATTGCCCATAGTACTTTCAAAATATTTCATAATTGCCATTGTGACCAAATTATCAAATTACCAAAACTAGTCACTTAAATCACAATTTTTTGTCATTTTGTAAAAATCCAACTATTCTAGTTAGATCATAATCACCCAATTAATAATTTATTCATAAAATAATATTTTATGAATTTTCCATGACCTATGGAACAGCCTTTGAAATTTTGATTCGATCCGACTTCTCGATATTCATTTACTACTTCTACTGTAATTTCCCCTTCACCGGGTTATCAAATAAATTCTAAAAAATCCTTATTTCCATATCTGAAAAATAAATAATATTATCAAATAAATATTCCATATTTATGAAGTCAAACTTAAAATTTTGACTTGGTCCAATATACTAATAATTTACCTGAAATCTTTATCAGATAAAATTCTCTTAATAATCCTTTATCCAATATCCATACTAATAATATTAACTTGAACTAGTTCCTTTTTATCAGTCTCAAGTGCTGACATAAGACCGTCCCAATAAGTCACCTATCCTATGCCCTGAGCACGCTTAACTTAGCAGTTCGATCTAAATTCAATATCTCATACTGCATTTTTATTCCCGTAATCTATATTAGATTTTTCTCCATGATCTATTTTATCCATGTACATGATAAAATAATTACTGATAAATTCTTCAACACTTGGAAATAACTTTTATAACCTTTTTCTATCATATGATAAAATTTCATAAATTTTTCAGTTCGATTTGGGTATTCAAATTCTACTTAAACTTTGACTGCAATTTTCCCAAAAATTGAAATATCGGATCAAACTAGTAATTCCTCATTCGATCCACACCTATAGGTGCTCTATCTATTTATAAAGTAAAACACCTAACTTTTGGGAAATTACAACTTTGGTCCTCCAACTTTTCATATTTCCACTTCTATCACCCCAAGTTTTAAAACTTATCATTTTGGTCACTAAACTTTAACCTTGAATTTCCATTCCAATTTTCCTTGGATTTTAACCAAATTTTGCGATTATTCTATTTTACTTGTTCTCTATCACATGACACCTTAAAACCTCAGAAACTTTTTCTACAGCCCATAATTGAAAAAATCCTAACTTTTTGCATTTTTGTCATTTTAGTCACTAAGTAAGCTTTTAAGTCCTTATCTTAGTACTAAATGACCCTAAATTAATATAATTGTTTTTGGGTATTACAGTTACAAGCCAAATACAAGTGGGAATCGAGTGTTTCCATGTCCATTCATCGTAGTGGGGGTTCGCGATTGTGGCAGGGGCTGTCGAAGATTTGGGATGATGTTTGATTGGGAGCTGCATGGAATCTCGACAATGGAAATAATGTGAAGTTTTGGCTCGATCCTTAGGTAGGGGATCAATTGCTGTTAATTGAGCATGTAGAAGACCCGTCCATGGTGGTGGACAGCCAAGCCTCGGTTGCTTCCATGTTTGATAGCATCGGTGAATGGAATTGGGGTCTATTTGATCACCTCCTACTAACGACCGTGATTCTTCACGTTGCGTAAGCCACCTTTGGCTTCAGCGGGGGGTGTGCCTGGATGGAAGCCTGACATCATACATGGCTTCTCGGTCAGCTCAGCGTACTCATTTTTACAACACTATTCGCCAAATGTGGATGACAAGGTATGGGCGTTATTAGCTAGTTTCACGGGGTCGCCGAGAGTGAGGACTTTCTTGTGGCTTGTTTTAAGGATGAGATTCTAACGAATAGAGAAATGGCTCGTTGGCATCTAATAGATGATATGAGTTGTGTGGTTTGCGGCTCGATGATTGAAGATACGCTGCACGTTCTTCGCGATTGCCCTGCGGCTATGGCAGTATGTTTGGTGCTTATTCGACATGAACAATTGGATTGTTCTACTCCTTAAGTTTATGTGATTGGATTGCAAGTAACTTTAAGGGGAACTGTTGCTACCTGCGACAACTGCAACATTAGGATTTAATATTCGGCTATGTTTTGTGGTCCCTTTGGTTGCAAATGAATGTTAGGATTTTTGATCCTGGACAGTGTGGGGAGCCGGTCATTGAGAGGTATTGGCGTCTTGTTAGTGAGGTAGTGGAGCAATCTAGGTCCGCTCGAATTGGATCAAATGGACGATCGGCATGTGCTCAACGCCCTCGAGTGTGTCGTTGGGTAACTCCACCGGAGGGGTGGGTTAAAGTGAATACCGATGGCTCATTTCGTTCTAATTCGGGAGGGGCTACATGTAGGGGTGTTCTTCGTAATCATAATGGTGAGTGGATTGTTGGATTCGTTAAAAGTATTGGGTTCTGTTCGGCGATTGAAGCTGAACTTTAGGGCATTTATGAAGGGCTAAGATTGGCTTGAGAGCTTGGGATAAGTCATCTATGGGTTGAATCGGATTGTGAGAATGCAATTAACGTCCTCAAGGACCGATCTTCCATGAATAGTTGGCTTTCGATTGTTCAGCACATTTGAGATCTTCTAGATAGGAATTGGGAGGTTAAACTTATGGTGATTGCTAGAGATGGAAATAGAGTCGCAGATGCGCTTGCTCAAGCTGCTTGGAAGGTGCCATTCGGCACACATGAACTTGTTGATCCACCTAGCCATGTCATGAATTTCCTATAGAGTGATAGTGTAGATTAATTACTTTCGTTTGTCAATATAGTCTTATTATGTTTTTAATATTGCCATGAATACTCTTTTTTCTCCATTTAGGTTTATGGAGGTTTTTTAATGAGACTCAAGGTAATATCCCTTTTTCAATTAAAAAAATTGGAAACAGAAAGCTCTTAATTCTTTTCATTAACGTTTCTAAAAGTAAAGTCTTGAAGTCAATAGCAAAAAAACTTGCAGCATAATATGTAATAATCAACCATAACAATTAAATAGTTCCATGATCATTTTGTAACAATTAAATAATAAATTTACTATTATGTAATAATTAAATAGTTCAATGACCATTCTGTAACATGTATAAAGTTCAATGACCATTTTGTAACAATTAATATATTACTTACTTGCCCAGTCAATCCGCCGTTAGGTTGTTAACGTCACCTAATGCTCATTGCTCATTTTGTAACAAAATCCAAAGTTTGATTCTATTTTATAACTTTTAATAGCTCAGTGACCAAAATAAATATTTAGGATAATTTAATGACCATTGTGAACTTTACCCAAGTTTAATTCATTCAAGCTTAATTGAAAGGATATGGTAATTACTGCACATATTTTCATTTTTGAAGTTCTAATTTCTATGATTTTGTCAGAATAGTAACATAGTGAATTTGTCTCAACATGTATCTTTAATCTAATTTAAAAAAAATACATCTAAAAATTACATATGTATTTTGATTAAATATTGAATGTGATATATAAATTTTTGATACAATGATATTATATACGTTATTGAAAATTTGATTTTAATTTAAGGTAAAATGCACAAATCATCACTCAACTATTTTCCCACTCTTATTTTAGTCACTCAACTTTTGAACTTTTCAATTTAATAACTGAACTTTATTCATTGAACGTTTTCTGTCACTCACGAATATTTTATTATTATTTTAAAATTTTTAATATTATTAAATTTAAAAATAATTTAAAATAAATAATAAAATAGTATTTTTTATTATTAAATATAATAATATTTAAAATAATCGCCGCCGCTTGTCGTCACCGTCGACCTTCGAAACTGATGACCGTTTGACCCCAAATTGTATCGGGAGACTCGTTTTGACACGTTGAGTCCGAATTCGGTGGTTGTTCCACCGAAAAATATCCTGAAACTTGTGAATCTCGACTTAAACGCTTTGATTTTCTCACTTTCGATCTCTTTCTCGTGGACCTAGGCGGACGAGACGAAGCAACCGGTGAAATTTGAGAACGAACTGCCGCCATCTACGACCATCGACTGTGGCGCCCGATGACGGCAAACAATGGCCGTCGAACAATTTGGTTTAACTTTTTATTTTTTATTTTAAATTAATTTTATATTAAATAATAATTAACAATGTCATGTTATATCAAAATATTAATAAAATATTCGCGAGTGACCAAATATATTCAATGTATAAAGTCCAATTATTAAATTGAAAAATTTGAAAGTTGAGTGACCAAAATAAGAGTGAGAAGATAGTTGACTAATGATATGTGTATTTTACCCTTAATTTAATTATATATATATATATATATAGATATAATTTTTGCTGTTTTTATATTGTTCTAAATATAACTAATTGTGTTTGATTGACAAAGTATAATTACACACAGTTTAGTAGGATCTATTAATCAATAAAGGCATAATGACTTTTTGTCCATTAACTTTGCAACTTTTATCATTTTGCCTTAAACCTTTTTCGTCCCTCAAACTTTCAATTTTTATTAATTTGGCCAAAAATGATAGCAAACGTTACATAGCAGTTATATTGGTAAGGGCCTTAGGGGTGTGCATTTTCGGATATCGCATCTATCCGAAAATTCAGATATTTAAAATTTCAGATCGGTAAAATGGTGATCCGTATTTGATCCGAAATATTGTATATTCAATTATTTGAATATCCGAATATATAATTAAGTTTAAGTATTTTTTTGGGATTTAGCAAAGTTGTATCTATGGAAATTTTAGATTTTTGATTTTTCGGATATAACAAGCATCAAATTGATAAATATAACAAGATTCATATCCATGAAATTTTAGATTTTTAGATAATCCGAAACTTAAAATATTGTGATTCCTATCCGATTCGAAAAATAAAAAAGATCGGATATTCGATCTGAAAATAAAAAACAGATCAAATATCCAAATTTTTAGACCGGATCAATAGATAAACGAATCAAATCGGTCAGATTGGATATTTTTGCACACCCCTAACAATAAGCGAATCAAATCCGTACTCACGACTCTTGAATTGAACTTGCCCCAGAACGACTTTGATTAAGGTATTTTGGCTGAAATATGTGCTTAAAGTTTCATTTTGTCTGAAATAGGTGTCTAAAATATTTTTTGGTTGAAAAAGGTGCCTAAAGTTTCATTTTTGGCTTGTTTTAAAATCAACTGAGGCACTTATTTCAACCAAAAATAAAATTTTAAGCGTCTATTTCAGCCAAAAAATATTTTAGACACCTACTGCAAAAAAGAGAAACCAGACAATAGTTTTCCATAAGCAACAAATCTATCAATAGGATGATTAGTGCATTTTCTTACCTCCTTTCTGATTGCAATCGGAAAATCATCTAAATTCTCGTGAACTGGACTTTTTGAGACATCATTGCTTACCCTTTCCTCCATGGCAGCAGGACTTAAGATTAGTTCTTGGCAAGTACTAGGCTGATCAATAGGTTCTGTGATAATTTTCTTTCTTCTGGTATAGGGAGTAAGCTGTTTGACTAGAGATTGTGGGGTTTGAGTAGTGTGAGGCTTGGAAGATCTAGGTTCTAAAGAAGGTCTTCCTACTGGAACATTAGAAGAGATGGGAGATGTAGGCTCTGGGGAAGATCTTTCTACTAGAACACTAGGAGAGCTAGGAAATGTAGGCTCTGGAGAAGTTGTAGGATCATCAGAGTTGCTAGGTTGTTCGTCCTGTGTTTGTTCAAGGGTCAGAAAAGGAGACAACAAAGGAAGAATATGAGTATGAGTAATAGGCAGAGATTCCTCACATCTCTCCCCCTGAATCTTAGTCCCTATAAAATAAGGTTGATTTTCAAAGAAAGTAACATCAAATGAAACATAGGTTTTCTTGGTAATAGGTGAGTAACATTTGTAGCCCTTCTGACTTGATGAGTATCCTATAAACACACACCGCAAGGACCTAGGATCAAGCTTACTCATATTGTTGCTATGCACATGAACAAAAGCTGTGCAGCCAAATACTCGAAAAGGAATAGCAGATGACCATGGTTTGAAATGTGGAAAAAGATGTAAAAGGGTGTCAAAAGGAGCTTTGAAGCCCATAGTTTTGCTAGGCATCCTATTAATTAGAAAAGTAGGAGTAAGAAGTGCTTCCCCCCAAAGATACTGAGGAACATTAGCAGAAAGCAGAAGAGACCGAGTTACCTCAAGTAAATGTCTGTTTTTTCTTTCAGCAACATCATTTTGTTGAGGAGTGTTGACACAAGAAGTAAGGTGAAAGATACCTTTCTCTCGAAAAAAGGAACCAAGGGATTTAGTAAGATACTCACTCCCGTTATCACTCTGAACTATCTTTATTTTGCGTTCAAATTGATTTTCGATCATGTGATAGAACGTTTTAAATATCATTTCAACCTCCGATTTTTCTTTCATGAGATAGGTCCAAGTAACCCGAGAGTGATCATCAATAAAGGACACAAACCAGTGAGCCCCAGATACATTTTTAACTTTAGAAGAACCCCAAATGTCGCTGTGTATGATAGAGAAAAGGAGAGGTATGTTTAAATTTAGTGGGAATATATGATTGTCTTGTATGTTTGGCAAGTTGACATGCATCACAGGTGAATGACGATGGATGTTTATTCAGGAACAACTTAAGAAACAATTTCGCAAGATAGTAAAAATTCAGGCGTCCTAGTGGAAAATGCCATAGCATGATATCATTGGAAAGAAGGGAAGAGGAAAAAACTGTAGACGTAGGACAACTGGAATAGTTTTGTTTCGAGAGGATAGGCCATCAAGAATGTAGAGTCCATTGTGTCGCCTAGCATTGCCAATCACCGTCCTCGAGTCTTGTACCTAAAAAATACAACCAGACAGTCCAAAGTTAACATCACAATTCTCATCTTTAACAATTTTGCTAACAGACAGAAGATTGCAGGCCAGTTTTGGTACATAAAGAACATAAGACAGTACTAGATCATTTAATTTAATAGAACCACTTCCTGATACAATGGAGAGAGATCCATCGGCAACTTTGATAGATGATGCAAATGAATGTGGCTTGTACTCATGAAAAAGGTCATGATTGCGGTCAGAAGCACCAGAATCCACTATCCAACTCTAGGGATTGACTGTGGCCAAACAAGAAATTCTACCTTCTGTAGCAGGAAATGCAGTAGAATCTAATTTGGAGAATATTTGACCAAACATCTGTTGGAGCTCCACAATCTGTTGCTTACTGAAATTGCTGGAAGAACTGTCATGCACAGTAACATGTGCTTCTCTCGGGGCTTTGACCCGTTAGGATTTCCACTCTGGTGGTACCACTGATTGAGACGGAATGGGAGAAAGAGACGCATCTGAAAGGGTAAAATCAGATGGACGAGAACTTACTGTAGAGCTAATTGCAGAAGCAGCAGATTCTGCTATAGCCATGTTTTCTAAATAAGGAAGAAAGGTCGAGAGAAGAGAGGAAAAAATTGAAATTTGGAAGAAATGATCGACCTAAACTGATACCATGTTAGAATCAGAGAACATTTTAGAGTGTTTCTCTGTTAAATCTTATTTCAAAAATGCTGTACAAGAGTACTCCTTTTATAGGCTTTACAAGTAGTTAACCTAGAGTAGTCTACCTAAGAGATATAACTCTTATCCTTTAATGAGATAGAGTTTATCTAGATTTAAACTTTTAAATTCAAACTATTAGATGAGATAAGATAAGATTACAACATTTAATTTACATCCAATATCCTACAACTCCATATGTATTATATTTAAGGGAACCGTAAGACGGAGGCAACCACAAGTTCGATATCTGTATGGGCTTTCTCATAGAAATAAAGCCGAATTGTATGGGACGACAATTCAACTCAGAAATTGAGACAACCTCGGATGGCCATTTTGCTTTACACCACCAACTAAGCCTTTGAACACATAAATCAAACAGGTATGAACCATCCACTTTAATGCCTTTGAAGTGAACTTCATTGCGATAAAGCCAAAAAGTCCAAACAAAACAAAATAAACTCAGCAACCAAATGTGTTCATGTAGCATATGTATTGAGCAAGTTGACCACATCTTCATCAACTCGAGAAAGGAGTTTGGAATGACGAAATGGACCCTCCAAAGCTTCCACCACTTCTGCCAAACTAGCCAAGTGACGCGACAATGGCAAAACAAATGGGCTACAGATTCAATTTCTTGTGCACAAAGATTGCATAAAATAGATTGGTTATCGAGCATACCTCGCCTTGATAGCGCAAGCTTAGTAGGGATTCTATCAAGCACTAATTTCCAAACAAAAGCCTCCACTTTCGGGGGAGCCATTCTAGACCATACGAGCCTCCAAATCGGGTCCTGAACAAGACTATTGGGGGAATTAACAAGGCAGAAAGATTTAGCAGTGAAGACTCCATTTGACGAAGCAGTCCACCTAATCTATCAGGAGTAGACGAGTTCATAGGACATGAATTGAAAATATTGAGAAAAAATCCCATACTTTACGTTCCCAATCAAAAAGGTTTCTCCTTAATTTGAAATTCCAAATATTCTTGGGAACGCTTCTTTAAGAGTTACACGTCCAACCCATACATCAGTCCAAAAATTAATTCGCTTACCATCTCCCACCAAGAGTCGAGTGTTACTAGCGAGCAAGTTGCTATGATTGGCTATTTACGAGGTGATCCCTCTCCAGATCCATGAATTATTAGCAGACTTGACATTAGACGGGAAAATTGAACTGCTGGACGGTTCATAGATTGCTTGCAATACTTTGCGCCAAAGGCAGTTTGATTCTGAACCATATCTCCACCACCATTTACACAACAAGGCTCGATTTTTTTATCCTTGAAATCATACAAACCCGAGCCATCGTAAGCTTTGGGAGGGCAAAGAGATTCCCAGCCTACCCAATGAATGGCTCGGCCATCCAGAGAGCCCCACAAGAATTTAGCAACCAATTTGGACAGAGCAGAGCTGATAGCTACATGCATAGGAAAGATAGACATAAAATAAATAGGCAAATTTGATAAGATAGATTTTACCAGCGTTAAATGCTCACCGAATGACAGAGATTTGGCCTTCCACCCCACTAGTTTCTGCTTAACTTTATCGACCACCGGATTCTAAATTTGGAGCGAGTTCCCCGAGCAACCCAAGGGGAGACCAAGATAGAAGCAAGGAAAATTCTTAGTTTTACAGTGAATACGTGATGCCCAATGGTCTAAACGCCCTTTGTCAATATTAATGCCAAGCAACTTTGATTTACTCAAATTAAGCTTAAGGCCCGATGCTAATTCAAACCCACGGAGGATACGAACTATGTTGACGATATGGTTCTTTCCTGCCCCGCAAAATAGAATTAAGTCGTCAGCAAATTGTAGGTGAGTGATTTGCAGTGAGTCGTTACCAATGTAGAGCCCATTGAAGAAGCCTTGAGAAGTTGCCTTATGCAGGATCGAGCTTAAAACCTCCCCAACTATGTTAAATAGTAATGGTGAGAGGGGGCAGCCTTGACGAAGACCCCGACTAATGGAAAAAGCCTTAGTTGGGGAACCATTAACCAACACTGAAAGAGAAACAGAGGAGATGCACATTTTAATCCAAGAGCACCAAACACTGCCAAATCCCATCTTCTCCATAATAAAAATTAAAAAGTCCCAATCTACGATGTCGTAAGCTTTCCTGAAGTCAACTTTGAAAACCACTCCACTAAGACCTCTTCTTCTTGTAAAATTGATTATTTTATTTGAAATTAAGGAACAATCCAAAATCTATTTCCGGGGGCAGAATGCAAATTGGAATTCTCCTATAATCTCTTCAGACACTCGACTCAGCCGGAGCGCTAAAACTTTAGCAAGAAGCTTATATACACAGTTCACTAGACTGATAGGATGATAGTCTTCAATGGAACCCGGTTGCTGCATTTTTGGGATGAGCACAATAAAGGCATGATTAAACAAAAAATCCGAGATCTTGCCATTGTGAAAATCATCGAAAATTTTCAATACCTCAAATTTCAAAGTTGGCCATAATTGTTTCAAAAATCCAATACATAATCCATCAGGGCCAGGGGCTCTCGAACCATCCAAAGATGATAGAGCATGCCAAATTTCCTCCATAGCGAATCCTTTTTCCAAGTCTCTTGCAGATTGATTACTCAAAACTTGGATAAACAATCAAAGTTAGCCAGCAGAATAGTTGGAGATTTATTATAAATCACCTGGAAGTGTTTATGAATAGCTACATTCACACTAATAGGATGAGAAAGAGTCGCCGTCCCAACCTTAAGCTTTTCAATATAATTAGTCCGTCTTCTATTTGAGGCCACAAGATAAAAGAAACGCCTATTTTTATCCCTTACTTGGAACCATCTAAGACGGGACTTTTGCAACCATTCTCTCTCCTCCCTCCTAATCCGGCTCTAAAGACTATCACGACACGATCTGAGATCGGCTTAAAGTGAGAGATTCGACGCATCCTTGAATAAAGCCTCCTCTATCTGATCACATTTCCTTTCCATTTCTTGTATGGACTTACCGTCCCCTAAATAAGTAGCAAAATGCCAGTCCTTAGAGAACAATTTACATTCATTTAGGATATTGCCAATACCCAAACCCTTGCTCTTGGTGCAAATTTGATTGATACCATACACATAAGCTTTGTCTTCTAAATAATGCTCAAACCATTTGAATGGTCTATGGCCCCAAAATTGTTTTTTAACAGATAGCATGATAGGATTATGATCAGAAATATTTTTAGGGAGAATATACTGAGATAAATCCGGCCACTTCTCAAGGAAATCCGCAGACAAAAGAAATCTGTCCAACCTACTGAAAAAAGGCTTCTCCCTTAAGCTCGACCACGTGAACTTTCCCTCAGCCAAAGAAAGATCAATTAAAGACATCCCATCAATAAACCCTGAAAATTCAACCATGGCTTTCTTATTGAAGCTAACACCCCTTTTTTCCTCTTTGCATCTAACAACATTAAAATTGCCCCCTAAAAGGATAAGGAGGTTTAGTCGTGATATATGGGTAGCCAATTCCTCCAAAACTTATTTTCTATCACATGGATCGTTTGGCGCGTAAACATTTATAAGCAGACATTTGAAGTTGTTGGGAATGATGTAACCCGCCAACAAAAGATAATTAACCTTTGTTATGGAAAACTCAAGATTGAAAAAAGCAGGATCCCAAAGGGATATGATGCCGCCTGCCGACCAGAAGATGGCGAAAATGAAAAGTTATAAGTGATGTTGGCACCAGATATGAGCTTGATGGTTCTCGCATCCACAACTTGCAATTTTGACTCTTGTAAGAAAACGACCCGAGCTTGGGTCTTTAACATCAATCGCTTAACCGAAGTCTTTTTCTCGACCTTGCCTAAGCCTCTGATGTTCCAAGACAAAAACATGCACTGGTTCATAATTAAGAGGAGAGTACACCACACCCAGGGAAAGCATAAATTCGAGCCTTACTTACCATGATCACAGTTTTCTTCTTCTAACTCAATAAACCGTTTGCAAACTTCTGATCCATTAGCTTTGAAATGGAGGCCCAAGGAATTACACACTTCAAGCGATTTCTTTGCTTCGATGACCCTTGAACTCAAAGGGCTCGTACACTCGTCCTCGACTGAAGGCAAAGAAGTTTTCAGAAACCCAAGAGGTTCTCCGCAACGGAAGTCTCCTTTTTTCTTAATTTGTTTAAGAATTCCACATTGAGAATTGAAAGAGGTCCAGAGCTGGATTTTATCCAATCTCGACCTAAAGTTCAGGGGAGAAATCACACTAGCACTCTTCACATACCTTGGTTTTACCGAGAAAAGTCCTGACCTTGGGTTAAGCACAAGAACCACGGGGTAACTCTGGCCCGATAAAGATTTTGACATCTCAGAATCTGCCATAGTTGGAATGTCGTGTAGATCTAACGATGGCCCAGGGGAAGCAGGGACAACCAGGCCCGAGCCCGTATTTTTTTGACCCCCATTCGTATTAACGGGATCTGTAGACCCACCAACAGAAGCTTCTTTTTGCCGAGAAGAGGAAATGTGATTCCCTATGTTCTTGGAATTAGATTCTGCCGCCACTTCATTAAACTTGTGTTCATAATCTTCAATATGGCAGCTGTACAAAGAATCGTTTTACTTTTTCGGCGACCCTTCGTCTAACCAACACCTATCATCTTCAAACTCTGCCGAGGAAATTCTGACATGAATGAGCTTGCCGTTAACATTAACGCTCATAGAGGGAGGAATATCTGAAACAGAACTAACCCCTGCAAGGATACGAGCACCATCAAACCTAAGTTTCTTTGAGGTTTCATCATCGGACTTTATAAATCTTCCCTACTTGTTCACTATAGAAGAAAACACGAATTCGTGCCAAGCGAATATGGGCAAGCCTTCCAAAGTGACCCAAACAACCAGTTTTTTCAACGCTGTAAAGTTTTCAAGCGAATCAAGATTAACGAACCATGAATTCAACAAAGATTCTTCGAGGTCCCAAAAAATCTGAATTTGCTCCATGTCTTCAAAATGAATAATCACATAGAAGCCCGACCATACGCTGACTTTAACTTTAAAGCCATCTGAATTTAGAGCTTGCTGGACAAAGTTAGCATCATACATGCCTTTCACTTGCCCGCACACACACTTATTTACCCATGACATCTCGCCAGTAGGTATCGCAACCTGGATGATGTCTGGTTCTGAGGGAGTTAACTTAGCTTCCCCCCTGATATCATGATGATTAGAAGCTTTGATGTCGCCATCCTTAGCCAACTTGGAGGTAAGAGCAGGATCGGACCTATCGGATTGCCCGGGGCAGGGACGATGTGGAACCTGCTTCGGTTCCACCTTATTGAACTCCTGCAAACTGCACAGTAAAGCATCTTTGTATGATCTCCCTTTGATCACCACAGCTTGACCATGAGAGTACTTAGGAGGCCTCTTGATAATCTTGTACCTTTGGCTCTGGACGACGCCAAACTGCTTCTGGTATTTCTTGTCAATATAAACTTTAATATGAAAACCGTCCATCTTCCTATTATGACCCAACTCCACAGCTCTAAACGCTTCCTCCCTATTAGCGAACCTGACAAACGCAAGGTTGAAGGCTTGTTGATTCTGCTCAGATTGTTGTATGCGATGTAGACATCCAAAACACAGCCGTAAGCCGAAAAAGCTTCTTTAAGAGCCAAACGATGGATCCTCTTGCTGACGAAATTAACGAAAACAGAAATACCCCTTCTGTCTCCCTTCGCTGAACCTCTTCTCACGTTGCTTTGTTGACGACGGAACGCCAGAACTTCCTTGCTTCTCTCCATGCCTTAATCCTAACTAAAGAAAAGAGAAAGAGAATACGGTACATCTAGTGTTGGATTAAATATTTTAGTCTTATCAATTTTGAACCTAGGCAAATTAATCTTTCTCAAAACATATTTTTGTGAATGTTTACATAAAACTTTTAAATACCTATGAAATCTAAATACAAAATTAATTTTTCTTCTAATTCCAAACCTTGTTGTCTTCACTACTTACAATGATATTACAATTATAAGCTAAAATATAAAAAATATAGATTTCAAATGTTTAATTGAAAATATTTATTTTTAATTTTCTTAGAATTTTTAGTTTTGGAGTAAAAGTAAGGATTTAATTTAAAAAGATGATACAAAAATTATAAAAAAATGTTTAAAATTCCATTACACTTTTCAAAATTATGAAAAATTTATGCGTTTTTGTTTTAATTTTATTTAAAAATACTATCCAACCACAAAGTGGACACATCATGTATTGACGAAGAAGATCAACACCATCATAGAACGCTTTTATTTACTTACTTTTAAAACATACATTGAATAAACTACTCAATTTTTTAAGAACAATTTGTTTAAATTCAAAATTGACAGGGACTTAAAGAGTGTTTAAACCAAAATATTCAAGCTACTAACTATAAATTTAAAATTTTGGATCAAAATATTCAAGCTACTAACTATAAATTTAAAATTTTGGATCAAAATATTCATCTTTTTAATGTACATGGGCTAGAATATCCTTTTTTTTCTAGTAGAGAGACTAAAAATAAGCTTTTAGATATAGTATAAGGACTAAAATGTTCCTTCTTATAGTAGAGAGATTAAAATGAACTTTTAAATATAGTACAAAGACTTCTAATATATTTTAACCCAATCAATTCATTATGTCCTCAAATCTCAAATGGTTGTCTAATGTAAAATATATATTTTTTTGTTTGACCACCGCTTTCTAACCCATTGGTTAACTAACCAGGATTGGTTATTATAGAGACGATCCTCCCAATTTAATTGCTCCATTAACAACGCCATGATTTAAATCTTTGACATTGCTTAAGTGATTTAGTAGATCATCCTACTCGACTAACTGATTGTTGGTTCTAACATCAAATATTTTATTCATGTAAAACTCTAATTTGTATAAATTTTACGGCTAAATTACACAACAAGGCATTCCATAATTGGTAAGTTGCAATTGGATTATTGTATTACAATTGAGCCATCAATGCTACGGCCGCCTGTCGTCTACGGTAGTCTGTGAACCGAAATTTCACCATAAAATTCATCTCAATGTCCTTGTTCAATCAATTAGAGTATATTCTCAAGAATATCTTTCAAAAGTCACGAAATTACCTAAAACCTTTCGAATTTCTTGAATATCTACAGTGCCTATTGTGACGTTTGCCTTAGGATATGTTCTTCCTCTCACCAATGATATTTAAAAATATTTATGAAAAAAATTTAAAATTTACTATTAATAAAGTCAATAAATAAAAACAAATTCATTTGTAAAAAAACCAAAACTTAATATGAAAATTTAGAAATTGAATCGAAATTCATCATTCAAAAAATTATGAACCCAACCGAATCACATCGATCTCACCTTTGCTGGACAAGTATCAAATTAAATAGGTATTTTCAAAAGTGAAAAGTTTTTTTAAACTAAAGGTATAGATACAAATACACTTTTTGATTATATACCATTTTCAAATTTTATATAATATTTTTAAATTTAGACATCTTTTTTATATAATTTTAAGGTTTTTTTTAATTCCTTTTATACCCCTTAACCAAAATAAAATGTAATAAGAATTAAAACTTTCAATTTAAGGACATGAATAATTGGATTCAAATATCAAGATATTCATATTTCGACTTACTCAATAGATTAAACTATTTAAATTTTATTTCAAATAATTACGTTGAATTTGAGGGCTTTGCAAATTGCTTGACTTTTGATTTGTGTGTCGTGACTTGTTTTCTTTTTTCATTTAAACGGTCCAGATTTCAAGTTATTAAACTTTTTTCCATTTGGACGGTCGAAGTTTTAAGGGGGAATTGACCCACAAAAATAGAGCAAAAACATAAGTCATTTCGACGGCTGAGATTTCAAGATTTTGTTCTTTTGACAGTAAGGATCTGCCAGGAAAAAAACAACAAAAAGCCAAAATGCGGTGAGCGTGGATCGAACACGCGACCTTCAGATCTTCAGTCTGACGCTCTCCCAACTGAGCTATCCCCGCAATGATTTGTTGCTTATAAATTACTATATATATTGAATTACTCAATGGAAGTTTATTGCAGTAGAAAGAGTGCAGTTAAACTTCAAATTACAGAGTTAGATTGACGCAAATAGGATCAGCGAAGCCAAGCACCATAAAAATTATAAAACTTTTAAATCAAGACGAAGAATATCTCATAAGTTAACAAATATGCAAAGCAATATAGGTCTCTTACCGACTTGGATGTACATTTCTAGCACTGTAGGCGCAACAAACAAATCAGATCATTTGAGTGCTGCTGCTGCTACATAGTGTTTCTCCTTAGAATAATAAATCACCTACCAGAGGCTGAGGCTCATCGTATTATATGCACATCCGATATCCGACACTGCATTGCTTTCTTGCAATTATACATCAAACAAAGAGAGAAATGAATTCTGCTTGTGCTAAAAATGCTCAAGTAAAACAGAAATAATGTTAAACTAGTTAATTTACATTGGCTTCACTCCTCTTGCACAGATATGGGGTGCAATGCTTCCAATCAAGCTATTGGTAGAAATTGTGCCATTTGGTAGAAATGGCGGCGATGAAGAAGGATAAGAAATAATGAACAAAGGAAGAATAGACGTTTGAAGAGGAAGAAATAAAAAAATTTGAAGAGGAAGGTCCGACCATGGAGGTAAAAGGAAGTAGATAAAGTCTCATCTCATATTTTTTAAGAGTTGTTGAGGACGAATTAAAAATTTAGTGATTATAATGTAAGTTTTAGTAATTCGATAATTATATTACAAGTGTTCTAAAAACTTAATGACTACTAGTGTAGCATACGTATTTTTATTAAGACGATTATTTTTTTTTGACAAATCTTAGTGGGCCTCGAACTCATGACCTAAGAGAATATGAAAGAACAAAGTTGAACAACTTGGCAAACCGACCAAATGTGCTTGTTGTTTATTAAGACGGTTATTAAAAGAAAGTGCAATTACAAAAATGATTGTTATTTTACAAAACCCTTATCAAATATTTTTTTATTAATTATCAGTATTTGATTTATTGGTCGACTAATTCGGATTGGATTTTGTAGAGGCCCATTTTAGGGGCTACCCTTCAAATCTAGTTTTCTTTATTCACACGTCAGAATTCGAACCCTTAACTTTTATTGAAGGATTTAACGTCTCATTCCATTGAACCAAACGATCATTGGTAATATATATCAAAGGCTTTTTGCCACATAAGAAAGAACAAAAACATAAACATAATATTTTTTTATACTAGTCAGAGGAAAAGAGTACATACGACAACACACGAGAAGAAACTAAACGCAACGCCAACAGATCCTACCACTAGGATATGTTGGACCAATTGACACTGCTAATTATTGCAACTCATCCACCAAAATTAAGCAATTACGTAGCATTACAAGTATTTTATTTCAGTACGTATATAGTATAGGTAGAGAAATGTGGATTTATATGAAGTTATTGCGAGTGAATAGGAAGCGTCCCTGGCGATACCACATAAGCCACCTGGTGTATTCGCACCCCTTTGGATTCTCATAAACCCTTTCTCACCCCAACTTTCTCCCCATGAATTCTTAATCAGCCAATAGTCTAGACCTTCTTCACTTGTCCCATATCCAACAATGGTGACCGCATGGTTGAGATCGTTGCCACATTCCCCCTGTAACACCCCACTCTGGTAATTCTGAAAGTGTGGATCATAGCCATTGATTGCGACCGACACAGGCTGACTTGCGACGGCCTTAAGCAACGCTTCTTCGTCGTTTTCAGGCACTGTTTCGTAGCTGGTGATGGTGGCAGCTTTGTTCGTTTCTTTTTCCGTGTGGCAAGTTCCTTGCTCTTCCTCGTATGGGTAGCTTTCTTCTGTGGTTATCCCTTGGTTTTTGATAATGTACTCGAAAGCATTCGTCACCATTGTTTCCTCCATTTGTGCTGCAATAAGTTGCACAGATACGAATACGGGGACAGAAAACGGCAATTTTTAAAATTATAGAGTACGAGTACGGCAAATATAAAATATATATATAATCATTAAAATTCATAATACAATAAGGACTAAAATTATAATTGTATTAAACAATAATTATAATTGTAGTTATTTAAATTCACTTCTAATAATTTTTAAATTATTTTCTAACACTTAGATTAGAAGATTACTAAAATTAAATGACTAAATTGAATGAAATTTTAAGTTTACATTCTAAAATAAGAAAAAATCAATGACTAAAATGATAAAATTAAAAGATGACATGGCTGAAATGGATATTTACCCATCCCTATTTAAAGCTTGAGTGAAAAAGCGTTAAAACAAGTTGAAACATATTACAAATACAATATACACCAAATATCCCATATCCTTAAGATACATAAAGTAAGGAGAGAAAGCAGCCTATAAATAGGTGCTTAGCCACTAGAATAATGAAGCAATTTAGTCTTGGCCTTTTGGTTTAGATCAAGTGCCATTTGTCACACGTAATTAAGTTTATATTTTTTAGGTTGAGTGATCAATTTAGTAGTTTTTTACTTGTGCGATTTTGAGTTTAGTTGGGTATAATTTGAACTTTTCAAGTTTAGAATTATCCTTGAGCTTTTTAAGTTCGGATTAGTTTAATAATTTTTAAATCCTTGCTTGTAAAGAAGATGAGGATTTTATTTTTCATTTTTTAAATAAATTTATTCGGGATGTCCCCAATTAATGTTGACTGTTCCCTGTAAAGTTTGACTGTCCCTGATAAAGTTGGGCCGTCTCCGAGACGTCCCCAGCTGTCCCTGCACTGTCCCTGTCCTGGGGACGTGAGACGGCCTTAGGGAGGCGTCCCCGTGCTTCATACTGCAAAATCCAGCAGTTGTTGCTCCGATAATGAGATTAGTTTACCATTATTGATTTTGATTATCCCTTCGACGGCTGCCACGGCTGGAAACGCCCAACAACATCCTGCAATAATATGTAGGAAAAAATAACCTTTTGTTAAGTTTGGTTAGGGCAAACTTGTAATTGAAAAGCATTGCAGAACATAGCCTAAGCAAGACTTACCGCAGTTGCTTTGATCCTTAACAGGAGTGACGGCACCTCGGGCATTCCAATCTAAGCTTGTCGGAGTATCTGTGAAATTCTCGTACAGAAATGAAGTTGATTTGGACAGTTTGGGGTTGTCTTGCATCTTGTATCCGGTGTGAGCTGCAATGAATTCATCGTGTGTCATGTCGGCAAACTTATTGAGGCCTAACTTAAAACTCTTGTTTCCGACATTGTTGAAGTTCTCAATATACTCCAAGTTTTCCTTGAATATATTAAGACGCTTCTCTTTCTCCAAGTTACTCTCGTATTTCCGACCGTAATCAACCATCCATTGTTTGTGTTTGTCGACAATGACGGTGTCATGGATTGTTCGGGACATGACAAGAGATGTCAATGCCCCAAAAATAGAAAACAAAAAGACATGGACTAAACTCATTGTTTTGCAGTACATGCAAAGATAGAACACTAAGTTAGGAGGGGGGGGGGGGGGTTATTTGCTTATTGCTAAGTTGTGAAGAGCTAGCACTCAATGCATGTATATATATACTACAAAAACTTTCTTGAAAACAACATTTATAATTGAGTAATCTTATGAAATGCCTATATAAAATGCCAATCAAGTTAAAATTTTAAAAGAAAAATACCTTTTTAAGGGTGAGTTCGATCGAGTCGAATGGAATGAAAATCTTTTGAGTTAGCCGACTTGACAAGTCTTATTTTATCGTTCAAATGTTATTTAAATTTTTTTTTGAGAAAAATAAAATTGAATACATTTTTTTTATAAATCAGATTAAAACTTTGCTGACAATCTGAATAAATGTCGAAGCGAAACACATAAATTACAGAGCGCCTATATATAAACTTCTATAAAAATAATTAATACGATAAACTAGGTTTGCTAATTTACTTGTTTAATGTTTAAACCTAATAAAATTTAATTTTTTTCGGGTGAAATCAAATTTTGTGTATCCTACCAACTAGTGGTAAGCATCTTGATATAGTTTAAACAGGTCTCGAGTTCGATACCTTGTGTATGCAGAAAATTCTCGCTGTAAGACTCACCCACCAAAATTAAATGTCCGGTGTAGGTCGGTCCGGATTAGTCAAGACAAAGCCCTGAAATCGAGAGGGCAAAATAACAATTTATTTATCCTTATTTTTTGTGTTAGCAAATCGAAAATCGAGAAATAAAAAGTTAGCAATATGAATGAGAAGAAATCTTATGAAGCTGTAACATTTACCTTTGAAATACTTTTTGATGTGAAAGAGAGAAATCTATTTGTTGTGGAACACGATT
Source organism: Hibiscus mutabilis (assembly GCA_019671005.1). Taxonomy (NCBI): domain Eukaryota; kingdom Viridiplantae; phylum Streptophyta; class Magnoliopsida; order Malvales; family Malvaceae; genus Hibiscus; species Hibiscus mutabilis. Next base: position 36,189,447 of record CM033752.1, on the reverse strand, counting down.
TCTGTCATTCACATTATGTTTCAAGACTTAACGATACGTGACAAAAAAACTTGGCCATTTAAAGAAACATACACATACACACACGAGAAGCACACTGAAACACAACGAAATTGTAATTACATAAATTTTATAATATATAATTAGATCGCTCGGATTTGTATTTAAATAGATCATTTCGGATTTATACTGCATTCAATTAGGCTCGATCAAAATTAAATCTGGTTTTGTAACAGACTGAATTTCGGGTTAAAGGTTTGGGTAGGTCTGTAAATGAACTGAACGAACTTGAACAAATGTACGTTCATGTTCGTTCGTTTAATTTTTATTGAATAAACGAACACGAATAACTAAACGAACAATTTTTTTTGTTCGTGTTTTCGTTAATGAATGTAGTTCGTTCGTGTTCGTTCATGTTCGTTCGTTAAAAATGATAAACGAACACAAACAATCATAGTGAGCAATGATACATCTCAAATCAATTTTTCAAAGCAATTTAACCAACAAACAACCAAAAAATCTGAATTAAATTTAAATATTTCAAATGAATGAGATGAAGATAAATATTACATGGATTTTATAAAAAAATGTAGAAGAACAACGACTCGAAAAGAAAAACAATACAAACTTGTATAAAAAAATAAAAAAAAGTATTCGGAAAAAAAGTAGAACAAGGAGAAGGAGAGAAGAGCGATTCGATCAAAAAATAAACACATTCGATAAAAATAGTAAAATATTTGAAGTAAGCGAAACAATGAGAAAAGAGAAAGAGAACGATAGCAGAGAGAAGAGAAGAGAAGAGAAGAGAAGAACAACAACAACAACAACTTACCTGCCTATTGATCTTTGACGGCCCGGTGGTACGATGATGGTGCTCGTGTTAGGGTGGTTGAAACTTGAATGACATAACGAAAGCAATTTAAGTTTTTTTAATCTATCGTAAAATAAAAGGGATAATGAAATAGGGTGCAAAATACACATGTAAATAAATTTAAAACGAACATATAAATTATTGAACATTCACGAGCTAAATGAACTTTACGCCTAACAGTTCACTGAACGTCCGATTCGGGTTTCGAAATCAAGTTGGGTGAGGTATTGGGCTCTTTCATATTATTTTTCTCATGGACTCATTTATGCTTGGGCCTTGGTGTCATTTTTTTTAACAATTTCTGCTTAAGGGAAAGGAAAAATTTATTCTTCATGGGTTCTGAACTCGCAACCTAGAGGAGATGAGAGAGTGTCAATTGAGAGCTTTAACCACTTGCTCTAGAATTTTTTTTTGGATATAGTTTTACCGGCTCTCGAACCTTGTCACTTACTCTAGAAATTGTTGATTGCTTGATGTCACTTTTTAAAAGTTTGAAATATTGAGATACCAACAACTAAATTGATCATTGTTCTCCCTCAAATCAGATTTTGGTATTTATCATAGGAATCTTGCCTGAGATAATCAAGTACATACACCGGGCATACATGATGCTCGAACCCGAATTATCTAAATAAAATATATCATCTTTTACTACTAAAACCACTCTATGAGTTCGGTTATTTAGACATTTTTAAATGTATAATATAAAGATAACATTAAAAGAAAAAATATTAAAAACTAAAACAAAACGGGTCACGTGCCATTTGTCAAGAGGCTAGGGAGTAATATTGAGAAAAAAATGATCAAATTGGAAATTGAATCGGATCGTAATTATTGGATAATCTATGAAATATATGTTTAAAAATCTTGCTTATTCCTGTTCAAAAGAAAATCTTGCTTATTCGGACCAAACATAATTCAATTTTTAGTTAATTTATCTTTTATAATATAAAAATAAGTGTTATATATTACAAATATTGAAAATAACTTTTAAATATTATATAACATAGTAATAGTTTTTTAGGTATAAAGTCAAAAAATTTCCGAACGTTTGCCTGAATAGTAACTTTTTTGCCCCTATTTTTTTGAAGCAATTCAACCCTAACATTTTATTTTAGGTCAAAATGACCCATTTGCGGATAAAAACTGCTTACAACACAGTTCTTAATGGTTTGTGCAAGATTGGCAGTACGGATAAAGCTGTTAAGTTTCTAAGGATGATGGAAGGGCGAGGTTTCAAACCCGATATTGTAGCATACAACATGGTCATCGATTGTCTTTTCAAGAATATGTTGTTAAAAGGAGGCTCTCGATCTCTTCTTTGAATTGAAGGTTAAGGGCATTAAACCAGATACTGTTACTTACAATTGCTTAACTCATGGTATGTGTAATTCAGGCCAGCAGAAGGAGGCAACGAGGCTGTTGAATGAAATGGTGGATAAAATATTTCACTTAATATTGTCACATATAATATATTGATTGATGTACAGTGCAAGGAGGGATTGATTTCTAAAGCAGTAGATATCGTTGACACAATGAGAAAGCAAGACATTAAGCCTGATGTTGTCATGTATAACACAATGGTTGATGCACTTTACAAGGAAGATATGGTTTCAGAAGCTGGGCATATTGTTGACACAATGATCAAGCGAGGCATTGAGCCCGATGTCTTTACCTATAATGTATTAATAAACGGTCATTGCTTGGGAAATCAAGTGGATAAAGCTAGAAGAGTTTTACGGTTGATGATTGAGAAGGGTAGTACACCTGATATAGTTAATTACAACACAATGACCAATAGATAATGCAAAGCTAAAAGGTTAGACGAGGCAATGGAACTCTTTCATGAAATATCTCAGAAAGGACCAATCCCGAATATTGTCACATACAACACTCTTATGCAAAGTATGTTTCGGTTAGGGAAGGTTTCAACTGCATGTGAATTTTTCAGGAAGATGCTTGCTTCTAGATAAGTACCGAATCTAGTGACATGTTCGATTTTGATGTATGGTTTATGTAAAACAGTTAAACTCGAACAGGCGTTGAAACTTTTTCAAGCAATGTGAAACAATGGATTGGACTTTAATATCGTTTCTTAGAGTATCCTACTCGATGGGTTGTGCAAAGCTGGGCACATTGAAGTTGCGAAGGAATTATTTCATGAACTCTCATTTAGTGGTTTAAAACCGAATGTTTACACGCATACCATAATGATTAATGGATTGTCTAAAGAGGGACGGGCAGATGAAGCACACCAATTGTTTAGGAGCATGGGAGATAATGATTGTTTGCCTAATAGTTTTTATAATGTGATGATTCGAGGGTTTCTTCGAAATAATTATATCTTGAAGGCAACACAACTTCTTACGAAAATGGTTGGTAAGGGCTTTTCTGCAGATATTTGCACTGCCTCTTTATTTGTGGAACTCATCTTAGGTTCTGATAAATCAATCTTGTAGGTTTAACAATTTATTTTCGCAGATCGTTCACTTGCAAACTTTAAATCAATTTATTGATCTGCCATTGTGCTATGATAAGTTTGATTATTCTGGAAACTACAAAGTCCATGAGTATCAAGGTCTATTCTCAATTTAGTTGATTTTCTTCTTAGATCTCTGAAGTAGGTGAGAATATTGTTACTGGTGATGTTGAAAACTTAAAAATTGGGGGAAATTCTAAATCTGTTGCAATGCAAAGTTGTGGTAAGAGCATCATTTTCACTCTTGCCAATCCCCCTTTTGACTGTTAACTCCTTAAAAGTGTAGAATTCTATCAGATTAGTACAAATTGTGCCATTTATTATGATTTGAATTTTGGCGATGCCTTTTTCTATTCATCGCAAAAGAGAAACTTTTTTTTTTTAAAAATCTAATGGTGTTTTTCTTATAAATTTATTGAAATTGAGATATAAAATGAATATGAAATACTTGACTTTTTTTATTTATATTAATGACTAGTTTTAAAAAGAACTTATTATGTTTTAGAAAATTAAATTAATATTTCAAAAATAATATTTATATTGATTGCAAAATACTTAGACCGGACAAGAAAAAATAATTAAACATAAAATAATATTTGTAACGACCCGGGATTTTAGAATTCGTGAGTCGATTTACCTGCGTGATAATTATTGGGTGTTTGGGCCAAAATTTTGGCCCATTCGGAGCCTGAAGAGCCTTGGTGGGCTTCTTGGTTGTCATTTGGGCTTGTTTGATGGCCTATGTGTGATGGATGAAAGATAGGAGGGATTTATGTTGCGAATTTTCCATTTTTAAAAGGGGAAGTTTGAATTCTCATGAAGTCTCCTGTAGAAAAGCTAAAGGGTGATATCACCCTTGTTCATTTGTCCCTCCCACATCTCTTCTCCTCCTATCTTCACCCCAAATTTTAAGTTAAAGGTTGAATATTTAGCTTTTAGAGTAAAATTTTTGGAATGGTTGTTAAGGGATTTGTAGTCAGCATCTCTATCTTTTAAGGTAAGAATGGTTAGAAATGGAGGTGTTTGAGGAAATGGGTTTTGGAAAGGGGTTGGAGAAGATGAACGTGAATGAAAGATTTAACAACGTTTTTGTTGTTAGATTCTTCCTTAGTCATCTTTTTTTTCTTTTAGCAATGTTGTAATCTGTTTTACAACATTTAGTTGTAGTTAAGGAGGTTGGAAAGCACTCCAAAAACCAAGGCAAGAGGAAGGCTTGAGCTAAGGGAAGACTTGTTCTTCAACTTTGAAGGAAAGTCAGTACATTTCCAACTCCCTAGTTTCATGCACATCCTAAGGATGCTGTTTTGTATGCTTGTTTTGATGAATGGGTGTTTGAATGCTTGAGTGTGGTCATTAATGGCAAAACTCAGATTTCTTGTTAATGACCTGTAAAAACAGTAGTAAACCACCCTAATAACCTCCATAAGATGTAAGCTTGAGTTTAAGGGTTTGTTTTGAAGGCTTGGGGAGTTTTTTCCCGAGCCTAAAAAGTTATTTCTGGGTTTCGGTATCGGTACGCGAGGAGGAAGTACCGGTACCTTAATGTTCTGGGTTTAAAGAACACTGATCCATTAGATGAACAACGAAAGGGTATCGGTACGGTGTTTAACCTGTATCGGTACGCCATGCAACCTGGTATCGGTACAGGTCGACTCGTATTGGTACCCTAAGGCTTTAGGAAATCTTAGTGAGCCAATTTTGTATCGGTACGCCATATGTACCGAAACCCAAGGGTACCCGTATCGGTACACGATGACATATACCGGTACCCGCTGAGCAATATGCCCAAAAATATCGACTTTCACCCAGAAGGCTAGAAAATTATATTGTTCGATCCAATATTCCCTTAATGGCTTAAAATGAGTTGTAAAACTGAGAAACTAAGAAATATCCTTATACTCAAGCATAAAACTTAAGAACTCAGTAAAAGTCTTGTGTGACTTATATGTTGATAGCAACCATAAGATGGTATGGTTATGTGTACCTAGGACGTGTTGCAACACCATGGTAAGAGAAATATCGAATGTAGGTTACTAATGCTATGTGACCCGAACCTCATTCCAGTATACTCGAGGGGGATTCCGAGTATGGGTGTATGTTCCAATGCTAGGTGACTCAGCCTCACCCAGGGTGTATGTTCCGATGCTGCGTGACTCGACCTCACCCATAGAGTGTACGTTCTCGATGCTATGTGACCCGAGCCTCACTTCAGTATTGATGTGTAACACCCTCGACCCGGATGTCACATTTGGGCCTAAACCTATTTTTTTAAATTGTTCTTTTTCGAGCCCAAAAACAAAATGAGTCCAATAAACGCATGTCCATTCATTTGGAACATAGTTAAAATTTAAATATTTAAAACATTATCCATAAAGCTCCGATTTCAAATACTTAAAACATTCGACTTTGACTACTTGTTACAAAATAAGAGTTACAAATTACATATAAGGTATTACGAAATACATAGCCCAATACATCTAGAAATTGTACTCAACAATTAAAGTCGATGTTGAAATTCAATCCTTGATGGTGCTTCTTCAAGCCTGGCGCCGACCTACTTACCTGCGAATGGAAACAACGATTCTGAACATTGAGATAACAAAGCTCAGTGGATACACCACCACTCAACCATGCTTCATGAAAATCATAAATAAAGCAATGCAACATGAATGATATCATGGCAAGATAACGTTGGCGCTACTATAATCGCCTAAACACATAGCATTATGAATATGTGATCACGCACACAGCAAATATATATATTTCATGAGTTCATATGGCATCACACGTATAACACCCAACAACATTTAATAAGGCTCGCGTCCACACAGCATCGGGATCCTACACTACGAGTAAGGCCCGCGTCCACACATTATCGGGATCCTGCACTATGAGTAAGGCATGTGTCCACAAAGAATTAGGATCTTATACCCGTAGGTATGGGGCCCGCGTCCATACAGCATCGGGATCCTACATCTATGCCCAGAATCTCTTATCGAGCATCTTCAAATGAGGCCCGCGTCCACACAACACAGGATCCTACATTTGGGAGTCTTCAAGGTGTTGCAACGCACTTTTAGGGTAATCAAAATCCCAACAACAAGAGATAACTCGACTATATAAGCGCCTCATTAGCACACAGCAAAGACCCTAGTCACCATACAGTATTGATCGATCCAACAAAGATCCCTATGGGTTTCTATTTCACATATTTTACCCATCATTATCGAATTATTAGCCCATTTATTTCACACATGGATTAAAAACTCAATTTCTCAGTTTTATTATTCATTTTGTACCTTCAAAAACCTTTTAGGCCCTTTACCTCAAATTAAGGAACCCCCAAACGCAAACTCAAATTCCTTTGGCAGATTGCCCAGCGAGTACTGATACTCCTATATGGGTATCAGTACTTCCCCTCTAGTTACCGATACTCTCTCATGAGTTCCGATAGTCAAATTAGGTTTGAAAGAAGTAGAACGACAAGCCATACCGATACGCTAACACCCTATATTGATATACAATATTGGTACTATCTACCCCGTACCGATCTCTACCCGTAACGATACTCGTACCTTGGCGTACTGGTACGCGAAAGCCTTCCTCAGGTAATGCAATAGTAGATACCGATACAACCCCTAGCGTATTGATACGTAAAAGTGCTACTATAATTCTAATTAAGCGAGGGGTACCGATACACGAGAAGACGTACCGGTACGCTCCTCACAACCCGTCACCTTATTATAGAGACGTACCGATACGCACACAGCAATACCGGTACGCGAGCTCAGAAATTCGACACTAGGTTTGGATTTCACCTAGAAATCCTACTTAACCTATATGGTTAAGCCCCAAATTACTCCTACAAGTTATGGTGAAGTTATTAGAAGAGTTGCTATCAATTTTAGGCCTTAACAACACCAATTGCACAAATTGCCAAAAACACCAATTCATGCATCAAAACCTATTTTTATGATTTCCAGGAAACTATAGGAGTTAGTAGTGTATAAACCTTAGCTTAGCAGCTGAAAAGGAGCTTCCCTCCAAGCTTCAAGCCTTCCTCCCATCTTGAATCCTTGATGAACTCCCCACCTCTTTCACTACATGGGAAGATTGTAAAACGAGTTATAACATTGTTGAGGGTTTAAAGAGATTAAAAACGCAATCTAAGCCCAAGATTAGAGCTCCCAAAACTCCAATCTCGTTCAACTCTCCAAACCCCCCAACAACTCAAACAAAGCTTACCTTGAAACGTAGATCCTTGGATGCTGGTAAAACTTTTCTTCACAAGCCAAACGAGATTTACAACCCACACTCACAAAATTCTACCTTTGATAATGGTGTTTTGGGAGAGAGCGTGTGTTTAAAATAGGAAAATGTGATATTAAGGCAAGGTGATCTCACCTCTCTGCACAATACAAAAGAAAAGTAAGTCTTCCCCCTTCACTCTTCAAATTAAGCTTTTACCATATTACCCATCTCATCTCTTCTTAACCCAACCCAACAACCATACAAGCCCAACACACAAGATATAGCCCAAAGGCCCTCATAACACGACCTAAACACGAGGCCCACGCCTCGATAAAACCTAACCCTCATATTTTGAACTTTAGGTCTTTACAATTCTCCACTTTTTAAAGAAAATTTTATCCTCGAAATTTACTTGGTGGAAAAAAATGCGGGTAGAGTACTCTCATGTCATCCTCAACCTCCCACATTGCCTTCTCAACACCATGGTTCCTCCACAGCATTTTAACCAATGGTACACACTTGTTGCGAACCTCTTTGAATCCTATTTCAAGTACTCTAACTGACTCTTCCTTATACGTTAGATTGGTATTTACGTCAATCTCTTCAAGTAGAACAACGTGCGAAGGATCAGAGCGGTAACGCCTCAACATGGACAGATAAAAAATATCATAAATACAAGCTAACTCTAGTGGCAAGACTAGTCGATATGCTACTGTTCCAACTCTCTCTAGAACTTCATAAGGTCTGATGTACCTCGGGCTCAACTTGCCCTTGCGTTCAAATCGGAGGATTTCTTTCTACGGAGATACCTTGAGAAATACTTTTTCACCAACATCATAATCAATGTGTTTGCGTTTCCGATCTTCATAAGCCTTTTAACGATCAAAGGCCACTTGTAACCTTTCCTTGATGATCTAAACCGTCTCTTTGATTTGTTTAACCAAATCGGATTCCATAATCCCCCTCTCATTAAGCTCGGTCTAACATAAAGGTGTCCTACACCTACACCCATACAAAGCCTCAAAACATGCCATCTTTATGCTCGACTGGTAATTGTTATTGTAAGCAAACTCAACAAGCAGCAAATAGTCCTCCCAACTAGCGACAAGGTCTACTATGCAACATCGGAGCATATCCTCAAGAATCTGGATAACAAGCTCAGACTGGCCATCAGTCTGAGGGTAAAAAGTTGTAATAAAATGCAATTTAGTGTCCAAAGCATTATGGATCTTCTTCCATAACCTAGTAGTAAAACGTCGGTCCCTATCCGAAATGATATAGGATAGAACTCCATGCAACCTTACTATTTCCTTGATATACAGCTGAGCCAACCTCTCCAAGGTGAAACTCATTCGCACATGCAAGAAATGAGCAGACTTGGTCAAACGATCCACTATCACCCAAATAGTATCATGTTTTCTTTGAGTCATCGGCAAGCCGGTGAAAAAATCTATAGTGATCTGATCCTACTTCTATTGGGGAATCTAAATCGGCTGAAGCAACCCTAATAGAACCTGATGCTCCGTCTTCACTTGCTGACAAGCTAAGCATCTTGTCACAAAATCAGAAACATCTCTTTTCATACTCGGCCACCAATAAAAAGGATGAAGGTCTTGATACATTTTGTTGCTCCCCGGGTGTAAGGTAAAAGAACTACAGTGCGCATCTCTCAAGATACGATCCCTCAAATCCTTTAAAGCCAAGACACACAGTTGACCTTTAAAGTACAAGTATCCACCATCTTGTACCTTAAACTTCGAGGCTTCACTTCACTGAACCGCCTCAACCTGTGCTACCAAATTCTTATTTAAAACTTGAGTCATCTTTATCTCTTGTACCAATGTAGGCTTAACCCGAAGCTCAACTAGGAGTCCACCGTCATCGATCATCCTTAAGTGAGCGAACATGGCCCTCAAATCAGACATAGACTTATAGCTCAAGGCATTCGTCACCATATTTGCTTTGCTCGGATGATACTCAATAACGTAATCATAATATTTTAACAACTTGATCCAATGATGCTGTCTAGGGTTTAACTTCTTCTGGGTAAGCAGGTACTTCAAACTCTTGTGATCCGTATAAATATAACATTTCTCTCCATAAAGATAGTGCCTCTAAATCTTTAATGCAAAGATGATAGCAACGAGCTCCAAATCATGGTAGGATAATTTCTCTCATGAGGTTTAAGTTGCCTTGAGACGTAAGCAGCCACTTTACCCTCTTGCATGAGCACACAACCTAGCCCGTTAAAAGAGGCATCACTAAACACAACACATTCTTTCCCTGGCTCAGGTTGTGTCAAGACCAGAGCCTCCGTGAGGTAAGCATTTAGTTGTTCAAAACTTTGTTGCCTTCTTTCATTCCACTCAAACGGAACCCTCTTTTACAATAATTTGGTCAACGGTGCGGCTACTGTAGAGAACTCTTTAACAAACACCTATAATACTCAGCAAGCCCAAGAAAATTACAAACTTTCAAAATATTCCTTAAGGGCTTCCACCCTACCACAACCTAAATTTTCTAAGGTTCCATGCGGATCTCATCTGCAACAACTATGTGGCCAAGAAATGCCATTTCAAAAAGCAAAAATTCACAATTACTAAACTTGGCAAAGAGACGTCCATCTCTATGAGCTTGTAGAACCACACACAGATGGTAATCATGCTCTTCTTCTGAGCGCGAGTACACCAAGATTTCTTCAATGAAGACCACTACAAATTAATCCAGATATAGTTGAAAATTTTGGTTCATTAGGTCCATGAAAGCTACAGGTGCGTTGGTAAACCTAAACGACATTACTAAGAACCCGTAGTGTCCATACCGCGTCCTAAAAGTGGTTTTCTGGATATTTTTGCCCACCACCTTCAACTGGTAGTATCCTGACCTCAAGTCGATCTTAAAAACGCACTGTACCTCTCAACTGGTGAAATAGATCATCAATTCTTAGAAGGGGATAACAGTTCATTATCATTACCTTGTTAAGCTTCTGGTAATCAATACACATCCTCATAGACCCATATTTCTTTCTGACAAGCAGGACATGTACTCCCCAAGGCGAGATGCTTGGTTGGATAAATCCTATCTCTAATAACTCTTTGATTTGTTTCTTCAACTCTTTTATCTATGTCGGTACTAATCGATACGGTGTGATAGATGCAGCTGTTGTACCTAGTATCACATCAATCTAAAACTCTAACTCACGGTCATGAGGTATTTCGATTAACTCTTCTAAAAACACATCGATAAACTCCTTAATAATCCAAAGGTTCTCAAGTATCGGACCATCAACCCTCGCATCAACCACGTGAGCAAAGAAGGCTTCACAACCTTGTTGCATTAACCTCTGAGCTGACAAAGCAGACATCATACTAGGAAGGCACGAATTTCTTTCGCCTCTCACAACCAGCTTAGAACCATCCACAATACGAAACTTTAAGCTCTTCGCACTACACCCTAGGCTAGTATTATGCTCGAAGAGCCAATCCATCCCCAAGATAGCATCAAACTCTTAAAATGGTAAAACCATTAAATATGCCAAAAAAAGTAACCTTTGGAACTCGATTGGGCACATCTGATAAACCTTATGTACTAACACATCATACCTCAACGGACTAGTCGCACTAACTCTTATCTCGAGATTCTTGGCAGGAATACCCTATTGCTGAAATATCCCACTATGGATGTAGGAGTGGGTAGATCCCGAACCCATAAGAGCAACTATAAGAACTGAAAACAAGGTGAACATACCTAAGATAACATCTATAGTTGTGCAGTCCTCCTGAGCCCTGGCCACATACTGCCTAGCTAGTGCTCTCGTAGTAGACTAGAAAGTGCCTCCCGATACATGTCTCGCTCCTCCTTGAGTAAGGCCTCGACCCCTCTAAGCTGAATATACAGTCATCTGAACCTGATCTAGGGAAGTCACAATAGCTACTAGACAATCTTTCGCGAAGTGGTCTGATAATCTACACTAGAAACAAACTCTTACGGTTTCCCAACACTCGCCTCTATACTTGCGTCCACACTGATTGCAAATTTGTGTGCCCACACTCATTTGTGAACCCTCTGGGCTCATTATGGATGAAGACAAAGATGGCCTCCTACGGCTAGTTAACTCAGATCTCCTGTCCGATCTTGAACCCCAATTTGAGGCTCCTTTATTATGGTTCCATCGGTTCCTGCTCCTTCCAGAATAGGTCTGCGAGTTGTTGTTAGAGGGATTCTAGGTCCTCCCACGGAACTTTTTTGCCCACCAGACTGTTAAGCCTTGTACATGCTCAAAAGATTTGGCAGTCGAAGTCAACTCTGAGAACACTTTCAGTGGTGCAACAGTTAGGTAAGTCTGAATTTCTTTCCTCAAACCTTTCAAAAACCTCTTACACCTCATCTTTTCAGTGGTGACAAATTCAGGAGCATATCTACTCAACTAGAGAAACACTTGCTCATATTTAAAGACTGGCTGGTTCTCTTGCACCAGATGATTGAATTGTGTTGCGTGATTTGAGTGCTACGCAAATGGTACAAGTGAACACGTCACAAGTTATAGTATAGAATAGATATCATCTCTATAGGGATTGGTGTTAATTTTGGAATCTAACTTCTTGCACTGTAAAAATAAGAACACAATTGATAATATGAGTTGATTTAACGAGTAAAGTCAAATAATAAGTAAATAAAAGAGAGATGTAATTGAATAAAAGAGAGTATGATGGGTTATCGTAAATCGTGGAGTGATAGTTGAATGGACTGTCGTGGTAATTAAGTGTTAGAGTAGCACAATCGTTTCATCAATCGGATCCAGTCAAATTGCTTGGGCAATTATGCGATTTCCTGGGCAATTGGGAATAAAGCAATTGCCTGGGCAATTGGGCGACAACCTTCAAAGTTCGACGAAGCGTTCTTCAATGGTTTCTCATTATCCCTAACTTAAAACACTGTTAATTATGCATGCCTTGATAATACATCCCTGCGTGAACCAAGGGTGGACAACAACCAATCTTGTGCTTATTTTAGCCGTTTAAATTAGCAACTTATTCCTAAGTCGAATTAGTCTTCACAATTGATTGATTGAATAAAGACCATGCTCATTTGTTTCTTGAATCTAACTCTCCCGACATTAGATAAATGGATGAATTCACGAGATCCTCTCCCAATTCACTCGCAATCAAAATTAAAAACCAAGAATGAACAAAAATTGCAAACTCAAATACCTAAACAAATCCAATCGTTCTCACAACCACAAAAACACAATAACCCAAGCCAATTAAATTTAGTTCATGACTTGGTGCAAAAGAAACACAAGATATAATCTCTCTATCATGAATCTAATCGAAACAAAGAGGAAGAAGATGATGATGTCGAGCAGCCCTCTATTTTTTTCTCTCTCAAATCGCACCCCCTTAAAGTTGGCGGCTTGATCTTCTTTATATAGGAGATAGCTAAGTCGAAGTCTTTCTTGAGGAGGAAGTTAATTTGGAATTAAATAGCATAAAAGAAATAAATCACTTTTATTATTATATTTTTAATCCTCCAAAAACTCCTCATAGAACTCTTGAAATTTAATCTCTTCTTGAAATTCCAACTCTTCTAGGATTTATCCTTGTTTTTCGCAATTATCTCGAATTAAATGGATTTATCCTTCAAGAAATCACCAGCTCTCATTCTTCTTATCCTCAATTGCTTCAGCAATTTTCTACTTGCTTGGGCAATTAGATATTGCATACACAAAAATACATACCAGCAGCACCTTTTCCACAAAAATCAACCGAATTATATAATCAAACATAACAGTGAAGGAAACAATGCAATTATGCATGAATGACTAAAAAAGCAACTAGAATGAGCCTAAGTCTAACAATAATTATGAATAAAATGGTGAGAAATATAGAAATTTTGCACACTTAACAAATAGATCTCTTAGGGTATAAATGTGAGACTCGCCCACATACTTTTTTTCGAACTCCTCGAGGAAGTCGTCCCAAGTTGGTCGATTGGGTGCTTTCCAAGCTCTACCATTTTCCACTATTCTCTAGCATTGCTCTTCAACAAGGATAAAACACATGTTAGCTTGTCTTCCGAACTCAACCTCATCTGTCTCATAATCCAACACGTATCTTATAACCACCGTTCCACTTGCACTGGGTTATCTTGCTCCGATCCATGAAAATCCGTAGCATCTTCCCTTTTCAACCTTTTGACAGACGCCTCTCGAGGGGTAGCAGATGCCCTCGGTATAGCTCTCATAATATGATGTAATGCTCAGTTCAGATGTGAGAAATAGTTGACTCTTCGGTCAACTGTATCCTCTGACACTTCTTTTGCGCCGGGCATATATTTCTCATCGTAGCTCCCTTATCGGGAGCCCAAACTTTCCTCATCGATTCTTACCCTCCTCGGCATAATTTTATTCTGCACAACAAACACACGAAGTCACACCTTCGAATTTCAGCATTAAAATAAATATGACTTCGACTCATGTGCATGTATTCGCTAGACACCTATATACTCTTCTAGACTTACTCAGGGACTTCCTAGAACTGACTAAACCTAGGCTCTGATACCACTAAATGTAACACATTCAACCCGGATGTCATATTTGGGCCTAAAACCCAAACTATTTTTTTAAATTGTTCTTTTTCGAGCCCAAAAACACAATGAGTCCAATAAAACATAAGTCCATTCATTTGGAACATAGTTAAAATCCAAATATTTAAAACAATATCCATGGAGCTCTGATTTCAAATACTTAAAACATTCAACTTTGACTACTTGTTACAAAATAAGAGTTACAAATTACATGTAGGGTCTTACAAAATATATAGCCCAATACATCTAGAAACTATACTCAACAATTAAAGTCGATGCTGAAATCCAAGCCTTGATAGTACTCCTTCAAGCCTCGCGCCAACCTACTTACCTGGGAACGGAAACAACAATTCTAAACGCTGAGCTAACAAAGCTTAGTGGATACACCGCCACTCAACCATGCTTCATGCAAATCATAAATAAAGCAATACAACATGAATAATATCATGGCAAGATAACATTGGCACTACCGTAATCGCCTAAACACACAACATCATGAATGTATGATCACGCACACAGTAAATATATGTATTTTACGAGTTCATATAGCATCACATAGATAACACCCAACAATATTTAATGAGGCCCACGTCTACACAGCATTGAGATCCTACACTACGAGTAAGGCCACAACATTTTGATCCTACATCCATGCCTAGAATCTCTCATCGAGCATCTTCGAATGAGGCCCACGTTTACACAACATCAGCATCTTACATTCGGGAGTCTTCAAGGTGTTGCAACACACTTTTATGGTATCCAAAATCCCAACAACAATGGATGACTCGACTATATAGGCATCCCATCAGCACACAACAATGACCCTAGTCACCATACAGTATCGATCGATCTACCATGTTTCTATTTCACACAATTTACCCATCATTACCAAATCATTAGCCCATTTATTTCACACATGGGTTAAAAACTCTATTTCTCAGTTTTATTATTCATTTTGTACCTTAAAAGACCCCTTAAGCCCTTAACCTCAAATTATGAAACCCCCGAACACAAACTCAAATTCCCTAGGCAGATTGCCCAGCGAGTACCGATACTCTTATATGGACATCAGTACCCCTACTCTAGGTACCGATACTCCCTCACGAGTACTGATACTAAAATTAGGTTCAAAAAAATAGAACAACAAGCTGTATCGATACGCTAACACCCCGTATCAATACACAATATCAGTACATATCCACCCCGTATCGATCTCTACCTATACCGATACGCCCGATACTCATACCTTGGCGTATCCGTATGCGAAAGCCTTTCTCAGGCAATGTAACAGTAGGTACCAATATGTCACCTAGCGTATCAACACGCAAAAGCACTACTGGAATTTTAATTAAGCGAGGTGTACCAATATATAAAAGGCATACCGGTACGCTTCTCACAACATGTCTCTCTTATTATAGAGGCATACCGATAAGCACGCAGTAGTACCTGTATGCAAGCCTAAAAATTCAACACTGGTTTGAATTTCACCTAGAAATCCTACTTAACCTATATGGTTAAGCCCTAAATTACTCCTACAAGTTATGGTGAAGTTATTAGATGAGTTGCTACCGATTTTAGGCCTTAACAACACTAATTGCACAAATTGCCATTAAAGATCAACCAAGGTATACCAAAGCCAAAAACATTAATTCATGCATCAAAACCTAATTTTATGATTTCTAGGAAACTATAGGAATTAGTAGTGTACTAACCTTAGCTTAGCAGCTGAAAAGAAGCTTCTCTCCAAGCTTTAAGCATTCATCCCTTCTTGAATCCTTGATGAACTCCCCACCTCTTTCACTACATGGGAAGATTGCAAAACAAATTATAATATTGCTAAGGGTTTAAAGAGATTAAAAACACAATCTAAGCCCAAGATTAGAGCTTACAAAACTCCAATCTCGTTCAACTCTCTAAACCCCCAACAACTCATCATTCCACCAACTCAAACAAAGCTTACCTTGAAATATAGATCCTTGGATGCTGGTAAAACTTCCCTTCACAAGCCAAATGAGATTCACAACCTACACTCAAAAAATTCTACCTTTGATAGTGGTGTTTTGGAAGAGAGGGTGTGTTTGAAATGAGAGAAATATGACATTAAGGCAAGGTGATCTCACCTACCTGCACAATACAGAAGAAAAGCAAGCCTTCACCCTTCACTCTTCAAATTAAGCTTTTTCCATATTGCCCATCTCCTCTCCTCTCTTCTCAACCCAACCCTGCAACCACATAAGCCCAACACACAAGATAGCCCAAAGGCCCCCATAACATGACCCAAACATGAGGCCTACGCCTCGATTAAACCCGTCCTTAGGATTCTAAAATTTGGGTCGTTACATGATGTGGTATGGTATGTTGAGCCTTATGTACCCTTCGATGTTTTGATGATGCTAGCATGTGTTTAGGCGACTAATGTTAGCGTCATGCATTGTTTTAAGTGTCATGTCATCTTATCTAGCTACGTACTTATCTTTATGATCTGCATGAATCATGGTAGAGTAGAGGGTGTATCCACTGAGCTTTATGAGCTCGACGTTTGGAATCGTTGTTTCTATATGCAGGCTTTTGGGTTGCTGCTTTGCATCGAAAGAGCTCCATCGGAGTAGGATTTCAGCGCATCGATGTTGATCAAGAGTACAATACTTAGATTTGTCAGGCAATGTATTCATAGGACCCTTGATTTATGTCTGTAACTGTATTTTGGATTTATTTGATCATGTCTAATGTTTTATTTAACTTGGTTTTAATTGGAGCTCCCGTGTAAACGTTTAAATTGTTTTTGTATTACAATATCCTATGACGTGTTTTGAATTTTATGAAATGATGATGGTTTGAGCTAAATCTAGTTTGAAAATTTCATGTTTTGGGTTGGGCTTGAGGCCCAAATGTGATGTCGGGTTTGGGACGTTACAATATGAACATAAACATAATTACATAAAGAAAAAAATTGATGCACAACCCGTATAAATTTTAATTTACACGTGCTTGTCAAATTCATGAGTTAAGGATTTAGTTTAGAGTTTAGGGTTTAGGAGTTTAGGTTGTAGGTTTAGAATTTAAGATCTATGGTTTAGAGTTTAGAGTTTAGAGTTTAGGGTTTAGAGTTTAAAGTGTTAGGGTTGGATTTTAGAAATTAAGGTAAGATTGTATAATTTTTTTTCACGGACTGTGTATCAAAATATAACCCTTAGATAAGTGTATCAAAGTTTATATGAAATAGATTATTAACGTGTAAAAAACTATATAAACGTATTATATTTTGAACGCATACAAATTAACAAGAACATAAATCAATCCTACCATATAAACTTTTATCTAAGTTGGATTACACTAACATATATGTAAATTAATCATCAATGAATCAAGGCACATAAATTACTCTAATTTTCTTTTTTTACAAAATCTAATCTAAACCCACGTAGAAGAGTGGGGAAGAGAAACTTTAAGGGAATAAAGGGCATGCTCTTACTGGGTTTAAAACCCATAACCTAAGAAAATATAAGGAAACAAAGATGAACTACGGTTGGTCAAATATACTTTCTCTACCCTAATCAAATTAGAAATATAAAAGAAATTATGTCATCAAAAGAAAATAGCAGAAGATATAATTAAAACATAAAGCTAAAGATCACATGACACAAATGCATACATGTATGAATATATATTTAATCGAATGAATAGTATGCGAGATTTATGTAGTTTTTTAATTTTTTTAACATGTGAAAGATATTTGAATGTGTAAATATGTATAACAAATTATTAACATTAAAAATAGAGAAATTTTGATGCACATAAGCTTGTTAAATTTAAGCATTTAGTTTAGAGTTTATGATTTAGGTGTTTATATTGTAGAGTTTAAATTCTAAGATTTAGAGATTTAGATGGTATAATTTAAATAAGAAGAGTTGTGTGATCTTTTACACATATTGCATATTTAGATTTTGATACACAATATGTGTAAAACAAAATTACACAAGCCTTTATATTTAAACTATACAATCTAAATCTAAATTCTTAACATTGAAACTCTAAATCCTAAAATTTAAACAAACCATAAATTAAACCCTTAATTTAACAAATTTGTGTAAACTTTAATATATACTAGGGGTGTTCAAAATTACCTGACCCGACTGACCTGACCCGATGACCCAAAAGAAAAATATCGGGTAATTCCCGAAAAAATTACCCTACCAGGCCGGGTACCCAACCCGAGAATAATTGGTCCAGTTCTGGGCCGATTTTTCTTGATTACCGGGTACCCGACCCGATAACTTTTAATATATATATATATATATATTTTAGTTTTAAATTATATTTTTATTTTAGGTTCCTTAATATTTGTACCTAAAACTAAATTTAAATCTCTAAATTAGTTCTATGTTCGTATTTATATACTTTTAAATTTTAAAATTTTCAACTATATTTTTATTAATTTATTAATACCGAAAGAAAAAAATAAGATTAATATTTTAAATGTCTTTTTGGTGATAAACTTTAATATATATATATATATAAACTAACTTTAAATCATTAATTTTTGTGTTTGAATTATACATTATAAACTTTTAAATTTTATGTGTTCAATATGTATTTTTTTAAAATTTAAAATAAAAAATAAAAAAATTATGAACCGATTACCCGGGTACCTAGATTTTGCGGGTATCCAATAGCGAGTACCGACTTAAACGGGGCGACAAATAAGTACCCGAAAAAATCGAGTACTCGGTAATGAGCATCCCTAATATATACAACTTGTATAGTTTTCCTTTTTTTTCAATACTTTAGATACATTAAAAAACAAGATGGGCACAAGTACAATTATTTCTTCTTCTTTTTTCATTTCTTCCCTATTTTCTTTTTTCTTTCTTTCTATTTTACATAACAAAATGATTGAATTGCCCGCATCAACAACAAATTCCCATTACTTATTATAGGGTAAATTACATAAATCATCACTCAATTTTACTCTCTAACCTATTTTGGCTACTAAAATTTCAAAATATTTAATTTACTCACTGAAGTTTGGACATTAAACTTTTTTGTCACTCATTTGTTAATTTTTGTCGGTATTACTCTCTATCACGTTATCTAACGTTCATCATCGTCGAACATGACTGTCGACGACTGTAAATGGTGATTGTTCGGTCTTAAATTCTACCAATTGCTTTTTCTCTGCCCGTTGAGTCCGAAAGCGACTTATTTTTTTCGAAAAGGGCTCCGAAGTCCACGAATCAGCCAAAAACCTTCTGATTTCTTTCTCGTCGATCTCTCTTTTCCTCCGTCAGATGGAGCCTATTTCTCAGTATGTTGCTTCTCTCGTGTCGATGAAATTTTTCACCGTTCGAATCTTGGAGAAGTTTCGTCGTTCGCCAATAAATGACCACGACGTAACGTCGTCAAAAAGTTAACGAATGATTGACCAAAAACGTTCAATGTCTAAACTTTAATAAATAAATTGAACGCTTTAAAATTTAATGACCAAAATAGGTTTAAGAATAAAGTTGAGTAGTTTACTTATTACGATCTGAAATCTCAAAACTTATCGATAAAAGGATTGAGATGATGAATTTTTATGTTAATGGTCTCAGTCACCTATTATCAGAGTTTAATTTGATCCCTTTGACGGATATTGGTATAACAGATTAAGGCTTTGTTTTTTATTGAGGTGGAAAAATTTTGGTTTGGGACAAACCAAGAAGGTTTTACAAAAGCTAAATTTTCTAGCTTTTGGAAAATTAAAGTTTGAGAAACTAGTTTAAGGGCAAACTAAGGTTTTGACACTTAAAAGCTGCTTGTTTTTTTGTTGCTTTTGAAATTTCTTAGGTGAAAAAGTTAGTCTGGCCCTCCAAATGCAACAAAAAGGGGCCTAAGACGATCAACTTAAAATTTTTAAAATTTTAAATGTTTAAGCTAAAATTTTGAAATTTAGTCTTTTTTAAATACTTAATTAAAAATATTTAAAGAAATAAAAAATTAATGAGAATTCTAAATTTTTTAAAGAGTTAAATTTAAAATTTAAAAATTTAAAGAATAAAATATGAATTATTCAAAAATTTGGGAGGTCGGGCCCCTCTGACCCTCACTAGCATCCGCCTCTGCCTTCAAACCCCAACAGTGTCAAAAAAAAATTATTTTCATTTTTTTTATTTTCTTATGAATATGGTGATGATGTGTCAAAATATTTTTTAACATTGCGAACCAAAATAGAAAAATACAATATTAAATACAATTTATTAAAATAATTAAAAGTAAAATTTTAGTAAACGGGCTGTGTAAAAATAAACTTACATATTTATACTATAAAAAATTTAAATCCTAAATTTTTAACCCTAGATGCTAAAAAACTAAACCATACATTGTAAATCATATACCCTAAATTCTAAATCCTAACATTAAATTTCAAACCCTAAAATATAAATTCCCTAAACTTTAAACTCTAAACTAAATTTATAACCCCTAAAACTAAAAGATTTATGTAAATTTTAGTTTACACAACATTTGTATTAAAGTTTGAGTATTGAAAATGTTTTTGGGTGATTGACTTGTGGAAACTAGGCTAAGTGGTATTGCTCCGCCACTTACACCAGGAGCTCTTGAGTTCGAATCCTTGCAAGCCACAATTCATTTTTGTTATTTGTGAAAACTTTTTTACACAAACATTTTAGTTTTAAGTTTTATGGACTCTGTTTAGGGTTTAAGTGTAATAATTTTGAATTAGGGGTTATTAATAGAATTTTGAGTTTATGGTTAGAATTTAAGATTTATAAGTTAAAACTTAAATCCCTAATTATATTATCCTAAAACCTAAACTTTAACTCTAACCCTAAACCCTAAATTCTAAACCCCTATACTAAACCCCTAAACTCCAAACTCCTAATTTTAGGGTTTAAGGTTTTAGTTTAGGGTTTTAGTGCATGTGTTTAAAATTTAGGGCTCATGGTTACACTTTAGGGTTTAGTGTTAGAATTTAGGGTTTAGTGTTAAGGTTTAGGTTTTAGGATAATATGGTTAGAGATTTAGGTTTAACCTACGAACCCTAAATTTTAACCATAAACTCAAAATTCTATCAACAATCCCTAAATTCAAAACTATTACACTTAAACACAAACCCTAAACACTAATGATATCACTAGACCCTTAAATTAAATCGTTTATTCCTAAACCCTAAACACTTGTGCATGAAATAATTACCCATAATTATTTGAGTGACCAAAATAAAAATATAGGAATAAATAAAATATAAAATAGATAGTTTATTCCTTAACTCATCTTCTGCCAAAAAATTAAAAAATATATACAAGAAATTCTAAACAGAAGCTACGAACTTTTTTTCTTTGACAGAAGCTACGAACTTAAGACGGTAAAATACTACTAAACACTTTGTAGATAGGGGTATAAATAAATATAGCGTTCGACGACCTTTATAAACCCTTCGTATAATATTTTTTTATATTTATTTAATAAATTAAATAAACGAATATAAATAAGGTTTTTATACTTGTTTAATAAACGAACAAAGATGTGCTTGATTCGTTTATGTTCACAAACAAGTCAATTATCGACTTGTTTACCCCGTTCCCCTTTCCTGATATTTTTCTACATTTTAAATATTAGTGAAGATAGGGACTAAATTGAACATAAAGTGAACTTTGAAGTTCAAACTGTGAAGCATAAGGAGCTTAAGGACTAGTAGTGTAATTTTATCATTTTACTATAAACGAATACGTTCACGAATATTAAACGGACGTGTTCACGAACGTTAAGCGAAAATATTCATGAACATTAAACGAATATATTTACGAACGTTAAATAAACGAACAAAAACACCTTTAAATAAACGAACATGATATTAAAAATTTAAACAAACACAAATTTAATATAAATATTCTTAAAATAAATAAATTAAAATATTATTGATTTGTTTATTTAAGCTCGACTTATTTGCACCCCTAACTACCCGCAGCAAACTTAAAAGAGTACAGAAAAAAACAAAAAACGAAAAGTTATTTACTTTCGCATTTTACTTTATATCTGTCTTTGAACCCCGAAATCTCTATTTCTTTCTCTCTTTTTCTCTCTCTTTCTCTCTGTGGTAGAAAAAAATAGCTTGGCTGCTAGCTAAGCTTTGTTAGAGAAAAATGAGAGAATCTCATCTGTTTTTCACACTAATACTTCTTTTAGTTCTTTACCCTCTCCACTTCCAAGCTCATGCTGCCCCTGCTGGTAACCTTTCTTTTAATGATAACATTCTATTCATCTTTTTGTTTAATGGGTATTTTTCAACGTTAGATTTGCACCTTTATGCTCTCATTTTAGAATTCTACCTTTTTTTTCTGTGATTATTTTGCTGTATTTTTTGTTCATGTTCGTTTAAATGCTGTTAGCTTTTTAGTAATTCTTTCGATCTATACTTTGCTCAAACGGGTTTCCTTTTTCCTTCTTTTTAAACCCTTTTTTTGGGTTTGGTTTAGGTTCTAATATTTTGAATTAAATGTTGATATGTGATGTGATTTATATAGGGCCATTGATAAAGCACTTGTCTTCTTTACTTAAATGGACCAGGTCTTCCACCAAAACTCCCCACTCAGGTAAAAAATTGTGATTCTCTTCTTATATTTACTTCTGTAATTTGTTTTGATGGATTTTCTGTTTGGTTTTTGTAGATGGCAATGTTCTTCAATTTGAGAATGGTTACTTAGTTGAGACTGTGGTTGAAGGCAATGAGATAGGAGTTGTTCCTTACAAAATCCGCGTCTCCGAGGATGGCGAATTATTCGCTGTTGATGAAGTTAATAGTAACATTGTTAAGATTACTCCACCGTTGTCTCAATGTATGTGTTCAATCTTTTTGAATATTAGAGTCTCTAGTTATTTTAAGCTGTTTATTTAGCAGATCAAATGTTAAACGTCTTATACTATGAATTTGTTTGTTTTTCGTTTTATTAATTTCGTAACATATGTGCTCTTTCTTGTTATGCGATTGTTCATCGTTGCAGATAGCCGGGGAAGATTGGTTGCCGGGTCATTTCAGGGTTACACGGGGCATGTTGATGGAAAGCCGAGTGATGCCCGTTTCAATCATCCCAAAGGTGTGACCATGGATGATAAGGGGAACGTATATGTTGCTGATACCATGAATCTTGCCATTAGAAAGATCGGAGATGCAGGTATACGCCAATTAACGATTACTAGATTGAATCTTCATAGCATTTCTGTGGAGACATTAAAACACCTTTAAAAATTGAAACAACTCTAAGCATTGCTGATTGAAAGCCTTGCTTGTCAACTTACAGCAAGGAGAAACGATAATGGAATTCATCAAAGTTAAGACGACCCATTGTAGAATAATTTCTATCTTTAAAAAAAAGGTTTGACTTGGAATTATTTGTAGGTGTCACAACTATTGCAGGTGGAAAGTCAAATGTTGCAGGATATAGGGATGGGCCTAGTGAGGATGCAAAGTTCTCGAATGATTTTGATGTGATATATGTTCGACCAACCTGTTCCTTGTTAGTTATCGATAGAGGAAATGCTGCACTTCGACAGATCTTGCTTAACCAAGATGATTGTGATTATCCGAATAGTTCAGTTTCACCCACAGGTTGTACTCCTATTTATATGCTTTTGCATTGGTTTTGAAATGGAATATTGATATGGTAACAAGCTCATCTGGAACGAAGAATCAGATTAGTTAGCTTAAATATTTGAGAAATTAGTTTACCATTCGTTAGATATTTGTTAACTTTCTCAAGCAAATGAGTAACTCATCTATTGTTTCTTCTTTTCGATTAATGATATTGTCGAGATTGTCAAAATGGGGAACATTAGGAATATGATTGTTAAATTTCACTTATTATTTAAGAATCATGGGTTTTTCAGGATGATATGAAAACCTTTTAAACGAGAGGCTATGTTGTAAAGTTTTAACATAATGGTTTTGCATCTGTAGTCATGTTAGGTCAAATTACTTGCTGACTTTGTACACACCGCCTTGTAGCAGATATCCTGATGGTTATTGGTGCGGTCTTGGCCGGATATGCTACATGCTTACTTCAGCAGGGATACGGACCTTCTTTCTTCCCGAGAATGGTACGGCCCTTGCTTTTTTGTTTCAACCATGTAACATAAATTGCTTGAAGCTTACAGTTGTAGCAACATCGGCATTCCTGTCAGTATCATTTTTGTCCTATCTCATCTTTTTCTGCAAGAAATACAGTGTTTTGGCCAAATATTTTTTTTTGCTTTTGTGGCATTCGGCATTGTTTTCGTGAATTTTTGCTCTATTCATACTGTTGCTGCAGCAACCTTCTGATGTTGAATTCAGAGAACAACCAAGCAAGGAGAAGCTGACTCCGATTGTCGATAGCATGAAAGAGGAACCTGGGTGGCCATCTTTTGGTCAACTTGTCACAGATCTGTCTAAGCTTGGGCTCGAAGCAATGGCAGGCGTATTCCTCTATTTTGTCCCCTCTCGTTTCCGATCAAATGGATCAAAGAAGGGTCTTACACCGAAGAAGGATTCTCTTATAATGCCTGAAGATGAAGTCCCTCCTCCATTAGTTCAAAGGCAGACCACTCCGGCACCCCTTTCTGAAACCCGGCAGACACATACAACTAATACAACTGACAAATACTCCGAAATGAAGCCTTCGAAGTTAAAATCAAGCAGTTTTAGGGATCCTTCTATGGCTAGCAAGCACCGTTCCTCGAAACGACAAGAATACGCAGAATTCTACGGGCCAGGTGAGGTTCCTCTTTACAGTAGGTCTAAGACTCAGAAAGAGAGAACAAGACATCGCCAACGAGATAAAACAGCCGAGGTAGTTTTCGGAACAGGTGGGACAGATCAAAAACCTGTCGAGACAAAGCCAGTCGATTACGATAACTCAAAGTTTGATCACTACAATATGAGGAGCAAGTATGGATCCAGTGATTCATTCCGATTCTAACTAATCCGAGCTATATATCCATCTTACATATGCATCGCCGTATTTCACTTTAAGCTAGTCTGTAGCCGAACCATATATGTATTAGCAGGACTTTGTACCCTAGAGATCTACACAGATGAGAATGGCAATTTAGCACCGTTTTTTGTTCGTTTGATATTAACTGGCACATGACCAACCAGAACGAACCCTTGTGTCGAATTGCTATGTCTTTCTGATGGGAACTGGTCATTTGTTTAAAGCATAGTGGTTAAGAAACTTTCATAGTTGCAGAGAATTTGATTTTGTGTGAACTTGTTTCCATCTTAATGCAGAAAACCCTGGAGAAGCAATTTGTTTATCAATGAGTTCGAATTTTCATTTTTTTGCTCAACATAGTCAAATAAGGTTAATGAGACTAAGCATTGATTCGCAACCAACTGAACTAATTCACGAATTCGGATTAAATTTTTCATACTAAAAAGAAAGGGAACATACCACACTCGCCCCATAAGATCATCAGATTTTCCCAAAGCCGCCTATGTAGGCCCCAATTATCTTGAAAGGGAAAATTACAATGTGGACCCAACAGAAATCCAAATCACCATCATCCACTAGACTTGACAATTTCTCTTCTACCAATCAACTTATTTTATAATTTTATGTTATCCGAAAATTTTATTTCCTAAAAATGTTATTATTAAATATCTCAGACACATCTTTAATTAAAAAATAGATATATTCACATTTAATATTTCTTTGAAGTATCTCTTTTACCAATAATCAGTTGGCCTAGTGCGATGAAATACTATGTCTCTTAAGCAAGATCAAAAATTCAAATCCTGACGTTGTGAATAAAAACTTTCCATAATAGTCTGTCGATGAATCGAATATCGATAGTTAAATAAAAAAACATTTCTTCGAAATAACACAAATATTGACCCATTGTAAAGATTCCATAGATAATAGATATCATCTTTATTCCCTTAAATATCTATTTAAATTTCAGTTCATTCCTATTTTTTAAAATAAACATTATTTAAGAATAACTTTGGGTGTGAGGGCCTAATTGTAAATCCATCTAACTTGAAAGGATTGAATTATAAATTTTGATAAAAAAAACATAGGATAAAATCACTTGTTGGGAGTCCAACGAAAACATTGGAACATGACAGCCATTCCAACTGCCACTGTCTCAATCGATTTACAATTGCTTTTCCTTTTTTAATTATCACTTTATTATTTACCCAATCATCATCTAATCATCGGCTTCTTTTCTTTAAAAAAGTTTAATTTAACTCGCCGGAAAAGTCGCCGGCTTTATCACCGCAGGTTTTTCATCTCCTTACCCCTCTTCTTCTGAAGTAGTTTGACTAAACTTGCAATGAACAAGAATTTGCTCTGAATTTCCTTTTTCACATCGGAATTTGTGACCCTTTGAGCTTCAGAAGAATATCAGAATGGGGTGTGCTGGATCGACGCCGGCTAAAGGAGACGGTGAGGGTTTTTCCTTTTCCTTTTCCTTTTGTTTTTCCTGTTTGGTTTCTGAGAAAATCGTTTGGAAATTTGGAAAGTTGAGGAACAATGGCAGCATCTTTGAATGGTTTGAGCTCAAGAAAACTTCGAGCTAAAACAATTGAATGGTAGATCGATTAGTAAAAGTTGCTCATATTTTCTAGTTTCATTTCTTTCCATTTTTGTTCCAATTTTACATGTAATTCATATGCTACCCACATTGTTGTTTTATCCTGAAGTGTTAATGTCCAAAACATATATTCGTTCAAAGGGTACAAAGTATTGTCTCCATTTATATTGAAAAACTTAGCAAAATTGAACATATCCATATTTAACACGAACCCAAAACTGGGTAGCATAGGTTTGTTCATGATATTGTCATATAGAATACCTTATCATATTGTGAACGTTTTGGCTCCTATAGGGAATGTGAATAAGATCCGAAAGCCAAAACCGTGGAAGCATCCTCAGCCGATAACGAAGTCTCAACTCGTGCAGATGCGTGAAGAGTTTTGGGACACCGCACCTCATTACGGTGGCCGGAAAGGTAGTTACCCTATAACCTATAACCATCAATGACTTTGTTACTTCGAAATCAGTTGTTGGGTTCACACGCATAAGATTATGATCATCTTTGCATGTGGATATTCTCAATTTCTGTGAATGAGAAGATATGTTGTTGATCTTGAGTTGACCAAAGAAAGTATTCTTTCCTGTATGAGCTGAAAAACCTGAGTGGATAATCTGATAATGGCAATTAACACACCTATATGCAGACCTAGTTATATGCAGGATCCATTTTTATTGAAAACTGAATCAAACTAAACTGGTTTATTCGGTTCGAGTTAGCTCGGAAGTTAGTTCAGAAACTATAAACTTAGGTTTAGTGTTTGATAAACCAGAGTAAAGTTACTAATAGGAACTACAGGTTTCATTGGAAGGTTCTTCAGGGGAATAACTTTGCTAAATTGTACTCTAGTTTTACTGTAGAATAGAACATTTGAAGTAAATGATTGGAATTATATTAAACAGGTATGGTTTTTTTTTATACCCTTTTTCTTGCAGTGTAGCTTTTTTACTTTTAATCTGATTAAATGTAAATGATTTGGTGATTTTTCACATGAATCTGAAATGTAAATGTCAACTTTCTGGAGTCTAGAAATCTGGGATGCACTTCAGGCTGCAGCTGAAGCCGAATTAAACCTTGCTCAAGTGATTGTGGACAGTGCAGGGGTCATAGTGCAAAATGCAGATTTAACTATCTGCTATGATGAAAGAGGTAAACTGACATTGCTGCCTCGGATTTCGATAACTGTTCAAACTTCCTTTCAACCTCCCCAAATATATGATTTTTTCTGGCTTGAAACTTCTTCTTAACATGCCTTGCATCATTCTCATCTTTGCAGGTGCCAAGTACGAACTACCGAAGTATGTTTTGAGTGAGCCAACAAACTTGATCCGAGATAATTGAAAATAGGGAGAAGAACGATTGCAAACGTATGCAAGGTTGAACATAAATCATGTATATTACTCCCTCATCTTCTTTGAAACATAAACTCAGGGTCACTCGGGTGCCCTTTTAACTTGTGTTTACTTTTGATGTTGATTAGGTTACTGTTAAGTTTCTAGTATGAAATGATCAAGGGAATAAACATTTGCTTGACTCGAGTAAGACGTCTCAGTTTTTTGTTTCTGAAATTGAAGAATTAACACTTAATATTTTCAATAATGAGATTTTACCAGAACCCAACCAAGAGATAGCAAGCAACACGAATCTGATTATAGTTATCAAAGTAAAAGTCAATGAGGTGAATCAAAGAGTATGCATATGCATAATCTCACATATCAGAGCATTGCCAGAGCCTGAAGGTGTAGATTCCAAACTCTGCTGTAGCCTACATGCACATCGTCTTTTTTGTCTGAATTTTAAAATTTTCAATGAAAAAGAAAGAAAATAAGAAAAAGATTACCATTTCAGAAGCTATTCGTACAATTCCATATAGTTCAATTTACCTTCCATAATCCATGGAAACGTACGTGAACATACATTGATGTCTGTTAAAGCAACTTTTCATTACCACAAAGCTCATATGGAAAGGGAAGGAAAAAGCAAAATGCGCCTGATACCAATGATCAAACCTTTTTGAAGAAAGATAGAATATTTCCTTGCTTAGGATCCTTCGCATTTCCAGATTTCTTGTTTCCAGCTTTACCTCCTGGATTAGATGGTGCAGTGGTTCCAACTGCAGGGGACTTTTTGGCTGCAGCAGGCCTGCGTCAAGGATACAAACAGTCAGATCGCACCAACAATGAAATATCTAAGTGAACAGGAACAAAGATTGGCCTCAGTGCAGGCAAGCATTTTCATTTATGTCAATTTCTAGATCTCGCAAAATCAGACAAGATTCAGTACGAGCACCAATACCAAATAGTTTATACTATGTAGTAATAAGATATATGATTCCTTAGAGTTGGGATACACAATTTATGCTAAAAGACAATACGAACAAGCAGAAAAAAGAGAAAATAGCATTACCTGCTATTAATATTTGCGGCAGTGTTGGTGTTGGTGTTGGCATTGGTTGTTCCACTTCCAGCTTTCTTCGCCTCTGTCTCCTCACCTTCCCAAACTACCTCAGTAACTAATATGAACATAAATGGAAAAGGATGATATGAGAATATATTAATTTACTGTTCACTCCAATTTAGTGCACTTAAGGGGAAAAAAGAGGATAAATATGTACATTTAAAAGGAAGACGAGATAAATAAGCAATAACACCAATTTTCATATTTCTCATTGAAAATAAGATGTACAAAACTGTTCAAGTAAAATTTTACAGTGATTATGTTTAATTTTGGCATATCCATGCGAATTATTAATTGCATTAGCAAAATTGTAGATGCTGAAGGAACTTCAGAAGAGTATACCTTCGACTTCGATATACAAATGTAGCACGACGATGGCTATGATAAAATGAATAAACAAAAGTCAAGATTAAACCTATTATTTTCAATATTTGAAATCCCCATTGACCAAAGAACAAGCATGTGATGAAATTTTCTAAATGGATTCACTAACAAAAAAATAATAATAAAGATAAAAAGCAGTCTTGGAGAGAGGCTAGGGGTTTGATTTACCTTCTCTTCCACGGTCATCAATACGTGTCTTCAACACTTTCCTCCTTTTAGGTGAATTTGGTGCGCCATCAGCCACTTTATCCTTCTTATTTAGATCAGTTACAGGAAGGTGGCTTTCAAGCTTAACAGAAGAGGAATTCTTACCATTTGTGCTTTTTCTGACAAGTGGAGCTTCTTCCCCCAATGATCTATTGGATTCTCCATCCGTAGTTCTCTCTTCCTTAACCTTTACTTCATCTTTATTTGGCTTGCCTACAACCAAAATGGGACTCTCTGGAGCTGAGGTTTTAGAACTTTGTTCTGAATCTAAAAATGATTTCATTTTAGGGGGATCAGGTGAAGCTAGATTGACAGCATCTTCATACTCATCTTCATCCGAGAAATCGAAAAATACCCTCCGTTTCCTATTGCCTTCATTGTTAGAAGCTTTTCCAAAATTAACTTCTTGAGCATCCATTTCACTGTTCTCATGTTCTGCTTCACGAGCAGAAACTTGAGCACCTGCAGTAACAAATAATTTAAAAAGAAATTACATAAATGAGAAAAGAATTAGCTATGAATATAAAAACCATGTAGAAAAAAATTAAATAGCAGAACCACAAATAATTTGAGCTCTCGACTGTTGAATAAAAATTTGCTTTATAATTTATAGAATGCACTTAAACAAATTCAAATACAAAAGAAACTCTAGTAATAGAACAAACAGAAACAAACCATTGGAATTTTGGATGGGACCACTATCTGCTGGCACAGTA
This sequence comes from Hibiscus mutabilis, assembly GCA_019671005.1. Lineage (NCBI taxonomy): Eukaryota > Viridiplantae > Streptophyta > Magnoliopsida > Malvales > Malvaceae > Hibiscus > Hibiscus mutabilis. Next base: position 36,158,927 of record CM033752.1, on the reverse strand, counting down.
CAGGTCTTTGGCTTAGTAGATGCACGATCCCACAAATTTGCTAACGAACCTCCATTTCCAGTGGAGCCTTTATCATTCTGGCCTTTCTTTTTGTTAGAAGGCAAGGAAGTAACCTTTTCTTTATCAGAAGGCTTGGTGGCCAGATCATGGACTCCTCCACTGATATTGTCACTTTTCGTATCTTTAATCACAGAGGGAGGCTGCTGAGCAACTTTGGAGCTTGATTGCTGAAGCTTATTTTGTTGAGATGGTAAAGTCGCACTGGTATGAGCAGAAGTATGTTTGGACAGTCCTGAGATTCCCACACTATTTGGATGTGCAGTCGCAACCCTTGCAGTAGTTCCATCAACGTTGCGCTTGACAAATGAAGTTGAAATCCCACAGAATCTGAAGAAACCATACAAGGACAAAAGATGTACATTACAGAGAGAGTTCTAAATGTTTGTCTGATCAAGGAACTGACATGTGAAATCCTGCAAGAGTTTATGATTAAAATGAGCTAACTTAAATATTTTGAACTCACACAATCACTCATATAGTCCTATCACCCTGAACCAAAAGGACACTTATTTCTTACTACAACCGTTATATGAACTGCTATTGAAAAAAAATAAAAACTAGAAATTAACGTGATAGTTAAATCGCCTTCATTAAATGTATAGATAAGTAACTAAAATATGTCAAAGGTAAGTAGAAGGACAGGCAACAAGTAACATGAAGGAACCACCGATGCAAAATGAAACCTTTTCTCTTCCCTAGCTGCAATGACCAGTTACAGAAGCAGGGTACCTGTTATCTCTCAAGCAATTATCTAATGTGGTAGGCTGCTTGAATAGCTCTTCAGCTTGTATAAATTCAGTATTCCAAAGTGCAGCCGGGTCCTTTGGGATGCAAGCTTGCACACTATACACATGAACTGTGCAATTGCCATCATATTCTTGCTTTGCTTCTGCCAGAAAGAAAAGGGAGGGAGGGGGGGGGTAGCCATTAACCCCTTTTATCTAATTTTGATAGCCAAACAACATAAATATTATTATGGAGATCCATAATTGAATGAAATGCTATCTACTTTGCCTATGACTACCTTATTATACACATAGATCATCTATTCCAAGAATGGTCATACAGCTTGTACAAGCACGATATAAAGTCATACACACCCTTAACTGCATACACATTAGAATAAGTGGAACAAGATGAAGTTGTAATGGAAAGTCTAACCTGAAAGTTTAGGCTCTGTCACGAGCTGAATATGATAGTTTGATGGAGAGTTCTTCAACCAGCCAGACAAACTATATACAACTTCTAACCCACTTCCATGTTTCTCAACAAACTCGGCAAGCAATCTAAGTATGAGCACAACTATTGATTAGTCGGCAAACATAATCTTTACATGAGTCTATGATGTACATGACTATAACTGTGCATGTAGACTTTAACTACATTCTTTGTGGGGGGAAATTACCTCTTTGCGACATTGGATGAGACCAGAAAGTTACGACTCAACCACTTGTAGGACACCTGCAAGGGTATTTCATTTTAAACCAAATGGCAAAAAAGGAAATTATATGAACTCCCAGAATATAATGGCATTTCTAGCCTACAAACAAAAAGACTGTAATTTCACAGATCCCAAATTATAAAACTCCTCTAAGACAATTTTCTTTTAAGTGTGAAAATCAATAAGAGAAGGAGATTCCAGTTGTTGCCTTAATACTTTACAATTCCACCTTGAAACAGAATTATCATCTTACGGTGAAAATACATAAACGAACACTTAAATGCAAAGTTTAATTCAGTTGATTTAACATTCAAAACTTATCAGCTTCTTTCCAATTCCCAGAAAGTAAAATATAAAAGCACACACAAAAAAAAAGAACGGAAGAGGAACAAATTTCCCGCAAGTTCCCTGAGTAATCAAAAGAGGCTCCATTTTAACCCAACCCAGAAATCAATTTACGAAATAAATTAGTAAAAAAGTAAGAAAAGGGAGAAAACCCATGAATTTAAGACCAAGAGAGGAAAAGATCAAATTTTACAAAGAAAAGGGGAAATATTAACAAAACCGCGGGAAAAAATCGAAGAATTAAGTGAATATGAAGGGAAATTCAAATAAAATCTAACATAAGAGAACTTACTACTTGAAGTTTATCGGAGACGAGAGCTTGGACTTCGTCGAGGATACCTAGGGTTTCAATTTGGGACATTTTTTGGGTTCTTATGAAGGTTTTGAAGTCAGATTTGGGAGATTTTGGCCGCTGATTTTCCCGCCATTCCTTTGAGTGCCAGGAAATTACTCTCTAATAATATAGGGATAGGGGAGGGATGGTTTCTTTTTAGCACGTGACTATGTAGCCTACAGGCTACAGGGCACAGGCCTAAATTAGATAATTGGGCGCCAGAGTCGAAAGACTTCAGAAGGTTTGGGCTTTGTCTGATTTTCTTTTTCAAATAATTTTTTTAATTTCGAAAATAAATTTTAAAAAGGCTTGTAGTGTATCATGTCCAAGTAATATTTAAAGAAAAAACTATTAAGATTTAATAATTAAAATTGGTCAAAGGGCTTAATTGATTTAGTTTCTTGGTTCAAAGGCTTAATTGATTAAATTCCTTGGTTCAAGGGCTTAATTGGGTGCAAAAAAAAGTCAGGAGCTTAATTAATTTTTTTTTAAAAATTCAAAGGCTTCTTACACCCTTAAGCCATTTTAAAATTATATGTAAAATTTGATCTGATTTAATTATATATAAATTTTTAATTTTAATTTATTTTAATATATATGATTTAAATTTTGATTTAATTACGTAACATTTGACATAGTAAATACATTTATTTATTTTTATATTAAATAAATATATTTTTTGTAACATGTAAAACTTAAAATGATACGATGTTAGTTAAAGAAGATGTTATGTAAACAATAATTTGATTGGCTTATGAAAAATAAATCAAATTAGAACTTTATATATAATTACATTTCTAACCTTTTCTTTTCTTTTTGAGATATGCAAAACAAAGATGTCGAAATTGGTGTTGTAACGTGAGTTTTGGTTAGATTTGCAAAAAGAAAAAATGGGAATTGTGAATTCGTTTAGGCCAACCTTAAGGCGGTGTTAGATTCACTCGATTTAGTCTAAATAATTATTTGGGTAAAGTACACAAATGGTCACTAAACTATCTCTAAAAATACAGAATGGCCATCAAACTTTCAAATATTACACAATGGGCATTAAAGTTTAGTTTTTGTTACAAAATATTCATTGAGATGTTAACTGCCATTAATTGCGTGACGTGACAGTTACAGATATTTGAATAATATAACATTTAATCCTCTATATTGACACATTTAATCAATTTATTCCTAATTTAATCCTCATTATTATTGTCTAAATGGATTGAATGTGTAAATATTGAGGATTAAATATGTTATTATACAAATTTTCGTAACTGACACGTCTTTCAGTTAACGGCTCAATGACCATTTTATAATAAAAACTAAAGTTTAATGCTCATTATGTAATTTTTGAAAGTTTGGTGACCATTTTATAATTTTAGTGATAGTTTAGTGACTATTTATGTACTTTACCCTAATTATTTTTATTCATAAAATAATATTTTATTTGACTTTAATAATACAATATATATTATAATATTATAAACTATTTTAAAATTTTAATGATAATGGAGTGTTTGACAAACGGCTAATAGCTAATAGTTGGTAGCTAATTGAAATGGTTAGTTTGACCAACTGATTTTATTAACTGATTTGAGAAACTAATTTGATTAATTGTTTATATAAAAGTGTTTGATAAAACTTAACAGATAGTTAATATGGGTAAAATGACAAACAAGGAATTAAAAAATTATTCGGATAAAATACTTTTGACAAGGAATTAAAAAATTTCTTTAAAAAAATAGTGAATATTTTTGAAAAATTTTGACAATGTTGTAGTTTGGTTTGATTAAAAATTAGTGAATACTTAGTCATTATGGCAAGAACGTGATTATGGAAATAACAAGGTCAAATACGTCATTTAACATAAATTTTCTTATTTTGCACAATCAACAGCTTGGAAACTCACTGTAATGCCCTAAACCAGATGTCACATTTGGGCCTCAAGCCCAACCCATACATAAAATTTTGCAACTAGATTTAGCCAAAAATATAAGCATTTCCATAAATCCAACAATGTTTGGAAAAGAATCATTACAAAATAGTTAAATCGTTTGCATGTGAGCTCCAATTAAAATAAGGTAATTCAAACCATTTGACATGATTAAAAAATCCAAATAGAGTTACAGACATAAAATCAAGGGTCATATGAGTACATTGCCCGACAAGCCTAAGTATTGTACTCTTGGTCACATCGATGAACTGAAATCTTACTCCGATAGGGCTCATTTGAATGCAACGCAGCAATCTAAAAACCTGCGTACGGAAACAACGATTGCAAATGCTGAGCTCATAAAGCTCAGTAGATATACCTATACTCTACCATGCTTCATGTAGATCATAAACATAAGCATATAGCTAAGTATGATGATAAGGCAGTTAAAATGATACGTGGCGCTAACATTAATTGCCTAAACACGTGCTAATCAATATCACAACATCAATGGGACACTCAAGGCCCAAACATACCGTACCACATCAACGTAGGAGTGAGGCCCGGGTCACATAGCATCGGAAACATACGCTCAACGGGTGAGGTCGGTTCATACAGCATCAGAACATACACCCTGAGTGAGGTCGAGTCACTTAGAATCGGAACATACATCCATACTCATAATCCTCTCTCGGGCACCTTTGAATGAGGCCCGTGCCACATAGCATCTGTAACCTCCATTCGGTAATTCTCTTACCATGGTGTTGCAACACGTCTTGGGTATTCGAATCTCATCAACAAGTGCCCACTCAGCACACCACAACAAGCACATAACCATACCACCCTATGGTTGCTATTAACATATAAGTCACGTAAGCATTTACTGAGTATAAGGATAATTCTTAGTTTCTCAATTTTACAATTCATTTTAGGCCTTTAGAGGTCCATTGGATTGAACAATATAGTTTTTTAGCCTTTTTGGCAAAAACTCATGTTTTTGGGTAGATTGTACAGAGGGTACCGATACCCTACTACGCGTACCGATACGCTTCCCTGGGTATCGATACCCACTATACGTGTATAGATACCTAGTTTTTCAGGGGAGGGGGTTGACTGACAACCTAGTACTAGTACACGGGGATAGTGTACCAATACCCCTTTAGTACCAATATGCCCAAAAGCGTACCGATACTGATTTTTGCCACTGGAATTTGATAGAACAGGGACGGTACCGATATGCCCCCACGCGTACTAATACCTTCCTTAAACACTTACTAAAATTGCCACAAAATCAATGGGGTAACGATATTGTAACAACCCGAATCTTAGGCTTTGCAGAATTGGGCCTCGAACCTAATTTATTTGGGACTTATGTTGGGAAGCCCAAATCAAAGATAGTTGGATTTGGGCTTTGTGATAAATCAAAGAGATATTATGTGGAAGGATAATTTAAAAAGAAAAGAAAAGAAATGTAAGTGTTTTAAAATGAAAGGTGGCTAATGATTTGATGGGGGAGAAAGAAAGAAGAAAATAAAGAGGATATTTTGGGAGAGAGAGAAAAAGAAAGAAAAAAGAAAAAAATAAGAGAAGATTTTAAACCTCGATCTACGGCCATCGAAGCTGTCGTGCACGACACCGCTGGAACCATTAAAAAGGTCTTGTCGAGATGAGTCCAACAATGGTCCTCGTGTTGCCTTCTAAGCCGTCGTTCACTAGAGTAAGGAAAAACAAGAATTGAAGAAGCTGGTTTGGCATATTCCAACCGTTACCACTGTAAACAGAGGCCACAATCAAAACCAGCGGCTGGATAATAGCGGTGTTGGAGCTCATTGCCGCCATTAGGCCATCGGAGGGCCTCCCACGCACCGCCACGTACCATCGGCGGGAGTGGGCGTGCGCAACAGCAAGCAGGTGCACATAGCTCTAGTACACCACGTCACACTGGATCCTACACTCGGGTGCAGGTGCACGGCTGTTATGGTACACCACGTCATACCAGATCACCTAGGGTAGTTGACCGACGTTAACTAGGCCATTGACTTTTTCCAGGGGACCATACCCAAGGTTTCTCGACTTTCTGGATCTATTGGCACAGTCTGTTTCGCCAAATTCAAACCCAGTAAGCTATATTTATGTATTTGACCTTGAGGATAGTATGTAAGATGCATAGAATTAATATATTTTCATATTTGTTGATATACGAGGATTATTCGAGTTTGGACATTTAATCATATAGATTGTTTGGGAAGCTCGGATAAGGATTTTAACGATATCGGCTTTAAGTTAGTATACCTCGAACTCCAAAATACTTCATGAGCATCCTAAGTGTAATTGCTTTACATGTTAGTGGTTGCAAATTAAAAGATGAGTAATAAGCATGTGTTGATACTGATAGTTCGAGGCTCGGTAATTATTGAGATGTTTGATGAACCTGAGAATGTTCGAGTCTTTTATGAGCTTTAGAGAACATATAGAATTGTTTGAATATCTGTATAATTATCTGATTGTATGATTGGTTGACTGATTGATATATGATAATACCTTGTGTGTTAGTTTAATAAATTAATATGTTCGATTGAATATCGGGTAGAGACAATACTGATAAATATTTGATTAAATAGACAAAAAAGACGGTAAGTGATAATAATTAATTAAATACGCTAGCAACATACTTTAATGTCTTTTATAAGCTTTAGAGACCTAATAGGCGTCATAACACCGTGATTTAAAGAAATTGTATGAACTCGTGAGTTGGGTATCGGTACGAGCTTTGGTTGTACCGATAAGCGATTAAGGCCATATCGATACGGGTAAGATCGTATCAGTACTTATGGAAATTAGGAATTTCCAGTAAACTAATTTGTTAGCGGTACGCATATGAGTACTATTAGCCATGGGTACTGTATCGATACTCATATTCGAGTACCGACACTACCGAGCTGAATAGTTTGAAATACCGGTATAAGATAAGGGTAAATACATAATATTAATAATTTAATTATGCCTTGGTAAATTAGATTAATTAAGTACTTCTCCATAATGTATTAACAACTTGGTAATGTATAATAAACGATATGTTGACGATTAGCAACAATAAGGGGATCCTTGAGATCACTTACTTGTATGCTGGGTAGGTATTTGATGGGTTGAGTCTTCTTGAGTGATGGGATCCAGATAACCAGTGAAAGAGTGTTACAACACCATGGTTAGAGATACCAAATGGAGGTTACCGATGCTATGTGACCCGAACCTCATTCGAAGCTACTCGAGGAGAGATTCCAAGTATGGGTGTATGTTTCGATGCTATGTGACCCAGCCTCACCCAGAGTATTGATGCTCGAGGATGATTCCGAGCAGGGTATATGTTCCGATGCTATGTAACTCAGCCTTACCCAGGATGTATGTTCTGATACTATGTGACCCGACCTCACCTAAAGTGTATGTATCGATGCTTTGTGGTCTGGCCACACTCTAGAGTTGTTGTTATTGCTGATATGTGTTTCTGCCTAGATAATCTGATGAGATCTCGGGTATAGTTGGGCATTGTGTGCCATGATTGATGATTACTATGATGTTAGCATGTATTTAGACGCTAACGGTAGAGCTATATATTTATTTATCTCTTCTTATTACTCTTACTAGCTTGTATGCTTACATTTATGATTAGTATAAAGTATAGTAGAGTAGATGTGTACCACCGAGCTTTGTAAACTCAGCGCTCGAAATTGTTGTTTCCGTGCGTAGGTTGAAGCGGGATCGAGGAGCACTGTCTGATGGGATTCCAGCAAGCGGCGTTGTCAGAGTACGATACTTGTATTTAGTGGGTTGTGTGTTCATAGAGCCTTACATGTATGAGTCTTAATCCTTATTTTGAAATTGTATTAATCAAGTCAAATGTTTAGATATTTTAATTTAATATTTTAATTTAAAGTGAACTTCTTTTGTAAATGATTTAAATTTTTTATCTATGTTTTTCGATTATTTTGGAAAATAACTTGTTGGGCTAAACTCGGTTTGGGAAATTTTATAGTTTTGGGTTAGACTTGAGGCCCAAATGTGACATCCGGGTCGAGGGTGATACAGATACCTATTCATACTATATCGGTACACGAGCCCAAAATTTTGAATTATAGAGCTCAAAATTCATCCCAACACTTTCCCAATCATTATAGAAAGACCCCAAAATGAACTTACAGTCTATGGAATGTGTTTTAAGTGAGCTCCTATTCTTTTTACACCATTTTAATAACAAATCCAAGTTTTCACCATTGACACCCATACTCAAGCATATCAAACACCAAATCATCAAACAAGCATACAAGGCCCTATACTATACTTAGGATGTGCAAGAAACTAAGGGAGTTGGAAGTGTACTAACCTTCCCACAAAGCTGAAAAAATAATCATTTCTCCTCAGCTCAAGCCTTATTCTTTCCTTGGTCTTTGGAGTGCTCTCCAATCTCCTTAACTACAAATAAATGTTGCAAAACGAGTTAAAACAATGTTAAGAGAAAGTAAAGATGACTAAGGGAGATTCTAACAACAAAAACGTGATTAAATATTCTATTCTCGTTCATCTTTTTTAACCCCCACTAAAACCCATAATTTCTCTTCCTCCACTAAAACCTTTCATCCTTACCTCAAAAGATAGATCATTTGAAGTAGATTACACTACCCTCAACCATCAATCTGAAATTCTCACCTTTGTCTTTGGCTCTTGGGAAAATAGGGAAGAGAAAGTGACAGAGAATATGAATGAGACAATGATGATATCACGCCCTTTCAAATTTGCAGACTAATTAAGTTTACCCCCTCTTTCCCCTTCAAAAAGGGAGATTTACCCATTTTATCCTCTCAACATTTTCCCAACCCACATAGTGACCCAAAGGCCCAAGTCCAACAAAAGTTGAAAGTCTATCAAGGCCCTTATGAGCACCAAACGGGCCCATGACTTTCAGCCCAAAACACCACGTCCACCTTTCAGGTTAATCGGCCCTCAAATTTTGAAATTCAGGTTGTTACGCTCACCCACCAAAGCCAACTGTGCGACGCGAGTGGGTCCGGATTAGTCAACGCGAAGCTCTGGAAAACGAAAGGGCAACCCCTCAAAAAAGTGTTTACCAAACACTAGCAATAGAGGGTTTGACTACCAATCATCTATTTGTGCCCAAATAAGCTAAAAGCTCCTCAAAAAAGTTATTTACCAAACACACCCAATATATTATCTAAACTCACTTTGATAAAAACTTTTTAAGGGTTAAAAATAATTTTTTTTTTAATTTTGGGAAATCGAGGCTCCCATGGTTCTCTACAGGGCCTGTCTTTGGATATAGTTCAATGATACGTCGTCACGTGTAAAAATAATTTAAAACTTCAAAAATTTATCAAAATTAAAAATATTTATATTTTGAAAAAAAAATCTAAAAAACTCAATTTCAAATTTTTGGAAATTATTTTTTAAAATATAATTATGTTTAATTTTTAAAAAATAGTAATTTATAAAATTCATTTTAAAATTGACCCCCCCCAAAAATTTTTTTTTGCAACATTTTCTGTTTTAAAGGATTTTTTTACAATTTTTATTATTTTTAAATTATTTTCAAAATGTAATTAAGCATAATTACATTTTTCAAAAAAGTTACAATTTGAAAAATAATTCTGAATTTTTATTTTTTTAAGATTTTGTAATATTTTTAGGTTTAAAATTTTGTAGTACTTTTATGATTTTTTTTATTTTTCACAATTTTTAAAATTTTTTAATAGTTAACAAAAGGGACTAAATTGATGGAAGGAGTAAAAATAAAAGGGCAAAATGATTGAAAAAATAGTATAAGGACCAAAGTGAAATTTTAACAGAGCAAAGGAGAAATGGGCAAAGGAAAAGGGAATAGAGAAGATACGAAATACTAAATCCAAAGAGATTTGTTGATGGGTATGATAAATATAATAATGAAGGTAGTGGACCGGAGAAATTGAGGTAAAGTAGGAGCAGCAATTTGAGAATGGGCGGCCGATGATTATGGGTTTCACGCGTGAGAAGATCGATAACACTGACTAATGCGGTTCGAGCAATGGCGGATGTCCATGTAATGTAAAGCGGCCCGCACTCATTTTTAACTTTTTAAAGTTTATACATTTATCATTAATTTTTTTAATTTTTATAAATTAATTCTTAATTTTTTATAATATTTATTGTACCCATTTTGAAATTTTGAGATTTTATATGTGACCACCCTCAAATATATATTTAGATCTGCCATTGGGTTCGAGCTTAAGGAGGACTACCAGTGTTTGACTGGACGAAAAAATTGTTTGATTCGTGTTCGTTTCGACTTAATACTCGATAAATTCAACAAATTTTACTCGATTCATGCTTGTTAAATAGTTTGTTGCTCGACTCAACTCGTTGCTTGTTAAGCTCGTCATAATTTTTTATCTTATTTTTTAATATATTTAAAATCTAGTAATACTATATACTATAGATAATATAGATATAAATTAAAAAAATTTAACAAAAAAATGATCAAAATAGTGTGTGAAACAATTCTAAAATCTAAACTCGAAAGTAACAATCCATAAAACTAAATTAACATATTATAAAAAAAATCATATGTCGCAAACTTATCGAGTCAAGTTGGACCTTATTTGAGTCGAGTCAACTCGAGTCGAACGTTGACCGAGTCGAGTTAGACCTTGCTCAACTCGACTTGTTAAGGTCTCGAGTTGAGTGTTACTGAATTTTGACCAAGTTGAGCTCACGAGCTGCTCAACTCAGTTAGACCCCTAGTTAAGTTTTGATTGAATTTGATGATACGAGCTAATTAAATATTAATTTAATTAAAATTATCAACTTTTATTTAGAATTATAATTAATAATATTATAATAACATTTTTCATATTTTTATACCATATTTAAATGGGTAAAACTTTGATACACAGGCTGTGTAAAACTAATTTTACACAAGCCTGTGTATTTACATTATAAAAACTCAAATCCTAAATTCCTAACCTAACCCTAAAAAACTAAACCCTATACATTAAATTCTAAACCATACAACCTAAACCCCTAAACTTTAAACCTTAAACTAAAACCCTAACCCCTAAAACTAAAAGGCATGTGTAAACTAAAGTTTACACGGCATGTGTATCAAAGTTTTTTCCTATTTAAATAGAACAATTAAAATTAGCATTTCTATTGATAAAACTCGTGTTAAGGTTAATTGAGTGCCATTTTAATTGAAAATCAATTAATCATCTTATTTTGAATTATAACTAAAAATATTACAATGATATTTTTGTCTTTTTATACCTGTATACAATTTTTAAATAAAACAACTAAAAATCATTTTTATGGATCAACTTTGTGTTTAACAACCCACAACTATTTGGTCTAATGGATAAATAGGATCAAGTCTTGGTTCTTATTTCTCAAATTTAGTCAGCCGACAAAAAATTAAGTGCTTCATTGTCATCTCTATCCACAACATGTCTTTACAATACTCAATATAGATTAATTTATTAATGAGTTAAATACTAATGGTTATATCAAATTTGTTTTAACAAGATTTATGCATGAATTGTTTATTGCTTCACTTATAATTACTAGTATTAAATAAAAGTTAAAAAAAATTTACACAATTTTTTTCATTAATGTGATAAAATCTAATATAATTTACTTTTGAATTATTAAAAAACAATTACCAACTTTAGAATTCATTTATTTATATATATAAACACATACCATAATGGCACAATAAAAAATAAAAACATATAAACTCAAAGAGTGATCTAAATATTTCTGCCACCAATCCACCAGAAAACTAAACAAGTAACAATACCACTAATATTTTTATTTAGTACGTATATAGGCAGAGAAATTTCCATTACATGAACTTATACCACTGGATACGAAGGAATCTTTGCGATACCACATAAACCACCCGGTGCATTCACACCCCTCTCAATTTTCATAAATCCATTTTCACCCTTTCCCCCATGAATTCTTAATCACCCAATACTTCAAACCTTCCTCGCTTGTCCCATATCCAACAATGGTGACTCCATGTGTGAGAACATTGTCACATTCTCCGGTAAACACCCCCGTACCGGTGTAAAACTGAAAGTTCCGTCCCCGGCTCTCGAGTGCAACCGAGACGGGTTGATTCGCTACCGCCTTAAGCAACGCTTCCTCGTCATTTGCGGGCACCATTTGATAGCCATTGATGGTGGCCACTTTGTTTATGTGTCTCTCGGTGTCGCAAGTCTCTTGCTTCGCCTCGTACGGGTAGCTTTGTTCTGTGGTTATCCCTTGGTGTCGGGTAATGTAGTCAAAAGCATCCATCATCCATCCGCCGTTGCAGCCCCGGTTTACTCCGTTTCTGCTGCAATCCAGCAGTTGTTGCTCGGACAGCGAGATTAGTTTGTCGGTTTTTATTTTTATTATCCCTTCAAGGGCTGCCACTGCTGAAAATGCCCAACAGCTATCTGCAAATTAATATACTAATTTCTTCAGTTGAAATATTTTACATAAAATATATGTTTATAACTTATAAGTATATCTCATTAACACTTACTACATCTGCCCTGATATTTAACAGGGGTGACGGCACCTTGGTCCCTCCAATCGAAGCTTGTCGGAACATCGAGAAATTCTCATACATAAACAATGTTGATTCGAACATTGTGTTGTTGTTCCGCTCTCGCTATTGCATCTTATTATATCCCGTGTGAGCTGCAGTGAATTCATCTTGTGTCATGTCAGCGAATTCATTGAATTTGAGGCCTAACTTAAAACTCCTATTTCTGGCATTGTTAAAGCTTTCAATGTATTTCAAGTTCTCCTTGAATATGTTAAGACGCTTTTCCTTTTTGAATTTGCTCTCGTATTTTCGACCGTGATCAACCATCCATCGCTCATGTTTGTCGACAATGACGGTTTCGTGGATTGTTCGAGACGTGACAAGAGATGCCAATGTCCAGAAAATTGAAAATAAAAAGGCATGGATTAAACTCATTGTTTTGGGATATATGTATAGATTTTAGGGTGCTGATCGCCTAACTTGTGAAGACCTTGTTGTGTGTGTGTATATATATAATTTAAGGTTTTCTTTTCTTTTTTGGGGGTGGAGAAGTGGGGGCGCTAGTTGCCAACTTGTGAAGAACTAGCGACCAATGTCTTTGTGTGTATATAAAGAGAGTTTATTGGCTATTTTTTTTGTTGGCCTCTAAGTTTTATAGGATTTTGTCCAGATTAATCCGGATCGACATGCGTCGCACACATGGTTTTGGTGGATGAGTCTTTTAGTAGAAATTTTCTACATATACAAGGCTTCAAAATCGAGACTTGCTTAAGCGATATCAAGTTGCTTACCACTTGGACCAACCCGTTAATATAGTTTATTGGCTTTAATGATTTTATCTGGACTCTGTTGATGCAGCAAGGAGAAAAGGCTTATTTGAAAGTGTTTTTGAGTTCACATGTATGATGCCAAGTTGGTGGTAAAGATGTAAGCTATTTGCCGCTGGTGATGGAGTCTGAGTCTGATTCGCACATTGATGCCTCTTGGCATGTCGAGTTCAAGTTTTCGGAAATACAATAACATTAAATACTTGATGTGAAAGTTTATTCGTTTTACATAGAAAAGAAAACGGTTTTCAAATTTAATAGATCACATTCGTTGGGACCACAACCACAAAATCTCAAATAAGAATTTTTTAACGTAAAGCTTTGATCTAATTGCAATTTGTAACCGACAAATAGTTTAGTGGATGCGCGGCGTGAAGATGGAAATGCAAAAGGGGAAATGAAATGATGTTTCAGTTAAAAGATTGCGATGAGTTTGGCACAACGTATAATGGGAGACAATTATCGATAGCATTTTTTATTTATCGATGAATGGCTGCCTTTCCAAGTTGCTTTGTGTGAATATATGCTTAAACTAAATAATGGATATTTTCAACTCTTTCTTTGTACCGTTTTATATGTTTTATTAATAATTTTATACCATGTATATTAAGAGCGAGCATTTCGTGTTTTAAGTCCGATTCGATCCTAAATCTCCAGATCGGCAAATTGACGGTTCGTATCTGATCCAGAAAAATTGAATACTCGATTTTTTGGATATCGAATTTTCAAATTAGATATTCTGATATCTAAATATATGAATTTATGATTTGATTTAAGTTTTTTTTTTAATTTTGGTGATCTTATCCATGAAAATTTCAAATTTTCGGATATAACAAACAAACAAACATTATTGAATATTACAAGATTTGCATTCTGCTTCTTTTTGGGTTTTTTTAAAATTGCATCCATTATGTGAGCACCCAAACTCGTCCGGCGCTCACCTTTTTTGTATGTTTGGGTTTTGGAATTTATTTTTCGTGTTTTGAAAATATGCTCGCCCGATTTTGAAATTAAAAAATATGGAGTCGCCACCGATCATTTTGAAAAGGTAGACCAGACACCAAAATAAAACCAAAGATTCAAAATTAGGGTCCGGGAGTCGGTTATGGATTGAGAAGGATTAGCACCCGCACACCGCCCAAAATTGGTACCTAGTCGATTATTTAATGTCTTGGCGTTGGAAATTGCGAATTCGATTAAAATTTAAAATGTGATACTTAAATGTATAAAAATATTGAGAGAACCGCATCCCTTTACGCCCGGGACACAACTTCTCGTTTTATTGGAAAAATGTTAAAAAACATCACATCCCTTTACGCCTGGGACATGATTTATCGAGGTTTAAAAAAACACTAATTTAAATTTCAAAATTTATTTCTTAAAAAAAACATTTTTTGGTGATTTAAAAATAAATATATGATGCAAAATTATAAGATGACAATATATATATGCACTTAATATAATACTTACGGTAAAATATCTTTAATATTTATATTTATAAAAAATCCATATATAAAGTTAGTATTTCTTATATATACATATATTTCAAAAAATAAGTATTTATTATTATTTTATACATACATTTAAAATATAATATTTAAAGTAAAATGTATGTATTATTTATTAAAATACACTTATATACATACTAAGTTAGTAATTATATACATATATATTTTACAAAAAAATTATTATTATTATTCTAATTAAGCCAAAACATTGTATTTTATCTAACAAATATACATGAAACCTTGTAAAAATTGTACATAGACGTGTGTATGTACATACTTTATATAATATTAATATATAATATAAAAGAAAATTATTTTGCATAACAATAATATAGTATATACCCATAATAATAATAATATTAATAATAATGCATGTATTAAACTAACAACATATAAAACATCATATAACTAAAGATTAAGGACTAAGATGCATGGATTAATAATTTACATGGCAAAAACATAAATAACATGGGACTGAAATGATACAAAAATAAAACATGAAGGAATAAACATAAAATAACGGAAATATCATGCTGGAAAATAAACATTAAACTATAGTGACTAAATTGAAAGAAAACGGAAATTAAGAGCTAAAAATGATAAAAAGACGATATTTAAAGCGCATAAAAACAAAAAGGACCAAAGGTGTAAATAGACCATGACAATAACGTAAGCGGGAAAGAAGTAAATGGACTACTTGTGCAATTAACCCATTTTAAAAAAACGCGGATCCTCCACGAGTTACCGGGTCACCGCGTGGATCGGGCCGTGAAACGACGCCTTTTGGCATCCGGTTCAAACATAAAGGGTTTCCTTTAGCTATTTCGAACTGAAATCAAAAAACCCTAAAAAAACTCACTCAACTCTCTTATTTTCTCTCTACACCCTAACCAGAACAACGTCGTCGCTCTACTATTTCCGCGCCGTTCATCAGCCTTACGGCCTCACGGCGAAGCTCCGGCAACCACGACGGTAGTGCAGCACTCCTATTCACCAGATCAAGGTATTCAAAAACCCCACTTTATTTTGTTTCGATTCAAGATTTAAATCACAAAAATAACTTGTTCGAATCGAAAATGAAAAAACAAGAGTTTTAACTCTAAAACACTTATGTTATTGATTCTAAAAAAAATTACAAATTTCTGATTTCGGTATCATTTCTTACAAATTTTTTTGATCGAAAAATCCTCTCAAAACTCTTTTTTTTACCCCCGAGCCCCTCTAATCTCGTATCAATCTCCCCTCTCTTTTTTCTACTTGCAGATCTGATGTATGGAAGATAGGGGAGTGCCGATTTGATGTTGAAATCTGGATTTTTCGGCTTTGGCTCAATTAGTGTGCGGCTGAGTGACTAGATATAGTTTAGGGTGATGCTGGATTGACAGATTATGCTAGGATTAGAGTTATTATTATTTTGATTTTTAGGGGTTTTAGATTTAAACCGGTTTTGGGGATTTGGTTTGAAATGGTGGGGTTCTAATTCGAAACAGTGGCAAGGCGGCTTGGGCGGCGGTGGTCGGAGAAGACGGCGGCATGAACAGCGGCTGATGGAATTTAGGGTTAGCATTAGGGTTTCTAAAATTTAGGTTTTTTTTTTTCTGGTTTAGGCCGGGTCATGGTTTGGATTCAGGTTCGGGTTTAGTTTAGGGCCTGATGGGTTTGGTTATTTGTTTGGGTCAGGGGAATGGGTTATTACAGCTGCCCCTCTTTGCTCGTTGTTGTGTAACAACAATGGAGCAAAGACTAAAAATTACCTGTTCCATCCTGTCTGGCTTAGCTTTCCCTTCTTGATACATGTCTTCATTCTTCAGTATATCTTCTTTCTCTTCAACTCATGTCTTCTTTTTTGTCTTGGTTAATCCACCTTTTCACTCTTGGGGATGCAAAATCTTCAAAATAGGGGTTGTCTGTTGGGGAAGCAAAATGAGTTTATTTTGCTGTTTCCTTTCTTTGGCGCCGGTCTTCGGTTTTCTATCTTCAGTCTTCGATAGGTCTTCGCTTTTCGCTCTTCGAGGTTGTTGAGTTCTTCAATCAATCTGCTCATCTGCTTCCTAGATTGAGACTTACCAAAGTACAATGATGCTCAGTCGAAAACAAGTGTCTTCCTTGCTCGCCACTTTCTTCCTTTTTTGTTTTTTTTTTCTTTTTCTTCTTCTTTTTCTTCTTCTTTTTCTCTCTTTTTTTTTCTTTTTTAGCTACAACATTAATAAAGAGAACTTGAAAGTCAGTAAATTCAGATCTAACCATACCATCAATGGAGGTGTAAGATCAAATAATAACATTTTGGACCCTACTACACCATCAACGGAGGAGTAAGATTGGATGATAGTAACTTTGACCCATCCACACCATCAACGGAGGGAAAAGAACAGATAACAAATTGTATTCCACTACACCATCAACGGAGAAGCAGAACACTAACTGGAACCATACTACACCATCAATGGAGGAGCATGATCGGATTGCAACTTAGACCCAGCCACACCGTCAACGGAAGGACAAGATCGGACGATAATTTGGATTCTACCTCGCCATCAACGGAGAAGCAGAACATCAACTTGAACCCTACTAAACCATCAACGGAGGAGCAGGATTGGATTTCAGCAACTTAGACCTCAGCAACACCATCAACGGAGGGACAGGCTCGGACGATAATTTGGATTCTGCCTCACCATCAACGGAGAAGCAGAACATCAACTTGAACCCTACTAAACCATCAACGGAGAAGTGGGATTAGATTTCAGCAACTTAGACCCCAGCCACACCATCAACAGAGGGACAAGATCGGATGATTTGGCAATCTTGAAACTAGCCTCACCATCAACGGAAGGGCTAGATCAAATAACAGAAGCTTGGATCTTACTACACCATCAACGAAGAAGCAAGATCGGTGAATGATAGCAACTTGGACCTATCTACACCATCAACGGAGATACAAGATTGGATGATAAAAGTCGATTAACTATTTTTTTTTTCATTTTTTTACTTTTTCTTGATTTTTTTTCTTTTTTTCTTTTTTTTGAATTCTCTCTTTTTTGATTGATTTTTTCTTTTTTTACAGCTTCCGGTTTTGTAGGAGTGCGATCGAAATATTTTTCTGAACAAAATGGATATTTCATTGAAACTTGTAGTTTTTAGCCCTTAAAAAAGATCCTCACTATCTTTGGGCTCAGGATAGTGAGACTGGTCCAAAAAGTATTAATTTGAAAGAGGTAA
This sequence comes from Hibiscus mutabilis, assembly GCA_019671005.1. NCBI lineage: Eukaryota > Viridiplantae > Streptophyta > Magnoliopsida > Malvales > Malvaceae > Hibiscus > Hibiscus mutabilis. Next base: position 36,140,694 of record CM033752.1, on the reverse strand, counting down.
AAACTACAAGGGACCTATTGGTCATGTTCAAAATATTTTAACGGCTAGCCTGGCCAAAAAGAGTCATAACGAGGCATGCCTCCACATCTGGTCATCGAGAATCTTAATTGAGACCTTCATGCTTCGGTAAGGGATTCCCGATAGTATATGGCCCTGCAGGGTTTTCAATACTTACAACACCTAACTTGATGTACCTTTCTATTAGCCTCTTAAAGCCCCAACAATTTTCAATCGAGTGGCCAACTTGTCCTGCGTGATAATCACATTTTGCGCTGGGATCATACCATTTCGGGAATTGAGGTTTTACTGAGGCCTGGTGGAAAGGTGCCACTATGTGAGCATTGAGCAGCTCTTTTTACAAACCCCCGTACTAAATTGGTAATGGAGTAAACTCAATCTTCTCAGTGTTATTTTTCTGACTCGGATCCTGGCTTGAAGAACCTTGAGCATTTGTAACTTTGGGAGGTACCACCGTCATCGGCTTTGAATAACCAACATTATAAGCTCATGCTGAGTTTACCTCAATGTCCCTCTTCCTATACGAAGGCTTATTGTGAGACGAACTTCCACCAACATCGATCTTTCCACTTTTAACGACATTTTCAATGAGCTCACCAGATAGCACTAGATCGGCGAAGTTGGTAGTTGCATTACCTATAAGGCGATCTAAGATTGGACCCTCTAAAGTCTGGATGAATATGACAATTGTTTCTTTCTCACCAATAGGGGGTTGGACTTGTGCAGCTATGTCTCTCCAACGTTGCGCGTACTACCTAAAGCTTTCATTAGACCTCTGTTTCATGTGTTGCAGAGTCTAACGATCAGGTACCATATCACTGACGTGTTGGTATTGCTCCAAAAAAACTCTAGCCAAGTCTTTCCATGATTTTATCTGATGACGGCTCAACTGATTATATCATCGGGCGACAGATCCCGATAGACTGTCCTAAAAACAATGTATTAACAGCTTATCATCTCGGCCATATCCTGTCATCCTCCTACAGAACATAGTGATGTGAGCTCGAGGACAACTGGTTCCATCATACTTTTAAAACTCTGGGATCTTGAATTTTGGAGGTAACACCAAATCTGGGACAAGACTGGGTTCACTGGCATCGAATCCACTGAAGGTATCCTCCATCTCTATGGCTTACATTTTCTCTTCGAGTCGTTTGCAATGCTCCTCGATCTCTTTCGACGGCTCATTTCTTGATTTGTTAGATTCAATCAACTGATCCATCTCAAAGATAAAATTTTTAGCCTGATTGCCCCTTAACTTAGCTTTTGATGCGGTGGGGAAATTTACCGGGATAGGGGCAATGGCCTAAAGTGGTTGAGATTTTCCATAGAAATTACCACCCGTGGGTTGGTTTGATTTTTAGCTTGAGTAGGGGTGAACCTTGGAGGATATATAAGATCTTCATTTTCTTCCTCGGGACCTGCCTTAGGGTTAATAAAAGAGGCCTCTCATTGTTCAGGAAACTTGTGTCCTAGCATATGAGCTAATTTCACCAGTATATCCTGTTGAGATTTCGCGAACTGATCCATTATCTCTTACTGGGCTTTGGCTAATTGGTCCTCTAATTTTTGGGTTAAATCTGCCTGCAAAGTCTTCTGGTTTTCCTCGATCCTATCCAGTCTGTCTTCGTTTGCCATCTTTGCCTTGCTTCTTGTTCTGTAGGGATGTTGAATCGATTGATCTTTCGTCTTTCCAGTATTACTATCACAGGGCATCTCGAGAATCAGTCTTAAAAATAAATGCATATAAAAGCAATGTACATGTCCTATATGTGAATGCCGATGCAAAAATCAAATTGTTATGATATGTCATGTAGTTAATGCCAAAACGAACAGATTTAATGTAACGTGATCACAAAAAATGGGTCAGTTCGAATTTACAATAATCAAATGAACAAATTAAATGGTAATTAAGGGAAAAAATAAAACAGATAAAAAATTGTGCATAGAAAAAATGCATTAAAGCCTAAAAGGGTAACAAGCTAAACGGACAGAGTTTCACATGGCTCTAAAGGGTTGACTCCTATGGCTCACTATATGCGGGTTTTGGTTCTAGGGAAGAGTACCCGAATTGTCCTCGTTGTCCCTTGCTAAAGGTAGCAAGACCCCTAATCCTCACCCATTATAGGTTTCAAACGGACCAAGTTCAATTCAGGGGGACACATCACTTATGCCTATACGGAGGTAACCCACACGAAAGCATAAGAAATATATCCCGAAAGTGATTCATCAACCTATACGGTGGTAACCCACACGAAGGCGGTATCACACTTCCACTTAAAATGACGGAGCTCGGGTAGAAAGCTCATTAAATGCAGTAAAAAAATAAATCTGTAATATTTACAGAAAAATAAAATGCATGTCGTATTAACAAAACAGAATCATATTTTAAATTAAAATTGAATTCGCCAATTTCCAACGACCAAGACTAAAAGATAATCGACTCATGGCTTAACTCTTTTTATTTTAAAAGTCCCCAGCGGAGTCGCCAGCTAAGAGCACCCAAACCCGTCCGGCACTCACCTTTTTTGCATGTTCGGGTTTTGGAATTTATTTTTCGTGTTTTGAAAATGTGCCCGTCCATTTTGGAATTAAAAAATGTGGAGTCGTCACCGATCATTTTGAAAAGGTATACCGGGCACCAAAATAAAACCAGAGATTCAAAATTAGGGTCCGGGAGTCGATTACGGATGGGAAAGGATTAGCACCCCCACACTGCCCAAAATTAGTACCTAGTCGATTATTTAATGTCTTGGTGTTAGAAATTGCGAATTCGATTAAAATTCAAAATGCGATTCTTAAATGTATAAAAATATTGAGAGAACCGCATCCCTATACGCCAGGGACACAACTTCTTGTTTTATTGGAAAAATGTTAAAAAAACATCAAATCTCTTTACGTCTGGGACATGATTTATCGAGGTTTAAAAAACATTGATTTAAACTTCAAAATTTATTTCTTAAAAAAACATTTTTTTGGTGATTTAAAAATAAATATATGATGCAAAATTATAAGATGACAATATATATATATGCACTTAATATAATACTTACGGTAAAATATATTTAATATTTATATTTATAAAAAAAATCTATATATAAAGTTAGTATTTCTTATATATACATATATTTCAAAAAATAAGTATTTATTATTGTTTTATACATACATTTAAAATATAATATTTAAAGTAAAATGTATGTATTATTTATTAAAATACACTTATATACACACTAAGTTAGTAATTATATACATATATATTTTACAAAAAAAAATTATTATTATTATTATTCTGATTAAGCCAAAACATTGTATTTTATATATACATGAAACCTTGTAAAAATTGTACATAAACGTGTGTATGTACATACTTTATATAATATTAATATATAATATAAAAGAAAATTATTTTGCATAACAATAATATAGCATATACCCATAATAATAATAATAATAATAATAATAATAATAATAATAATGCATGTATTAAACTAACAACATATAAAACATCATATAACTAACGATTAAGGACTAAGATGCATGGATTAATAATTTACATGGCAAAAACATAAACAACATGGGACTGAAATGATACAAAAATAAAACATGAAGGAATAAACATAAAATAACGGAAATATCATGCTGGAAAATAAACATTAAACTATAGTGACTAAAGTAAAGGGACTACTCGTGCAATTAACCCATTTAAAAAACGGGATCCTCCCCGTGTTACCGGGTCACCGCGTGGATCGAGCCGTGAAACGACGCCGTTTTGCATCCGGTTCAAACATAAAGGGTTTCCTTTGGCTATTTCGAACTGAAATAAAAAAACCCTAAAAAAACTCACTCAACTCTCTTATTTTCTCTCTACACCCTAACCAGAACAGCGGCGCCGCTCTACTATTTTCGCACCGTTCATCGGCCTCACAGCGATGCTCCGGCAACCACGGTGGCAGTGCAGCGCTCATATTCACCAGATCAAGGTATTTAAAAACCTCACTTTATTTTGTTTCGATTCAAGATTTAAATCACAAAAATAACTTGTTCGAATCGAAAATGAAAAAACAAGAGTTTTAACTCTAAAACACTTATGTTATTGATTCTAAAAAAATTTACAAATTTCTGATTTCGGTATCCTTTCTTACAATTTTTTTTGATCGAAAAATCCTCTCAAAACTCTTTTTTTGACCCCCGAGCCCCTCTAATCTCGTCTCAATCTCCTCTCTCTTTTTTCTACTTGCAGATCTGATATATAGAAGATAGGGGAGTGCCGATTTGATGTTGAAATCCGAATTTTCTGGCTTTGGCTCAATTAGGGTGCGACTGAGTGTCTGGATATAGTTTAAGGTGATGATGGATTGACAGATTAGGCTAGGATTAGAGTTATAATTATTTTGATTTTTAGGGTTTTTATATTTAAACCGGTTTTGGGGATTTGGTTTGAAATGGTGGGGTTCTAGTTCGAAGCAGTGTCAATGCGGCTTGGGCGGCGGTGGTCGGAGAAGACGGCGGCGTGAGCGGCTGCTGATGGAATTTAGGGTTAGCATTAGGGTTTCTAAAAATTAGGTTTTTTTTGGTTTGGGCTGGGTCATGGTTTGGATCCGGGTTCGGGTTTAGTTTAGGGCCTGATGGGTTTGGTTATTTGTTTGGGTCAGGGGAACGGGTTATTATACATTAAATTTATAATTTTTCATATATAATAAGTAAAAATATCGAATATAACAAGATTCATATCCATAAAAATTTTGAATTTCTGATTCTTGGATATCTGATCCTAATGTCAAATAAGTATCTGTATGCTATCTAAAATTTTTGAATATTCGATTTGAACTATCTGAAAAATAAAAAAAAAATAGATCGGACATTCAAAATTTTAGATCCAATCAACGGATAAATGGGTTAGATTTTTTTGCACACCCCTAACGTGTATTATCAACAAAACAAAAAAAATCAAATAAACAATAAAAAAAACAATCATTAATACATATAAAGGTGCAGAAAAAGGAGATAGATTTTCTTACTTCTAAACATGGGTGTCAAACTAAAACAACGTACAGAATTTTTGAAAGGTAATTAAAGAACTAGATTTTTGACAGATCAATCGTCGGTTGTTCATAACTTGCAAAGATAAGAAATTATAATATCATAACTTTTGAAATATTAAATAATTTTCAACAACTTTGCGTTTGTAGGACAGGGTGTAATTATTGAATACAAGAGATTGAATGTTTTTCAAGTATTGATTTTGTTTATTTTAGTTATTTAACACTAAACAAATGTGTAGATAATGTGACGTGCAGGAGTTGGATGCAGCATATGATTTCCATGATTCTTGCAGTATCATGCAAGCTAAAGACAAGTCTTGGAGTTGGAGTATATGCACGTAGTGGTAGAATACGTCTGGAAATTTAAATGATTGTTGGGCTGGGACGCCCTAGTTTTCTCTCATAAGTCAAGACAACCTCAGGATGGAATTCCTTCAAGACACGGATGGTTCGGACATTTAGTTTATTTAGTCTTTTGCCTTCTTGGGTTGTAAATGAACACTTCTCTTAGAAAGAGACAAGTAGACACACATGTGAGGTTTGAATCCGGTTTTAAAGGTTTATTCGTTTCGGAATCCGTTATAGATAAAGTTATCTTATTAGGTTCGTTTCTGGTTTCGTTTTAAGCAAAACAATTATTAATGTTTATGATTACAGTTTAGTCGCACTTAATTAGGAGTCCTAACTAAGTTGAGCAAACTCGAGCTCTATTTGATATTCTAACGAGTCAAGTCAAGTAAGGTTCAAACCGACTCGATAAGTTCACATGAATCTCTTAATTGTTTTTATAATACGTTAATTTGGTCCATTATATTTTCACTAATGTTGTGTATAGCGAAAACAAAAAATCGTCGCCTGAGAGATTCAAACTCCCGCGGGATGAAGCCATGTACTTAGCAGGCACACGCCTTAACCACTCGGCCAAAGCGTCACTTGATGGATGGATGAATTACATTTTAATTGGCCGTCTCTATTCGTTATATATCTGTGATGTAATTTTGAGATATTTCTAATTAACATTGTTGAAATTTGTTTGGTACTTACATTTTACGCACATATATATTGGTGACAAATAGGTTGTTCAGATCGGATAATTCGAGTCTAAATTATATTTAGTTTAAGTTCGGTTAGGGTTGAATCAGATCTGGTTTAGTTTTAATTTAAGTCCATATTGGGTCGGTTGATTTTTGGGTTAGATAAATATCTGATCATGTCTAAACGGTCAATTTTTGGGTCAGATCAATAGGAGATCGGTCGGTTTTTTATTCATGTCAACTTTTGGATCTTCAGATTAAGTTGAGTAGGAGTCCAATAGAAATATATATGAAATATTGATATATTCTTATAAAATAACACATATTTTAAGCTTTAATAAGAAATTAGTGTAATTGAGTTAATTACTTTTAAATAAGTTCTTTATTTGAGACATGTTAACTTCTGTTTGTAAAAAAAATAAAATTTTTTTTCATTTAAAGTTAACTATGTTCTATTGTCTAAGTGAAGTCAATTAAAGTTAGGAAAAAACTTTGATACACAGGCCGTGTAAACTTTAGTTTACATGTGCCTTTTAGTTTTAGGGGTTAGGGTTTTAGTTTAGGATTTAAGGTTTAGGGGTTTAGGTTGTAGGCTTTAGAATTTAATGTTAGTCTTTAGAATTTAGGGTTTAGGGTTTAGAGTGTGGGGTTTAGTTTTTTAGGGTTAGGGTTAGAAATTTAGGATTTGAGTTTTTATAGTGTAAATAGACAGGCTTGTGTATAATTAATTTTAGACAGCCTGTGTATCAAAGTTCTACCCTTAAAGTTAATCACATAAACTAAGATATTGGATAGTGGGTAATTTTAGTTTATAATATTTTATATCAAATATATTTTTTAAAAAAATTATCGGATCAGATATGATTATGATTTTTAGAGGAGGAAAGATGATATTTGAAGCATTAAATTATTACTAAAGGTAGTGATTAACTAGTACTGTAATACAAAATGGAATAACATAACAAAAATCTTGTCCCTTTTTGGTGATATATGCCTCAACACTAAAATAAGTAATCTTATACTTTAACCCTAAATTTTAAATCTACACACTAAACACTAACATAAACCCCCAACCCTAAACCCATTTTTTAGTATTAGAGCATACATATGGGCACTAAAAAGGGACAAATGATTTCTATTCAGAACAAAACATGCATTATTTTACTATTTATCATATTGCTAAAAATAGATAATAAAAAAATATTTATACATTTTGACTCAATCAGGTTAAAATGACATTGATATTCGTTTCAAATCAGATTTGGGTGAAATAAATTTTGATTGCCATCATAAACGTGGACAGAATCGCCCTTTGACTAGTGGCACTCCAAAAATTTTGGAAAAAAATCTCTATAATTTAATATAAAATAATGATAAAAATAAATTTAGCACTCCTTAAAAGAAAATTGACATTTATTATTTATTTTTATCTTTATTTTAAAGAAATTTCACAAAATTTTTAAATTTTAATATCCTAAATTAAATTTCTTGACTCCAGCCATAATTTTAATGAACCATTAGTCCTAATACTCTTTCCACGTGGATAAAGAATGGTTAATTACTTTCTATCACGTTTCTTGTGGAACAACAACCAGAGCAACTGTTTCAACCTTTAGTAAAACTTCTATAAATTAATATTCGATAAATTAATAATTTTTTATAATAATAATTTTAGTCCAACGTGTGCTCAAAATTTAAATTAATAAGTTCGATAAATTAATAAAATAATAATTTTTCAAAAGATCTTTATATAAATTTATGGTCCTTCAATATTATAGATTAATAATTTTATAAAATTACAAATATAATTAGGACAACTTAGTAAAATATAATTCTATTGTTGTTTGCTTCTTCTTAAAATTTAAATATAGCTGTATTTCATATCTAACTTTCCTTACTTCATCTTAAAATATGCGAAGCCACCGTTGGTTGGTTTTGAGTGGATTGACTAATTAGGAATGTTTGATGTTATTTATAGTGGTTGATTTCCTTACCATACATGAACTTGCATTAAGTTTTAACTAGTACTACGTACTACAATAAATTTCGTTTTTTTAGGGGTATGCATTATATTTAATTAGTCACATTGTACATGAACATCATACAATTAGTCAATACAATGTATATGTTTTATACTTGAATAAGAAAAAAAATCTCTTTAATTTTAATTTATCGATTAGTTAATACTGCTTTAAATTAATAAAATTACGTGGTTTTATTGTACTTCAAATCTTCCATTTTGAAGTAACAATTGTAAATAAATGAGAAGGTGTTCGTATTTAGGTTAGATGCAACTTGCTAAGAAGCTGCTTGCTTATGAAATAGCGACCTTAGCCTTTATAAACCATATCATTCTGACAAAAATCAAGTGTAGTATCTGTTCTTATACGTGGGTGATTGACCCATATAATATTAAATTTATATTTTTAGGGTATGGCCCTCAACAGCAACCAAAACATCATTTATTTTCCATCTTTGTCAAACTCAAAGGCTTAACCCTTGTCATTTCTTTAAGAACAAAGAAAATTCAACCAGATAACCGATCACGAATTACAAGTAAAAGGCGAAAGAATAGTTCGCTCTGTGCTCGCCACACGGTACAAGTTGCTTTATAAACATGAGGAAAAGCTACTGCTTGCTTTCCAAGTGCGATGTGGGACTTAACTATGCTAATTTGATTTCAATCATCACTCTTCTCATTAGTTTTTATCCTACTTCTAGTACTTGATTTGCTATTAAACATTGTTTGATAGTGGGTGGAAGTCCTAATCAATGCCATTAGCTTTAAATTTTTAGTTGTAATTATGCAAACAGATCTTTAGAAATTGTATTCGCAGTTCCAGTTTTATTTTCCGTTTCAATGTTTTCAACACACAGGCACCCAACTGCCACAAATAACAACGTAGGCTCTCCCGCTCGAGGATTTAAATTTTTTATATTTGGAAGGTGTCCAATATAGTGTGATATTTTTAAACTCAACTTGATCGAATGCTCACTTGAATGCTTTAGCTTCATTTCTAATGTAATATTTTAATTCACATTTTCTTCCACAACACCACACTCGAGTAAAATGTATTGCAAATCTTCTTATACAATCAAATGGGAAACCTGTTATTTAATGTTCTCAGAGCCTATATAATATACGTTGGTTGGGAATGAATTCATTTGATTTTTTGTTTATTGTCTGGCATAGAATTTGATAAGATAACATGCATCATTAAACAAAGAAGATGCAGTTCTTGTACCTTCCCCGACATACAATCTTCATCCTCCTGACGTAAGTTGTTTTTTTCATTTTGCATCCCAAATTTTTCCCAGACGACATACATAATGTTTAGTAACCTTTTTCCCTTTGCTGATGCAGGCCTGTTTATCATTCTGTTTCAGATGTAGCAGTCTTGAGGTTTATGATGGAGTTCTGCTGGGGACTTATGCTGCTGCATTCATTGTCACCGACGATAAAATTTCGAGTGCATGCACTCTGATGAAACTAGAAAAAACCATCTCGTATCGTAGATAGAAATAAATAATAGTACTAAAAAGCAAAAGAAAAAATAGCTCACCGCTCCTTTCCTTCCACCCCCTGTAATATCATGGTTCTCAAAGCTGAATGAATGCAGAAGGCTAAATAAATAACATATTACATAGTTAGTTACAAGAGCATGAGACTGCTAATCATTGGTCAGTGTGGGTGAAACAAAAATGAAAGTTGCAAGGTACCTGGGGTATTTTGAAAGAGTTACTCCAAGGGGATGTTCTCACCAAAATTTCTTCCATGGTTCCAAATGCCTGTAAAATAAAATCAAATTTAAGCTAAACAAATAACACATTTGGCTCCACTTCTGTATATGAAGGATCCTTTGACATGCCCTGTATGGCAAAAGCTATACTGACATGAGACTGTGTAATGATCACAATTTAGTTCTAAGCAAAAGCGAAAAGTTTCGAAAGTGTTACTCCAAGGGCACTTTCTTACCAATTTAGCTTACAAGATATGCAAAATACTTATCAAGACACGAACAAGTGCTAGACAACAAAGAAATCTCATTATGAACATAAATATGCTTGCAAAACAACTCTAATGGATGATAATATGTACTTTGAGATTTATAAACACACAGATAAAAATTAACTAGTAGCCGTAAAATCCAACAAAAAGTGTTAAAATCACAGCCATAAAACTCATGAAAGAAAATACTCCTAACGTCTCAAGTATAATGTTGACTGTGCCAAATTATGTTTTCAAAAAGGTCAGGCATCATTGTGTATCCCCCATTTTCAGTCCTGCTTAGTTCTAACAACATCCAGGAGAAACTGATTCAAACGCTGGCCAAATATCTTTGTCGAAAATGATTCATTGACGTGATGTCTAGCCTGTTCCCCCATTCGCCTTGCCATCTCCGGGTCTTGAATGATTTTAGCCATGGCCAAAGCAAAGGTCTTCGGTTTTGGATCACAAAGAAATCCCGTTTCCCCGTCCTTTATTGTTTCCACTGGACCCCCGCTGTTGCAAGCTATAACTGGTTTGTTCGCTGCCATTGCCTCTAATGGAACAATGCCGAAGTGTTCATCCTACATTGAGTTGGAAAAATATTTGCATGTTAAAACCTAGTTTTCTTGCATCAATCCTATAAATTGTTTTAAATTAATTGATGCCAACATACTGTTGGAGTGTAAAGGACACAAAGGCACTGAGAGAGAAGAGAATTCCTTTCTGCTGTCAAACAAGACGAAACGAAATTAACCTGACCAGCAACTCCTTTACTCTCTGCTAAGCTTTTCAGTTCCTCCAAGTATTCTACATTTTCCCTTAGGCGTCTATCATATCCACCTGAAATTTGAATGAATAAAAGAGAAGAAATGCATGATTCATTTATCCGTAGAAAGCATTACATGAGAATAAAGAGAAAGAATAAACCATTTCATAATCCAAATTAGCACCAATATTCCTTTCACATTATACAGCATACACGAGTGACGGTTTAATGAATGCCTCTCACATTCATCCCACTTTTTAACCATTTTATTCTGACATTGCAGCACAATAGCATTCTAGGCCATCATAGAAAATTAAAAACATCAATGGTGCAACCATAGCATTGACAACTTCATCAAAAAGATTACATTTATAAATCAAAATCCTAGTCGAACTGTCAAAGTACTCCCCACTTCACCATAGAAAATAATGTGATGATTAAATTCCATCCACCTAGAAAATCCACCAACCAGCACAAAAATGGTAATACTCATGCTAAAATGGTAAGGAAACTTGCCGGCAATCGTCAAGTCAGCATCAGCCAAGTTAGAAGTTTCATGAACATTTCCCTCAAGGGTGTGAAGCGTCGCAAAAGCAGAAACCGCTAACTTATGTTCTTTTTCCTTTCAAAACGATTGATGGAGAGAAAATTCAACCTAGCCAAGGAACAAAAAATACAATTCAGAGAGACACTTATGGTGGGAAGTTACACAGGAATGAAGAAATTTTAGATGAAAGTCTAAACAATTGCCGAGAACAAAAAAAAGAGACGAAGGGATGTACAATTATGTTGGTTACTTATAAGAATGGGGCTCATCAAACTGATCCACGTTAACTGCAGGGTAAAGAACAGCTGGTCTAATTCCTCGTGCGTGAAGATGCTTAAATGTTTTTGCAAATGTAGATGCAGTAAATCTGCTATTAACGAGTACCATATCCACCATTCCTGAATTCCAATTTCCAAAACATAGCAGGACACCAAATGATGATGAACATAATTATTCCATATTCCTTATGCATAAAAAGAAAGATCACGTATGCAGAACCGACCTCTTGTCAATTCTTCTAAAAAGTCAATTGGTTTCCGGTGTATCCTCCTCAGGAAAGTTGTATGTTGAGCCAGCAACAAATCTGGAAAATGACAATAAAATACAACCTGAAAGGACCACTGTGTGAAAAAGCCGTCGCAACATATATTCTCGGAATCTCGATAAGAAATGACAATTTAATTTAATATACCTTGGTTGACCGCTTAAGTTTCAACAATGGGACGACAACAGAGACCTGGTCTGCTAGTATAACATCAAATGACGGCCACATGAACAGCACACAAAGTGCTACAAAGATGCATCGAAGATATGCACACACGGCATGAAGACGATAGAAAATATGTCGTGGGAGGAAGTCAGCGTATACAGTAACGGGAAAGATACCTGGGTTTCATAAAAGGGTGTTATTCAATTTCAGTTAGACCAAAGAATAACTATGAAAAATAGGTATGATTAAAATTCCGTGCATTCTTCCACTTAGCTCTATAGCATCATTATACGCAGATTAACATGAAACAAAACCAAGTCGAATTCTATGTTCCTGCTCAGCTATAATCAAGAAGTATACTCACTGCTATTAGTCTTAATAAGCTATATGCACCAAGTTTTCTGGCTTAACATCAAAAAGTAAATTATGATTTGAGAAAAGGTCCTATTTCCAATCTGTTTTCTCCTAACTTCACAAACAACTAGCTAAAATTATTGAAAGAACAAATGGAAAAAGAAATTTACCAGCACGGGTTTCCTCAAAGCATCGATTTTTGTCATGGTGAGCTGTGAAAATATGAACATTGTGCCCATGGGATGATAATTCAACAGCCGCATCAACAATCAATCTTTCAGCTCCACCTTTTAATTCCGAACAGATGAGTAATAGCATAAATGTTAATCAAATTTTTACTTGGAAAAACATTTAATTTGGCGTGGAACTAATAATCCCAATCCTTCAAATAACAAGAATAAGCCTTCTCCACTCAAAAATCAAAACTTTGAAACTTATTCATCCACCAAATTTCATATATTCAGAAGATGTCTTTCGTATCTTTTCTTCTGATCTCTAAATTTTTCTCAGCAAACAAACGGATGGAAGTAATAGCATTACCTCAAAGTTCCTTTTTTTTTCATAAACAGGGACAAAACTAATGAACGAACTACAACAAAGAATTGAAAAATAAATAAAAAGACTAGAATTACCTATGCCAAGATCTGGGTGTATGATGGCTATGTTCAACTTGGGGCTGGAGCTTTGGTTTCTCTCCATAAGTTTTCTTCTCTCTTTTTTTTTTTTTTTTTTTTTGCTTTCCTCTTCCTTCAATTACCGAAACAGAAATGCAAGAAAAATGAAGGAAAAATATGGAAAAGGGCAGAAAGACAGAAAGTCAAGTGAGTATAATTAAGCTATAAATAAAATAAGAGTAAACTACACATTTAGTCACTAAACTTTAGCCTCTATGTCACTTTTGTCGCTAAACTTTAAAATAATTTAATTTTAACGCAACTCGGCTTTAATGTTCAAGTAGCACATTGGAACATTAAATCTTTAATAGACAGATGACATGGCAGTTAGGTGCTGACATGAAAACTAAAATAATATTTTTTTATTTCATCCCATGATCTTTTTCATCAAAATTAGAGTTTTTTTCATCTATTTTTAGTCATTATCAGAAATCATCATTTTTATTCCTTTTGTGGCCACTCTAGGTAACACTCAACTTTTTTTTTTTATTGCTCTCTAATATATTTCAAATTGAATCATTGAATAAAATAAAAATTTTCTAACATATTCATTTTTATGCCTTTTGTGGCCACTCTAGGTAACACTCAATTTCAATTGCTGACACATATATTTTAAGCAAATATGATTTAGGGATCATTCCATTTTAGATGCTGATTGTTCTAACTTTTATAATTATCTGATTTAATTTATTGATTAATTAATTTATATCAGACATTGTATAGGCTAGTTATGAAAATGTCTCTTCTAATAAATTTATTTCACTCGTAATATTAAAATTCAAATTTTTATTTAAAAAATTTAATATTTTATTCTACTAAATCAACTGATTTTTGGTGCTGAGGGCTTTATTTTCATGTCTCTTAGATTATATTCTTTCATGATATAAAACATCTCACCAGGTTTAAAAAAGTAAAAATATAATATAAATTTATAAATATATCAAAATTAGTAGCATATTAATGGTTTTTTAAAATAAATATTAGCTTATATATATATATAAAAACATAAATGTACTTTGAGGCCTGCTTGGTGAGACCTGTAACTGGGACAGGTATCCTGCCAGGTTAGCGGACTTGGGTAATTCCAAACTAGGTTTGGTCACTCGTTGTAAGCCTTTCCTGACCCAATCTCACACTTTATATCAATTGAGAACTAATATATACTATACTGATGGGGATATATAATACTGATGCAACTAGATTTCATTATATTCATGATATAAGTGAACGAAAATATTTTATGTAAAATATATTTATAAGTCGATTGAGTTTAGTTTAGTTGACATTGTTATTAATGTAACATACAAGAGGTTAGTGTAACACACAAGATGACGTAGGATTGATTATGCTTAAATATTCGATATCTTTTGATGGGTGAGAAGAAGTATGGATAACCTAGACATTTGTATACAAAAGTACATATATAAAAATTCATTGTTCATGCATCGTACCAAATTGTATCAAATTATTAGATTTTAGTTCAAAATATAATTTTAAAGTCTTGACCTAGGATCAAAGCTCAACTGAGTTTAAATCTGTCTCAATATTTTTGGGCTCTGAACGGAAATTAAAAGATTGACTTTTATATATGTTTCAATGAACAATTAATTTAATATTTTATTAATAAATAATAGAAATATAATTAAACTTTATCAAACACATTTTTTTATTATTTCGATAAGAAAACACCATAAATATTTCTAAAAAATAAGGGGCAACCATTAACTTACTAGAGTATCACTTAAAAAATCTATGAAATTATTACGAAGGTAGGAGAGGAGCTGAGTGGTCGCTCAAGTTGTTCCCCTTGCCAAACGTAACTGAATTTAATATTTATCCAAAGTTTAATTCAAGCAAATCAATTTTTTTGAATAGGATTCAATCAAATCAAACTTATGAATCCATAATTCCCTAGTTTTAGTTCTCTTTGAAAATCCCTAGTTTTCTATCTATAGCCGCCGCAAGCTTTTTTTAGCTCATTCTTGCTTAACCGGTGGCGGTAATCAGTCTTAGTACTGATTGTCGACCACCGATGTTCATTATTTTCTTACTCTTTTATGTTTTGTTTTCTCAATTTTAATAAAAATCTCTGCTCTTGTGGCACATTTTTCATTGGCTTTTGTGGTTCGTTTCATTTGTCGTTTGGCACGATTTCACCATACCTTAACGGTCATTTGGTGCTAGTATAGAGGTCCTCATGACGCTAGCTTTCTGATTTGATTCCGTTAATGGTCATAGAAAAGATTGATCCCCGTTTGATGGTTTGTTAACCGATGTAATCAGAACTATGTGGCGAAGCAATCAACTTGATAGTTTGGTTCGTTCATGACTCCTTTTTTTATCCCATAAAGGGTCTCGTTTGGCTAGAGACAAGGAGATTCATGAAGGTTTACAATGCGCACACACCTTGCAGACAAAGCGATTTGAACTCAGGTCCCCTAGGATGAACATCATCCAGTTTTCCACTGATACCACTTGTTGGGTTCATAATGTATTATATATATAAGTGGTTTGAATAAAGGGTAATTATATCATGCACTAGCGATGGAAACCTTTTGTTTCTACAAGCGCCCTAATTTTAGGGGTTAGAGATCTAGTTTAGGGTTTATAATTTATGGGTTTATATTTATGTGCTTAGAATTTAGGGATTGTGGTTTTGATTTAGGGTTTATAGGTTAAAACATAAATCTCTAACATATTGCCCTAAAACATAAAACCTAACCTCTAAACCCTGAATTATAGCCCTAAATTCTAATCACAATTCCTAAATTCTAAGCACATAAACCTAAACCCCTAAACTAGATCTCTAATCTCTAAAATTAGGCACTTGTGAAAATAAAAGATTTTCACCGACAGTGCATGTGTTATTTTTTTTGAATAAAATCAAATTTATGAAATAAGAAAGCCAATAAGCCCCATGATTAGGGCAATTCAATTATTGAAGCTAAAATTTGTATAAAAAATAAATAAAAAGGAAAAAGAAAGTAATGGCACTATCAAAAATGGCAGAGGCATTCACACCATTTATAGCGAGAAGTCGTTTTTAGGGATGACAAAATTACCCGTTTCCGACTCGACTCGGTGTGCCCCGACCCGACTCGATCGGGTTTTTTCTTATGATTTTCGGAGATCGGGGCGGGGCAGGTTCGGGTATGATATGAAAATTCCCCGCCCCGGTATTTTTTTATTTTTATATATTTTTATTATATTTATAAAAATACCACTATATATAAATACTTTTAGGAGTTTCAAGTTATTTTTTTAGTTTGTGTTTATCGTAAATTTTTGTTAGATATTGTTCGAATTTTAACATATCTGATTCTAAAAGTCAATGGTCGAGTTTATTTTTTTAAATATGTATTTTTTCTTCATATGAGTAATTATTGGTTTTATTTTATTTTTTATATAGTTTAAAGTCTGTGAAATTTATATTTTCTAAATATAATGGTCGTTCAATCGAATCTAACATTTATTGTCGACGAAATTTAATATATTTTTATATTTTTGAATTGGATTAGGGTTGAGTTTAGGGTTTATAAATCGAGACGGGGCGGGACGAACAAATTATTATTTTATTTCTGAGACGGGATCGAATTTTGAATTAATATATCGGGACAAGTACGGGGCGACAAAAAACCTCCCATTGCCATCCCTACTCGTTTTGTGGCTAAAGATTCCCTGTGTTAAACTTTGTTGAAACATGGGCTCAATCGTTGTCGTAATCTCTTTAACCTAATGATCACAACAAACTCTGTCGCTTTTATGTTTTTCGACACAAAAACCTGACCAAACTCTCTTCAAGCTTTTCCCGACGATACCCACTACACCTCAGCTTCTGCTGAAAATCACAATTGACCATCCCCATTGTACCATCATAATCATTGCTCCGTTTTCTCTTCCACTTGAAAGTAGATTTGCTCATGGATCCTGTCTAACCCTGATTCATAATTCTTTTAGGCTTTATTTTTTATTACATTTTGTAACTCTAAATCCGTTATCATCATGATTTTGGTGTCAAACAATGATTGATTTAGGGAGAACGAACATTTATCTACCATCATTTAGTACCTAAATACTTATTTGTTGGTAGCTGAAAAATCTAACTTTTGTCAACGCCCGTTTGTAGCTCAACGACCGTTTCCCACTCCAATAATAAAAGGAGCATTAATCTTTTTACTTAAATTCAGTTAGCGATTTAGAGGATTAGAATTGAAAGTGTTCATCTTGCATTTTTTATTAGTTATCCAGTTTACTAGTTGTGCCCACATGAAACTTCAATACCACCTAGGCCCAATTATTAAATATTCTTAAAGATTTTTGTGAGACATAATTGATGTTTAACTCTTTTAACAACAATTATCCATGCCCCCCAGGCCTAGCAGTCCTTTCCAATAGTAGAGGCTTGTCGAGAAGAAACTTCAATGAGTCCATTCTGGGCAAAAAACAATTTCTTTTCAATAATATCTGTGTTTGTAAATTAATTTTATAATTTTCCGTAGCTGATGTTAGACATGCTGGTTATTGGGTGGGTAAACTTTTTCGAAATAATATATATTGAACCCTGTATTTCCTTCCTTGTTGAGTATCGGCGAACACATTCGTATTCATGTTTGTATTAACACGTGACTTTGACATGTATCACATGTGAACTATTTTTTATGTCTATTTTTTTATTATTTTATCACTATAAACAGTCCAATTCAATAATCACACCAATCCAAAAAAACATTTACTTCCAAATGAGTCAGTGTGAGGACATTATAAATGTTGTGTATGGATCTGTCACTATTTCTTTTTACTTTTGTCGCTGGATTGTCCAATTCATATTTATGGTATGTAGGTAAGGTAAATATCAGAAACAATGCATGTCTAAACTTATTTATGTAATATTAGATACAATTCACAAGTGTCCTTCATGTTTCTTTTTATTTTTGAAAAATTATAGTAATAATTCAAATTGTATCTCGTGAATGCTTAGTTTAACATATTTTATATAAAAAACAATTATTTGATGTATTCACAGTGAATTTTTTCGCAGAAAAAGTTAAAATTATAGTAAATTTTATTTTGATAAATTTAATCATTGAAAAAAGGTAATTAAATGGATTGTGACAATTTAGTGGCATTTGTAAAAAATAAATTATCCATAATCAATAATCCAAGATAAATATACAAAAATCTAAAATATGGAGTAATTTAATATACATTAGGTATACATTTGGGTAAATTATGCATTCAGCAATGTAAGAAAATGTCAGTCAAGTGATTGGAGGGTATTGTTGTTTGAGAAAGGCTAAGGTGCGACACTATTAGGGTACGATTAAAAAATAATTCATATAAATTTTTATTATTTCGGTAACAATTTAAGTCAGGTTGTATAGCAATTTAGGTAAAATTAAAATTTTTACCAACTGAGTTAGATTTTAGATTAAAATTTTATATTGTCTATAATTTTTTAAGTTAATAAGAATTTAGGTTAGATAAAATTTTATCTTAAAATAAAAATACATATTATAATTTAAATTCTTATTAAATAAGGTTTTCAATTAAACGTCGCCTTAATTTAGCGGCACCCGCACGGCATAACCTCCTATTGTTGTTTAGTTGATAAAAGAAAGGGCCTAGCCTGAGCCTGCATAGCATCCGTCCTACGCTCTGGAATTCACAGCTTGCTGTCTTCTTTTGGAGATATTTTAATAATGATTCTGACAATCCCAGAATCCCATGGAATTCATGACCATTCTGTCACATTCATTCTTTTCCTTCTGTTCTGATGTAACTAAATAATACTTGTTCTGTAACATTTAAAACGTTTATTATTAATTTTTTACGTAATTTTAAAAAGAAAAAATTTATGTAAGAAAAATAATGTAAAAAAATTCAAACGACAATTTTATTTTTAAAAAGTTGAATTTTATTTTATTAGAAAACTAAAAAAATGGTATAAAGGAAAATATGTCTTTTAAAAGTTGTTGATTTTTTCAATGAGACATTTTAAGTAGGACAATTTTAAAACACAAAATAGACATATTGAGTGGGACATAGAGAGTATGAAAACAACTTTATATATATATACACATAAAATTATTCGTATTTAATTTATTAATTGTCTTATAGAAAAAATGTTTTTATTTAATTTATTTGATTTATAATATCAAAATTCAAGAACCCAACAAATGTCCAAGTAAAAAAGCGGATGATGTTAATCTAAAAAATATGAGTTCAAATCGCTTTGTCTATAAAATTTACGTACATTGTCAAAATATTAAGAATGTCTATAAACAAATACTACCTTATAATTACTTTTAGACTATTCAAAAAAATTAATTTTTTTAATATTATTTCAAAAATTTAACGTTTCATCTTACTAATACAATTAATAAATTAAACCACGTCTTTATTTCATTTAGTTATGACATGTAATGTGTAGTCATTTTATCATGTGATTCCATTTAATCAAAATAAATTAAATTCAATCAACAGTGTTGCTGTCTCACAGTCTCAGTAATAAGGTAATATTAGAGTTCAAATCTTAATAATAAAAAACTAAATTATTAGTTTTAATCAACTTATTTTTTTCAATAATTTGTATGCAAAGCTCGAAAGGTTTGGGTTTGTGTTTCTTTGCTGTAAAGACGAAGAAGACAAGCTTAGGTCACGTGTCACATTTTGATTAAGAAACTTTTAATTTAAATTTTTAGATAAAATTGACGGAAAATACTGGGATGAAAATGGAATCTACAATTTGAAAATTATAGAGCTGAGGTCACGTGTCACATTTTAATTTGCTATAGATGTCTCATAAGTTGAAGGTAGAATAATTTTTGGTCCCTTAACTTTACAAGTTTAATTATTTGATACCTTAAACTTTAATTGCATTACTTTTTGTCCTAAAGAAAGGACCACATTCCAGTCCAAGTCTTCATTTTCTGCTTAATCTTTTACCCGGGAGTCCAAAAGTTCATTTGCTGCTGCCTCAGATCCGTACAGCTTATTATGCCAATGAACAATGAAGAGAGTGGACAAGTTGCTTTTTTCCTTTTATATTTGGGTTAAATCATATGCTACCCCTAAAGGTGCCCCCTTTTTCTTATTTTAGCTACTGAAGAAACTAATTAAAACATTTCTTTTAAGTACCAACATTTAAAAAAGTAAAACTTTGAGGGTTCAAATTCAGAATTAACATTTGTGTTTTTCAAGCTACTTTTGTGTAACCATTTGGCCCGAGACGTTAATTGTGCGATGCCCAGAAGTGTAAACGCTGAGGGTATAAACCTGAGGATTGAAAATGACAGATGAAACCACATTAACCCAAGTCATTATATTCATCCCTCTCTCTCTCTCTTAATCATTGCATATTATATAAGGCTTAAACAATGTAAATCCCCTTTATTCCAAAACCTAAGATTTTTGTGGTAATTTTAAATCAATAACCTCTTTTTAATATTTAATTAGAAGAACGATCCCATCAAGCATTATTAGAACCCTTAAATTATTCACGTAAGGTGAACTCGTTTTTTTTTATAGAATGTGCGTTTGAAACTTGCTTTTTACAAAACGCGAGTTTCGTGTTAAATAAGTTGGTAAGAAAGAAAAAAAATTAATTTTTTGCCTTTTTAAATAGAACTCGTTTTTTTGTAGGAAACGAGTTCAAAACTCGCTTTTCATAAGACGCGAGTTCGAAACTTGCTTTATGTAGGACGCAAGTTCACCTTACGTAGATTAAAAGGGGTCATTTTCCAAATAATGCTGGCATGGGTCATTCTTATAATTAAATAATTAAAAAAGATTATTGATTTTAAAAAAGTTGATTTTGTATGGTTAAGTTATTTAGTGATGGAACTAGTATTTTGTTCAGATAATGATACGAGAATAAACAACTTATCATTTGAGGTGAGTTTATTTTATTTTTTAAAGTCGTCATATTTTTTTGACGTTTTTTTAGAATTCGTTAATTTTTTTTGACGATTTTAATATATTTTTGGCTCGTTCTTTCTTCGTGTGCAATTTACCAATGAAATAATTTTGTTCAAAAATCGCCAAAAACTTCCCAATGTCTCTCCAACGAGTTTCAACTTTACTATAAAAATATATAGCATTATCTCTGCAAAATAGCATACGAAAGTTGCATTATTAAAAGAATTTTTAAAAAAAAGATAAATTTAAGTGACAAATATAAATTATATATTTTAAAGAGTTAAAAGAATAATTTTATAAAAAATATATTTTTTAATATTTTCATAGAGGTTGTAACTATTATTTGATTTTAATTAAATTGAGATATATTATATTCTTAAGACAAATGTCGAGATATTAATCTATATAAGATGAGAAAATATAAGCATCTTTGACCACTCAACCAATTAATGAATCTCTATTATTCTTCATTTTGTTTCTTTTCTGAACTCTAAAATATTTAATTAACGATGGTACTAATTGAACTTAAATTTAACTGACATTTATGTAAATTTTGGGCTTAGCTGTCAAATAAGTGCACTAACTATACTATTTTTTCAGGTAGGTGTGTAAAGTATTTTTGGCCCAAATAAGTGCGTAACGTTTCATTTCGTAACCCAAATGAGATTTTTTTCATCAACGGCCGTTAAAAAAATATTCATCATCTAATTATAACATGACACATGACATGCTTTTTTATTTAATTTTTGAATTTCTTTAAGATTTTCAAAGTTTTAATTCCTTTCAATCAAACCCTCAAATTACATATCTCTCACCATCCAACATCCCCCACACGTTGGTGGTTCACTGTTCATTGCTCAAGCGTCGCATACCTTACCGTTCGACATCTCCCACCCCATAGTCGTCAGTAAGAAACCCAATTGACATATTCTTTTCTTCATTGTTGGATGTTCATCGACAGTTCATTCATCGATTTTTGATGACAAAATGGATTTTTCAGTCGTGGGGATCTAACGAAGGTAAAGGTGGCCATTGGTGGTTGAATCAGTGTTCGAAGAGGATAAATTTAGGGATTTAAGATTTGAGTTTTTTAGAGAAATTAAAAGTTTTGAGCTTTTTTTATAAAACTATAGATTTTTTGATCTTTTAAAAATAAAAATTAAAGAAAATAACAAAAATAGGCAACATGTCGCGCTTTTATTAGATAACGGAAAATTTGTAATGTTGCCACAAGAAACCTTATTTGGGTTACGAAGTTAAACAATATGCACTTAACTGAATAAAAAGGTATAATTTAGACACTTATATGACGGCTTAAATTTTGACTACAAAAGTTGACTGCTTCATTTATATTTAATAATTAGTTAGTGAATGGTCACTAAACTATCCCAAAACGATCATCTTGGTCACTAATCTTTTAAAAGTTATAAAATAGACATTGAACATTTTGATTTTGTTATAAAATGAGCATTGAGTCGTTAAATGCCGCTAACAACTTAATGACAAGATGTCCGAGTAATTAAAGTAGTGTATTAATTGTTACAAAATGGTCATTAAACTTTGTGAATGTCACAGAATGATCATTGAACTATTTAATTTTTAAGAAATGATAAATTTACTATTTAATTGTTACAAAATGTCCATCAAACTATTTAATTGTTACAAAATGGTCATTGAATTATTTAATTGTTTTAAAACGGTTGCTTACTAAATTTCATAGCAATTTTTTCTGCGTTAGTTTCAAGAGACTTTGTTTCTAGAAACGTTTTAAATGAAGGAATGAAAGAGTTTTTAGTTTTCATAAACATTTATTGAAAAAAATATAATTCATTTCATTTGAAAGATTTAGCGAAAAACCTTTATTATGTGGCACGTAACACTTTCTAAGAATGCCATATGGATTTTTTTTATAATGAAAAAATTGATTGGAATAACATGCATCATAGTTAGAAAATTCAAGCAGGCAAAAGACCATTTAACCCTAAATTTTAATATAAGAAAATGTACATATATTTTTTTTCTAGAGTCTCCGTGCTAAAAATATAAAATTATATTTATTTATACTATATATATATATTTAAAAATGTATATAACTTTGGAAATTTCATAAAATATTCTTAAAAAATAATCCGAACTTTTGATTTCTCTTATGAAAAGTACATATGCTATTTTTTGGTTTTATTTTATAAAATATTTTATTTTCAAAACAAGTTTTTGGATTAATTTATTTGATAGGCATATAAAAAATTACAATATATTATAATGCAATTTTATAAAAAATGTGTTTTTTAAATATATAAATTTAGGAACGAAAGAACCTAATACTGTATTGATTAAAAAAACTTTAAAATATTTTATCAATCATGAAAATTGAGTTATTTTTTATCAGAAAATATGATTTTATTTATGAAAAAATTATACAGATATTATTATCGAGAAGCCTCATTAAAAAACTCTATAATTATAAATAGAGAAAAAAAAGCACTCTCCGATAATATTGAGAAACCAAAATGAACCAAGCTCAGCACAAAGCAAAGAACAATAACCTTAAATCTTGTCACTTTTATTAAATACAAAAATAACCATTTTTCTAATTGTAGTTGACATGTTATTGCAGAACAAAAATCCTGTCACTTTTCTATGTCTATTTTATTCTTCAACACTAAAAAAATTAAATTATAATCCTAGCTTTAAATTTTTAAATTTTAAACATTAAGCCCTAAAACCTAAAACACACTACCCCTAATTTCCTAAATCCTAACCCTAATCCATAACCTTAAACCTTAATCATAAACCCTAAACTTAATCTTTTAATGTGGAGGCATGAAAGAAGCACCAAAAAGAGACATAAGATTTCTATTCGTTATTACAACTATTTTAGTACGGACAAAAATCCTCTGTCTTTTTTGGTGTCTCTTTTTATGTCACAACACTAAAAAATTAAATTCTAAGTCCTAACACTAAATTCTAAATCCTAAACCTTAAACCATAAATCCTAAAAAATATGCCCTACCCCAAATTCCCTAAACTATAATCATAAACCTTAAACTTAAACCTTAACCCTAAACATAAATTTTTAGTATGAGGATATAAATAGAGATATCGAGAAGGGATAAAAGATTTATATTTAGTGGTGTAATAAGTTTTTACTTATGTTATTACACTTACCAACCAAACAGGACCTCATTTAGTATTGACATGTTATTACAACCATTTCAGTACCGGTGTACTAAATAAGTTAGTTACTCATATATATATATTTTTTAATAAAGTTACTCATATTATTACACTTAAAAACCTAATAAGATGTAAATATATTATGTTAATCGTATTTAGATGTATCGTAAAATCATATTATTCAAATGTTCTTGGACCTTGGAAAATGACTACTTGAAACACTTTATACTCTCGAATAAAGTAACCTTGCCCCCTAAATATTACAACATTCGCACGTGTTTGTGACTGTTTTAATGCCTATGAACCCAAACCAAAACCCCATAATTCCTTCCTTACATTATAAACCCCAGTGATTAGTTTTGGAACATGTACAATAAGAGCGATCATATAGCGCCCTTAAAAAATGGAGCGTCCAAAATGAATTATGTAAAATATTTGCAAAGGAAAAATAATAAATTTTGACTTTTGTTAGTCTCATTTTAATAAGTTGACAGTAGAGACGAAACTATGTGGAGGTGGGGAGAGGCAATCGTCCCCCACCCCTGAATTTTTTTCTTCACCTTTGTCTCTTTATTTAAATTTTTTTAAAAATTAATTTATTTATAAATTTACCCTACTTTCAATCATTTATAGTTTACCCTCCAACTCTAAATTCTGGCTCCGTCCCTGATCGACAAACCCTTTAAATTTTTAAACCGTCCCTAGTAAACAAAAAAAATAGTTTTCAATACATCATTTTCCTTTGTAGTTTATGAAGAAAGGTTTGTCGAGCCGAGTAAATTTCAAACCCGAGACATTGGTTAAGTCGAAGAACAACTCGTGACAGTTGATCCAAACGTTTGGTGATGTTTGAATAGTAAGTTTGATGCTACCCTGAGAACCTTTCCTTTTCCTTGTTTATAACCCTAACCCTCCATATTGTTTTGTCCACTTCGAACAAGGCCCCATCGCCATTTCTCTTTCATGAGAGTGAGTGACTGTCTTGTGTTTGAAAATATTCATGAGTGAGTGAGCTCTTCTTTTCAGTGTCTCCTGCCATGGCACTACCAATCCCACGTTTCTCTCTGCCTGCTTTTACCTTCTTTACAGTCATTGTTTCTTGAATTCCCTTTTCATTTTTTTCCCTCCCATTTTCGTTTTCTTTCTTCATCATTGTCCTCCTTTTCTGTTCGATCATAAATACGTGCTCTGGGTATTTCTTTGTGCTGTTGTTCTCTTACAAAAAAAAAACGAAAATCATTTGATATCAGAAGAAGAAGAACAAAACACACTCCAAGATGTCAAGCTCCAACCATGTTTCCACACCTGAACAGCTCTGTTACATCCCTTGCAACCTTTGCAACATCATTCTCGCGGTATTTAATTTTGATCCCTACCCTATTTTGGGCTGGATTTCGAGATTTTCTTGGGGGTTTTCTTTTACATTTTTAATTAGTCTAGGGTCTTCTGGGTAATGAAGTCAGGTCACTGTCCTAAGACTTCTTTTTCTAATTTGTTTGCAGAAAAAGTCATAAATTCTCTTGATTTCTCTTCTTTTGCAGATCTTATCCTTTGAGATAAGTTATTAAATATGGATATCAAATGATATATATATATATATATATATAAAATATAATATAATGGATGAAGATGACATATCCTGCATATTTTGCTCTGATTACCTCAACCTTTTCCTCATTAAGACAGTGCAGGTACCTGCCTTGAGGTTTTCTTTTGCAAAACCCATTTCAAAAACCTTCTTTTTAGGGCCACTCATGGATAACGAAAGGGTCTATCTCCCTTGTCTTCCTCGAAAAAAATTGTTGACTGCCCTAAAAACGAAAACATAAACAAAGCCCTAGGTTTTGGTACTCCTTTTTGCTTTGAAACTGCAATTTGTTCTAATACTCCATCTCTTTTCTTTCCTTTGAAAGATCATAAAATTTTGTACTATAACCTATTGTTCTTCAAAGCCCCACATTTTTAAGGGAAACCCTAAATTTTATCAGTAAATTATGATTTTTGCAGGTGAATGTTCCATGCTTCAGCTTGTTTGAAACCGTGACAGTTCGATGTGGGCAGTGCACCAATCTGTGTTCAGTAAACCTGGCAACTTCCTTTCAATCCAGAGCTGGAAAAGATATTCAGGTGATGGTAAAGTTTATATTTTTTTAAAAAGAAAAGAAAATTATTTCCCCCTTTTCCCCAAACTTTTTTCTTGGAGATCTAGCTAGGTTTTCTGGGGTTTTGTCACTTTCTAAGGAAAATCCATTAAATTTTCTCAGGGGGTTGAAATCTAGGGTTCTTAAGCCTCATTTGATTTTGAAAGCATCTTTTTTGGCATAACCCTAGGAGCTGCTCTAATTACCTGCAAAACAAAACCTAATTCTTGAAAGCTTTGTTAAGAGCCGGTATATGGGTTGGTTATTTAGGACAAAATGACTTTTTTCAGGGAGTCTTCTCAATCTTAATTCCCATTGAGCCGCCATTTGTAAAGATTTAACTTTGATTTTGATTGACATGAATTTTAGGGTTTGTAGGCTTTTAGTCCACTACGCTTATTTCCCCCTCTTTTTCTTATATTGTTCTCCGACTGCACCAAATTTCAAAGATTCGGTTTTTACATCCCAAGAAGATTTCTTCTTCTTTGTTTTTTATTTAGAAGTTTTCTAAAAACCCCCTTCTTTTTACCATTGAATAGTCCCTTTAATTTTGTTTCTTTCCTTTATTTTCTTTCTTTCCTTCCTTCTTTCTTTCCCCTCATTCTACGGGGTAGGTAACTAAATAGATAAAAAAAGTTTTGAGAACAGAAAAAAAATTATGGAAAAAATAGAGTTTCTATCAATGTTGTGTTTGATCTTTAAATACTTAATTTGTAGTAACTTTTAGTTGTTTTATTTTAAAATTTTTATAAAAGCATGAAAATATAAAAACTATTGTAATACTATATCAATATTTAAAAATGATTACCAATGGATGTTGGTCCAAGTGGTAAGCAGCTTAGTATCGCTTAAGTAGGTCTCGATTTCGAGCCATTGTGTATGTAAAAAATCTCCGATGGGAGACTCATCCACCAAAATCAGGTGTGCGACACGAGTCAATTCAAATTAGTCAGGGTAAAACCCTGAAAACCGAAAAGGCAACAAAAAAATATTTAAAAATGATTATTGTTTTACTTAAGTTATATATAAGTATTAAAAAAACTTTATTACCATTTAAAAACAAATTTTTAATCTTTCACCAATTAAGTTGTGTCCGGTTAACTCACGGCATTAACTTAATTAGATATAAGTACTAAGTAGGTCCTTTAAAAAATACTAACTAGAGAGGAATGTAAATGTTTACATATTTATTTTGCTTATGCACCTGAACGTATTAACTTAAATATACAAGCTATGAAAGGTTTCTCCATAAATGTTACCAATAGAATCAAAAGATAAATCATATATTGATGCCAAACCCCACAAAACCTTAAATAAGTGCCGAAAATAAACCCTAAAGCTGAAGTTTTTGTTAAACATAAATGACAATATATGGAAAAATTCATGAATATATAAGTTGGTATATGAAGGCAAACCCTGAATACTGTATAAAAAGAAAGATCCTAATCAATACTAAGAGTCTAAGACAGCAGTGTAAGGATTTATTGTAATTCTTTAGTCTACTTTAATTACATACTAAATGAGCAGGAAAACATCCAAAATCTTTTTGAACTTTCAACTAAATAGTTCTTTAGTGAACTATCTATCTTTTTACTGTCTGCAGCCTACTATATCAAGTAATATAACAAGATTTAGTTTAGGCTTCAATTATACTACTGCTCTGCTGAAAACATTATCGAATGTTGTAGGTGCGTAACTATACACCGTCAGAGTATAGGATTGAGTTAAGCTCTTCTTCCAGAGGCAAGAATAAGCTTTCAAAGCGACCAATAACAACTACCACTCAAGAAAGGGTTGTGAATCGACGTGAGTAATCAATCTTTACTCTACATTTTTTGTTATTTGCTGTGTTTAGTATTTTATATATAACTTTTCTTTTTCCCAATTTTTCAGCTCCTGAAAAGAGGCATAGAGCACCTTCATTGTACAATCAGTTCATCAAGTAATTATAACACAGGGACTGTTATTTGATTATTAATAGTTTCTTTTAATGGTTTGAAAAATATGGGGGTTTTTTTGTGTAGGGAGGAGATTCAAAGGATCAAGCTGAACAATCCGGATATCAGCCACAGGGAAGCATTTAGCACTGCTGCCAAGAATGTAAGTTTAGCATTCATCAAATGAGATTTTGATTGCTAGTAGGGGTGTAAATGATACGGGACAGATTGCGAGCTACTCGAGTTCGACTTGGTCAACATTCGACTTGAGTTCTTAATGAGCTGAGCCGAGCCGAACTACTCGATATCCGACTCAAAAAGCTCGCGAGCTACTTGAAAATATAATATACTAAATATTATTATTGTTATTATTATTAAGGTTGTAAATAAGACGGCACAGATCACGAGGCTACTTTAGTTTGACTCGATCAAAGCTCGATCAATACTCGACTCAATTGGACTCTAGCTCAAACTCGGATCGAGTTCTTAACGAGCCGTGTCAAGCTCTATACTACTCAGGCTCGACTCGAGTTGAGCGAACTCGAACTCGGCTCGAATTTTTAACGAACCGAGTCGATCCCACCACTACTCGGGCTCGACTCGGCTCCTTTGCGCCCCTAATTGCTAGCAATCAAACCATTAACAGACTTTGTTTATGTTGCTACAGTGGGCACGCTTCCCTCACATTCATTTTGGACTCATGTTGGAGACTGATAATCAACCTAATCTGAATGATGCAAGTATTTGTTCTCTTTTACAAGCAATGCCATATATATATTTATGTTTTCAGCTTAGGTTTTTCTTGTGCTGATTCATCTTTTTTTTCTTCTTTCTCTTCGATGATGCTGTGCAGGCCTCGACCGAGCATTTCCAGCAGCTACTTAAGTGAAAATGGGTTTTCATTTTCGAAGATCATTGTAGCTGATATATTTATGTGTGTGTTTTGGTTGAAAGTGAAAGGCTTTTATTATGTACGAGTGCCGAATGAAGTAAGATTTGTTTGTTTTAAATAGGGTTTGAACATGTTGTTTTATCCACTTGTTATTCTATTAATATATGAGTGTAATGTAATGGTGGAAGTTATTAACTATCGACTCTGAAAAGAAAACCTTTTCACCATGTTGAATTAATTAGGCATTTTATCATCCATCTCTATGTTGTTTTAATTTTTCGTTAAATAAAAGATGTATTACATTTTTAAAGTAAATGTTGAGATTCGAACTCATACAATATGAGACAACATGTCATCTCTATGTTCTTTTAATTATTCTCTATTAAGTGAATCATAAATTTATGTATTTGTTTAATGAGTTTTGGTTTTGATAAAAATTGTGTTTGTTTATGTTCTCATTATCTTGTGTTTACAGTATTAAAATTTTATAATCTTTATTAAGTTAGTAATTAGTTTTAAATAGATTTTGACACATTCATATATTTTTAATATTGTTTTTGTTGAATGTCACGTTGATAACAAATGAAATTTGGCGATTATATACACAAATAAATCTTAAAAAATAAAGCATGAAAATCTAAATGAAAGAAGAAAGAAGTTATTATGCAGAATAGCAGCAGTTGTGAAGAAGATAGGCCAAAACTGGAATCATATTGGATTTCTAGTGCCACTACGCTTTCCTTTGAGCCATACTCCCATTATATTTTCACTAATTTCTTAGTTTTGTCCGAAAACAAAAAACCGACGCCTGAGAGATTCGAACTCTCGCGGGATGAACCCATGTACTTAGCAGGCACACGCCTTAACCACTCGGCCAAAGCGTCACTCGTCCATAGAAGAAACTATATTTTAGTTGACCGTGTATAATTGCTCATATCTTTGAAGTAATTTTGAGGTATTTCTAATTCACACTTGGTTGAAATCTGTTTTGTATTTGCATTCTTCCAAGTATAATATACATACACACATATTATATATATATACTTTTTTATATATATAGATACCGAAACATAAAAAGTAAAGAAATTATTAACAAGGGTTGGGTGTAATGGCAAGATACATTGCTCTCTCAAAAGAATACGAGTTCAAACTTTGGTAACAACATTGTTGGAAGGGAGAGCTACGAATCCCAAACATAAACCATAAAATGAACATGTACTATACAAAAAATAAAGTAATTAATCAATTGACTTAAGCATATGTATGTATATATATAAAGTCTTTATACTTTTTAAAATATTAATTAAGCCCCCTAAAAAAACATTATAGCATTATAAATAGAGCAAGCTGAGTTAAGAGAGCTGTAATTGACTTTTAATGTATAAAATTTGGAGTAGTCATCATTAAATCAAATACCGATGATTATACAAATAATTAATCTTTTTAACTAACATAATCCATCTTTGACCTTTACTATGTTGGCATGGTTATGAATAAGTTGGCAAAACAAGCTTAAGACTAAAAGCCTGTCAATTTTGACTCGAGTCTAAACTGTAATGAATATAAAAAAATCTGAGCTCAAAATAATCAAAGTCCAGTTAAATATGACATTAATAAGTAATGTGTTGGTTAAAAAGCTTCATATATGATTTTTTTTGTCTGAAAGATTGATTTAGTCCAATTGTCCAAAGGGATGGATTTGAGTTTAGGTTGTAAGATGTATTTTTTAAGGTTTAGAGTTTAAGTTGTAAGATGTATTTTTTAAACTCTAAACCTTAAAAAATACATCTTACAACTTAAACTTTAAACCTTAATATCAAACAAAGACTGAAGTTGTCCCATATTGGACTTCTGTTGTATCCATTCGGAGCAGTCAATCATTAAGTCGAATACCAATGGTTATACAGAAAAGTAAGTCTTTTGACTAACATAATCCATCTTTGACTATTGGCGTTCTAATGCGGTTATCAATAAGTTGACGAAACCTGACCAAGCCTAAAAGCATGTCAATTTTGACCCGAGTCTAAACAGTTTTGAATTTGAGAAAATCTGAGCTCAAGACAATCCAAGTCTAATTAAATCCGGCACTAGTAAGTTACGTGTTGGTTAAAAGATTTATATATGATTTATTTGTTTGAAAGATTGATTGAAACCAAAGGACAAGTCCATATAATGTGAGCAGCTTATACGATACATATCATATACATAATACAATTAAGGATTGACATTTAGGGTTTGAAGTATTTAGTGTAAAGCAATGTGTCACGGGGCTAAACTGCTGCCAGCAAACCGCGCGGCTTTAGTCGCCTTCTCGGTCGAAATAACAGCTAAGTCACCCTGAATTCTCAATCCGAAAGATCAAACTCCTTCGAAGTCCTCGAACGCAAGATCGTTCTCAGCGAAAGCTAAACAAGAGAGATTGACAACAAAAATAACAAAGAACACTTAAGAACGCAAATAACGCTACAGAGAGAAATGAGTTAGAGTGAATACTGACTTGTATTCAATCTGAAGTGAAGTAGTGTGTAAATGAGGTGGGAGTGAACCTCTATTTATAGTTGAAGCCCCCTACATCCAATGGCTCAGTTTAAATTACATCAACGATCAAGATGAGAGCCTCTATCTTATCTACAACATTTGAATTTCAAATAAGAGATAATATGGGAATTATCCTCAATTATCTTTAATTAATAAAAGATAATTTACTATGGTAATTACTATGCCTTATCCAATTCACCATGGTTGACGGGCTAGTTTTCCTGGGTCATCTGGTAAGCCCAAAACACGAAAAAGATAACCTCGGGCTGTCATAATAGCACTTGTCTCGGTCGCAGGCTTGCGGTCCGTGACATTCTCCCCCACTAGTTCTAGCAACGCCCTCGTCGCGCGGCTAGAATGGAACTGGTCAGTCTGATCTCGAAATTGCCATAAGCCTTTGCCCGATTCCCAACTCAGAATTGGACAGTGATGTTCTCCCACAAGGACTGCTCGCATCGGCTTATGTCGTCGTGTAACACCTCGCTCATCATCATCGCGCACATCTCGATCGTAAGAGCCCTCTCTTACTAGTTCTGATTTACCTCGGCTTGGACCCGCTTGATCCTCGATTAATGACTTGGTCGCCATAATATTGAGCACTGATCAAACTCTCAGACTTCTCGGCAACTTCAGCTTGCCCTTTAGAACTCTGAAAGGTCTATGTTGTCCCCGCCAAGTCTTTGAACTTCCTGATGGGTTAGGTTTTCCGCACCCTACACCCAACAAATGCGGCAAACCAAGCTGAAAACCACAATTAATGTGTTTGAGATGTACCTTGATAAGTGTTCAAAAGTACTATTTTTATTACCCTTTTTACTCATATTATTGTTAGACTTAAGCTCATATTAGTTGCATAATTAGTCATTCATGCATTAATTCATGTTTCTTTCCACCGTTGAGCTTGATTACATAACTTGGTGATTTTTGTGGAAAAAAATGTTGCTTTGGTGTGTTTTTGTGTGTGTGCAGAATCGCTTGCCTAAACAAGGATAGAACCAGTTGCCAGAGCAATGCATGAAGGAGATGCCGAGCTAGTTGCCAGGGTAATGGATGAAGGAGACGCCGAGCCAGTTGCCAGGGCAATTGTCGACAAAGAATAAGGTGATATGGTAGTCAAAATTGATGACTAAACAAGCCCAAGATGACTTGGAGCAAAGCTAAATCCCAAAGGAATTTGATTTCCATGAAGAGATTAAAGAAGAATTAAATTCCAAGAAGATAGGAGAAGTTCTAGTAGGAATATAATTATAATAAAGAATTATATTCTTTAAAGATAATTTAATTCCAACTTAACTTCCTCCTCAAAGAAGGACTTTGACATAGCCCTATAAATAAGAGGCTATATCGTCAACTTGAGAGGTGGGTAACAAGAGAGCAAGGGGGAGAGAGTTCAATTTCTTCTTCTTCTTCTTTGCCTCCATTAGATTAATGGTTTGGGGATTATTCTTTGTATATCTTTTGAACCCAACCATGAACTAACTTGATTGGTTGGGGCTATTGTCTTTTGTTGTTGTGAGAAACAATTGGATTTTGTTTAGGTAATAAGAGTTTGCACTTTCAATTCAAGGTTTACTCATTCTTGGCTTTTATTCTTGTTTGCAAGTGAATTGGGAGAGGATCTCGTAACTTCATCTATTTATCTAATATCGAGAGAGTTAGATTCAAGAAACGAATGAGTATGGTCTTTATTCAATCTATTGATGGTGAAGATTAATCCGGCTTAGGAATAAGTTAAGGATTTCAACGGCTAAGAGGAGCGCAAGATTGGTTGTTGTTCACCCTTGATTCACGCAGGGATGTATTATCAAGGCATGCACAAGTAGCTAGAGTTTCGACTTAGGGATAAGAAGAAACCATTGAAGAACGCTCCGCCGAACCTTGAAGTTGCTGCCTAGCCGCCCAAGTAGTTGCCCAGCTAGTCGCCCAGGCAACCATCGATTAGTTGCCAAGGCAACCCCGCTGTGCAAGTTGCCACGGCAACTGAGTTGCCCTTGCATTCTTTTACCAAGACGATCCAATCGGCTATCACACCTCAACTCACAATAACCTGGCCTATTTACTCTATTTTAATTTCATATATTCTTTTAGTTTATTGCTCTTAGTTTTCTCGTTAATTAAAACCTCTATTATCAATTGTGTTTTTATTTTCACAGTGCACTAACTTAAGCAAAGTGGCCCAAACCAATCCCTATAGAGACGATACTCGATACTCGTATCACTTTATTACTTGAGACGTGTATACTTGCATATTTGCGTAGCACTTATTACACGCAACAAGTTTTTGGCGCCGTTGCCGGGGATTGGCAATTGGTGTTAGTTGTTTTTGTTATTGCATTTTTTTCTCTTAGTTTTACTAACTTTTCTTTTTGTTTGTTTTATCAAAAAAAAATTTAGGTGCGCTACAAGTTAAGGAACATCAACATGTCGGGAAATAAAAGCCAATCTATTCGAGAGATGATGTTGGAAGATATGAATCAATCCAATCAAGAGTTTCTTGTACCCTTTGATGATTACCTATACCAATCGAGAAAAGCCCAAAGAACTTATACCGTGGAAAAATCTTGTGCTATGTGTGGAGAACATCATGCGTTTGAAAATTGCCCTCACATTTTCGGTGCATATAACTACATGGAGGACCATAGAGGGAACCAACAGCAAAATTCTTCATGGTATGGTCAAAAAGCTCAAATTTTTTTTATCATAACAATTTTGCCGCAGCAACAGATATGCCATGACAATGTAGTCCTTTTCAAGAGCATTCCAATTCCTTGGAGGAAACGTTACTAGCTTCATTGGCTAGACTTGACGGATCAATTGAAGAGATTTGAGAGCTATCAAAATCTATGGATACGAGGATAGCTCAGTGGGATGCAACCTTAGGGGATTCAGAAGATCAATTGGGGAGATCCACATATGTTATGGATAACATGCTCTTGAAAAGGACTATGTTTGAGAGGCCAAAAGAAAACGGTGTTTGGATTCGTAAAGCTTTTCAGAAAATTGGTTCTTCCCTTGACTTACAGCAAATTTTGGCAACTGATTGCCACGGCAATTGGCTTGAGCAGCAATTGCCACGACAACAAAGGCTACATCCAACCATGATAGAAGTCGACAAGAATGAGGTAATTGAATGGTTGAGAATGGATATAATTTTTCCTATTAATATATTTGTGCCTTCAGGAATAGTAGCAAGGTGGAGAGTATACATGGACTACAAGCGAACAAAGAAGAAAGACACCTCCACCATGGTAACGCAAAAGGGAGTAGTGGCAAGCACATTGGCCAAACTCTTTTTGGGTAATATTATCACCCGATGGAGGGTGCGGATGGACTATAAGAAGTATCGAAAACGACCATCCTCAAGTTTTCTCAGATATGCACTAACATTAGAAGATGGATGATGGCACTCTTTTCAGACATGGTCGAAGACTTCCTTGAGATCTTCATGAATGATTTTTCAGTTTTTGGTAGTGACTTCAACAGTTGCCTCGACAATTTAGAGAATGTGTTGGCAAGATGTGAAGAAACCGATTTAGTCATTAATTGGGAGAAGTGCCATCTTATGGTAGATGAAAGAATAGTGCTCGGCCACAAGATTTCATCCAAGGGAATTGAAGTAGACAAAACCAAGGTGGACGTGATCGAGAGATTACCCCTACCAAGAGAAAGTCTTCCATTTTGATGATTCTTGCATCCCAAGCATTCGAAACCCTAAAGGAAAAACTTGCTTCGGCAACCCTTGACGCCTCGGAAACCATGGATGCGCATGCCTCATCAACCCTCGACGCCGCGACAGCTCTTGACGCCCACGCCTCGGTAACCCTCGATGCCGCAACAACCCTTGACGCCTCGGCAACCATGGATGCCCATGCCTCGGCAACCCTTGACGCCGTAGCAGCTATTGATGTGCACGCCTCGGCAACTCCAGACGCGCACGCCTCTGCAACCACTGATACACACGCCTCGGCAACTATGGACGCGTATGCCTCGGCAACTCTAGACACACACGACTCTGCAATCTTGGGAGCAGTCGCCACGGCAGCATATGCCTCGGCAATACCCTGGTACGCGGATTTAGTTAATTTCCTTGTTTGTGGTATTTTACCTTATGGCCTTACTCACCAAGGGAAGAAGTGGTTCTGCCATGATGCTAAGCATTACTTTTGGGACGAACCTCTTTTGTTTAAACAATGTGCAGATCAGGTCATACGCCGATGTGTCCCTGAAGAAGAGCAGCAGAATGTACTCTGGTAATGCCATTCTTCACCCTTTGGATGACATTTTGGAGGAACTCGTACCGCGACCAAAGTTTTTCAATCCAGTTTGTATTGGCCAACACTGTACAAAGATGCCCAAGAGTTTTACAAGCAATCTGATCGTTGCCAGAGGACGGGCAATATCACCTACAAACCAATGGGTAATCAAGACCGTGAATATGGATTAGGAAAGTACCGGACAAAAGCGTTTGTTGTACCTCAACGAGATAGAAGAATTTCTTGCACTCGCCTATAACAATGCACAAATTTACAAGGAGAAAACAAAACAATGGCACAACAAGAAACTATTGCCGCGACAATTCATGCTAGGGCACCTAGTTCTCTTATTCAATTATCGACTAAAACTTTTCTCGGGAAAACTAAAATCAAGATGGTCGGGACCATTCGAAGTTGTCAAACCATTCTCTTATGGTGTCGTGATAATCAAGTCCATCACTGACGAACATGAATTCAAAGTTAACGGACAAAGATTGAAGCACTATAACGGTGCCCATGTGGAACGTAACAAAGAAGTTGACACCCTAGAAGATGCATGAACATGCTCTTCTTTCAATATTTTCTTTTTTTTTCTTTTTATTTTTATTTTTAGGAGATATTTTATTTTTCTTTATTATCTTTAGTTTCCAGGTTTTCTTTGTTTTCTTTTCTTTTCCACAACAAGACTCACAACCACCATGCTAAGGAAATTCACTACCGACTACTTGCCACATCAACCACAACAGAAACTGGTGATGCCCAGGCAACAACAATGGCTTCGGCAACTACTGATGCCCAGGCAAGTGAACCTGCATCGGCAAACATGGATCAAATCAAAGCAATGCTATTCACGCGGCACCAGCATTCAACCACCGACTGAAAAATGAATCAAGCAACGGCACGAAGGGAACTTATCACTCGAGGTGACGACCTCTCCGACTAACTCATTTCATTTAGTTTCTTTTAAATTTTGTTTCACTCTTACATGCATTGAGGACAATGCTTCTCTCGAGTTTGGGGGGGGGTATTGGTTTCTAGTTAGTTTCATGTTTAGTTGCATTCATCTCTAGCAATCACATATAGGTTGCATATGTTACTTGCCATGCCTTTAATTGGATTTAATTGCTTAAGACTTGTTGAATATCCAATGATGAATTTTTGCCACTGCACTTAATTGAAAGAACCTTTAATTTTAGGATTGCATGAAAAGAACTTAGAATTTTACTATGATGCTGGTTTTTTTACACGGTTGTGGGTTGTTGATTGAAAGAAACTTAGTGAACTTAGATTGCTTAAAATTTGGGTAAATTTAAAATTGAAAATTAAAAGTTAATTTCTTGCTAGAGGTGCCCAAAACTGGCTCTAGTAGTAAATGCACTTTCTTGCTAGAGGTGCCCAAAACTGGCTCTAGTAGTTAATGCACATTAAAGAATCGCTAGAGGTGCCCGAAATTGGCTCTAGTCGACTAAAATAAAATGAGAAATTGCTTACTTTGCTAGAGGTGCCCGAAATTGGCTCTAGTGAAAATAAAAAAAAATGCCTCGGTACTTAAATTGATAAAAGCCTATTGTTCACATAGAATCTTGAAAATCAACTTGTACACAACTATGCACACACATTGTCACGAGCATTATAGTTTTGTTTCGGGTAATTTTTGTGCTATCCGAAAAATTAAAAGGTGATCATACTTTGTGCCACGGTTCCGAGGTTTGAATTCAATTTTGAAGCATGTCTTTGATGATTAAAGTCTTGACAGGTAATTGTTAGTTTGCATTGCTTGAGGAAAAGCAATAGTTCGAGTTTGGGGGTGTGATAAGTGTTCAAAAGTACTATTTTTTTTACTCATATTATTGTTAGACTTAAGCTCATATTAGTTGCATAATTAGTCATTCATGCATTAATTCATATTTCTTTCCACCGTTGAGCTTGATTACATAACTTGGTGATTTTTGTGGAAAAAGATGCTGCTTTGGTGAGTTTTTGTGTGTGTGCAGAATCACTTGCCTAAACAAGGCTATAACCAGTTGCCAGGGCAATGCATGAAGGAGATGTCGAGCTAGTTGCCAGGGCAATGGATGAAGGAGAAGCCGAGCCAGTTGCCAGGGCAATTGTCGACAAAGAATAAGGTGATATGGTAGTCAAAATTGATGGCTAAACAAGCCCAAGATGACGTGGAGCAAAGCTAAATACCAAAGGAATTTGATTTCCATGAAGAGATTAAAGAAGAATTAAATTCCAAGAAAATAGGAAAAGTTCTAGTAGGAATATAATTATAATAAAGAATTATATTCTTTAAAGATAATTTAATTCCAACTTAACTTCCGCCTCAAAGAAGGACTTTGACCTAGCCCTATAAATAAGAGGCCATATCGTCAACTTGAGAGGTGGGTAAGAAGAAGGAAAATTTCGACAACTCCATAGGGTAAGAAGAGAGAAAATTTGACAAGAGAGCAAGGGGGAGAGAGTTTGATTTCTTCTTCTTCTTCTTTGCTTCCATTAGATTCATGGTTTGAAGATTATTCTTTGTATATCTTTTGAACCCAACCATGAACTAACTTGATTGGTTGGGGTTATTGTGTTTTGTTGTTGTGAGAAACAATTGGATTTTGTTTAGGTAATAAGAGTTTGCACTTTCAATTCAAGGTTTACTCATTATTGGCTTTTATTCTTGTTTGCGAGTGAATTGGGAGAGGATCTCGTAACTTCATCTATTTATCTAATATCGAGAGAGTTAGATTCAAGAAACGAATGAGTATGGTCTTTATTCAATCTATTGATGGTGAAGATTAATCCGGCTTAGGAATAAGTTAAGGATTTCAACGGCTAAGAGGAGCGCAAGATTGGTTGTTGTTCACCCTTGATTCACGCAAGGATGTATTATCAAGGCATGCACAAGTAGCTATAGTTTTGACTTAGGGATAAGAAGAAACCATTGAAGAACGCTCCGCCGAACCTTGAAGTTGCTGCCCAGCCGCCCAAGTAGTTGCCCAGCTAGTCGCCCAGGCAACCATCGATTAGTTGCCAAGGCAACCCCGCTGTGCAAGTTGCCACGGCAACTGAGTTGCCCTTGCACTCTTTCACCAAGATGATCCAATCGGCCATCACACCTCAACTCACAATAACCTGGCCTATTTACTCTATTTTAATTTCATCTATTCTTTTAGTTTATTGCTCTTAGTTTTCTCGTTAATTAAAACCTCTATTATCAATTGTGTTTTTATTTTCACAGTGCAGTAACTTAAGCAAAGTGGCCCAAACCAATCACTGTGGAGACGATACTCGATATTCGTATCACTTTATTACTTGCGACGTGTATACTTGCACATTTGCATAGCACTTATTACACGCAACATACCTCCCTCGAAATACTGTCAGCGACATTCACTCTAAATAGCATCAACCCATCTTTCTCCACAATGTTTGATGCCTCATGTATTGGCCCTTCTTCTCTCATGAAGACCAATGCCCTATTCACCTCACTTATAGGTGAGTCTCTAACATGCTTCATGTCGCCAAGTGGCTTGGGCAACTCTTGCGCCTCCAAGGTAGTGTCCCCAATAGTAGCCTTCAAAGTGATGTATCATTGGCCTGGAGCATCCTCGACAAGCTGGATGACAGTCAACGTCTTGGTTCCTTTCCCCTTATCTCGGCATATGGGCACAACATATTGTTGTTTGGAATCTAAAATCCAGACAACATCGGCATAGGGGAGGATGAGAGCATCTATACGGTCAAGAAAGCTCAGTCCCAAAATAAAATCAAAGTCATCTAGTTGGATTACCTTGAAATTTTCCTTGCCCTCTTATTCACCAATCTGCAACTCAACTTTCCGCGCCTCCCCAACAATTGACACTTCCTCGGTATTCGCAGTCTTGATCTTATCGATTGACCCTTCAACTTTAAGACCAAGTTTCTTAGCAGACTTCTTGGACATGAATAGATTGGTTGCCCCGGTATCCACGAGGGTACTCCTCGATCGTCCCGCAATGGTGATGTCAACAAACATCAACCCCTTCTGCTTCTGGCCTTTCCTCACCTTGGCTGAATTCAGTATCATTAACCAAGCTTCGCAGCCTCGCTATTCTCGCGCTTCTCCTCCTCCTTGGACGGCTTGGCTTTATTCAGCCTATGTGGCCCCTTGGACTGGTAACACTTCTCTTATGTCTTTTCCACTCTCGGCTTGACTGCCTTAACACTGGCAATTGCACCAAGTCTCAGTGTCTCCTCTTCTGGCTCGTCCGCCTCTTGAACGATGGCAGAGAGTATCTCTTTCTATGGACATTCACTCGCATAATGCCCATAATTGTAGCACTCGATAAACTATTTGTCCCTCTTATCTCCACGCTTCTCATTCAATGGCTTACCCGAACCACTCGATTCTTTGAATGACTTCTCCCTGTCTTCACCATTACCTCTGAACTTTGATTTTGGTTTGGGGGAGTTAGTCTTCTTTACCCCGATCTCAATTATTGACTCGGTAACTGTCAAGGCAGTTGAGAGTTCTGTCACACCCCGTCGTCTCAGCTTATTCTTTGCCCATGTTTTCAATCCATTTATGAAGGTAAATAATCCGTCATCTTCACTAAGATTTGGGACTTGCAAACTCAGTTCGACAAATTTTCGGACGTGTTCTCTCAATGACACTGACCCTCTTGCTTGAGATGCCCCAGCTCTGATCGTGGCTCATCATCGGCATATTGTGGGTAAAACTGCTCCTTGAACTTATCTCGGAACTCTCTCAAAGTCTCGATGGCAGCTTTCCCACGATTCACATCATTACACCTATGTCGCCACCACATTTGGGCAATGTCAGTTAAGTAAATACTAGCAATATTTACCTTCTTCGCATCTTCTTCGATGCCCATTGCTTTGAAATATTAGTCCATCCCCCAAAGAAAATTCTCTACATCCTGGGCGGACTTTGTCCCCTTGAACTTTTCTGGTTTAGGGATATCACCCACGACTTTGGGCGTTGCAGTAACCACACTATTCCCAATTGTAGCTTTCAATACAAGCAACTCAGTCTTGAGCAGTTCCATTTCCTTCTTCAGATCAGTATTCTCGAGCTCAGAACTCTTTGTCTTGAGCTCCTCGACCTCTTTCGTTAGAGCTACCACTGTAGCCTCTAAGGCATCGCCACGCTCAGTCATCCTCACATCTATCCCATTAAGAGCCTCTTGAATCTCCTATTGGATCCCCTCCATGGACTCGAGCTTCTCAAGATCCAATGAACCGAGCTTCTCAAGGTCTACAGACTCTAGCTGTTCCAACACCACCTTGGCCTCCGCCATGGAGTCCTCAAGTTTGGAAATCTTCCCCTAAATCGATGTGATCAAGTCCTTCGACGAACCCCTCTTGGATTTTCCAGCTGTGGCCTCAGCACCCTTCTTCACTGTAGTGTTTTCTCTATCACGTGCCATCTCGATTCAACAAAATACTCAGCAAAACTCGCTCTGATACCACTTGTCACGGCGTTAAACTGCTGCTAGCAAACCGCGAGCCTTAGTCGCTTTCTCGGTCAAAATAACGACTAAGTCACCATGAATTCCCACTTCGAAAGATCAAACTCCTTCAAAGTCCTCGAACGCAAGATTGTTCTCAGCGAAAGCTAAACAAGAGAGATTGGCAACAAAAATAACGAAGAACACTCAAGAACTCGAATAACGCTACAGAGAGAAATGAGTTAGAGTGAATGCTGACTTGTATTCAATCTGAAGTGAAGTAGTGTGTAAATGAGGTGGGGTGAGCTTCTATTTATAGTTGAAGCCCCTTACATCCAATGGCTCAGTTTAAATTACATCAATGGTCAAGATGAGAGCCTCTATCTTATCTACAACATTTGAATTTCAAATAAGAGATAATGTGGGAATTATCCTCTATTATCTTTAATTAATAAAATATAATTTACTATGGTAATTACTATGCCTTATCCAATTCCCCATGGTTGATGGGCCAGCTTTCCTGGGTCATCTGGTAAACCCAAAACACGACAAAATAACCTCGGGCTGCTATGATCGCACTTGTCTCGGTCGCAGGCTTGTGGTCTGTGACAAATGCAATTATTTTTAAGTTTTATAATTATTAAACTTACCTAACTAATTTCATTGGAGTAGATATGAAGTTTTGTTGGAGTGGACACCCTAGAAGATTATGAATAATTTTAACTTTTGATGGTATTTTTTGTTGGGAAAACATAACTAATGCAACAACTTTTTGTAAGTAACATGTTACTTGAATGATAACTTTTCATTGCTATACAAGAAAGGTTGCACCTGTCACTTTTACTACTTTAATTTGTTGTTTGACTGTATTAATCTATAAACAAACTAAAAAACTTAAAGAAAGAGATTGACACGTTTTTTATAATCTTCTTCTTCCTCTACTATATTTTTATAACACTTAATTTTTTTGACAATAACAACTGGATTTTATTAATAACCATGAAAGATATCTCAAATACAATACATCCAGAAAGGGAGAATAATGAGACTAGTTCGTTTAAATCTTATACAAAACCAAAGGTGCAAAGAAAAATAAATACTTCTATAGAGATTAGCATACCGACAAAATTCAGAAACCTTCTTGAATCTCCTTGTCTTTATCCAAACGAGACGCTTTGCTGGGTGAAAAAAGAGTGATGAGCGAATCAAACTATCAGGCAAATTACTCCGCTATTCAGGTCTGATTACATCGGCAAACAACCATCCACCTAGTGGGGATCTACCTATCTATGACCACCGACAAAATCAAAATCAGAAACTAGCGTCGTGAAGATCTTTGTACGAGCATTAAATGACCGCTAAGGTATGCTGAAATCATGCCAAAATGACAGAAGAAACGAACCACAAAAATAAAGAAAAAATGTACTACAAGGCAGAGAAAAACACGTGCCACAATGACAGATATTTTTTAAAAAATTTGAAAAACATAAAAATAAAAATAAAGAAATAATGAACCCGATAGTCGACAACCAGTACTAAGAATGGTCGTCGGCCACTGGCCAAGGACGGGGCAAGATTAAGCAAGGCTGGGCAGAGAAAAAAACCTAGGCCTATAACACTTCATCGAGCCTAAAATGAAAGGCATTCAAAAATATTGTTTGATCATCAATTAAATCGGTATAAGTATTGTTGTAACAAATCAAGCAATATTTAAACCCAATCTGATTAGTGCAACAAGTCACCCCAATTTAATGTGTGACAAGTGTAAACCCTTGTCTAATCATTACACCAATCAAATATGGACTACCCACAAATGTTTCAAATGCTGCTTGCTTCAGTTGCAGCAGTTATCTTCGGACTCTGTCCTGAACTGCACCAGCAAAGAACACAACAGCAAGAAGACCCACCATCACAGCCCCAGCCAGCAACCTCTGGTATCGGCATCGAACATAACCCGGTGTGGCCACATCACAACCACCATCGACATGACCCCGATTCCCCTCTCAGCAAGAGCATTTACTTGCTGTCCAGAATCATCAACAATGGCAAGACGTTATATCGTTTTGCTTTTCGTATGCACTCAGCGTATCCCTGCAAAACGTGAGCCTGTACATGTAAATAGCATCTATTTAACACGACGGTCAACTATGGATGATGACATATCAAAAGAGTAGCATTGATTTTCTAAGAAATTTAAAGACTTAATTGATATTTATGTAAAGTTTTATAGCTTAATTAATATCTAAGCAAGACACTAAAATGCCTTAAAAATATTTAAAAATTTAATAAATTCAAAAATTATTAAAAACCATATTAAAATGTACTCAACATTATAAAACTTAATTTTTCAAGATTAATTTTATTGAAAATATGTTAAAAAATTATGTTAGGCTCAAACTAACGGTAGACATGAAAAAACTTTCCGATGAAAGGATTCAATTTGTTTAATACTTATTTATTTTTTGAATATTTTAATAATTTTTATATTAAAAATTTTAATACTTTCTTAAATTATTTTTCACTTAATTATTAGATAAGCCCTCAAATCGTCTATAAAATTTAAATTTAACCCTTTAATTTTTAAAAAAATTAATGTTGCCCTTTTATCACATCATCATCCACAATAAATTATCATGTCAACACTATCAACGATAATAACAATTAGCGCTAATCAGAAGACCAAAACTAATACAATTCATGAGTTCAAAGATATAATTGGTGTGTTTTTTGCTGAGATATAAAATTAAATATTTGGTGCTAAGTTTGGGGGCTAAAATATCCTTAAAGTCGAAACTTCTTTTAATTTCTTTTATTGAGAAGAAGAGAAAACTGACGGTTTGAGAAACAACCAAATTACAAAGATTAGTCTATATGCAAAAGATTCAAAATCGAATCCGAAAGATTTAAATATCCCTTAAATCAAAAATTTTTAATCTAATGATTAACCTATAAAATAACAAAATAATTATATTTCTTAACCATTTTATTAGCAAACTTTTTCATTATTCCTTGTTTCTATTCTTCGAACTATACAAAGGGTAAGTATTTTTTATAAAAAATTAAAAATTGGAATTAAAAATTATTATAGATAT
This sequence comes from Hibiscus mutabilis, assembly GCA_019671005.1. Classification (NCBI taxonomy): domain Eukaryota; kingdom Viridiplantae; phylum Streptophyta; class Magnoliopsida; order Malvales; family Malvaceae; genus Hibiscus; species Hibiscus mutabilis. Next base: position 36,096,171 of record CM033752.1, on the reverse strand, counting down.
ATTAAAATTTTACAAGTAAAATTAAAAGGATATTATTTAGTTATTTTTTAATTATAGTAAAACAGAAAAAAATACAAACTTTACATTTTCTAAAATTAATTTTCAACAAACGGTTGAGCGATTAATACTATTAAAGAAACAAGGGACCGAGTCAAAAGTAAAACATACATAACGAAAGGTGAACTGTACCAAACTCCAATTAGACCCGGCAAATCCGAGACCCGAAAACCGAACCGATTTACCTGAACTGAGACCTAAAATCGACTCGAACACGATGATCTAAAACTTGATCCGAAACCGAAACAAACCGAACTGAACTGAAACCGATCCAAATTTTAGTTAAATTGAAATGGACTTGAACCTAATGGACCCGAACCTAATGAATCCGAACTGAAAACAACTCAAAATATAGAAAAGATATTAATAGAAATAAATGAAGATAAGATATGAACAACCACACAAATCAACAAAAAGTTAAATATATTGGCTCTATAAATCTATATATAGAGTGTAAAAAACTGACCGGCCTAAAAACTCGATAAAAACCGATCGATCTCCCATTGACCTGAACCGAAAATAACCGAACCGAAAATCAACCGACCCAAAATGACTGGAATCACAATAGACCCGAACTAAAACCGAACTGAACCAAAACTGAATTTGAACCGAATAATATCAGACCTGAAATGACCCGAACCGAAATGACTCCGAAACCGAATCGAATGACCCGTTCTCACCTCTAACACCAATCCATCACCACCTAACATATCATGACACGTTTTATTAACCCCTATCTTATTCGCCATTCTTCCCATTCCGTCACCGCTCTGTTATTCATCCACCTGTCATCATTTTCCATTCAATTTTTTCCTTTTTACTTTCGATTTCTTCGAACAAAATCCCCCATCTCTCTCTGAATCTCTCCTCGAAAACGATTAGGGTCGTTCAGAAAGCACTCGCGTCTTTCTCGGTGATTATCGGAATCGCGGAGATAATCGTTCAAAACGGCGGCGTTGGCAACGGTGCCTCCCACGGTGAATCCACCGGAGCTTTCTTCTCCGTCGTCGCCTTCTCCGCCGGAGGAGGGAGGAGATTCCTGGTCCACGATGCTGCCGGAGTTGTTAGGTGAGATCATGAAGCGCGTGGAGGCGAGTGAAGATCGGTGGCCTCACAGGCAAAACGTTGTCGCATGCGCCTGCGTATGTAAGAAGTGGAGAGAAGCTATGAGAGAGATCGTTAGGGTTTCTTCCCCTGGTAGCGGCAAAATCACTTTTCCTTCATGTCTTACACAGGTAATTTAAAACTTTCCTTCAATTTTTTTCTTCCAAATTTTGTTCTATTTTTTAATTGAATTTGTAATATAATCTCATCAACGTTTTAAAGTTTTCGATATTTAAAATTTGTAGGATTTTAAATGTTCCGGAATTGGTAAGAATTTTGTTTTCTCTTGTTTATTTATTTGGATTTTAATTTTTGCATAAATTTCGTTACATTTGGATTTTATTGATTCATACATTTTGTCCTTATATCATTTAATTTAGGGAATTACTTTTTGCTTCTCCTGTGTATGGGTAATTTTAGGGAAATCTTACAGAGTTATAGAGGTACAAATCTGATGCAAATATCATTTTTTAACATTTGAAATTCGATGAAATTTTAGCCATGTATTGTCAACTTTTGGCTTTTAACATGATTTGTTTCTAATAGAAAGGAAACTTCTTTTTTCCTGTTATGGGAAAATTATCCTACGAGGGTAAGGATTGTTTTCTGGGCAGTTCAAAAATATAGAATTGTCCCTCCCAATCATTATAAAGTAACTTCTTGTTTTCATTTACACGAATGAAATTTGAAAACAAATTAAAGCATATAGAATTGATCTGTTTTGTGATCTTTAAAACTGTTTGTTTGCTTATTGCTGTTAGTTTGAGGTGTAGTTTTCAGAAATTAAGTTGCTCCGCTGGTTCTGGTTACGAAGCTAAAATGCATTTGGGATTTAGCATTGTCAACCGATCAATTGTTATTGATGGTTTTATTACCCTTTGCTGATGCAGCCTGGTCCGACTGATTTTCCAAACCAGTGCATTATAAAGCAGGACAAAAAGAACTCGACATTCTACCTTTATCTTTCTATTGCACCATGTAAGTGATTTTTTTTGGTTTTAAAAGCAAAGCATGATGACAACATGTTGATTAACTCTTATGTGAACATACATGCTGATGCAAGCAAGGAAGCTGAAAAAAGGGAACAAAGTTGAAAGGGACATAACTGACTTTTTCTAAGCTTCCAAATTGACTTTTGACTAGATGGCGGATTTCTGTTTTCTGACCTGATGCCTTTGCCTGAGTCAGTATGACTTGTTCTTAACCTTGAAAATATCCAGAGCTTTAAACAAAGACCATCCATCTGCTTAATGATCATTGTTTTATTACTTAGTCTGATACCTGATTTCTTTTTCTAAGCTTTACACCTTACTGTGTCTTGGCCGAATTAAAATATGTTACATTAAGTCTGCAAGCAATTATTTCCTTCAAAAATGTTGGCAGTCGAGAAGCTACCTAAGTTTGTTACCTTGTGATTTCAGTTCTTGAGAGCATGTAGAAGGGTTTTATTGTTTTTAGATAATCTTTTTCCTTATTTGTGGCCACCATGCAACTAGATTATGTTAGTGGTTAAAATCTGCCTTATTTGAATATTTTCCCTGATTTTTGGCAGCGTTCACCGACAAGGGGAAGTTTCTATTGGCAGCAAAAAGATATCGACATGGTTCTCATATTGAGTATATTCTATCCCTTGATGCAGATGATATATCTCAAGGCGGCAATGCCTATGTTGGGAAGTTAAGGTAGGAGACCTGTATGATGTATTTTTTGTTATGATCCTTCTCTTTCCGGTATTCTGTTGACAGAAGCTGCACTTTGAATTTAGGGTATATATATATATACACACATACAGTTATTAAGAATACAGATTTTTAAGTGTCACCAGAGCAATTTAAAAAATTAGCTGAAGAGAAGCATTTGGTTTATAGATGAGATATGGTTGAATTTGAGAGAGCATGTGGAAGATTACTTGTATGGTGGGAGTAGCAGTCTTTTCTTACGATTCCATTACTTTTTCTTCTTTGTCATGGTAATACAAGTTCAATCTCTTGAAATCAAGAGGTCCGAGGAGGATGGTCTGCAGTGTGAAATGCCCTTTGCCGGAAGAAAGGCTTGAGAAGCATTTAGATGACTCCAAAGTGAAAGTGGCCGAGAATGTTGCACCTGGTCATGCAATTTTGAAGAACAAAGCTCCAAGATGGCATGAACATTTACAGTATTGGTGTTTGAATTTCCATGGTCGGGTAACAGTAGCATCCGTCAAAAACTTTCAGCTGTCTGCGACTGTAGACCCAAGCCAACCAGGAGGGAAAGGAGACGAGGAAACGGTTCTCCTTCAGTTTGGGAAAGTTGGGGACGATACATTCACCATGGATTATAGGCATCATCCCTTGTCAGCCTTTCTTGCATTTGCCATCTGCCTAACGAGCTGTGGTACGAAATTGGCTTGTGAATGATTTTCTTTTGAAGTGTTTATACTTGTATTGTGTTGCATGTTTAATATAATTATATTCTACATAATGTCAAATTTTATAAGTTTTGGACAGCCTTTTTTTAATGGTACGAGGCAAATGATGTACATGTTCCTACTGTATCTATAACGTTTTCTTAAGTATTGGCTGCAAAACGTATCTCATGTCAGCTCGCTGTAGTTTACATCATCAAGGAGCAGTTCATTATGTCTTGAAATTTAAGGTCGGAAATATTTTGTCTAGATATGGATAATAATATTTATGGAAGGAGTGTGTCTTACAAGTAATATGAAATTCGTATAGTGCGAAACACAAACAGCACAGTTAATACCATTTTACAGTCAAGAACGCACACAAACTTCATTTCATGGTCATAGAAATAAGACATTGTCATCACACAAAGTCGAAGACACTGTTCTTACAGGCGAGTCACAATAACGGTAGAAAAAACATTCATTTACATCGCCAAGTTTTAGGACTCAAGACGTTAGTTCTTTCTACAAGACCGACTCTCACTTTTTCCCTCGCAGCTTTGCACCAAGAGCCCTCTCCAGTTTACCGATTATCTGTTGATTAGGAATGGCTTTTCCAGATTCATACTCTTGTATGATCTGGGGCTTCTCATTGATCATCTGTGTGATGACAGAAAATAACTCAGTTAAAGAACTTAACATATAAACAAAGATTCATCAAACACATGCAAACATAGAGACAAGAGGGAGACCTGAGCAAGTTGAGCCTGGGTAAGTTTCTTATCCATTCGAGCTTGCATGATGGCTTTCTTTAGTTCAGTCGGCACTCGATCATCTGTTCACGAATTTAAACATCAATGAAAATTTAAAATGGAATCATCCTCGAGAACTAAGGCACCATACGAGTTGAGAACTGGTGAAAACATATGCAGTGAGGACTGCAGGTAGGATTATAGACATTAAATATATAAGTTTAAAAAATGGTTGATAACCAGGTTTGGGATTCATATGTAGATACAATCATAGAGCAGAAAACTCAACTGAAACAGACTGATCACAAGGTTGACATGAATAAAAAACCCGATTAATCTCTTATTAACCCGAACCGAAATCAACCGACCTAATATCACCCGAATCAATATAGACCCGAACCAGACCTGAGCTGAATCCGAATGTAAAGACCCAAAATAACCTGACCCGAATGACCCGTTTGCCACCTCTCCACAAAAAAACCCTCTATTCATATTGCAAAACCATTTGTTAAATCCCTTGGGTGGGCTAAAAAGTAAATGAAAGCTACTGGTTATACAAGATTACACAATCTGAAACCTACTTTAAATCAATAATCAGCTCACACTGACAACACACACATCATTAAAATCAATCCCAACAAATGCATGCATCCTACAGAAATGATTGTATTGCTTTTATAAATAAAATTATTACCAATACATTCATTCTAAACTATTAATTTTCTCTTTTAGAGCAATAAATCGGGAAGTTCATACATAAACTAAAACATTTATGATTCATATATAATTGGGTAAATAGAAAGTGAAGGACTAAATAGTTCTTACGAGCCAGATTTTCAGTGTCTTCATCGAGCTTCCTCGTGTTCAAAGAAGTACTACTTGATGCAGCCCTGTTCGTCCCAGCATTTGCTGCAAACTCCCATTGATAAGATTACTTTCACAAAAAGAAAGAACCCATATTGATAAAATATAGTAGCGATTATCTAACTAAATCTGTGGGGTTTTGTAAAAGAAAAAGAATGCATTTTTTGATGGATTCAATCTCGGCACCAGCACGGCGGGCGGCGTTAACGACTTTCTCATCCTTCTTGACGTTGGCGCTTGGGGCTTTTTTTCGAATAACTATGGGCTCCCAGTCTTGTGTCAAAGGTCCGATTCCGGCCATTGTTGACTTTGGTAAATTGGATGAAAGCCGAAGGAGGACTTTTTTTTTTTTGAACAAAAAGGAGGATTTTTTATGCTAATAAATGGATTGGCGAAAGCGAATGGCTATCTCTATTTATAGTAAGAAATGACGTGGCAGTACTATCCTAAAACATGGATTGGATTGGGCTTCTAAATCAAATAGCTAGAATTATTTTGAGGGCTTTCCTTCCATTAATTTCAGTATATTCGTCATTTTTCTAAAATAATTTTGTTTGAAATTTATATTGAATATTTATTTTGACATGAGGTATAAGAATATAATATTTTTTTTGAATGTATAAGAATATAATACTTAAATGTATGAAAAAAATTAAAAATGTATTTATGCTTATATCAAATATCTAACTTGAGCTCGAATAGATCGTGATGATCAAATTTTAAAGTTGCATCCCCATGTTCTTAGATTTCAGCTACACAACCTGATATCAATAGCTCAGACAGCAGCTACATGTATTCTGAAATTTATGCTGCCTTCCGATGGAGCCAAACCATGATCTTCCCATAACAACACTCGAATATGGTCTAAGTTACGTGTCTGACATTGGTATATTCGATTCGGACCACGTATTAAATACAAATATTTGTCTTTATGTGTGTATTCAAAAATATTTCAAGATAAATAAAGAGTTAAAATAGCATAAACAGATGCAAAAGCATGTCTATTGCGATAGGTGTGTCAAAATGCAATTCCGCAGAGTATAATCTACAAGAACCGTTACACATGATTCTAAATTGTGATTGCGGATGTTGTGAACGTTGCGTCGTGGTATTTCTCCCAAAAATCACTATGATTTTAAATTGTGGTTGTGGTTGTGGTGTTACGACGACTTTAAAACCGTTACGATGCTGAAAATTGTTACGATACAACTGTCTCATTACGTATACAAACAAACTAATTAAATCTTAGCATTATACCCTACTAAGAACTTGGAAGCTCAAGTGCTGCAAATTTCATGCAAGTTGCCAATGAGAACATGCATATAGGAAAAACCAAATAATTCAGATAAACTTGAGAGTGTGTTGCCAATGTTCTATTGATGTTTTTTTCAGTCAAATAATAAGCATACACAAGTACATTTTAGTATGGAATAAGGTTTGCATGCTGAAATGTTTGTGGTTACTCATTGTTAAATCTAGCTTTATTTGGGGGGCCTGGATGGAAGCGTATTTACTTAAGGGCGTTTCGATTTGGCAGGTCACAGTAAAGCAACATTATAGTTGGGCATGGAAAAAATTGTTTAAGCTTAGGAGTCATTTGTCTCAAGTTGGTGTAGCACATGATGCTTATAAGGCTGGGGAGGTCTGAGAATCCCTTAGGCATAAGTATGAAAATGTGGCTTGGTGCCAGGTTGTATGGGGATTCCTCGGCATGCTTTCATTTCCTGGTTGGTGGTTCTGGATAAGTTACCCACCAAGAGTAGAATGTTGGAGTGAGGTTGTCATATTGATGCAGGGTGTTTGCTTTGTGGGATGGCAAGGGAGACACGTGATCATTTGTTATGGCATTGTGACTTTGTACAACAGATTTGGGAGTACATTTTGCAGACATGCAGGGTTACTATTACTTGTGCAAATTGATCGGAGTTTCCTAAGTGGATTCAACAATCTGATAAGGGTCAATCCAGGCTTGCTATTGTTCTTCGATTGGCCTGAAATGCTTTAACCTATTATGTTTGGCAGGGGAGTAATGGAAGGTTGCATGATAAATGTCGAAACCATTTTTAAACCGGGGTAAAAATAGCTCGGCGATATTTCTTGAAAATTAGGGTTTTTTCGTTTAATTTAATTTTGAAAAGACTGGAGTCGCCATCGGTCACTTTGGTCCATAAAAATAACCTGATATTCGTTCTTTTAAAAAATTGGGTTTAGGAGTCGATTACGTGTGGGGAAAGATTAGCACCCCACAAACGCCCGATATCGGTACCTTTTGATTTTGCGTGGCATTTTGGAATTTCGAATAATATTTTGAATATAATTTAACCCTTAATTATTAATTGGATTTAAATTCCAAATGGAGACATTCCTTTTATAAATAAATATATTTTTTTATCCGAATATGAGATTAAAAGCACCCTTCTACGTTCGAAGCACCCCATTCATATTCAAAAAATATATTTCCAACATAAAAGGTTTTTAATGCATGATCAATTATTGTCTTATTTATTTTAAGTTCTAACTTAAAAGGATCTAATTAATTAAATTATTTAAGACTATGAACATTATTAAATTTAAAGGCTTTCATGAGATAATACCCAATTGCTTGAGCACTATCCATATTAAAACTCCAAAATTTTAGATAATATTCACTAATTAATTTGTTATTCTAATTATTTAAAGTAATTGTCCTAATTAAAGATCTAATTAATTAACTAAATTATTTATTAATTCTAAGTTTAATGAATACTAAGTATTCTACTTAAAAACCCATGTTGGATAACACCCCCATTGCAAGCAATAGAACACCACCCGAATTTGGAACTCCAAAATTTCCTACTTAATATTCATTAATTTACTACAATTATCTTTTCTAATTAGATTATTAAATCCTAATTAAAGAACCTAAAGACTAAGGCTCTAACAATTAATATTAAAGGCTAAGAGATTTAATTATCTAGCAAATAATCCTATATGCTCAATTTAAAGCATGCATCACTCATATAAATTAAAGCAAATAGATTAAAATAATTAAATGCTGTAAAATGGACTAAATTGAACAAATTAAAACTTAAAAATGAACTAATTTTCATTGATATAGGGACTAAAATGAGAAGAGTTACAAAGCAAAAGCCAAAATCAAATAAGCCCAAAAGATAAGGGTGGACCCGAGACCCGATCCGCTAAAAAACTCGCGGATCCCGGGTGACCCAGTGCCAAAATGACACCGTTTGGTAATGGGTATTTAAACCCTTCCTGTTGTGCTCGAATTCTTCAACCGTTCTTGCTTGCCAAGTGGTGGAGAAGTTGCAATTTGGGTGTTGGTGGTGGAAGCAAAAGATGAGACAATGAACGCAACGATTTAGAGTGGTTCGACTTTCTAACCAAAACCTACATTCACTACCTTAACTTCCACACTAAGGATTTCCAAATCCACTAAATCTTTTAGTCTTCCCCTTTTCTAGGCTTAGGAGGAAACCTTTACAATCACTTGACCTATACATCAAGGCCAATCTAACCCTCTTTACAAGAGAAAACAAAAAGCAAACGAAAATCCCTCTCATATGTAGATGTTTGCACTCTTTAAACACTCGCCTAAATCCTAAAACACTTGAGCATACATTGACAATTAAGCTCATAAGTGTTTGTCTATACAAAAATATACAATTTTAGCACTAAGACACTTTTTCAATCATTTAGATGTTGGCCATAAGATCATTAGTTGTTCCACGTGCTTGAAGGGTTCTTTTATCCTCCCAAATGAGTTGCTAGCCGTTGGAGACCGTTGGAGACTTTATTTCCCGCAATAAATACAGCTTTGGAGACATCCGTATCGATACACGGGTAGCCGTATCGATACTCGTTCTTCAGAAATTAGTTGTTATGCTCGCCACAGCCTTAGCGTATCGATACACCTTGGAGTGTATCGGTACGGTGAATTGGTACGCCACAGTCTGTATCGGTACGGGGGTTTGGTACGCTACAGGAAAATAACCTTTGGGGATTTGAAAAACCAGGATCGGTATGCCTATACGCGTATCGATATGACCTTCTTTTGTATTGGTACGCCTAATCCTCTACCGGTACGAGTTATCGGTTTTGAAAAATACTATGCTGGGAAATGCCGGTACACCCCATGGCATAGCGGAAAAATAATCATGCGTATTCCGCCAGTGATCCATGTACAAGGAACGAATTCAGGGTGAAAAGGGATGAAACATTACCTTAAATAAATTTGAAAAACCGCAGGTAGTTAAGAGAATCCAATTCTTCTAACACGATATCGAATCGTCACAACAGCGTTCCGACCTCTACGCAGTCCACCCAAATGAAGCGAACAATATTTTACTTCTTTAACTGTTAGAGAGGTTTTTTTGTGTGCAAAAAACATATCTTCGACTGCTAGACCTTATGCCTTTATATAGCATTCAAAAACCTAATTCTAATTAAATTCGGATTCATTAAATATACAATATATTTAACCGAATATAATTAAATATGTAGAATCTGATTCTACTTTAATTAGGTTTCTTTAGAGATATATATATTTAATAGTATTTGATAATTACAATAGTTATCTAGTATTAATATATATAAAAACAATATTATCTATAATTACAATAATTATTATAATTTTGGTTTTTACTTATTACGTGTACAACAAGTTTGTACACATGCTATCTAGTCGATATATGTTCGTTTCAATCATAGGGTGTGACCTTGTAGGTTCGTGTAACGTTAGCAGTAATATCTAGAACAATTCTAATATTACAAGCAATGGGTGGCATCTAGCAATGCATTATTGCTACCTAAGTTATATGAAGTCGTGGTTGGACATAACCTTTTTCGTGATTAACTCTTTTCATGTATTACATCCTTTTTGTCCTCATATCTAGATCGGACACAAGTCATGGAATAGTCACACTTGTATAGTCGATCTAATATTTCTTGATATCTTAAGTAGACTATTATAAACGAATAACAATGATATCTCATATCAATTTATTCGAGCATGGTCATGCATTTTCTACCCTAACTCAATTAAGTGGCCTATGATATTACTCCTATTATGTAAGAGGGACAAATCTTATCTTGATCAACCATATTTCACTACATAGATTGCGACATATCCAATATTAGTCTTTATAGTGTAGTCAGTTACGACACACGTTTGACCGCATCAAAATATGTCACTCACGATGTTGAAATAAAGATGATCTCAAGTATGAGGATTATACATGTAGTTATAGCAATGTTGTGGCTGTCACATAATAATCCAAGAAACATGCTCATAGCGGGTCAGTCCAGTATGTCGTTCTCTAACACATACTTATGTATTGATTTTAACATCTTCATGTCAGTGACAACACTTCGTCATCAATCAACTACATATTAGTTTTAATATATTATTGTTGTTCATGCCCACAATAATACTTGACTAAGGACATTCAAGAATAACTATATTATTCTAAGAACTTTATTATAATTCAGTTTATTTATAAATGTACAGAATAAGACTGAAAATAATAATGACTTTATATTAATAAACATGATAAAATAATTATGTCTTTTACAACCATCTCATGATTGGTCTTTGGGCATACTCCAACTTACTGTAGCTAAAACCCTAAAGTGTATCGATACGGGGTCTAACCATATCGGTACGGTTTTACTGAAAACTTGAGTTTGGCTTCTTTAAAACATTTTAAACCCTTCCAAAACCTTATGAAAATACCTCAAACTTATTTTCAAGTTGTTTGGACTTAAAATCATTTTTGAAATTTTTTCAATTTAGTCCAAAACTATTTTTCAATTATTATATCAAAACAAAATATCAACAATCTCCCCCTTTTTGATATAATAAAACCAACTTGAAAAATTGTTTTTGAGGTTCTCCCCATTAGTAAAAATAAATTTTGAATAAGAGTTTAAAAATATAAATATAGTTAAAGCTCCCTCTTATTCATTTGAAGATTCAATTTTTCAAAACATTATCCTCTTTTTGTTATATCAAAAATGGTTCAAACCAATGTTTGAAATTTTTTTAAGTCCATAACAATGGAGGTTTTTAAAATAAACTTTGACAAAAATAGGTTTTGTTAAAATAGGCTCCCCTTACTCAAGCATCAAATGAAAGGTTAGTCCAACAAATATATGATAAACTAGTTGAATTAAAATAAATAAATCAAATTAAAAAATTCAACTAATTTTACCACTTGAACCAAAGGTATGATGTAAAACCTTCATTCTTCAAGTGATCTTCCTTTTGTGTATAGAGCTCCCACTTAATTTCATCACTTGTTGATTAATGCTCCATCACACCTAAAATAAGACAATCAAGAATGTTTTGGTATCCAAATTGCTTTGGATCTATAAGCATTAGTAGAATAAATTATAGTCCCCATTAGGAATCCATTTTTCAACTTCATCCTTTTTATTTGAAGTAATTAGTCCTTTTGGGACCCAAATACTTCTAAAGCATTTTCCATTCAAAAGTCTAGTGGCACTAGATTGTCTCACATAAAAGTTCGATTTTCCCAAATTATTTTTCTTTTCAAGCTCATTGGAAATCAAATCTTTTTCTTTCTTAAGATCATCCACTTCTTTTTGATGATCTTTTTCTAAACTTTGAAGCAAATTTTGTGAGCTTAAAACTTTTTGTTTAAAATCCTTGATTTTTGCTTCAAACTCCAAATTGGTTTTCAATAGCAAATCATTTTCGGTTTTCAATTTTGAAACCATCTTTTTATTTTTCAAAAATGAACCCTTGAACTCAAAAACCAATTCATCATAGGCTTCTTGTAACTCATCAAAAGTATAAGAATTAGAATTAGATGAGTTAGAAGTTACCTCACCCTCTTAGAGGGCCATAAAGCATAGGTGGGCTACCTCATCTTCATCAGTGGAGTATTCATCACTCCATGTTGCCACATATGTTGTAATATCCCAAGTTTTGGCTAGTGACCAAAATGTAAGTTTTAAATGTTTTGTGGCTTAAATATAAACTTTGGAAAAGTTTAGGGACCAAAGTGTAATTTTTAAAAGTTATGTATTTTAACCCCGTAAATGAATAGTTTACCCCCAATAATGACATTTTCTTGTTATCTGGATTTTCTATACGGAGTTTGTATTAATGGCTATAAAGCGATAAAATTCAAAAAAATATTCGGATAATCGAATCGAATCGAATATTCAGGATATTTTGAAGGATGATAAGGCAAGGTTAAAAACTTCATTCTCCATGTCTTAAAATGGAAATATTTATTTTGGGCCCTGGGATTTAGATAATTTTTCCATGTTAAATCCTAGCCATTGAATCAAGGGATAAGATTGGAATTTAAGTATGTTTCAAGGGTAAATTGGTAAACTAATAACTCAAGATTAAATCTAGGTTATTGGATGAGGGATGATGACATGTGGCACATTATGGATTCATTAGATTTGAGGGCAAAATAGTTATTTCACTATTTGGAGGATATTTTCAATATTTATGGAAATAAAAGATGCCAAATGGCATAAATAAAAAAATGAAAAAATATCTTCATCTTTCTTCATGCTTCACATCAATAAGAAGAGAACAAGAAGGAAATATGGGTAAGTTTAGGGTTTTGAATTTTTAATCCCTAAATACTAGAATTTAGGGTTAGCTTATGAAATATGAAGTTGTTCTTCATGAAATGCTCTTTCAACTGGTATAAAAATTTCTTGGAATTGTTGAAGGATACTCTTGAATTTTGAAGAGAGATAATTTAAGGTTTATGGATCCAAATGAATTAGGATTGAATTATGGAAGATTATGTGATGTTATATTATTTCCATGCTTGATTGAAGTTGAAATTGATGTATTCTTGATGGAATACCATTTCGTTAATTATGGTTTAATTTGGGGTTTAAGAATTCAAGTTGAATTTGGAGTTTTCATGAAAGGAAAAATGTTGGAATAACATAATTGAAGGTTAATTTGAGGTGTTGGAATGGTTAAAGGATACTAAAGATGTGAATTATAAAATCTGCCTAGAATTTTTGTTAAGTTCAGAAATTCATCACAAATTCTAAAAAAATGATTAGAAAGTGATCCTTATATCATTATATTCCTGGTTCAGTCTAGTTTCTTTTAAAACAAACGATGATTGATTTCGATTTGTATATCAAAAGATATGAATTTTTAAGTGATGAAAGGCCAGAAAATAGAGTACCAGTCTGCTCCGAAATTCAGCATTGGAATTCAACTTTAAAAATTAATCATAACTCATACAAGTTGAATTTGGGCTATTAGTTTATATGGTTGAATAGCTTATCAAATCTAGTTTCTGTCAAAGCAAACGGAATCGAATTTCGAGTTGTAGATTATTTTATATAAATATTTCTTTGAAGGTAGCGCAGACTGATAAATTATAAAATGAGTACCTTATTGGTGTTATTAATTTGTGCATGTAAGGGATGAATGTGAAGCATTCAAGTAAACCTGAGGAATCGAAAATTCAATAGATAAGGCAAATGATCAAGCTTGGAGTTCTCTTAATTTATTCAATTTAGTTTGGGATAAGAAGTGTCAAGGTGAGTGCAATTGCATACATATCATGACACATTGATGTTTTATACATCATTGAGATAGCTTGTGATATGCCTGCCCAAATTTTATTGTTATTATATTTATGTCAGGAGCATATGATTGACGTATTTTAAATGTCAAAAGTTGAATATAAATGCATGGGTCACTAGTTATATATGATGTTATATTATGAATGTTATTTCGGGTATAAACTGCCCGATGTTAAATTATGTTGATATACATTGCCATGGATGAAATAAATATGGAATATATGGCCAAGTATTTCATTGAGGGACAAGGTATAGTTGGCATGCCATAGAGTCTAGCAGCACGCTGCATACTCGATTTAGCACTATAGTGTATATAAAGGACACTTAGTGCATATGGTGGGCACGACCTTATGTGTATTATGGTGGGCACGACCTTATGTGTATTAGCACTTCAGTGCATATTTGACTCGTGTATCCAGGGTCCTCATAGGCTTATATTTGGGCTATGGTTTATTGGTTAAAAAATAAACAGGTGAATAAGCTTATGAGCTTTTGAAATAAATGACAAGTATATTGGTAAGAAATTTATATCCGATTTATATTATGCTAATATATGATTAACATGATGGTAATACATATCTAGTGATCACGATGCATTTATGCATACATGGCATATTATGACAAATGGACAAGCATGAAAGTCTTATGACATTGACATGTAGTAAATCATTACTAATGTCATGTGAAAGTTGATGCATTGGCATATATCATGTTATATAAACGTCGTCATGAAGTCGAATAAGTTTAAATTATTGTTATTAACTTCAATTATTGCCTTACTAAGTTCGTACTTAGCGTGTGTTGATTGTGCACACGTAGGTGGTTCGAATTATTGGACGAAGCAAAGAGTTGTATCAAGTTTATAAATTTTCATCAAGCTGCCACAGTAATGACATCCTACTTGAGGTTTTTAATTTATTTTAGTGGCATGTATAAATGAGATTAATTTTTCTATTTTAGTTCCACGTCCGATATTTTTGAACAGTCAATTTTTTTAAAAAGTAAATGAGCTCCGATTTTGTGTATTAGTCGATATAAATATTTTCAAAGGTTTTAAATTTATGAAATTTTTGAATAAAATCATGTTATTTTTCTATGACATCTTTGACTCATATTCGGTAATCGAATACGAGAATGAGGTGTTACATATGCTTTCTTTGAAGATAATCCTTTTTTGTTGAAGCGAGGGCAATTGTATTTGGTGTGCCTCATCTTCTTGCATTTGGAGCTCTTAGAGGAATCTTTCATCTTCTTCTTCGATTCATGCTTGGATTCTTTCATTTCGTTCTTCATGAATCGAGCAAACTTCTTGAAGAGATGGACCATCTCTTCATTCTCGCTTTCATCATCACTTGAATCTTTTTGATGGCCTATGGAGGATTGAAGAGCAATGATGTTTACATCAACTTCTTGCTCTTTGATCTTCTTCTCATTCTCCTTTCTCAATGGTTTGGACATTAACTCATGGGTAAGAAGAGACCCAATTATCTCATCAAGCTTGAGCTTCTTTAAGTTCTTGGCTTCAATGATAGCCGTCTTCTTTGTCTTTCATGATTCGGAAAGTGATTAAATAAACTTCTGAACGAGTTTATCTTCCAAAATCTCATCTCCTTGACCTTTGAGTTCATTGACGATTGTAGAGAAATGGTCGAAAATACTCTTGATGTCTTCTTTCAGGTTCATCTTGAAGTTCTCGTAGTTGAGGTTGAGTAGACCAATCTTTGTCTCATTCATCTCAATTGTACCTTCATGGATCACTTCAAGCAGTCCCAAACATCCTTGGCACTTTCACAAGAAGAAACTTTTGCATACTCTTCCGGGCCTAATACACAAAATAAAATGTGCAAAGCCTTGCAATTAAGCTTTATTTTCTTGTGATCATCTGCACTCCATTCTTCCTTGCTTCGTTGTGGCACGAACAATCCATCGAGAATGATATCCCAGATGATAGTCTTTGCCACTCAAGAAAAACATCATCATATTCTTCCAATAGGCATAATGTTCACCGTTGAAGAATTGTGGCTTGTCAATGGATTGCGCCATAGAGACCGGCTGATTAATTTTTGATCGAGCTAGCCGTGATCGCATTAATAGGATGTTAATCCTTCACAATTAAGTCTTGCTCTGATACCAATTATTGTGCTCAAATTATTCAACCGTTCTTGCTTGCTAAGTGTGGAGAAGTTGCAATTTGGGTGTTGGTGGTGGAAGCAAAAGATGAGACAATGAACACAACGATTTAAAGTGGTTCGACTTTCTAACCAAAGCCTACATCTATTACCTTAGCTTTCCCACTAAGGATTTCCAAATCCACGAAATCTCTTAGTCTTCCCCTTTTCTAGGCTTAGGAGGAAACCTTTATAATCACTTTACCTATACCCCAAGGCCAAGCTAAGCCTCTTTACAAGTGAAAACAAAAGTAAATGGAAATCCCTCTCATAGGTAGATGTTTGCACTCTTTAAGCACTCACCCAAATCCTAAAACACTTGAGCATACATTGACAATTAAGCTCACAAGTGTTTGTCTATACAAAAATTTACAATTTTAGCACTAAGACACTTTTTCAATCATTTAGATGTTGGCCATAAGATCATTAGTTGTTCCAGGTGTTTGAAAGGTCCTTTTATCCTCCTAAATGAGTTCCTAGCCGTTGGAGACCGTTGGTGATGGTTTTGGAGTCGTTGGAGACTTTATTTCTCGCAATAAATGCAGTTCTAGAGACATCTGTATTGATACACGAGTAGCCGTATCGATGCTCATTCTTTAGAAACTAGCCGTTATGCTCACCACAGCCTTAGCGTATCGATACGCCTTGGAGTGTACCGATACGGTGGATCGGTACGCCGCAATCTGTATCGGTACGGGGGTTCAGTACGCTGCAGGGAAATAGCCGTTGGGGGTTTTGAACTAGCTGTTGCGAATTTGAAAAACCAGGATCGGTATATCTATACGCGTATCGTTACGACCTTCTTCCGTATCGGTACGCCTAATCCTGTACCGATACGGCTTTTCAATTCTGGAAAAATGCTGTAGCTGAAACCCTAAAGTGTATCGATACGAGGTGTAACTGTATCGGTATGGTTTTGCTGAAAACTTGAGTTTGGCTTCTTTAAAACATTTTAAACCCTTCCAACACCTTATGAAAACACCTCAAACTTATTTTCAAGTTGTTTGGACTTAAAATCATTTTCGAAATCTTTTCAATTTAGTCCAAAAATATTTTTCAATTATTATATCAAAACAAAAATCTCAACACTTCCCCTAAGCTAAAATTGGCTCTTCTTTCTCATTTTTAAAATTTTACTCTCTCACTACCCTCTCTCTATTCTCTCTCAACTCTAACACGAAAATCCCATATTTTATTCTGGAAGCAGATCAAAATTTATCCATTTTGGATGTGTTTCATCCCAGTTTAATATGAGCTGGATTAACTCGATGAACTCTGGCCACCTTCGGCCGGAGTTCTGCCCTTTAATCCTTAACTAGTAAACTCCGACCAAGCCCCGATATTCGCCGACCACCTTATTTTTCTGTCGGCCGTCGTAGACGATTTTCGGCCGCCACATTTTAAAGTTAAAATTTAAAAAAAAATCTTTTTTCATGTTTAAGCCCTAGATCTAATCCGTCAGGACCACTCATCTTCGACCACTTAGGACCTAGACTACCCATTCCGGCCCATTTTTAACTCCGCCATACCCTAACCTTACCGGCCGACGAAGATCAATTTTGCTTTCGATTTTCAAGCGTGAATACGAACTGATATTTTCATTTATTCTTGCTGGAATTGAAATGAAGAAAATATACTTCTCCGACGGCGACGTAGCCGTCTCGACCTTTTTCACGGCCATGCTCAAGCTTTTTGATGTCTCATCAGCTCCCGATGGCAGTATGACTTCCCAAGGTACAACATTTTCTCTCTTCTTTTATTATCCTTTTAATTTTGCAAATAATGAAGATAATAATTGTGTCATTATTGCTCCATTATTGATCGACACTTCCTCTCTTCCCTATTTATAGGGAAGTCAAATGCTGACGTCATTATATGCCAGCTGGATATGAAGGAAGCACAATTCGTGCCTAACTACTCTGACCAATGGGCAAATGCCGCGTGGCAAGTTTGAGTGGGAAATGAGTTTTTGGATCAGATTTGTGTTTTTTGGGCTGTAATGCACTGGATATAAGTTGTTAACAGATTGTAAAAAAACAAGGAATTTGGGCTTTACAATTAAAATGGGCTTTTGTATCTAACATGGACATTTGAACTGATTTTTGGAATTTATTTATTTATTTAGACTTATTACTTATTTACTAGTTTTATTTATAGTGATAATATAATATATGGGTACCCGGATAATATTCGGGTCTTACAGTAAAAAGCTGAGGCAAGCTGCTATCATTTTTGAGCTCATTAGATAAGATGCTCGTATGTGATTACTGAGACATTTTATGTTTATAAATTCGATCTCTTTTTTAGTTTAGAAAGAGGGCTGACTAGTTAAGGGTTGAGGTCTTGTATAGTTTGGTTTGAATTTGTGGTGCCTTGGATTCATTTTGTTGGAATGAATAAAAAATCATTTATCAAAAAAAAAAAAAACTCAAGTAACTTAAATTACAATTAATTGTCTCACCTAAATATAGTTTAAACAATTAAAAAGGATGATGAAGATCGAGTCTTGCTCCCCTCAACAAACCAAACCCTCAAAAGTAGAAAATTAGAATAACAAGCATATACCAAAATAGCTAAATCTCTCCTTATAAATTCACCCAACTGTCACAAGCTTTAATCATCCAATAAATAAATAAAACAAAAATAAATAAATACAATGGCAAAAGTTTCACAATTCGCTCTTGTTTCTTTGGCGATCTGCCTTTCATCTCTCCTTGGCTTGGCTGTCGCAGCCGAGGAGAAATTTATTGTTGAAGGCAAGGTTTACTGCGACACCTGCCTTGTAGAATTCGAGACTAAAATCAGCCAACCAATCAAGGGTATATACACATATATATGATCATTCGTGATCACTACATTTTAACAATCTTGTTTTATTTATTAGTATGTTGATACATGAAGAGTTTCATTGTAATGTTGCAGGCGCATTAGTGAACTTGGAATGCCGGAACCGCACCGACATAAGGACAATCACGCTCTCCCAAGATGCCGTGACCGACAAAATCGGAGCATACAAGATCGAGGTGGAAGGTGATCATGAGGAAGAGATATGTGATGTGAGTCTCGTCAAGAGTCCAAGGGCTGATTGCAATGATCCTACCGAAGCATGGAGGAAATCCAGGGTGGTTTTGACGACGAATGACGGGGTCAACGGCCCTCAACGATACGCCAACAATCTGGGGTTCAAGAGGAAGCAGGCACTTCCGGAATGTGTTCAGGTTCTTAAGGAAATAGGATATTATGAAGTCGAAGAAGAAGGACATTCCCATTCCCCTTGATCATACTTCCACCCTACTTTTGCCATTGTAATAACAATTAAGTAAAATAATTGTGATTACTCTAATAAACTATTCACAATTTATGATCAATCTGGTTGCGATTACTCTAAAAATGTAGCCATCTCAACCCAAAGCTAAATGCTCCAAATTTATAAATGAGATAATATCATAGCGGTCCACATTAATATTATATTTCATTTTTTAAAATTAAAAATATTAAAACCATATTTTTTATTTAAATTAAAAGTGTTGTAAGAAAAATTTTAAATTAGAATATTGAAATAGTAAACTATTTTTAAATATGAAAATTCAATGAAACTCACAAATTGCTTTTAAATCTACTAAGTACTTCTAAAATCGACTTTTTTTTTCTAATAATAAAAGATAATCACAATAATTAGTAATTTTCTCATTTTTCATATTTAAATGATAGTACATTATTATTATTTAAAGATAGGTATAATGACAAATTTAATCTTTAATCTTTACATTTTTATCAATTTAACTTTTTGTTCGCTCCTTTTTAGTTAAATTGATGTATTTTGAAAAGAAAGGCTGACTAAATAGTTAAATTATTCATGATAGTCGATGTGTCAAGCTGTGTAACCTTTTGAGTCACTTTACATTATTTTTTAATAAATTAATTTTAATAGATTTTTATAATTTTAAAATTATATTCTATCGTGGCAAATTGTGATGTCGACAATAAAACATACATGCACTACAACATGATTTGTCACATCAGTGTCTAGAAAAAGGATTTTGTTTTCTTTCTAAGTTTAAGAGCTTCACCTCGTTCGTATCGTACACTTAATTTTAGTAAGTATATTTTTTAGTCAGAAATCTTTGCATATATAATTTTATGAACTCAAAACTTGTTTAAATAATATTAAACTGTTTACCACTTGAACTAACCACGTTGATTAGTATCATGAAAACTTTCACGATATAATAATAATAATAATAATAATAATAATGTATGTTAAACAACAACAATTTAACTAAAAAAAGTTAATGTAAAATTTTGCTCAAAAAAGAATCATGATAAATTAACAAAAAGGTGTATATGATGAAGACTAAATATATCATTAGAAATAGAATAATCATTTTAACTAATATACCTATGATAATAAAATAATGTGACTTAGTAATTTAAATAGCTCATTTTTTATTTTTAAAAAATAACATACTATTTTTAAATATAATTTTAAATGGAGGGATCATAGGGAATTTGATAAACTTCAAGGACCGTTGTGCTATTAATCATCGATAAATTTGATAACCTCTAATGTTTGATTAATTTCTCGTTATTTGGATTTCATAAATATTAATTCAAGGGTAAACTATATTGGTATTCACCGATTACTAGGGTTCTGTTATTTTGGTCATACAATTTCTAAAACTTTTATTTTTATGACTAATATTATAAATATTGATTATTTTAGTCACTCATTCATTAAGAATTGATATTAACACATTTAATCATACACATTCTATTAATTTGATCTTTGATATACTATTTATACATGAACAGCATTTACATGCATACAAAGCCCAAATGATAAATAAATATCTTACTCATAAAAAATAAAAGAGAATGATTATATTTTGACACATAAATTGTGCAATTTTTTATCTAATTTTTTCTATCTAAACTATAAAATCTAAAATATAAATCTTAAACCCTAAAACAATAAATCCTATACTCTAAACTCTATACCTTAAACTCTAAATTCTAACTATAAATCATAAATTTTAAACTCTAAAACATAAATGTTAAACTCTAGACCATAAACTAAACTAGTAAGCCTTAAAATTGACAACCTTGTATATACTAAAGTTTATAAAAACTTGTGTATCAAAATATTTTAATCACTCATTCATTGGGGGTAAAAAAATTAAGTGAAGGATTAATTGCTCATATTTTTTGTTTACGTTATACCAATATTTCATAATTATTTGATAGATAATAAGTTTTACTAAACATAGTCCAAACAATTAAAGATGACAAAGAAGGAGTCTCCTTCTCCCCCAACCAACCAAACACAACCCTTAAAAATAGAATTTTTGGAAAACAACCATAGCCCAAAATAAGTGAATATCTCCCCATAAATTCACTATTCTTTGTTAAGCCTTGATATCAAAAAAAAAAAAAAAATCAAACAAGAACAAGTAGGAAGAAATGCCAAAACCTTCTGAATTTGCCCTCATTGTCTTCGCGGTTTGTGTTTCGTCCTGCCTCAGCTTCGCCTACGGTACAGGCGCCGCTAAACCAAGCAAGTACACCGTGGTAAGTCGTGTTTACTGCGACACTTGCCGTGTTGAATTCGAGACCAAGATCAGCGAACCCATAAGTGGAGTGCATAATCGAATCACTACATTTTTCTAAACAATCTTGTTACCTTCTTATATTTCGAAGTTGGTATATCATAACTGGCAGGTGCAATTGTGAATCTGGAATGTAAAAACCGTACCAATGATGTCTCTACATTTAAGAGCCCGGAAATATCGACGAGTCCGACGGGGGAGTACAAGATCGAAGTGTCGGGTGATTACGAGGATTCCGACTGCGATGTCAACCTGGTGAAGAGTCCGAGGGAGGATTGCAATGAACCGACAGAGGCATGGAGAAAAGCCAGGGTTGTCCTCACCACGGCCGCCGGCGTTAGCGGTGACGTTCGCTACGCCAACAATCTTGGGTTCAAGAAGAAGGAAGCTGTACCTCAATGTAAACAAGTTCTTACAGAGATGGGGTATTATGAGCTCAAGGGTGAACTTGGAAGCGAAGTCGCCCCTTGAACCCTACACCAAGGGAAAACTTTAGTATGAAGTTTCGCTTCAACCTTTTAAAGGTTGTACTTTTGCCCATCTAATAAAATTCTGCTGATTAGTATAATAAATATGCAGTGGCGGAATCTGATGATAGAGTTTGGGGCAATTTAAAATTAAAAAAATTAAAGGTTTAAATTAAACTTTTTAATAATATTAAAGGGTTCAATTTGTATTTTTTAAAAAAAGTTGAGGTCTAACTAAAATTTTTAAATTTTGAGAGGCTTATTGCAAACTTTTAAAATTATGGGAGGAATTTAATTAAGAAGTTTAAAAAATTATGAAGCTTAATTTGAATTTTAAAATTTTTTGTAGGGTCGAAGTTTAATTTTTAAAAATGTTAAGGGTTTAAATTAAAGTTTTTCAAATTTTGGGTGGGCCTTGCTCCCACGGGCCCATTGTGTTCCGTCCTTGTAACTATGACTGACGGTGGAAAATATATTCCACTGTTTAATTTTAGGGTAAACTACACTAGAAGTCACCAAACTATTGTCTCTCTCCTATTGTGGTCACCGAACAATTTTGTTTGACAAAACTGTCACTAATATTTTTTCTATTTTGGTCACCGACCGTCTCTGCTAAAAACTAACATAAATGATGACATGGTAGGGTATAATAACCTTTTTAGTCCCAAAAACTTACACATTATATCAATTTGATCATAGTTCAAAAATAATTCAATAAATTATTGACAATTATGTAAAACTCCATGCCACCGTGAGAGGGAGGGAGCAAGCAATGTCTAAAGGTAACCCTAAATGAGAAGCTACCCATGTTTACTTTCTGTATGAAACCTTGAGGTCTGGATCTTCCAAATAAAAGGTCAAAGCATATATCCCAAAGGAAATTTTCAGTTTCCTTGGGAGACCACGAGGGTTGTCATTCATTTGGTAAATGGTCTTTACATTCTCACTTTATTTTTTTATAGTATTTTATTTTGATGTTTCCCTTTGCAAACTGAATTCATTTGTTATCATTTCAGGCGGAAGATTAAATGGGTTCTTGTCTGGGATGGGAAGTTTCTATATCATGCGTATAGCTATGATTCTTTAGAACATTCTCCCATTGTCTCAAGTTTCACCACCAGGTGCCGGTAGTATGGGTATTTCTCAATGTGCAGTGATTGGTTTGATAAGAATCATTTTCATAAACTTCAAAGCAGCAAGTCAAAGAAGTAAGACACTTTTCTGTCTTCAAATAAAGTACAAATGGTAGATTCATACAATCAGAGACTAATTGGCAGGAGAAATGAAATTCACTGATGGAACCGGAACTTTCTTTAGTGGCCAAGCCAGAACAGTGGGATAGTTCTGATATTGACGAGTTCACATTGTGTGATGCATCTAGCTCAGCCCAGCATGCACTTAAAACATTCAATTTCAAGAGTGAAAAATCCCAGAGATTGCTTTTCAGAGCAGATCTAGCAATTCATAAGGTCGTGGTTGACTGGTTGCATCCAGGACTGTAGGGTCAATTATAGAATCTTTCGAGGACTTAAATGGTGATGGGTAGAATGACCTGATGAAACTTGGACTGTTGACTGAATGAAATTGGCCAGCATCATTCAGTTCTGGAGCTGATGAAATGCGTACAAGGATCGAACATTCTTTTCCTAGAAACAGTGGCATCGAGTTTTCAGTGATTGTCAACAATTTATTGAATTATTTTTTAATTATAATCAAATTGATAGAATGTATAAGTTTTAAGGACTAAAACTGTTACTATACCATACCATGTCACTATTTCCGTTAATTTTTAATGAAAACTTAACCATAGGTGGCCAAAATAAGAAAAAGGTAATGTGAGTGACAATTTTGTCAAAAAAGTAGTTCGATGACCAAAATAAGAGACAGAAAATAGTTCCGTGACTTCTAGTGTAGTTTACCCTTAATTTTAAACTTAAAATCTAAATTCTAACTATAAATCTTATAACCTAAAGTCTAGCTTTAAACTCAACTTCTAAGCTCTAAATTAAAACAACTTATAAAAATAAAATTTTCACCACCAATACATAAAATATTTTCTCTTCATTTATAACATACCATTAGTTTTCAATAATTGGGATTCAATTACGTAACCTGAAATTTATATATATAAAGTAATAACCACTCGACTTATACGTCTTATAATATTATTTCCCCAAATCACATTTTTTTGGAACAATGATATCTGAATTTTATTAAGTATCATAAAAAATATTATAAATACAATGCATCATAAAGAGAGGAATAGGGGACTAATCCACTAAAAATCTCGTGCAAATGTATAAAGAAAAACAAACATTTCTATAGAGATTAGCATACCATCAAAACCTAGAAACCTTCATGAATTTTATTGTCTCTAGCCAAACGACTCTTTACGGGATAAAAAAAAGAGTGGTGAACGAACTAAACTATCAGGTAGATTGCTCAGTTACACAGTTGATTATATTAGCTAACAAAGCATCAAACGAGTGGGTATCAATCTTTTCTATGACCACCCACAGAATCAAATCAGAGAACTAGCGCCGTGAGGATCTATATACGAGCACCAAATGACCTTTAAAATTAGGGGTGAGCAAAATTCGACTCGACTCAAAAAATCAAAATTTTCGACTCGACTCAAAGCGAAAAACTCAACTCGTCTTGACTTGACTCAAAATTTCATAAACTCGACTCGAAAAAATTTCAAATAAAATTTGAGTTGTAAAATGGAAATTCGAATAACTTGAAATTTTTAGTAATTAGTGGATTTATTTATAAGTTCGAGTCCTTCAATTTTTTCTAATATATATATACCGATATAAAAAATATGAAGAAATATGTATGCATATCTTATACGATTAGATAAAATCGTTTAAATTTGAATTAAATTGTACTATAACATGATAAATAATTACAACTAAATTTGTATAGGAACTCGAAAACTCGACCCGAATCTAAAAAAAAATTCAAATAAAGTTTGAGTTGTAAAATTTGACGCGTCAACTCGAATAACTAAAATATTTTTGACTCGACTCGATCGAACGCTCACCCCTAGCTAAAGTATGTTGAAATCGTGCCAAACAACAGATGAAACGAACCACAAAAGCAAATAAAAATCGTACCACAATAGCAGAGGAAACACATGACACAAGGACAAATATTTTTATTATAAATAAAAAATTTTAAGAAAATTTAAAATAAAAACCGAATATAAAAAATAAGAAAAATAATGAACACAGACAGACAACTAACATTAAAATTGATATCACTATCAATCAAGCAAAATAAATATGAAAAGACCTAACCGAGCTTACGGGGAATTCCCCAAATTACATGTTCTGTATAACTATTAACTACTATTCATATGCATTATGTCTCTCAAATTCTAGTTTGTTATAAATTTTTTATTGATTTGGTGTTACAGATTAAAATACATTGTTTTTATAGGACAATTAATATTTTATGTGAATGCTTTTATCTTTCTGTACTTTTTTTATAATTGCTAAATAAAATCACTAAAACTATTTGGTAAAGATTTGAGCACAACAGTAATGAATCAAAATATAAATATTTTATAGTTTTAATATAATTATTTATTGATTTTTTAATATTTTTTGATTGAGAATATGAAAAAATCTAGTAATATTTTACTTATAATTATTTATTTTTATTGATTAACAACACTAATGAATCAAATTATTTTTAAATAATTTAATTAAAATTTGAATTGATAATTATTTTTAATAAAATTTTATTATTTTTGAATTAAAAAATAAAAAGTGAAAAAGTTGCACAAAAAGTATTAATATTGCAACCTATTTTATTTTCAAAAAAAAGAATAATAACGTTTCACGTCATTATAAAAATTATTAAAATAGTTAATAGTGCATATGATTAGTATTTTATGGGTCTAATTATGAATTTCATCCCTCCACTTTATAAAAATTAAGAAATTATGCTCTTATTTTTAATTTCTCAAATTTTGATCCTCATATTCTACAATTATTGAGTACCTAGTTTGGTTGATAGAAATAATTTGGATTTGAATTGTTGATTTTTGTTAATTCCTTGCATATAAATTGCTAAATTGTTAATTTTTGAATCAACGATTTAAGATAAGGTTCAAAAGTGGGAACATTAGAGAGGGGAAGGATCAAAGTTCAAACATGTAGAATAACTATTTCCATTACATTAAAACATGGTTAAACATAGATATTAATACAAATACAACAGATAGAAACACTTTTAGAAATAATTTTTAATGGCAGAACTATATCCACTTTGATCATCATAGTACTTAGACCACAACATTACGCCTCCGTACTTGGCAGAACCTTTGATGGCAGGAAGTACTTGCGAAGTAAGATCCGATACAGGGATAAAGCCGCTACTGGCTGCCTCGGGTGATGCCGGGAGTCCTAAGAAAATTTTGGCGGTAGTCCCAGGGCTGTAAATGAGACGAAACAGATTGCGAGTTATTTGAATCCGACTCGGTCAAAGTTCGACTCGATTAGACTCGACTAGAGCTCGAACTCGGCTCGAGTTCTTAACGAGTCGAGCCAAGCTACATACTAGACTCGAAAAGCTCGCGAGCTACTCGAAAATATAATATACTAAATCTTTTATTTTTTATAATTTAAAATATAAATTTCTAAACTTAAAACCCTAAAATATAAACCCTAAACATAAGTCTTAAACCCTAAAATCTAAATCCTAAATTTTAAACCCAACCACCTAAACCTCTAAACCCCAAACTAACACCCCAAACCCTAAAATTAAAAACTTGAGTTTACACAACTTGTGTATCAATTTTTTTCTTGATAGGGTTTTAAATGAGACGTGACAAATGGCGAGCTACTCAGTCCGACACGGTCAAAGATTGGTCAACACTTGACTCGATTGAGCTCGAATCAAGCTCGAACTCGAGTCGAGTTCTTAACGAGTCGATTCGAGCTCAAATTTCTCAGTCTCGTTAAAAATTACTCGACTTAAAATCTTAACGAGCCGAGTCGAGCTCAACACTACTCGAATTCGACTCGGCTCGTTTACACCCCTAGGTAGTCTACTTCTTCCATGCCGTTTCAAGGTTCCCAATATCATCAGTTGTGTACTGGCATGGAGGGTTGTTATAGAAGTGTACCCAAACATAGTCAAAAAGGCCAGTTTTAAGGCCACCTCCAACCCAAGCATCCGGGAATGGCCACTGGGGGGCTGCTGTCAAGTATAATTTCGTGCCGCGTTTGCCGTACCCTGATAGGTACCTTGCGAGATCATCCCAAAGTTGGTTCATTCCACCTTCGATATCGAAATCGATTCCGTCCAAAACTGCTTCACCAAAAGGTCGAGAGGCTGATTGTCCCCCCAAGAAATTGTTCCACGAGTAGGTCGCGACACACAACCTGTCTAGCGTCCTCGGACGAGGCAAGGTAATAGCTCCCTGCTCCTCTTCCAATTGAAAGCATTACTTTAATCCCTTTTGCTTGACACGATTTGATGTCTGAGCTTAAATTAGTGCATCCATTACCATAAGGATCACAATGACCGGCAAGGTTAATCATCGGAGTCTGGCCATTCCCGAATGTAGGAAGGAATGCTAAGTTGACAAAGTTATAGTTCCCCGTCGCACAAGTCTCTGCCAATGTGCACTCGTTTCCGTTCTGACCCCAGTAGATTGCGATGTCACCGGCTTCAATACCGGCAACTAAGATCAGAATCACGGAGCCGATAAATGCAAGTGAGATTGCGGACTTAATAGCCATCTTTCTCTGCTGATCTACAAGTGTTTTTGAATCGTTTTTTATGCTTTAAGTGTTCATGGAAACATCCTTTTATAGGGGTAAGGCTGATCAGAAACTAAATAAAATTTGAACTTCATTGAATTACTGCTAAAATAATTTTACAACTAAACTATTTTTTCAAGGCATTGTTTGTTATTTAGGTAGTTTGTAGTTGTTTGTTTTTCCTTTAGATGCTCGCATATATCAGATATATTTACTTCTCCCTTTGTTGTTGTATTGTGAGTTTTGTCATATATGGTAGCATTGGCATAGACAGGATGGACCGAGGGTGTTGGAGGGGACGGTCATCATCTGAAAAATTGATTTTTTTGTACATTTTAGAAAATTTTTATAAATTTTCTATGTATTTTCTATTGAAAATCTGTTTCTTCCGCTTCTCCTCTAAAATTTTATAAGTTCGCCCTAACATAAAGTCTTGGATCCATTTCTAAATTACTCTTTATGCACTTTTTAAGATTATTTAATAATTAATGTGGCATTTAAATTGCGTTAACTTTATTCAATATTTTGTGTATGTGAGGATAAACCTTATTAGCCATAGAGATAATTCAAGGGTGCAGGTTGAATCTTACAACTAAACTGACTGGCTCTTGTTTTGGCATGTTTATAGAGTGATGTATCGGACATGACAAAAGCTAATTAGAAACATTGAAGTATAAGAACATGAATCATAGCCAATAAAGTGGTATCTAACTACTCCTTCCGTCCCATTTATTTGTCAATTGTTGACTTTTTACACAGTTTTAGAAAAAAAAAAAGTTTGTGTAAGAATGTATAAGAAATACGATGTAAAATAATTAAAACGACAATTTTATCCTTGAAAAGTTGAATTTTGTTTTGTTGGAAAACTAAAAAAGGAGTATAAAGGGAAATGTGCCTTATAAAAGTTGTTGATTTTTTCAATGAGACATTTTAAGTGTGATAATTTCAAAACACAAAAAAGATATTGAGTGAGACAGAGAGAGTACATTGAAAAAAATAATCGCAGTTAATAATTAATTTTTTAAAATTTTAATTTCTTATTGTTTTTTGCCTTGTTGCCCTATGTCATGTCATTATTGATATGTACACTATAACATCAGTATCGTTAACAGTAATGTTGACACAATAACGATCAACGTTAGTCAAAAAGTTAAATTGACGCAATTCACATATTTGAGAGTCAAACTGAATGCATTGTTCATGAAGGAACTAAATTGATTATTTGGCATGAACTTAATAAAAAATAACATTTTTGACCTTTGATATGGCATATAACCATTGCATTTAATTGATAAACATGTACGAAATTGAGTAATGCCAAATGGAAACATGCTACTTCACTGATGTGTGCATCTAGTTTAGTCCACGTCGCAAAATCATAAAATGATCATTTGATACTACTTTCTGAGAAGTGTGGACCAAATTACACTTGGCGCTATCTAGAGGGACTTAAACAACACATTTTCCCTCAATGTTAAAGTCCAACTTTTAGGAGTGGAAGCGAAAAATACATAAGTATTAAATTTTCCTCTTAGTATTGTGTTCAAGGGGACGGGGCGACTTCGTTTCCAAGTTCAGCCTTGAGCTCATAGTATCCCATCTCCGTAAGAACTTGTTTACACCGAGGGAGAGCTTCCTTCCTCTTGAACCTAAGGTTGTTGGCGAACCGAATGTCGCTGCTGACCCCGTCGGCCGTGGTGAGGACCACCCTGGCTTTCCTCCACACCTCGGTCGGGTCGCTGCAGTCCGGCCTGGGACTCTTCACCAGCGAGACGTCGCAGTCGGAATCTCTGTAATCACCTTCCACTTGGATTTTGTAGTACCCATTCTTGTCGGTCAACATGTATAAGCTACGATATGTCAAGGATCCAGTGGTACGGTTCCTGCATTCCAGCACCACAGTTGCACCTGTCAAATTGTAATGGATCATAATCCACCTTTGTCAACACAAGTTTTTTACATGTCGGTTATTTTCAGGTATATGTTGTTAAAAAAACTGTGGTGATTCGATTATATGTACCGGTTATGGGTTCGCTGAGCTTGGTCTCGAATTCGACACGGCAGGTGTCGCAGTAAACGCGGCCTACGACAAAGAATTTGCCTGGTTTAGAGGCGCCTTTGCCATAGGCGAAGCTGAGGTAGGACGAAATACAAAGGGCGAGTAAAAGGAGGGATAGTTCAGAAGCTTTTGTCATTTCTTTCTCTTTTTTTTATTTTTTCTTTATTGGGATATCAATGCTTGAGAAAGAAAGGGTTTATAGGGAGAGATTGGTTTCTATTTTGGGCTATGGTTGTTATTCTGAATTTCTATTTTTATGGGTTTGGTTTGTTGAGGGAGATGGAGACCCCTTCTTGAGTTGTTCATCTTCTTTATCTTAGGAGACGCAAGTTTTTTGTTTATAAAGTATATATTATTAAAAGATTAAAAATAATTGGTAGGTAATTTAAAAAAGAGAAAATAAACAACTGTCCTGAGTTGTTCTAACTTAAACAAGATTTCATATTTGATTTTTTGAAAATACAGTAAAGTTAAACATCAAGAACTTTGCTACTCTTATGGTCTTATTTAATTTGATGGAATTAATTTACTCAGACCGCTAAACGAGCAAGATGAATATTCATTGACAAGCACACTAAAGTTAAATCATTACGGATTAACCAAAGTGAATTGTAAATAAATCAATGGATCTACATAGACTATTACTGTCATCTCTCTTCTAACCTAATCTTCTCCCTTCCCTCTTCTAACCTAACCTAACCCTTGTTTTCCTCTTTAGCGGCAGCTGGCCTCTTATCTCGTTCTTCTTTTCGTTGCTTTTTTTTTTTTTTTTCTGTTTTCCTCCTCTTTCTTTGTTTTCCACCCTTCTTTCATTTATTTATTTTTGTGCTCCGTTGGTTACCGTTGGACTACTCGTTGGGACCCTTTTTCCAGCGTCCAAAGTCGTGATCAAGCCCTTTGCGAGGTGGAAGTTTGGCTGTGGACAAGAAAGAGAACTCTGCTCTCCCCCTCCGTTTCTCTTTCTTCTCGGTTTGTTTCTGTTGGTCTGTGTTTTGGTCCCGGTTTGCAGGATCTTGGTTTCCTATCGGTGGTTATTAGGGTGGCCTTTTCTCGCCGACTGATGACTACTGCCTTGGATCTCCGACCCAGCTCCTTCTTTTCCGACCATCATTCATCAACGACTCTAGATCTTTGTCGCGATGGCCGTTCGGTGACCCTGAAATGACACGTAGATGAAGATAGTGTTGTTGGCTCATGTTCTTTGCGTTGGTTTTCTTTTGACCTTGGAGACTTGTTGTGTTTTCTCCTTTTTTGCTTTTTGTTTCCTGTGTTGTTCTTGTTTTTTGATGTTGTTTTCTGGGATTGCTATGAATCCCTCTTCTTCCTTTTGTTTTCCTTTGTTGTTTCTTTTGTACTTTTCTCATGCTTAATGAAGCCGGCAATAGTTAAAAATACAATGCATGAATCGTTAAAGTAAAGTAGTAAAGAAAGTAAAGATAAAAATCATAAATGAAAAGATGTACTGAAAAGCACAAACAATTGTTCGATACTTTTGTCACTAATGCCCTGGACACAGCAAGTAGCTTCATGTCTTGCCATTGTGTTCATTGTTCATTATAGGATTGGGTGAAGGGTTTTTATTGTTTTCAAAAATGAACTAACCAACCTTAATTAGACTTTGCACTTTAAATGATAATCATGTGCAGTGTGCCTTAACTGTTTGTGAAATTAATTTTTTTGGACAACTCCCATCTAATCCTAATCTTACCTAGAGCGGAAGGAAAAAAAGACTTTAAAGAAAGAAAAGGGGTGCTCCTAGTGAATCTAGGGCTCATGACTTAAGGGAAATGAGACAACAAAGATGAAAATATATTGACCAATCAGCCAAATATACTTGCTCATTTTGTGCAATTATTTTGAATAATGGCCCATGTGGATTTTGCATCTTTCCATTTTAGGTAAGGAAGCTTCGGAGGCTCCAAATGGATCGATGCAAGTACATGAGACAAAATGAGCCAAAGGAGCAACTCCTCTTATGACATGGCGATTTAGAATAGTGGCGAGCAAAATTCGATTTCACTTAAAAAAATTAATTTTTTTTGATTTGATTTGACTCAAATTGTAATTTTATAAATTTATAAAGAAATTTCGAGTTATAAAACGAGACTTTAATTAACTCAAAATTTTAGTAGCCTATGGATCGATTTTTAAGTTTTAATTGAGTTTCTCTTTTGATATATGTTCATAACATGTGAAAAATAATATATGAAGAGAGGTATGTGCATGGTGTATTTGGTTATAAAAAATCTTTTAAATCAATTAGTACTGTAATATTATAGATATTTACAATGAAATTTGAACAAAAACTCAAACAACAAAATCTGACTTAACTCAATTTTTTTATGTATTAATAGTTTTGTACACATGAATAGAAAATAACATTTTAAAAAAAACTCTAGCTATTCTCTATTTACTATTTTATGTCATTTTTTCTTATTTCTTCTCTCATCTCCTGTTACTATGAATTTTTTGTTATGTTATTTTTTTAATTAATTTTGTATGAAAATAATAGATGGTTATATCAACTCTTGTGATAAGTTTTTAATTATTTATTTATTTTTGATAGAGACTGCTAGTATTATTAAAAAGAAAAAATATCCAAATTACAATGAGGGTTTACAATCCTAAACGTAAACTAAACATATACTTTGAAAAATTTTCAACAACCAATGACAAAAGAAACTAACCACTTTAGATCATATAAGGACCACACAATGAAAAGGTTAGAAACCAAAACAAAAGACTCGAACAAAACATAAATACGAATATATCTGACTGCATCGTCAAACGAACCACAAAAGAAGATCTAATTATTAAAAGAACACCGACAACCGCAAACCAGAGCCGAGCGTCGTGCGAAAATCCACAACGCATATCGCGTATCTAAATCCAATTTTAAGGTCCAAAGCAGGGAAGATCAGCAGGATAACCAAATAAGAGCCATCTTGATCAATCGTGGAGATATCGAATCAAACCTTGAAAAAATAAAAATAAAAGAAAATGGCCAAACGACCGTCAATAAAGACAAAAAACAAAAAAACGTGCCAAAAGACAGAAAAACGTACCACAAAGGCAGAGAAAAGCGTACCGCTAAGGCAGAGATGTTCTTAATAAAAACTAGATAAAAGAACATAGATTAAATGTAATAAAAGTAGCAAAGAAAAAAAGATTATCGATGATCGACAACCAACACTAAAATTAGTGCCGCCACCGAAAGATAAACAAGATGAGAAAACAATTTTTTTGGCACATTTTTACTTTCCTTTTATTTTTTAAACTTTAGGTAACATCTATTTTGTTATCTTATAGATCTATCATTACTTTGGACAATTCACAATTGAACTGAATATTGATATATGTTTGCAATAGCTTATATCATAGACAATTATCTAAAATATATCACATTTTTTTTATCTAAGTACTTAAAGTATTTTTTTTGAAAATAAATACTTAAAATATATTTCTTGTCAAAATATGTACGTAAAGTATTTTCTGTATCATAGTAACAAGTTTCGAAAGTATATATTTTGTCGTAACAAAATTCTAAAAGTTGATATGTAGTATTAATTAAAAAATATTTTAAATACCTACTTAAGATTAAAGGGTAAAGTTCACAAATGGTCATTGAACTTTGTTAAAAAAATAAAACGGTAACCAAACTTTCAGATGCTACAAAATAGCAATTAAACTTTATGTTTTGTAACAAAATGATAACTCGGCTGTTAAGTACTTAACGTGGTTGTTATAAAATTTTGTATAATAACACATTTAATCCTCTATATTTACACATTCAATTAATTTAGTCCCATTCGAAAAAAATATTAAATTTGACCATCGTTATTTACACATTCTTTCAGTTTGGTCCTTAAAAACAAAATTTCAAAGTTGTTCTATGCAAGATATAGAGGATATTTTAAATGGAGTTAAAAGACCCTAAATTTAACCCTCATTATTTACACATTTTTCAACATAAAAAAGACCTGCATTCAATCTTAAAGAAGATCATAAAGAAGCATGCAGATCAGCCACGCCATCATTGCTCCTATGTCGTCATTGTCCATGCAGGGGGCTGACAATGGCGGAATAGCTTCTTCCTCATGAGCTGCACTAGCTTCAATTTCCAGCACCTTCCTAACATATGGTTGATGCTGTCTGTAATTGCCTATCTTTCTTGAAGCGTGAGAATCTAGGGAAACAACTCTAGATGAGTTACTGCTGTCAATGGACGCTAAAATCTTGTCGTTTGAAATAGTACAGGGGCATTTGCTATAACGGAGCTGAATACGCCGGACTCTCTTAAACCTTGTATTATGGCCTGAGACAGCAAAAAAGCATTAGCAGGAAGAGGTGATAAGGAACAATTAGGAAAGATAATTTTGAACACATAATCGAAGCGTAAAGAGAATCTAAAGATCCAAAATTTTCGTGTATTTCCTAATCTCACTGTGCATATGTCAATTCAAACAGAATTCTAAAGAGGAATGCTTATAAAAGTAGTTTTGGTTTCATGTGATTTCTAGTTGTCAAATAACTGTCCTTACCGTTGGAGCATATATGCGAGTTAAAATACCCTTTCTCAGGAGTTTAAGCCTTAGGTCTTTATCCCCCCCCCCCCCCCCCACACACACAACATGTTCACCATACCTACATTAACCAGAGCCAAAATGTCACAATAATTTAAAAGTAATTATATATAAAAAATCGGAGTTAATTAATTTTTTTAAGTATTAATATCATCATATCAAAATATAAATATATAATATTTTAAAATTTTATATATCATATCCCATTTAACATATCAAAGCAAAATTATTACAAGGCATGCCGGCCGGTTTACTAGTCGAACAAAATAAACAAGTTATTCCATACATGCCACTATTTACATATAAAAACAGGATGTCATAGGTACTGAAAATAACCTGTCAAAATGATACTCTCCACCGAAAAAGATTTGTGATGCAACGCCCGGCTAATACTTCCAATTACCTACGTGTACAACCGAAAATACACGCTAAGTATAACTTAGTGAGACATAAAGTAAGTAATATATATATACATAAACATATACAATTACATGATACTTTCGAAACATGATAATCTTTTAAACACATACTTTAATATGTAGGAACATTTATACCAGAAAATATATCATAACCTTTCTCGAACATAAAAGCATACTTTAGCTGGTGAAATCATATAGCCCAACGTAACTGTCGAGTGACTAATATTCGAGTCTTGTACTAAATAGTACTATCCTTTACGAGCACCATAATTAAATGAAGAAAACAAGCGCCACGATTAAGTGACAAATACAAGCGACACAAAGTGTCGAATACAAGCGACATGTCGAATAACAATATGACTCTTAATGGTATACCACAATATTGTCTAACTCATAATTCTATTACCAAGGGCATTAATAGAACATTTCTTGCAATAATGGCAAGTACCCAAAAATAATCCATATCATGTAAAGCACATCGTATTAGAGTAGTTCATACTCTAATACGTTCTATAAACAATCATGGTACTAATGCCAATTAAAAACATGTATTATAATTTGATCATTTATAAATCATGCTATAAAATATATATGACCATAAAATATGTCATAATTAATAGAAACAAAGTATCATGCTAAAAATATTTATGCACTCACCTTTTCCTTGCAATGCCTCTTTATACTATTCGATTAGTCTCAAACTTTTCTTTCCCTTTATTACTCGTACGTCCCCGGTTTGTATCAGAGTCTACAATAAAATAACATATACCATTTTAAAGTATATGTTGGAACATAATATATATAAGATAATGGAAAGTAAATAAATAACTATCCATTAATCTTAAAATCGATCCGATAAAACTTTCCATATTCGAACCGATATTTCTCATACTTTTCTTTAATTTTCCAACTTTTCCCAAAATTTACATTTTAGTCCCTAAGGACACTTTTAAGTCTCCAACACCATTTTCAAGCCAAATCCTTGCATTTCTCATCATTTATACTTTAGAACCTAAACTTTAAAAATTCACAACTTAGACCCTATAATTTTCGAAAATTCCAAATGGGTCCCAAAGTTAGAATAAACTTCAAAATCAACACCCACATCATTTAACTTGATTTTTCAACCCAATATACTTCAAAAACAATCTTAACAACCAAGTCCCTAAACTTTCCAAAATTTACATTTTGGTCCCTAATGCCAAATAATTAGGGATTTTCATTCTAAACACCTTATATCATCATTTTAAACCATTCTTTCTTCATTCACAACTTAAAACTCCAAACTTGACATAAACCCTAATTTTCCATAATTCAAGAACATAGGTATTTCTTTATTCTAACAACACAAATAAGCTTGTATAACATCAAACTCATCATTTCCATCATTAAAATAAATTTTGACATAATTTCCCTTAAACTTTCATCATAGCCAAATGGTCTTCAACCATTATTTCTTGAGTTTTTCATCACTTGAATCATAGAAACAACAACACAAGCATATTTCCAACATGAAAAACCAATAAAACTCAAGAAATCAACATGCTCTTCATCCAACCAAATCTCCAAACTTAAACTTATAGACATGGAAACTAAGTAAAAATTATACCAAAAGATAGAGAATTTAATGGAGATTAAATTCCTATATCATGTCTCAAACCTAAAACCAATCATGGAAGCTCAAAAATCAAATTGAAATTTCCCCTTACCTTGTTTGAGCAATTACAATGACCTTGCTAAAGGTTGAAGATGATTTTTTTCTAATATTGGTCTTTAATTATGCCAAATGGCATATTATACACCATTTTAATAAAAAAATCTTAATAGTCAAAAGACCATAATACCCTTGAATTATTACCAATCATCTTCCAACACCTATATTATTTTATCCAAAATTAATCAATTACATTGATAAAATAAGGGTGAAAAGTCCTAATTGTTCTCCAACTAATTTAATATTCACCAATTAACCATTCTTGTAAAAAATCCAACTAATTTAGTTAAAATCCAGCAAACCATAATAGAATATTCCAAAATAATATTCTATGACTTTTCCTTAGCATTTTGGATCAATCTTTAAAATTTTATTCGATTCGATTTCCCGATATTCATAAAATACTTCTACTGCGATTTTTCTTAATCGATAATCCATACGAATCTTCTCTACTCTTCCTGAATCCAAAATATCGATCTAAATCGATCAAAATCACTTTTGTGTAACATTCCCATAGGTCACCCATCTTAAAATTTCTCTGGCCTGAGCACGCTTAACAATTATATTCGATCCAATTTCAATACCTTTTTCCTATCTTAATTCTAAAAACCGATATCAATGTACTTAATTCGATCTAATTTATACTTATACTGAATAAAATTACTTATTGGGGAAATTACCATATTGATCCCTAACATTTCACTTTAGCCACCAAACTTTGAAACTTTACGTTTTAGTCACTATGCAAATATTGGGGTATTACAATTCTCCCCCTTAAGAAAATTCGTCATCGAATTTTCAATACGTACCTATTTTAAACAAGTGCGGATATTACTTCTCCATTGCCTCTTTTGTTTCCCATGTTGCTTCTTCCACTTTGTGATTGCGCCAAAGAACTTTCACCAATGGTATCTGCTTATTCCTCAATTCTTTGACACCATAGGCTAGTATCTTGATCGGTTCCTCCTTATAGGTCAAATTTGACTGTAGCTCAATTTCTTCTGGAGTAATCACATGAGATGGATCCGATTTATATCTTCGAAGCATCAAAACATGAAAAACATCATGAATCTTACTCATCTCTGGTGGAAGGGCCAACTGATATTCTATTGGACCAACTTTCTTCAAAATTTCATACGGTCCAATATATCCAGGACTTAACTTTCCTTTACGACCAAATCTCATTATTTTCTTCCACAGAGAAACTTTCAAGAATACATTTTCTCCAACTTCAAACTGAATATCTTTTCTTTTCAAATCTGCATATGATTTTTGTCGATCGGAAACCTTTTTAAGATTGTCTTGCACAATCCTAACTTTCTTTTCCATGTCTTGCAACATATCAGGCTTAATCAGCTTTTGATCATGTAACTCAAACCAGTTCAGTGGTGATCTACACTTTCGACCATATAGGGCTTCATAAGGTGCCATTTGAATACTTGTCTGAGAACTATTATTGTAGGCAAACTCTGCTAATGGCAAGTACTTTTCCCACGATCCTTCAAATTCAACGACATAAGCTCTTAACATATCTTCAAGTATCTGAATTATTCTTTCTGACTGACCATCAGTTTGAGGATGAAATACAGTATTGAAGTCCAGTCGTGTTCCCAAGGCTCTATGCAATACTTTCTAGAGTCTTGATGTAAACTTTGGATCTCGATCAGACACTATGGATATTGGCACTCCATGTAGTCGAACTATCTCTTTAATATATAGTTCAACATACTTACTCATCTGATAATCTGTCCGAACTGGTATAAAATGAGCTGACTTAGTCAATCTATCCACAATTACCCAGATAGAGTCTTTCTTGCTGGAAGTCAAGGGTAATCTTGTCATAAAATCCATCGTAACTCTATCCCACTTCCATTGTGGAATCAAAATAGGCTGCAGCTTTCCAGAAGGCACTTGGTGTTCGGCTTTCACCTTTTGGCAAGTCAGGCATTTTGCAACAAATTCTGATATCATTCTCTTCATGCCAGGCCACCAATATCGACTTTTCAGATCTTGATACATCTTGTTTCTACCAGGGTGCATAGTCAACTGACTATAATATGCTTCAGTAAGAAAATATTGCTTCAATTCAGCATCTCCATGAATGTACACTTTACCTTTATAATAAAGACATCCATCAGGTTTAATTTCATAATCTTTACCTTCACCCGATTCGACTTGTTTCATCTTTGATACACAATCTTCATCCCTATGTTGACTTTCTTTGATTCTTTCCAACAATGATAATCTCAAACGCAACTCCACCGATAAAGAACCATCTGATTGTCCTTCTATTTGTGCATTTAAAGTCCTCAAAGCAGCAAATGTCTTTCGACTTAAAGTATATGCCACAATATTGGCTCGGCCTGAATGGTAATCAATGATCAAATCATAATCTTTTATCAGCTCTAACCATCTTCGTTGCCGTAAATTCAGCTCTTTCTGTGACATCAAATACTTTAAACTCTTGTGATCAGTATACACATGGCAACGTTCACCATATAAGTAATGTCGCCATACTTTCAAAGCAAACACTACTGCAACAAGCTATAAATCATGTGCTAGATAATTCCTTTCATGGTGCTTTAATTATTGGGAAACATAAGCAATTACCTTTTCATCTTGCATCAATACACTTCCCAATCCATTATAAGATGCATCACTATACAAGGTAAATTCCTTACCCGACTCCGGTTGCACTGACACTGGAGCTTCTGTTAAAATTTTCTTCAATTGATCAAAACTTTCTTGGCATCTTTCAGTCCAAACAAATGGAACATCTTTTCTCAACAACTTTATAATTGGAGCCGCTATCATTGAGAAGTTCTTCACGAACCTGCGGTAGTATCCAGCTAGTCCTAAGAAATTACGTACCTCAGTAATGTTCTTGGGAACTTTCCATTCCATAATAGACTGTATTTTCTTGGGATCCACTCTGATTCCTTCAGCTGAAGCTATATGTCCCAAGAAAGCTACTTCAGATAACCAAAATTCACACTTTGAGAGCTTAACATACAGCTTCTTTTCTCTCAGAATCTGTAATACTATTCTCAAGTATGTATCACGGTCTTCTTTGGTCTTCGAATACACCAATATATCATCAATAAAGACTACAACAAACCGATCAAGGTATGGATGGAATACTCAATTCATCAAATCCATAAATGCAGCAAGAGCATTAGTAAGACCGAATGGTATCACCACAAACTCATAATGCTCATACCTTGTTTGAAAAACCATCTTTGGAATATCTTCTTCCTTAACTCTGAGATGATAACATCCTGATCGAAGATCAATTTTAGAAAATACAGCTGCTCCCTTCAACTGATTAAACAAATCTTCTATTCTTGGTAGTGGATACTTATTCTTTATTGTCACCTTATTTAATTGTCGATAATCAATACACAGTCGCAAAGAACCATCTTTCTTTTTAATAAATAATATCGGAGCTCCCCACGGTGATATGATGGGACGTATAAATCCTCTTTCCAGTAATTCCTGCAACTGTGACTTTAATTCCCTTAATTCTGCAGGTGCCATTCTATACGGAGCCATTGACACTGGTTCAGTACCTGGAATAACCTCGATTCCAAACTGAACTTCTCTTTCTAGAGGTAACCCCGATAATTCCTCTAGAAATACATCAGGAAAATCTCGAACTGTCGGAATAGCACTAAAGTCATTATTAATCTTTTTAGTATCCACCACATGTACTAAGAAGGCCTCACAACCTTGCTCCAGTATTTTTTTAGCCTTAAAAGTCGCGATCACATTCCTTAAACAATGCGATACTTCACCCAACACTATGATCTCTGAACTATCAGTAGTCTTTAAAATCAATTGCTGTTGATGACATCTTGCGATAGCATCATGAGCATGAAGCCAATTCATACCCAAAATAATCTCTAGATCACTAAAGGGCAATTCCAACAGATTAGCTGGAAATTCAACTCCCTGAACTACTAGTGGACATCTTCTACTTATTTTAGTTACCCGAGCACTTTGACTAATTGGATTAATAACTATCACATCACTCTGAGTTGGTTCTAAAGAAATTCCTCTATCCTGGACCAACTTAGAACTAACATAAGAGTGTGTGGATCCAGTGTCTATCAGAACAAATACAGATTTACCATAAAGTTAGAAAGACCCTGTAATAATATCAGGTTCCTCCAAAACATCTCTGTCATCATGTGTCCGAATATGATAAACTCGGGCTGGAGCTCGATCATCCCGACCGCAATGACTCCGATTTCTTTTCTAAAACCCACTTTGGACGATCCTGCAGATCCACGGCCTCGAACTCCCTGTATACCAACTGACCTCTCAGTCTGGACTGATCTATCTTCCCAAATTGGATAGTCTCGAACAAAATGTCCCGTTTCTCCATAATTGAAACATGCTCATGTAATCCTCCGACATTCTCCACGATGATTTCGGTTTGCAATACTTACATTTAGGAGGTTACGATTTATTCCCAAAACTCTTTGATCTTTGTCGAAGTATTTTTAGATTTCCCGGCTTGGTTTGAGTGACCTCGAGCTGATAAAAATCCAAATTTCCCTTGCTGAAAATATCATTTACTCCGTTTTGGTGAACGCAAAGCAAAAGATGTTTTCGCACTCCTCTTTGGCCTTCGGACTCTTTTCACTTTTTTCTTTAACATTCTCCATTGCTTTTGCTCGATTTCTGACATCCTAGAAATCTCGATGAGTAAAAGCCACTAACACCTCCTGATATCGGGTGTCTAATCCCCCTATAAAACTGTCCCTAATGGCTTTCTCGTTCGATAGCAATTCAGAAGCAAATACTCACATTCGTACTCATATACTGAGCGTTCTTCTTGCTTGAGGTCTATGAACTGCTGCCTCATTTCCTGAACAAACACGTCTCCAATGTATTTCCTCCTAAATTCTCGGAGGAAAAACTGCCAGTTTACCTCTTCTTGAACACGGGTAGTGACATTATTCCACCAAACTAAGGCTTGCTCCCTCAATAAAGAAACAACTCCTTCCAGCTTTCCTCAATCGTCGCAATCGATCCGACTCAATATGGTCGTATATCATTCAACCAAAAATCAGAGCCATCGGATCCGCCTTCTTTATCGTCGCCTTTAAAATTAGGAGCGTGCAACTTTTTCAATTCTTTAGGCATCAAAACTCGAGGAGGTCTATTTATTATGGCATCTAAAGTCTGCAGAAAGGTATTCTGATCATGTACTAGCATCTTCTGTTGTACAAGTTGTTGTACCTCCTCCCTGCCTTCAGGGACATTCTCAGGCCCCATTGGCTGAGTAGCATGTCGGGATCCCTCTCCTTCCGACATCTGTACTCATAACATAACTTAAACTAATAAGCAATTGCATCAATCAAACGAGTATCATTTTCAACTAAATACGACATCCTAGTGGCATGTACACTTTAAAACACGTTTTTTAAGTTTAAATTACTCCATAATCTGCTAAACTTGTAGCTCTGATATCAATAAATGTAATACCCCCTCTTTTATCCGTACACCGGATACGAGTCGGAAATGTCACAAAAATTTAAAAGTAATTATATATAAAAAATCGGAGTTAATTATTTTTTTCAATTTTCTTTAAGTATTAATATCATCATATAGAAATATAAATATATAATATTTTAAAATATTATATATCATATCCCATTTAACATATCAAAGCAAAATTATTACAAGGCAGGCCGGTCAGGTTACTAGTCGAACAAAATAAACAAGTTATTCCGTACATGCCACTATTTACATATAAAAACAGGATGTCATAGGTACTGAAAATACTTTTTGTCAAAATGATACTCTCCACCGAAAAAGATTTGTGATGCAACGCCCTGGCTAATACTTCTAATTACCTACGTGTACAACCAGAAAATACACGCTAAGTATAACTTAGTGAGACATAAAGTAAGTAATATATATATATAAACATATACAATTACATGATACTTTGAAACATGATAATCTTTTAAACACATACTTTAATATGTAGGAACATTTATACCAGAAAATATATCATAACCTTTTCGAACATAAAAGCATACTTTATTTGGTGAAATCATATAGCCCAACGTAATGTCGAGTGACTAATATTCGAGTCTTGTACTAAATAGTACTATCCTTTACGAGCACCATAATTAAATGAAGAAAACAAGCGCCACAATTAAGTGACAAATACAAGCGACACAAAGTGTCGAATACAAGCTACATGTCGAATAACAATATGACTCTTAATGGTATACCACAATATTGTCTAACTCATAATTCTATTACCAAGGGCATTAATAGAACATTTCTTGCAATAATGGCAAGTACCCAAAATAATCCATATCATGTAAACCACATCGTATTAGAGTAGTTAATACATTCTATAAACAATCATGGTACTAATGCCAATTAAAAACATGTATTATAATTTGATCATTTATAAATCATGCTATAAAATATATATGACCATAAAATATGTCATGATTAATAAAAACAAAGTATCATGCTAAAAATATTTATGCACTCACCTTTGCCTTGCAATGCCTCTTTATACTATTCGATTAGTCTCAAACTTTTCTTTCCCTTTATTACTCGTACGTCCCCGGTTTGTATCAGAGTCTACAATAAAATAACATATACCATTTTAAAGTATATGTTGGAACATTATATATAAGATAATGGAAAGTAAATAAATAACTATCCATTAATCTTAAAATCGATATAAAACTTTAATGGAACCGATAAATACTTTTCTTTAATTTTCCAACTTTTCCCAAAATTTACATTTTAGTCCCTAAGGACACTTTTAAGTCTCCAACACCATTTTCAAGCCAAATCCTTGCATTTCTCATCATTTATACTTTAGAACCTAAACTTTAAAAATTCACAACTTAGACCCTATAATTTTCGAAAATTCCAAATGGGTCCCAAAGTTAGAATAAACTTCAAAATCAACAATCATTTAACTTGATTTTTCAACCCAATATACTTCAAAAACAAGATTAACAACCAAGTCCCTAAACTTTCCAAAATTTACATTTTGGTCCCTAATGCCAAATAATTTAGGATTTTCATTCTAAACACCTTATATCATCATTTTAAACCATTCTTTCTTCATTCACAACTTAAAACTCCAAACTTGACATAAACCCTAATTTTCCATAATTCAAGAACATAGGTATTTCTTTTATTCTAACAACACAAATAAGCTTGTATAACATCAAACTCATCATTTCCATCATTAAAATAAATTTTGACATAATTTCCCTTAAACTTTCATCATAGCCAAATGGTCTTCAACCATTATTTCTTGAGTTTTTCATCACTTGAATCATAGAAACAACAACACAAGCATATTTCCAACATGAAAAACCAATAAAACTCAAGAAATCAACATGCTCTTCATCCAACCAAATCTCCAAACTTAAACTTATAGACATGGAAACTAAGTAAAAATTATACCAAAAGATAGAGAATTTAATGGAGATTAAATTCCTATATCATGTCTCAAACCTAAAACCAATCATGGAAGCTCAAAAATCAAATTGAAATTTCCCCTTACCTTGTTTGAGCAATTCGACAGCCTTGCTAAAGGTTGAAGATGATTTTTTTCTAATATTGGTCTTTAATTATGCCAAATGGCATATTATACACCATTTTAATAAAAAAATCTTAATAGTCAA
Source organism: Hibiscus mutabilis (assembly GCA_019671005.1). NCBI lineage: Eukaryota > Viridiplantae > Streptophyta > Magnoliopsida > Malvales > Malvaceae > Hibiscus > Hibiscus mutabilis. The sequence continues at coordinate 36,051,941 of CM033752.1, read as the reverse complement.
AAGACCATAATACCCTTGAATTATTACCAATCATCTTCCAACACCTATATTATTTTATCCAAAATTAATCAATTACATTGATAAAATAAGGGTGAAAAGTCCTAATTGTTCTCCAACTAATTTAATATTCACCAATTAACCATTCTTGTAAAAATCCAACTAATTTAGTTAAAATCCAACCAAACCATAATAGAATATTCCAAAATAATATTCTATGACTTTTCCTTAGCATTTTGGATCAATCTTTAAAATTTTATTCGATTCGATTTCCCGATATTCATAAAATACTTCTACTGCGATTTTTCTTAATCGATAATCCATACGAATCTTCTCTACTCTTCCTGAATCCAAAATATCGATCTAAATCGATCAAAATCACTTTTGTGTAACATTCCCATAGGTCACCCATCTTAAAATTTCTCTGGCCTGAGCACGCTTAACAATTATATTCGATCCAATTTCAATACCTTTTTCCTATCTTAATTCTAAAAACCGATATCAATGTACTTAATTCGATCTAATTTATACTTATACTGAATAAAATTACTTATTGGGGAAATTACCATATTGATCCCTAACATTTCACTTTAGCCACCAAACTTTGAAACTTTACGTTTTAGTCACTATGCAAATATTGGGGTATTACAATTCTCCCCCTTAAGAAAATTCGTCATCGAATTTTCAATACGTACATCTATTTTAAACAAGTGCGGATATTACTTCTCCATTGCCTCTTTTGTTTCCCATGTTGCTTCTTCCACTTTGTGATTGCGCCAAAGAACTTTCACCAATGGTATCTGCTTATTCCTCAATTCTTTGACACCATAGGCTAGTATCTTGATCGGTTCCTCCTTATAGGTCAAATTTGACTGTAGCTCAATTTCTTCTGGAGTAATCACATGAGATGGATCCGATTTATATCTTCGAAGCATCAAAACATGAAAAACATCATGAATCTTACTCATCTCTGGTGGAAGGGCCAACTGATATTCTATTGGACCAACTTTCTTCAAAATTTCATACGGTCCAATATATCCAGGACTTAACTTTCCTTTACGACCAAATCTCATTATTTTCTTCCACAGAGAAACTTTCAAGAATACATTTTCTCCAACTTCAAATGAATATCTTTTCTTTTCAAATCTGCGATATGATTTTTTGTCGATCGGAAACCTTTTTAAGATTGTCTTGCACAATCCTAACTTTCTTTTCCATGTCTTGCAACATATCAGGCTTAATCAGCTTTTGATCATGTAACTCAAACCAGTTCAGTGGTGATCTACACTTTCGACCATATAGGGCTTCATAAGGTGCCATTTGAATACTTGTCTGAGAACTATTATTGTAGGCAAACTCTGCTAATGGCAAGTACTTTTCCCACGATCCTTCAAATTCAACGACATAAGCTCTTAACATATCTTCAAGTATCTGAATTATTCTTTCTGACTGACCATCAGTTTGAGGATGAAATACAGTATTGAAGTCCAGTCGTGTTCCCAAGGCTCTATGCAATACTTTCTAGAGTCTTGATGTAAACTTTGGATCTCGATCAGACACTATGGATATTGGCACTCCATGTAGTCGAACTATCTCTTTAATATATAGTTCAACATACTTACTCATCTGATAATCTGTCCGAACTGGTATAAAATGAGCTGACTTAGTCAATCTATCCACAATTACCCAGATAGAGTCTTTCTTGCTGGAAGTCAAGGGTAATCTTGTCATAAAATCCATCGTAACTCTATCCCACTTCCATTGTGGAATCAAAATAGGCTGCAGACTTTTCGTAAGGCACTTGGTGTTCGGCTTTCACCTTTTGGCAAGTCAGGCATTTTGCAACAAATTCTGATATCATTCTCTTCATGCCAGGCCACCAATATCGACTTTTCAGATCTTGATACATCTTGTTTCTACCAGGGTGCATAGTCAACTGACTATAATATGCTTCAGTAAGAAAATATTGCTTCAATTCAGCATCTCCATGAATGTACACTTTACCTTTATAATAAAGACATCCATCAGGTTTAATTTCATAATCTTTACCTTCACCCGATTCGACTTGTTTCATCTTTGATACACAATCTTCATCCCTATGTTGACTTTCTTTGATTCTTTCCAACAATGATAATCTCAAACGCAACTCCACCGATAAAGAACCATCTGATTGTCCTTCTATTTGTGCATTTAAAGTCCTCAAAGCAGCAAATGTCTTTCGACTTAAAGTATATGCCACAATATTGGCTCGGCCTGAATGGTAATCAATGATCAAATCATAATCTTTTATCAGCTCTAACCATCTTCGTTGCCGTAAATTCAGCTCTTTCTGTGACATCAAATACTTTAAACTCTTGTGATCAGTATACACATGGCAACGTTCACCATATAAGTAATGTCGCCATACTTTCAAAGCAAACACTACTGCAACAAGCTATAAATCATGTGCTAGATAATTCCTTTCATGGTGCTTTAATTATTGGGAAACATAAGCAATTACCTTTTCATCTTGCATCAATACACTTCCCAATCCATTATAAGATGCATCACTATACAAGGTAAATTCCTTACCCGACTCCGGTTGCACTGACACTGGAGCTTCTGTTAAAATTTTCTTCAATTGATCAAAACTTTCTTGGCATCTTTCAGTCCAAACAAATGGAACATCTTTTCTCAACAACTTTATAATTGGAGCCGCTATCATTGAGAAGTTCTTCACGAACCTGCGGTAGTATCCAGCTAGTCCTAAGAAATTACGTACCTCAAGAATGTTCTTGGGAACTTTCCATTCCATAATAGATTGTATTTTCTTGGGATCCACTCTGATTCCTTCAGCTGAAGCTATATGTCCCAAGAAAGCTACTTCAGATAACCAAAATTCACACTTTGAGAGCTTAACATACAGCTTCTTTTCTCTCAGAATCTGTAATACTATTCTCAAGTATGTATCACGGTCTTCTTTGGTCTTCGAATACACCAATATATCATCAATAAAGACTACAACAAACCGATCAAGGTATGGATGGAATACTCAATTCATCAAATCCATAAATGCAGCAAGAGCATTAGTAAGACCGAATGGTATCACCACAAACTCATAATGCTCATACCTTGTTTGAAAAACCATCTTTGGAATATCTTCTTCCTTAACTCTGAGATGATAACATCCTGATCGAAGATCAATTTTAGAAAATACAGCTGCTCCCTTCAACTGATTAAACAAATCTTCTATTCTTGGTAGTGGATACTTATTCTTTATTGTCACCTTATTTAATTGTCGATAATCAATACACAGTCGCAAAGAACCATCTTTCTTTTTAATAAATAATATCGGAGCTCCCCACGGTGATATGATGGGACGTATAAATCCTCTTTCCAGTAATTCCTGCAACTGTGACTTTAATTCCCTTAATTCTGCAGGTGCCATTCTATACGGAGCCATTGACACTGGTTCAGTACCTGGAATAACCTCGATTCCAAACTGAACTTCTCTTTCTAGAGGTAACCCGATAATTCCTCTAGAAATACATCAGAAAATCTCGAATCTGTCGGAATAGCACTAAAGTCATTATTAATCTTTTAGTATCCACCACATGTACTAAGAAGGCCTCACAACCTTGCTCCAGTATTTTTTTAGCCTTAAAAGTCGCGATCACATTCCTTAAACAATGCGATACTTCACCCAACACTATGATCTCTGAACTATCAGTAGTCTTTAAAATCAATTGCTGTTGATGACATCTTGCGATAGCATCATGAGCATGAAGCCAATTCATACCCAAAATAATCTCTAGATCACTAAAGGGCAATTCCAACAGATTAGCTGGAAATTCAACTCCCTGAACTACTAGTGGACATCTTCTACTTATTTTAGTTACCCGAGCACTTTGACTAATTGGATTAATAACTATCACATCACTCTGAGTTGGTTCTAAAGAAATTCCTCTATCCTGGACCAACTTAGAACTAACATAAGAGTGTGTGGATCCAGTGTCTATCAGAACAAATACAGATTTACCATAAAGTTAGAAAGACCCTGTAATAATATCAGGTTCCTCCAAAACATCTCTGTCATCATGTGTCCGAATATGATAAACTCGGGCTGGAGCTCGATCATCCCAGCCTGCAACAGCTCCAGTTTCTTTTCTAAAACCCACTTTGGACGATCCTGCAGATCCACGGCCTCGAACTCCCTGTATACCAACTGACCTCTCAGTCTGGACTGATCTATCTTCCCAAATTGGATAGTCTCGAACAAAATGTCCCGTTTCTCCATAATTGAAACATGCTCATGTAATCCTCCGACATTCTCCACGATGATTTCGGTTGCAATACTTACATTTAGGAGGTTCTGATTTATTCCCAAAACTCTTTGATGCTGTCGAAGTATTTTTAGATTTCCCAGCTTGGTTTGACTGACCTCGAGCTGATAAAAATCCAAATTTCCCTTGCTGAAAATATCATTTACTCCGTTTTGGTGAACGCAAAGCAAAAGATGTTTTCGCACTCCTCTTTTGGCCTTCGGACTCTTTCTCAGCTTTTTCTTTAACATTCTCCATTGCTTTTGCTCGATTTACAGCATCCTAGAAATCTCGATGAGTAAAAGCCACTAACACCTCCTGATATCGGGTGTCTAATCCCCCTATAAAACTGTCCCTAATGGCTTTCTCGTTCGATAGCAATTCAGAAGCAAATACTCACATTCGTACTCATATACTGAGCGTTCTTCTTGCTTGAGGTCTATGAACTGCTGCCTCATTTCCTGAACAAACACGTCTCCAATGTATTTCCTCCTAAATTCTCGGAGGAAAAACTGCCAGCTTACCTCTTCTTGAACACGGGTAGTGACATTATTCCACCAAACTAAGGCTTGCTCCCTCAATAAAGAAACAACTCCTTCCAGCTTTCCTCAATCGTCGCAATCGATCCGACTCAATATGGTCTGTATATCATTCAACCAAAAATCTGTAGCCATCGGATCTGCCTTACTGTCGCCTTTAAAATTAGGAGCGTGCAACTTTTTCAATTCTTTAGGCACTGAAACTCGAGGAGGTCTATTTATTATGGCATCTAAAGTCTGCAGAAAGGTATTCTGATCATGTACTAGCATCTTCTGTTGTACAAGTTGTTGTACCTCCTCCCTGCCTTCAGGGACATTCTCAGGCCCCATTGGCTGAGTAGCATGTCGGGATCCCTCTCCTTCCGACATCTGTACTCATAACATAACTTAAACTAATAAGCAATTGCATCAATCAAACGAGTATCATTTTCAACTAAATACGACATCCTAGTGGCATGTACACTTTAAAACACGTTTTTTAAGTTTAAATTACTCCATAATCTGCTAAACTTGTAGCTCTGATATCAATAAATGTAATACCCCCTCTTTTATCCGTACACCGGATACGAGTCGGAAATGTCACAAAAATTTAAAAGTAATTATATATAAAAAATCGGAGTTAATTATTTTTTTCAATTTTCTTTAAGTATTAATATCATCATATAGAAATATAAATATATAATATTTTAAAATATTATATATCATATCCCATTTAACATATCAAAGCAAAATTATTACAAGGCAGGCCGGTCAGGTTACTAGTCGAACAAAATAAACAAGTTATTCCGTACATGCCACTATTTACATATAAAAACAGGATGTCGTAGGTACTGAAAATAACCTGTCAAAATGATACTCTCCACCGAAAAAGATTTGTGATGCAACGCCCGGCTAATACTTCTAATTACCTACGTGTACAACCGAAAATACACGCTAAGTATAACTTAGTGAGGCATAAAGTAAGTAATATATATATATAAACATATACAATTACATGATACTTTCGAAACATGATAATCTTTTAAACACATACTTTAATATGTAGGAATATTTATACCAGAAAATATATCATAACCTTTTTCGAACATAAAAGCATACTTTAGCTGGTGAAATCATATAGCCCAAGGTAACTGTCGAGTGACTAATATTCGAGTCTTGTACTAAATAGTACTATCCTTTACGAGCGCCATAATTAAATGACGAAAACAAGCGCCACAATTAAGTGACGAATACAAGCGACACAAAGTGTCGAATACAAGCTACATGTCGAATAACAATATGACTCTTAATGGTATACCACAATATTGTCTAACTCATAATTCTATTACCAAGTGCATTAATAGAACATTTCCTGCAATAATGGCAAGTACCCAAGAATAATCCATATCATGTAAACCACATCGTATTAGAGTAATACATTCTATAAACAATCATGGTACTAATGCCAATTAAAAACATGTATTATAATTTGATCATTTATAAATCATGCTATAAAATATATATGACCATAAAATATGTCATAATTAATAAAAACAAAGTATCATGCTAAAAATATTTATGCACTCACATTTGCCTTGCTATGCCTCTTTATACTATTCGATTAGTCTCAAACTTTTTCTTTCTCTTTATTACTCGTACGTCCCCGGTTTGTATCGGAATCTACAATAAAATAACATATACCATTTCAAAGTATATGTTAGAACATAATCTATATAAGATAATGGAAAGTAAATAAATAACTTTTCCCAAAATTTACATTTTAGTACCTAAGGACACTTTTAAGTCTCCAACACCATTTTCAAGCCAAATCCTTGTATTTCTCATCATTTACACTTTAGGACCTAAACTTTAAAAATTCACAACTTAGACCCTATAATTTTCGAAAATTCCAAATGGGTCCCAAAGTTAGAATAAACTTCAAAATCAACAACTTGATTTTTCAACCCAATATACTTCAAAAACAAGATTAACAACCAAGTCCTTAAACTTTCCAAAATTTACATTTTGGTCCCTAATGCCAAATAATTAGGGATTTTCATTCTAAACAACTTATATCATCATTTTAAACCATTCTTTCTTCATTCACAACTTAAAACTCCAAACTTGACATAAACCCTAATCTTCCATAATTCAAGAACATAGGTATTTCTTTCATTATAACAACACAAATAAGCTTGTATAACATCAAACTCATCATTTCCATCATTAAAATAAATTTTGACATAATTTCCCCTAACTTTCATCATAGCCAAATGGTTTTCAACCATTATTTCTTGAGTTTTTCATCACTTGAATCATAGAAACAACAACACAAACATATTTCCAACATGAAAAACCAATAAAACTCAAGAAATCAACATGCTCTTCATCCAACCAAATCTCCAAACTTAAACTTATAGACATGAAAACTAAGTAAAATTTATACCAAAAGATAGAGAATTTAATGGAGATTAAATTCCTATCTCATGTCTCAAACCTAAAACCAACCATGGAAGCTCAAAAATCAAATTGAAATTTCCCCCTTACCTTGTTTAAGCAATTCGACAACCTTGCTAAAGGTTGAAGATGATTTTTTTTCTAATATTGGTCTTTAATTATGCCAAATGGCATATTATACACCATTTTAATAAAAAAATCTTACTAGTCAAAAGACCATAATAGCCTTGAATTATGACCAATCATCTTCCAACACCTATATTATTTTATCCAGAATTAATCAATTACTTTAATAAAATAAGGGTGAAAAGTCATAATTGTCCTCCAACTAATTTAATATTCACAAGTTAACCATTCTTGTAAAAATCCAACTAATTTAGTTAAAATCCAACCAAACCATAATAGAATATTCCAAAATAATATTCTATGACTTTTCCATAGCATTTTGGATCAATCTTTAAAATTTAATTCGATCCGATTTCCCGATATTCATAAAATACTTTTACTGCGATTTTTCTTACTCGATAATCCATAAGAATCTTCTCTACTCTTCCTAAATCCAAAATATCGATCTAAATCGATCAAAATCACTTTTATGTAACCTTCCCATAGGTCACCCATCTTAAAATTTCTCTGGCCTGAGCACGCTTAACAATTATATTCGATCCAGTACCTTTTCCCCATTTTAATTCTAAAAACCGATATCAAGGTACTTAATTCGATCTAATTCATACTTATATTGAATAAAATTACTAAATAAAATTACTTTTTGGGTAAATTACCATATTGACCCCTGAACTTTTCCTAACCTTTCACTTTAGCTACCAAACTTTGAAACTTTACGTTTTAGTCACTATGCAAATATTGGGGTATTACAAACGTAGTTTAACATCAGAACATCCCCACACTAAATTCATGTTAAAAGGAACAAATTATAAAAAATATATAAAAAGACCCTACATTCAATCTTAACTCGAGAACCATTTGCTGCATAGTTTTTCTTGTATACTCTTTCATGCATAGAACAACTTTGAAAATTTGTTTAAGGACCAAATTGAAAGAATGTGTAAATAACGAGGGTTAAATTTAATGATTTTTTCGAATTAGGACTAAATTGATTGAATGTGTAAATATAGAGAATTAAATATGCTATTATACAAAGTTTTATAACAACCACGTTAAGTACTTAAAGGCTAAGTTACCATTTTATTATAAAACATAAAGTTTAATTGTCTTTTTGTAATATTTATAAATCTAATAATTTTTTTAACAAAATTCAATGACTACGTAAACTTTAATCTAAATTAAAAAGTGATAACTTTATGTACATATTTGTAATATAAAAAGCATATATATCAATAACAGAAAAAAGCAAAAATCAATGTAAGGAGTCAGGACTTAAAAGAGTACTTTTTATATTGGCTAAACTATAAAATAAGTGTCAAATTATATTTATTTTTTATAATAAGTGCCTAAAGTATTTTTGTTTGAAATAGGTGGCTAAATTTTTATTTTGACTGAAATAGGTGCCTAAACTTTTATTTTTGACTTATTTTAAAGTCAATTTTGGCACTTTTTTGGGCATCTATTTTAACTAAAAAAAGTTTAAGCATTTATTTTAGCCAAAAAATACTTTAGGCACTTATTTCAGTCAAAAATAAACTTTAAACACGTACTTTAGCAAAAAATACTTTAGTCACCTATTACAAAATAAAAATAATAATTTGGATATTTATTTTATAGTTAAGCATTTTACATACTACCTTTATTCTTAAGTTTTCTTAATTTTAATTCTCAATTCCCAGAAACTTCTTTCCCATCTTGCTTCACCAATCGATCCTTGTCAATGGCCAATAGTAATCTCCCTCGAAGAATCATTAAGGTTCCTCTTTCGATCTCCCTCCGATGCTTCTCGATTTCTCCGATTTGTTTGGTTCTCGAGAAACCTCCCGAAAATCTTTAACATACCCTTCTTCTTTTCTGGGTTTCTAGAGTTTTGGTTTTATAGCCGAATTGTTTATGCTTTTGATGAATTAAAAGCTTCGGCTGATTGTTTTAAGACCGTCTTCTTACATTGGATAAAGGTTTTCTTTTTTCTTTGAATTTTGTTAATTGTTCATGTTTTAATTTCGGTTTATTTACCTTTGATCTAAACAGGAAACTCAGCGTCTCCTCAGTGAACCAGGTAAATACTTTGTTTTTTCCGCCTTTTTCTTTTATAGAAATTATTGTTAAATTTTGTTCAATACTGGTGTTTTTATGTGGTATTCGAAATGCTCTAACCTAACAAATTAACTCTCTTGGTTTCCTTTTCCTGTTAACTAAAAGAATTTCCTTTTCTCCCAGCACCTGGAATTAGCGCTTCGCCATCAGAGGATAATATGCGATATTTCAATGTAATGATCCTTGGTCCCACTCAGTCTCCGTATGAAGGTAGTTGATATTTTTCATCTTACTGTTGCGAATAGTTTTGCTTTGTTTTAGAAATGCCAAATTTATGTTGATTGTTCAATAGATATGGCTGATTTAAGTCATTACGAGTGAAACCACCGCCAATTTTCAGTTATAAAAATGATCACAATACGCATTAAGTAGGAATTTGTTTTGAGAAAAATGGTTATGCAGTGTTTATTTTGCTTCATGTTCCTTTTCCCCCATGGTTTTCTATCCTTTGTAAGAGACAAATGTGTCCATGTTTTCGATCTTACAATTTAGGTCCAATTAGAACGCCTTTTCGGTCTTATAAAGTGCTTGGTGTGGTTTTTGAAAGTTGGTTTTGGTAATATTTCATTGCTTTCTTTGTTGTTTGTTTCATCTTGTAATTAGTTTTGCAATTATGTATATTATATGATGCATTTCCTTGTTTGGGATATCTTGTTTAGGAGGGGTTTTCAAGTTGGAACTATTTTTGCCTGAAGAATATCCCATGGCTGCTCCCAAGGTAATCAACTTTTAAGCTTCAGTTCTTCAGAGTGACCTTGTTTTTGCATCCATTGTTGTATGCTGTATTGTTCTTCCTTTGATATTCTATATTACTTGGCTTCTTCAGGACCTCATCTGAATTTTTTTTATGGGTTTTGAATAAGATCTACGGATGCTGTTGTTTCATTTAGAACTAATTTTACTTTGTTGCAGTGTTTTTTCTGGCTTATTTGTACTATTACTGCATCTAGTTTCTATCACTCTGAGGTCTTCTTGGTGATTACAAAATATAGTTTCCCTTTGGTTTGTAAATTGTTAATCAGTGTTGAAGCAAAGCCTAAATTATATTGAGATCCACTAATTGGCCTAGTGGCTAAAGGATGCTCATATTGCCCCATCTTGTATGGGTTCGAATCCAGGTATGGAAATGTAAACTCTCTATTTAATAAAAAAAAGGCCTGAATTATATTATATATTGATACGTAAGTGTACTATTAGTGCATTTATTTCCATCACTCCCTGAGGTCTTCTTGGTGATTAAAAAATGTACCGGTTTGTTAAATTGTTGATCAGTGTTGAAGCAAAACCTGAACTATATTTTATATTGATCATGTATTTTTTGATGCTTTCTCTCTAATAGGCACCACTTTTATGCCCTTATTTTTACTAATGAACTGAAAAATCATATAAATTATCCTACTATCAGTGCACCTGTCTATTAGAAGCCTAATTTCCTTGAGAAATCATATTTCTTACCTTCTTTGATCACTAATTGCAAAATTTCTCCCAGCTCTCCTAGTTGGAGAAATTCATCTATAGTCGTGTGAATTTCTATTATTTGTAGTTGGCTTGTATACCTGGTTCAACAGAATTTAAGTGTCTTTTTTCCTTTAATGACATTTAAAGGAAAATTATGATTGGTATTCAACGTTTAATACATCGCAATATGCCCTGGCTTTCCAAAAGTCCTTGTTGTGACATTATCACTGTCTTAGCCTCTACTATTTAGGTAGCTAACTCATTTTTTGGGTTTTGAAAGTTTTACTTTTACCGGGAAGAACTTTTTTCCTTTCTCTTTTTGGATGTCTTTGCATGTGATCAGCTGTGCTGCACCTATTGGCTATTGCACTTGGTGGTAATTATCTAATTTATGCTTGTTTTCCTAACTGGACTCTGTATGGCTCATATGATGGTAGTTGAGACTTTGTTGCCTTTCTCCGATTAGTACTTTGACTGTTCGGTTTCCCAAGATTGGGATTAATTGTTTAATTTTCTTGCACTAGCAGTTAATGAGTGTAGTATATTCATAGAATTGTTGCCTTTCTCCGATTAGTACTTTGACTGTCCGGTTTCCCAAGATTGGGATTAATTGTTTAATTAGTTGTTGTGTGCCTCTTTTCTTGGAAATTCTCTGCCATTTGTTGCCCTTTCTGATGTATTTTCTGTTTTTATCAACCTAAACAAATCTGGTGTTACAGGTTCGATTTCTTACAAAGATTTATCATCCGAACATTGATAAGGTTGGGCCCACCTGTTCCTTTTTTTGTCCTTATTTTATGGTGTGAAAGATGTGTTTTCTTGGCTCTCAAGGGTTGAGCTTTCTTGCAGCTTGGAAGAATATGCCTTGATATTCTCAAAGACAAATGGAGTCCAGCTCTCCAGATCCGAACTGTACTTTTGAGGTATTACAAGTTTTTGTGAAATGACAGTAGGTATTATAAAGGGTGAAAATATCATTGCTGGTTGAAAATAGCATATTGCATATTTTCATATATGATTTTCTGGATTAGGCATTACAAGTAAAGTTAATAGCGACACAATTTTCTTTTATTCCAGCATTCAAGCACTCTTGAGTGCTCCGAATCCTGATGATCCACTCTCCGAGAACATTGCTAAGCACTGGAAAACAAATGAGGCTGAAGCTGTTGAGACAGGTGAGATCTCTAGCTGAAATCTAAAGATCATTTGGGATTGGTCAACACTACTACAATACAAATCAAAGGATGAGATGCTGCTATTCGTATGACTGACTCTTCTTGATATTCTTTGACAACTTGCAGCGAAGGAATGGACCCGTTTATATGCGAGCGGTGCATAATATCCTTATGGTGGAAACGTTTGCCCTGTTAAAATAACATTTTGTGCAATGTAAGTGATTCAATGTCAATTCTATAAGGAAATTCGGTAAAGATTGATATTTGCAAAGCTTCCTAGTTGCTGCCTGTTAAACGTTCAAATGGTTTTTTAGAGAATGGAAGCTCTCTGGATTTGGATTTGGATTTGTATTTGTATGATAATATAACATTGTTCTCTGAAACTTTCAAGTGCTGAAGGGCAATATTTCAGATTCTGGTTTCCGGTCGGATTAGCATTATTTATGTGCCTTCTTCATCAATTGAATTTTTTTTTTTTGAAAGTAGATAGGCCACTTAATTTATAGAACCAAAGAATCTTTGAGTATGCCTAATTTGAAAATGTCAAGTTGATAAATAATAAACTTCAAGGATAAAAATGTTACCCATAGCCAATATTATAAATAATATTTATAAATTTAATATATTTATAAAAGTATATAATAAAATAAATAAAATTAATATCAATTGTAGTTTAATATATATCTTTTGTGTTAGAATCTTAATGAAATCACAAGTTGGCCTAGTTGCTAAACTTTAGTTTTTATTTTCATTAGTTAGGTTCAATTTTCGACAAATGCATTTGTTTTAATCAATTTTCATCCAACCAAATGATATTGTTTTAGGCCATTTTAGACACTAAAACGATGTTGATTTGATGCAAAAACTAAAGTTGAGTGCTATAACCGAAGAAATTGAAAGTTCAATAATCTAAACGTACAATGTTTAAAGTTTAATGATAATATTGTCTGCAGGAACAAAATTGTAATTTTTTGCTAAACCAACGTCCTAGCTTCGCCTGGCACACTATCAACATCTAATTAAAATTTCAAAAATAATTTCAATAAATAGTTAAAAGACATTGCTACGTTGACATAAAATCATACATTGAAATTTCATATTCTCACTAGCGATCTCTTTAGGTAATAATTTTTGTACACCGGGTTATAGATAAGATGCTGACACATTTAAATTAAGTAGATGTATTTGATATATATTGTGTATTTTTTTTGTTGCTTTTATGGTTTTCATGGCTTTGTCCTAACTAATTAGGATCAGGCCGTATCGCACACCTAATTTTTGTGGGTGAGTCTTCCGGAAAAAATTATTGTATACACAAAGTCTCGAACTCAAAACTTGCTTAAGCGATACTAAACTGTTTATCACTTAGACAAACCCGTTGGTTATATTGTATTCGTACTTAATTTATAGTACACACGACAAACTGTCATATCTTGGGTTCATCGTCAAAATTTGAAGGCCGAAGCCTTAAATTTGTCTTAATTTCCTGCTACCAAACAAGTTAATGGCATCGTCCGGGCAAAGCTTTTCTCTACATATATCGCTCCTCCATGTCCCTTTTCCTTCAAACCAATGACACAAGCAATGAAGAAACAAACCCATTCAACTGTTTTATTTCTGGTTTGCTTCCTTTTTCTTTTCCCAAGCATCTAATCTCATACTTGCAAGCCTAGTGGCAAGATAAGAGCCCCAAAGCCACGATCAGGGCAATGCACCATCGAAGACACCACGGTTGGTGCAAAGAAGGCAAGCTTTAGGCAACGTACACATGTTAGCCGCCGGTGTCTAACCGTACCAAAGCCACATTAACACTTGACAGCTTCGAAGCCGGCGGAGATGGCATCGCCCCATCGAAATGCGACAATCGGTACCATTCGGTGATAATCCAGTGGTGGCTCTTTCGACAGGATGGTTCAATAAGAGAAAGAGGTGTTTCGAGTATGTCAATATCCACGGCAACGGAAAGATCGTTAAGGCTAAGGTTGTGAACGAATGTGATTCGACGACGGGGCGTGATGCTAAGCATGGTTATTATCCGCCTTGCCGTAACAACATTGTGGTTGCCTCTAAAGCTGTTTGGAAGGCCTTGGATGTGCCTTTAAACCAATGGGGTGAAATGAATATCAACTGGTCCGATACGAAATGAATATTCATTTGAGCACGTTTTTGTATGAATAAATTCATGCCTAAATATATATCAAATATATTTTAAAATGAAAAATAAATAAATTTATATATTGCAAACCACAGATTAAACGATGGGATAATTTTTTCTATGTCAAAGAGGTATTTCAAGCTCACAAATTGTAGTAGTGTACATTTTACAATAGACAATGGTACGAAGTGAGTTTTCGTTTTGATATTATATAATGGTAAAAAGAATGGTACGATAAAGGTCTCTTGGTAGCTTATATGGTAAAAAAAGGTTATGCTATCGACAGCCTAAGAACTACATGATTCATATTGATACTCTCCAACTCTCCAATTGATGTTGTTGAGAGAAGCTTGTTTGTTCCAGACCGTAAATGCAAGTAAGCCTTGTAATCCGAATGCTTTGAAATGAAATGAAGTAGGAAAGATGATGCTAGTTTAGGGTGCGGAAGCGTTTGATGCGTGGTGTGTAAGAAAATGGATGAAAGAAAGGAAATGGTTAAGTGAAGGGTAGGATATGGTGGATGAAATGGAAAAGAAAGATAGTGAAATGGAATGGAAATGAGTGGTAGGATTCAAAGGATTCAAAGAAAGAAACTATACTAAAAAGTATAATCCCGTCTCTTAAGAGAATGACTTTAAGGGTGGTAAGGGACTTGGACCCGTAGGTTAGATGAACCTAGAGCCCGAAGTATAGATGAGATGATAGGAGACGCCACAAGCAAAGCTTGATAAGTCGATAAAGTTCTTAAAAGAACAAGTTTGAGAGAAAACCTTACAAAGTATAAAATATATTCAAAGAAAGTTGTGTGTTACAAAGTGCAAAATGAAGTCCTATTTATAGGATTCAAAAGGCATGGCTGAAAAGGCCTCTAACTAATCAAATAACCATTCGGTTTAAGTCATGCATCCTCCAAAGGTTTCCCTCCAAAATGTGCCGTCCAAATCTCCCTCCAAGGCTATTTTGCCGTCCAAATCTCCATCCAAATTGCTCGTGTCCGTTCGGTAATGGTTGGCGTCTCCCTCCAATGGTTTTTGCACCATTTAGCTTTCACTCTATTACTTTGTCACCATTCTGGTTTTCCCCCAAAGGTCTAGAGGTGTGTCTTTTATGAGGGAACATGTCACTTGAAGTGATAACCTTGGGGTAGTGAGCTGACATAGGTAGTTTGAGTTGAAGTGAGCAGGGGGATCTAGATGTGAGCTGAGTTGAGCTGAGCTTTGAGCTGGATGAGTTGCACTTAGTGTTTGAGCTGATTTGAGCTATTATAAGCTACCCTTAGCTAGGTGAACTCCTCTTCTAGTGTCATTGAGTTTTTTTTCATGTTCTGGAGCTGAATGAAGTTGTTTAGGAACTTACTCGTGCTTGCTCGAGTGAAAGAGCTTGTTTGGACTTGAATGAGCTTTGTGAGCTGCCCTTTAGCTAGGTTAGCTTCTTCATGAGTGTCCTTAAGCTATCTTGAGCTCATTGGAGCTGAATGAAGATAATAAGAGCCGAAATGATCTGAACTGAATGAATGAATGAGCTTGAATTGAGTTTATTTTGAGCTAATTGAGCTTTAGGTGAGCTGCCCTTCAATCTTTCCTTTGTTTATGTGGCTGGTATGTCATACAAATGATGCAAACCCACATAAGTATGCATATAATAGAAAATAAGAAATAACTAAGTAAGGATGTGGGTCATATGCTATGCATGAATAATAAATTAATAGGACATGATAAATGGGACATATGATAAGCATATCCTAAGATATAAATGCATGCTTATGACATCATAAATAAGGTAATAGAAAATGAGGGAAGAACTCCCTTAGAATCAGCCTTGAAGATCTTTAATGACGTGATCAAGTCATGGATAAAATTGGTGCTGATTAGGATTGCATCATATATCATTAATGTTTATTTGACTTTTCAATGGAATTTAGTAGAATGTAATTAATTACATTCATAAAAATGTGTGTTTCATTAATTTAATTTTTTTATATAATTAAGCATTAAAACCATAAATCTAAAATCCAAAACCCTAAACTTAAAAATCAAAACCTTAAACCCTAGATCCTAAACACTAAACTCTTAAAACCTTAAACACTAAAACATAAACTCTTTTAGGTGAGTATTAATTACATTAAACACAACTTTTTTAAGAATGTATTTAATTACATTCTACTAGATTCTACTAAAAAACAAAATAAACATTAATTATAAGAATTGATAAGCATTGTGAATTGTCAAAATAATTATTCTTTAATCTCAGAATAAAAAAATAAATAAAGACGTAGTATAGAGAAGAATGTGTCGGTCCACAGGGACTAAGGAGTTTCTGATATACGGTTGCTCTGATTCTGATTGTTGCAAGGTAATTTAGTGAATGGGGGGTTTTGATCGAGAAAACTAGAGAATAAGTGTAAAATGACTGCAAGAATAAATGAAGTAAAAAATAAATCGATTAAATTAATTAGCCTCAAGCTTTTGCTCTGCCTCAATTCAAAATGATCATTGAAAAAGAATTTTCACTCCAGATACATACCAGTTACAGTCTACAAGGCCCAACCTATAATATCCCAAATTTTTGGTTAGTGACCAAAATGAAAATTTTGAAAGTTTAGGGGCCAAAGTGTAAATTTTGGAAAAGTTTAGGGACCAAAGTGTAATTTTCAAAAGTTATGTATTTTGACCCCGTAAATGAATAGTTTACCCCCAAGAATGACGTTTTCGTGTTACTCGGATTTTTTGTACGGAGCTTGTAGTTTTGGCTATAAAGTGATAAAGTTTGGAAGAATATTCGGATAATCGGATTGAATCAAATATCCAGGATATTTTGAAGGATGATAAGCCAAGGTTGATTATGTCATTTTATATGTCTAAGATATTTTATTTGTGTTGGAAGAATATGAACCCTTAGATTTAAGTTGATTTTCCATGCTAAATATGAGCTGTTGGATAAAAAATGGCAAGATCATAATTTTGGAAAGATTACAGGGTAAAGTTGGTAACTACCAACTTATTGGTTTATTTTTTACCATTGGATGAATAAATTGACATGTGGCCGGTTGAGAAGGAACTAAGTTAGTTAGATTTTTATGGAATTGCAATTTTGAAACCAACTAGTAAATAAAGATTAGTTGGAGGGCAAATTGGTCATTTGGCAAGGGTGGCAATTTTGAAATATTTTTAAAATGTTGAGGACGTTTTTGGAAGATGAAATATACATGGATTTAATCTTGTCCCTTGATTTTGGATGAGATTAAATTAGCTATTGGATTTAAAGGCTAAATTGGTAATTTCACTATTTAAATGAATTTAAAATTCATTTAATAGTTACAAGTGTAAATTAATAGTGAAAAGATGAAAAAAATGTTCATCTTTTCCAGCCATAAACCATGGAAAAAGAGGAGAAAGAAGAGAGAAATTTCCAAGCTCGATTTAAGCCCTGAATCTCGGTTTTAAGGTAATCTTCCGAACTACAAAGTTGTTCTTCTCTTCGAGCTCTATCTTTTGATGTAAATAATTCATGGAATACATGCTTGATTGGTGAGATTTGACATGAGAAAGAAATTAGGGTTTATGGATCAAATTGGGGCTTTTGAGATTTTATGATTCCATGATTAAATTCAAGTTGAAATCAAGCTAGTATGATGTTAAAATCATGATATTGAGTTGGGATTTAAGTTCTACATGTTTTGATTATTATGAAGATGATTAGGATTTATGGATTCAAGTTTAATTTAGGGTTTGTGATATTGAATTAATGATTTAGTAAGCTTGATTTGTTGTTTGGAAGCAAAACCCTAAGTTAAAACTTATAGGGACCAATTAGGCAAGCTTCAAAGTTAAGAGACCGAATCTGAATTTTATGAATTTGGAGTGTATTTATGTAATTAATGATGTTGGAGATGTGAAATTGAAGTTAGAATGCTAAACTGATGTTGAATCGAATTAGTGACCATTTCGACAATTTGTCAAAATCAAGTGACCAAATAGGAAATAAATTCTTGAATGGGGAGTAAATCTAATTTTTGGTTAAAATAATAGAATTAGGGTAGTAATGGTGATTAGAGGACTAAATTGCAAAGATAAGAAGTTTGAATCCTTACCTTTGCATTTTAGTGAAGCGATGGTTTGAAGCAAGTGATGGGACTAAATTAACAAGTAGAAAAATAAAAAAAAGTTGGTATAAATTAGAAGTTTATTATGGAAAGTTATGTAGAAGATTGAAATCTGGCAGTGACTTTGAAAATTCACCATAAATTCTAAACAAATGGTTAGATGATGAATTTTATACCGTTGTAAAGATGTGTTCGTCTAGTTTCGCCTCCAATAAATGGAAACTGATTTCGAGTTCCGAGTTAAAAGATATGAAGTTTTAATCGAATATAGGTCAGAAAATTTACAGAGCAGTTTTTGTCAAAACAACACTTTCACAGGAGTTTGAGGAATTTTCATAATTTTTTTAGATTTTATTAATTTATGTGGAATATACCGTTAGAACCGTTATCGAATCTAGTTTGTCCAGTATAAAGGAAATTAAGATCCGATATGTATTCTGCTCGGTATAAGTAAATCTTTGAAGGTAGCACAAGGAGTTTGGAACAATTTAAATTAAGTAAATGGATTTTGAAACAATTTGTATTTAAATGTTAGTTAGCAAGCTCAGAAGAATATTTGGAAGTTCAAATTAGTCACTATGGACCATAAGGAGTTTCTGAACAATACAAGGAAAAAGGAAAAATATTGGGAAATTTTATATTCGAATGATTATATTAGACAATATGGTTAATGTATTGTTAGATTTGAATCTAAAAAATATTTTATCTTATTCATGTGATTAATGAAGTCAAGTGTGAATCAAAGAAGGTTCGAGGTTCTATAAAGGAAAGGATCGCGTAGAATTTAGTAAGGCATGCTAATAAATGGCCCATGTGAGTGCAATGCATACATAACATGATACATGGATGTTTCATACATCACCGGTAGGACTTGCGATGAGTCTACCTGGTTTATATATTGTCATGATATTTATGTCATTGATCACATATTTGACATATTTTAAATATGTCAAAGGTTGAAAACAAATGCATTGATCACTAGTTATTGATGATTGTATGCTATGAATGTTATTTCGGGTATGAACTGTCAATGTTAAATTATATTGATATACATTGCCATGGAATGGAATAAATACGGAAAATATGCCCAAATAAGTCATTGAGGGATAGGGTATAGTTGGCATGCCATAGAGTCGAGCAGCACGCTGCATAATCAGGAATTCAGGATAGCACTATAGTGTATATAAAGGACACTTAGTGCATGGTTAGCACGGCCTTATAAACGTGCAGGATAATGGTTAGCACGACCTTATAAACGTACGGGTTAGCACTTCGGTGCATATTTAACTCGCGTACCTAGGGTCCTCAAGGTTATATTTGGGCTATGAAATCGAAAAACTGGGAAATCATTGATAATCGGGCTATAAATAAAGGGATAATAAATCGAGAAACATGTTAGAGAAGATATGAACTCTGAGGACATATGGCAAGTATATCGGTAAAAAAATTATATTCGGTTTATATTATGTTGATATATGATTTATATGATGGTAATACTTATCTAGTGATCATGATGCATATAAGGCATATTATGATAAACGGGCAAGCATGAAAATCTTATGACATTGGCATATAGTAAATATTTACTAATGCAATGTGAAAGTGAATGCATTGGCATATATCATGCTATATAAATGTAGCCATGAAGTTAAATAAAGTTTAAATAATTGTTATTACTTTCTATATTGCCTCACTAAGTTCGTACTTAGCGTTTATTGATTTTGCACATGTAGGTAAATCAAGCTAAGAGTGAGAGGGGCATTACATCAATATTGGAAAGCTCAACAGGTAATCACAGTAATGAAATCCTAATTAAGATTTAGTTTTTATAGTGGCATGTATACTTACTACACACAATGGAGTTCTGATTGGCCTTTAAAGCTGTTATGGTTTCATGATAATTGGCATCTCTAGAAAGATTCAAAATAAGAGCAAACTCAGGTGATGAGTTTTGCTAAGATCATTGATTTATGATTTAGAACCCGAATAAATAGTTTATGTCGATTATAAATAAAGTTAAGGGTGTTTGGGCTAGAGAAATTTTAGGATGGGTGACCATTGAGAAGTTTTATGAAAATTTTAAATTACCCTGATCTTTGAATAAAAAAGTCATAACATTTCTGACTCGTATTCGGTGTACGGATACGAGAAGGGGGTGTTACAAAACCCTTGCAACTTGTTTTTCTCTTTGGTAAACTGATAATCTAAAATCAATTTTTAGATTCAAGTTTTCTGGTTAGACTAACCATGACTATCGTCGTTAGAATAAAATAGTTTATAAAATTTGGAAAAACCCGACTCGGACTATGTTGTCTCAATGAGAATCGAATCTGATATCAATTTCCCTTAGCGAATCTGTCGCTAAGTGTGTTCATAGGAAGTCGAATATGATACAAGCCGATCCTTCCTCCCAACTATAAACCGAAACAACAATCAAGTCAACGTGCATTTTTGAAATGAAAGCGAAAAGATTTTAATATAAAGGCCAATTGCCGACCTAAGTTTTCAGAAAATTGAGAATGTAAAACGAAGTTGTTGAGTGCTTTTAATTCTCACAAGGTGAATTGAAGCTTCGCTTTAAGCCCTTGGCTAATAGAAGAATTTAGCTAAGCATGATTATGGAAGAGATCATACTTAGCATTTAATAAATAAAATTTAAAAGAACAAAAATAAAAAGAAAAGAGAATTTTATAAAACTTCCAAAGTAAAAAAACAAAGCTAAGAATGAGAGATATCATGGATAGCTTACCCCAAGGGGTATTTATAGTATCTTTAAACCCTAAAAAGATAAAAGATAAATCCTAAAAATATTTAAATTAAATACAAATGATAATCCCAAGTTTAAATTTTAAATATGTCTGATAAGCTATCAAAATGCGGCTGATAAGCTATCAAAGCGCTGACGTCATCTTCTAGAAGCGCTGACGTAGCGTCCAGTCAGAATTGTCATGCCCGGATTCATGCCCACTAGCCCAGCCTTGACTATAGATAAAATTTGCAGAATTTTGCCTCTTTTCAGTGTGTTTTACAAAATTAAAGGTCTGCACGAAAAACATATAATAAAGCCTAGATCAATATCATATTCGAATCTTTAGAGGCATAATTAAAGATGAAAAAGTGATCATTTAAACTACTCATCAAAATTCCCCCTCACTTATTCAATGCTTGTCCTCAAGCATTTCTCAGTTGACGCATCAAGAATTTCAAGTTGCCATCTCTATTTCACAAAATTCCCAAGACTTCCAAGCAAATCAAAATCATAGCAATTGATAAATTCAAGAGCAATCAAGCTAAAGGCACAATTAAAATCAAGTAATAGCAAAGCATGACATTCCAATTATTCATTAATCTCAAAGAAGCAAGACTTAGTACCTCACATTGGTTCACTCATTCCGCTCAAGTGTTTCGGGTAAAAGGAATCGCTTAAGCCTAACTAATCAAAGCATTACCATAAGCTTGTAACTAAATCTAACCTCCACTACTAAGTATGAACATGATGCAATAATCAAGAGGTCTTTAAAAGGGTTGTGATGGGGCTAAGGTTCGGGTAGGATAAAGGCCAAAGATCGGGTTTAAAAAATCAAGACAAAGAGAAAATTATTCCAAAGAAGTACTCAAATGGAAGTAAAAATGAAAGAAAGGAAAATCAAACAATCAAAGCTTATTCACTCTCTATTTCTCTGTTTTTCTTTCGAACTTCTATCTTTTTTTTCTTTTTTTCTGCTACTCGAACCAAACTATTTTTTTCACTGTTCGAACAGTTTATTCGACTTGTCCTGCACTGTATTTTTTCTGCATTGTTTGAACCAAAGTACACTATTTTTTTCTGCACTGTTTGAACCAAACTGCATTATTTTTTTTTTCAAATCTATATTTTTTCGCTTCGGAATAACCTTAACCTTGTCCTGAAAAAGGGTGAAAAAAGAGGAAAAAACAACAAAATCGCTACGGGTTAAAAATGTGGTAAATCAAGGAAAAGGATACGCTCAAAATTGGTTATCTAAGGGGTAAATAAACAAAGGGTAGGCCATTTTTTGGGGAGAGAAAGCGGTTAAAACCTAATGCCTCTATCACACTAAAGCATCACATTCAACCGTGTAGTCTCGACAAGCATTATGCCACAAGTTCTAGAATGCAAAGAATTAGTCGGCACACTCAAAATTAACAATGAGCAAGAATGAAAATGTATGTTCATTAGGCTCAAAACTCACATGAAAGGTTAATTGCACTAAGTCATGCTATCAATTTAACCAAAAAAATGCATGAAATGTCAAAAATTTTAAAGAAAAATAAATTAATCATGCCAACTGCCATCATGCTTCCTAAATTCTAACAAAAACGAGATTAAAATTCACAAGAAAAATAAAAAAATAAGGTGAAAAATAAGGTATGCAACCATCAATTTCAATACATCAATTCAAGAAAAACTCAATTCCAACCAATTGAATAAGCAAAGAGAAATTTGATGCAACTTCCACCCGCTTAATTAAATCATAATGTCCCAATTATGGAAAATAAAGCAAAATAGAGGGAATAGAATACTCCTCGAGCTAATTACGGCCACGACTCTGGCGAGACGTGCCCGGGCGAAGGTAAGAGAGAACTTCAGCGATGTCAATCTCGATGGTGGTGAGGCATTTGTTCACGTCCGACTATTGGTTCTCTCCTTGTGGTGGTTGTGGTGGGGGTTTCTGCAGGAAGACAATAGCATTCCTAGGCATAGTGACCCCCGAAGGAATAATATAAGGGGCATTAACTGTTCCAGCCAAGAGTCTCATTGCATCCAAACACCGCATATCTAAAGGATCCATCATAAAAGCATAAGTAAATTGTGAAGTATCAAATGTCAATGGGAAAAGTTGCAACGCAAGATGCGTAATATAAGGACCAAGAATTAGCGGGTTATCATCTCGCACAACACGCTCAAAAGCGCGAGCGAACCAAAACCCTAAATTTACCTTCATACCAGCTTGCATACACCATAAAAAGAAAATCACAACCTTACTCAAACATGATGAAGTGTCGTTACGGCCAGAGTAGTTATATGTTAAGAACTGATGGATGTAGCGGAGAGCCGGGCTATGGATATAGCAGCTTTTCATTGTACGGGCATCAAATTTTACCCCTATGGTGGAAGTAAGCGCTTCATAGGCCACATTAGTGTTGAAATCCTACGAAATCTCAAGTAACGCAATTAAATAGCCTTGATCCATAATACGTGCTACATCGGATATCAGGGTATAAAGACCAACCTATAGCACCAAAGTAATGCATAATAGATTCACGCAGATGCAGGATATCAAGTGTAGGATCATGAATGTATTTGTAAACCTGAAACTCGCGATGTCGGATGCTATTGAGCGCCTTAGCTCCTCAAGTTCAAAATCCAAGTATCCATTCGAAGCTTCCTAGATTGAAACAAAATAGGTGCGGCCGCGGCGATAACGTTCAGAGTTTTCATTGTTACCAGCGTGTGAGTCGGTTGGTATAGTGCCTTCACCGGCGTTGGCTGCAAATGATGGCGAAGCTGGTCGCTCGCTGTTAGAATGGGACGATGTTGGTTGGTCGTTGTCGAAATTTAGCTGCTCTATCGAAGCCTCTCCCATAAAGTCAGTATTTATGTTATCTGTATAACCAAAAATAGGGTAGAAAATTAATAAGGGCTGAACGGAATAAAATTTAGAGTTTACCTCGTCGTGAAGATTGGGATCTCCCGAGTGCATGGAGTAAGAGGACGCGGCAACGTTGGGCATGGATTGAGAGGATGTGGAAACGTTAGGCATTGAATAGAAGGAAGAACGGCCGAGGAACAGTGGCGGAGCAGCCGGTGATGCGGTACGATCAGGTAAATGCTCAGGTTCAGGTGGCGGGGCGGTGTTTGCTCGCTATTGACGTCCACTACGACGAGGATGAGGAGGTGGTGGGGTAGTCGTTTCCGATGCATGCGGCAACGATGCTTGCTGTCGTCACCCTCTGCCACGACAGGGAAGAGGCTGCTGAGGTTGCAATAGCGAATCGGAATAGCTGGGGAGGGGCATGAACACCGGCGCATATCTCCGCTGACTAGCGAGGTTGACCGGTGGTGCTTGAGGGAGCCGGCGAGCTTGCTCTCTTGTTCGAACCATGTGGGAAAGGTTGAAGGGGCTGGTTTTTTCGTGTTGACCGAAGGTAACGGGGAAAGGGTGTGCGGTTGGGTTATTAGATAAAATAGGGGTGTAGGTTTTTTAGCTATCATGTGAGTGTATGGGGAAAAGGTTAGTCAAATAGGTGAGGCATATGGTATTTAAAATTTGAGAAAGTGATAAAATAATAAAGGAATATGGCTTAAAATAAGGGTGAAGATAAGTGACGGGTGGGTTGGGGTTGGCTAACATGCACCTAATTGGTGGAGAGTTTTGATAACATGCTCCCATAATAAAATGGTCTTTCTACCATTGGTCCATGCGTGGAATGCTACCTTGGACTTCGATTCAAAATATTTTTGGGTACCTAAAAATAAAAATAAATTTAAGACCAAAATTAAATAAAATTAAATTAAATTAAAAAAGAAAAGGAAAAAAATAAAATAGAAATTTAAAAATAAAATGGGTTGCCTCCATTTATTTAACGTCATTTAGCTCGACGACCTGAATCAGACTACAGGTTCTTCCAAATTGAGTTCTTCGACTAAACCAATTGGAGCATTCTTATAATACGGTTTTAATCTCTGACTGTTAGCTTTAAACTACACTCCTGAGTCGTCTTTAATTTCGATCGCACCATGAGGAAAGATTTGAGTAACTGTAAAGGGTTCGAGCCACTTTGATCGTAGTTTACCTACAGAAAGTTTAAGTTTGGAATTAAATAACAAAAGTTTTTGACTAATAGAAAAATATTTAAAAGCAATGTTATGATCATGAAAATCCTTAGTCTTTTCTTTAAATTTTCGAGTGCTATCGTAAGCGTTTCTTCGTATTTCCTCGAGTTCCTAGATGTGTAATTTGCGTGCTTCACCGATTGCGTCCATTTCCATGTTACATTGTTGCACTGCCCAATACACGCGATGCTCCAATTCAACCGGCAATTGGCACGGTTTTCCGAAAATAATGCGGTATGGTGACATTCCAGTAGGTCCTTTATATACAGTTCGGTATGCCCATAACGCATCGGTTAATTTAACACTCCAGTCTTTACGATCCGACTTTACAATTTTCTCAAGTATTGATTTAATCTCACGGTTTGACAGTTCAGCTTGCCCGTTGGTTTGTGGATGGTAAGAAGCTGCAATTCGCCGAGTCACTCCAAACTTCTTCATGAGAGCATCAATTACTCGATTAATAAAGTACTTTCTCCTATCGCTTATTATCGCTCGCGGTGTGCCAAACCTGGAAAAATGAAACCTTTAAGAAAATTAACCGTGGTTTTGACATCGTTATTCCGGGTAGCCTTAGCTTCCACCCACCTAGATACATAACCTGCAGCAAGAATTATGTAAAAATTTCCAAATGAATAAACAAAAAGACCCGTATAATCAATTCATCAAACATAAAAAAAATTGCATACATAAATTGGGTTAAGCGGAATTTCGTTCCTACGACTTAAATTTCCTACACGTTGACATCTTTCACATGATTTACAAAATAAGTATGTGTCGCGAAAAATGTTGGGCCAGAAGAAACCACATTCAAGAATTTTGTGCGCAGTTCGCTTTGGTCCAAAATGACCGCCACATAAGTAAGAATAAAAAAAGTTCAGGATTGAATTAACCTCATCTTCGGCGATACATCGTCTAATTACCTGATCTGAGCAATGCTTCCAGAGGTATGGATCGTCCCAAATATAAAATTGAGATTCTTGCTTTAGTCGATTAATTTTAGGTCTCGATAGATCTAGTGGTAACTTACATGTGGCCAAGTAATTGACCACATCCGCGAACCATGGTGTATTTTTCCGCGCCATCATCAACCTTTCTTCGGGGAACTCATCTTTAACTGGCAGATCGGATGCGAAAAGGGGATTGCGACTCAAGTGATCTGCTACGAGGTTTTTGCATCCCTTTTTATCTTTAATCTCCATATTGAACTCCTGAAGAAGTAAGATCCAGCGGATGAGCCTTGGTTTCGCATCTTTCTTGCTCATCAAATATCGCAAGCTGCATGATCAGAAAACACAGTAATTTTAGTGCCAAGCAAATATGATTAGAATTTTTCTAGAGCAAAAATAATAGCAAACAATTCTTTTTCCGTTGTTGAATAATTTTTCTGGGCTGGATCTAAGGTGCAAGATGCGTAAGCTATGACATGTGGCTCTTTTCTGATTTTTTGGCCAAGAACGGCTCCAACACTTGTATCCAACGCTTCATACATTAGCTCGAATGGATATTCCCAGTTCGGCAGTTGAACAATCGGTGTCGTCACAAGTCTTTCTTTTAGTACATCAAACGATTCTTTGCATTTCTCATTGAAATCAAAGACTTGATCCTTCTGAAGTAAACTGCATAACGGTTGTGCTATCTTTGAAAAATCCTTGATGAATCTGTGGTAAAATCCTGCATGACCAAGAAAAGAGCGAACATCCCTCACAATTATAGGGTAAGTCAGTGAGCGTATGATATCGATTTTAGCTTTATCTACAGCAATCCCATCAGATGAAACAATATATCCTAATATTAATCCTCTATCAACCATAAAATGGTATTTTTCATAATTTCACACAAGATTAAATTCAAGACATCGTCTTAAAATATTCATTAAATTCAATAGACACTTACCAAAAGAATTACCGTAAACTGTGAGGTCGTCCATAAATACCTCAATTCCTTTCTCGATGTAATCAGAAAATATGCTTACCATACGTCTCTAGAATGTAGCTAGCGCGTTACAGAGCCTAAACGGCATCCGACGATAGGCAAAGGTTCCAAACAGACATGTAAAACTCATTTTTTCTTGATCTTCAAGTGCCACAGGGATTTGGAAGAAACCTGAAAAACCATCAAGACAACAATAATAAGATTTACCAGCTAAACGTTATATCATTTGATCTATAAATGGTAATGGAAAATGATATTTTCAAGTTAGGGAGTTCAACTTCCTGTAATCGATGTAAACTCGCCATCCATTCTGAGCTCGTGTTGGAACTAACTCACATTCTGAATTTCTGATTACTGTAACTCTAGTCTTTTTAGGTACCACGTGAATTGGACTTACCCAGTCACTGTCTGAAATTAGGTAGATTATATATGCATCAAGGAGTTTTTGTATCTCCTTCTTTACAACTTCCATTATTGGTTGGTTTAATCGGCGCTGACCTTGTCATGACAGTTTCGCTCCTTCTTCAATCTTAATTCTGTGCATACAAGTTGAGGGACTAAGTCCTTTTATGTCTGCAATGGTCCATCCGATTGCCTCTTTATATGCCCGCAACACCGTTACCAGATCATCTTCCTCTTCTTTGGATAGCTTGTTGGAAACAATTATTTGCAATGTCCCTTTTTCCCCTAAAAACGCATATTTGAGATGATCCGGCAACTACTTAAGTTCGATTTCTGGTGCCTGCAAAATCAAAGGTAGAAGTTTAGATCGTGAATATGCAAGACTCAACTCATTATTAATTGAAAAAATATATTCGAACTCCCTAATGTCGTCTTCAAATTCTTTGACTTCTTTGCACATATTATTAATGAAGTTAGTCTCAAATTATTCTTCAATGGTAGATTTAATAATATCGACAAAATTTAAACTAGCAACATTATCAGGGTATTTCATTGCTTTATAAACATCAAAATTAACAACCTCACCATCGAATTCCATTGTAAGAATTCCACTTCTTACATCAATTTTTTATGGGTTGTGCTTAGAAAGGGACGTCCGAGAATAATTTCTGAAGAAGTGTTGGACCGATAGTTTTCCATATCTATCACATAGAAGTCTGCCAGAAATATAAGGTCATTTACCTTTACTAGAACATTCTCGATGAGTCCTTTCGGATATATTACAGATCGATTAGCTAGTTGTATTGTCATCTTTGTATCCTTCAAGGGCTCAGTAGACAGTGAGTTATATAGAGAAATGGGCATAACATTAATAGAAGCCCTTAAATTGCACATTGTACGTTTTATACCAACATTACCAATTTTGTAGGGGATGGAAAACATACCCTGGTCTTTCAATTTTAGCGGTAGCCTTCGCTGAAAAACTGTTGAGACGTGTTCTGCGAGATTTACTTTTTCAATTCTGGTAAGTCGTCTTTTATTAGTGCATAGATCTTTTAGGAACTTGGCATACCTTGGTACTTTCTGGATTACTTCAAGGAGTGGAATACCAATTTTTACTTTTCGAAACACATCCAAGATCTCCTTCTTTTTAGCTTGTTTGTCTCGCTTTACCAACCTCGATAGGAAAAGAGGTGGCACGACGTAGGGAGAGGGAATAGAGGACGGACCTGATGTATCACGCTAGATGAGGGATTGCGCTTTCTCTTTATCTTTCTTTTGGCCATCTTCTTTCGTGGTTTTTGGTTCGACACTGGTGCCACTTTGAAGTGTGATAGCCTTGACATTTTCTCTTGGGTTCGGCTCAGTTTGAGAGGGTAGTTTACCTTGAGTCTCGAGTCGCCCTACTATCTGGGCCAATTGAGTCATTTGCTTGTCCAACTCTTATAGATGGGCTTGGTGCAGTTCTGAAACTTCTCTTGAGATATCGCCAATCGTTCAACAGTGGACTCCAAGGATGATTTCGTCTGCTGTTAAGGCTGCCTCTGCTAGTGTGCTTGCTTTGGTCTTTGGTTTTGTGCGTAATTAAAGTTTGGATGATGTTTCCATCCAGGGTTATATGTATTAGTGTTGGAATTGTACTGTCTCTGGGGAAGTCTAGGAAAATTGCCTATGGCATTTAATTGGGCACCGTGTTCCTCTTGTATCATTGGGCAATAATCCGTTGGATGTTCTAGATTCGTGCATATCCCGCAAAGTCTAGTCGTGACTTTTTTTACCTGTAACAAGGGATTGAACAATTTCAGCCAATTTGTCAATTTTATTTCCTAATGAAACATTACTTACCTCGTGAACCCGCCGAGAGGGTTAACTAGAAGGGCAAAATTGTTGGGAGTTAGAGACCATCATAGAGATTAGAGTTCTTGTCACTGTTGGGGTCATGTTCACAAGTGTCCCTCCACTTGCTGCGTCGATCATCTTTATTTCCATCGGAGATAGGCCTTCGTAGAAATACTGAAGAAGCATTTGTTATGAGAGCCCGTGTTGTTGGCAATTTGCGCACAACTTCTTGAATCTCTCCAGAAGTTGTATAACGACTTAGTATCCTTTTTTCAGATACTCAAGATGCTCCGCCTCAGTTCGCTTGCCTTAGCCGCAGGGAAAAACCTGTCAAGAAAAATCGAGCCATGTTAGTCCATGTAGTAACTGAATTAGATGGTAAATCAAATAATCAATCTTTAGCCAAATCGGCTAAGGAAAAAGGGAAAGCGATGAGTTTAATTTGGTCTTCGGGTACTCAATGTGGTTTCATGCTTTAACAAACCATATGAAATTCCTTGAGATGCTTGTGCAAATTTTATTGGGCAGACCATGAAAGGTTGGCAGAAGATGGATTAGACCTGTCTTTAGTGCGAATGGTGTTTCTCCATTTGGGAATATGATGCATAATGGTTGTTGCTCCTGAGGTGCCGCGACAAGTTGTCAAATAGTTTGGTCTTCGTCTCCCATCAGAATCTATTATATTTTGTCGTATTCAAAGTGTTTTTCAGTGTCAGGAGGTGCTTCTAGATCTGGTTCGGAAGGTTGTTGTTGTTTTACTCGTTGTTGTTGTTTTCTTTCCCAAAGCGTTTGTGCGTGTCATCTTCGGGCTAATGCTTCGATCTCCGATTCAAAATATGCTAGTTCACCCGGATTCTTCCTGTTCATAAATCAAAATAAACTACATCAGTAACTTTGCTGAAGTCCCCGGCGGCGCCAATTTTGACAAGCGTCGTGAATTATCAAAATAATTATTCCTTAATCTCAGAATAAATAAATAAAGATGTAGTATAGAGAAAAAGGTGTCGGTCCACAGGGACTAAGGAGTTTCTAATATACGGTTGCTCTGATTCTGATTGTTGCAAGGTAATTTAGTGAATGGGGAGTTTTGATCTAGAAAACTAGAGAATAAGTGTAAAAAGACTGCGAGAATAAATGAAGTAAAAATAAATCAATTAAATTAATTAGCCCCAAGCTTTTGCTCTGCCTCAATTCAAAATGATCATTGAAAAAGAATTTTCACTCCGAATACATGTCGGTTACAGGCTACAAGGCCCAACCCTTGTAACTTGTTTTTCTCTTTGGTAAACCGATAATCTAAAATCAATTTTTAGTTTCCAATTTTCTAATTAGACTAACCACGACTATCACCGTTAGAATAAAATAGTTTTTAAAATTTGGAAAAACCAGACTCGGACTATGTTGTCCCAATGAGAATCGAATTCTATCTCAATTTCCCTTAGCAAATCCGTCGCTAAGTGTGTTCATAGGAAGTCGAATATGCTACAAGTCGATCCTTCCTCCCAACTATAAATCGAAACAACAATCAAGTCAATGTGCACTTTTGAAATGAAAGCGAAATTTTTTTAATAGAAATGCCGATTGTCGATCTAAGTTTTCAGAAAATTGAGAATGTAAAACGAAGTTGTTAAGTGCTTTTAATTCTCACAAGGTGAATTGAAGCTTCGCTTTAAGCCCTTGGCTAATAGAAGAATTTAGCTAAGCATGGTTATGGAAGAGATCATACTTAGCATTTAATAAACAATATTTAAAAGAACAAAAATAAAAAGAGAAGAGAATTTTATAAAACTTCCAAAGTAAAAAAAAAGCTAAGAATGAGAGATATCATGGATAGCTTACCCCAATGGGGTATTTATAGTATCTTAAAACCCTAAAAAGATAAACGATAAATCCTAAAAATATTTAAATTAAATACAAATGATAATCCCAAGTTTAAATTTTAAATTCGTCTGATAAGCTATCAAAATGCGGCTGATAAGCTATCAAAGCGTTGACGTCATCTTCTAGAAGCGTTGACGTAGCGTCCAGTCAGAATTCTCATGCCCGGATGACTCTAGATAAAATTTGCAAAATTTTGCCTCTTTTCAGTGTGTTTTCCAGAATTAAAGGTCTGGACGAAAAACACATAATAAAGCCCAGATCATTATTATATTCGAATCTTTAGAGGCATGATTAAAGATGAAAAGGTGATCATTTAAACTACTCATCAAGAATATTGTAACGACCCAAATTTTGAGTTTTGCGAATTGGGCCTCGGACCCAATTAATTTGGGCCTTTACGTTGAGAGCCCAATTAAGATTTAGAGATGGGCTTTATAGTAATAGATGGTGGGAATTTTTATTATTTATTTGGTAAAATAAAAGAAAATAAAAATGAATATTATTTTTGAATAAAAGGTGGTTGGTGATTTGATAGGGAGAGAGAATGATGAAAAGAGATATTTTGGGGGGAGAGAGAGAAAAAACCGGCAAAAATTTCATGCATACACAAAGTCTCGAACTCAAAACCTTTTTAAGCGATACTAAACTGCTTACCACTTCGACCAACCCGGTTGGTTATATTGTATTCGTACTTAATTGATAGTACGCATGACAAACTGTCATATCTTGGATTCATTGTCAAAATTTCAAGGCCGAAGCCTTAAATTTGTCTTAATTTCCTGATACAAAACAAGTTAATGGCATCGACCGGGCAAAGCTTTTCTCTACATATATCGTTCTTCCATGTCCCTTTCCTTCAAACCAACGACACAAGAAATGAAGAAACAAACTCATTCAACTGTTTTATTTCTGGTTTGCTTTTTTTTCTTTTTCCAAGCATCAAATCTCATACTGGCAAGCCTAGTGGCAAGATAAGATCCCCAAAGCCACGATCAGGGCAATGCACCATCGAATACGACCACGGTTGTTATAAAGAAGGCAAGCTTTACGCAATGTGCACATGTTAGCCGCCGGTGTCTAACCGTACCAAAGCCACATTAACACTTGACAGCTTCGAAGCCAGTGGAGATGGCAGCGCCCTATCGAAATGCGACAATCAGTACCATTTGGATGATAATCCAGTGGTGGCTCTTTCGACAGGATGGTTCAATAAAAGAAAGAGGTGTTTTGAGTAAGTCAATATCCATGGCAATAGAAAGATCGTTAAGGCTAAGGTTGTGAACAAATGTGATTCGACGACGGGGTGTGATGCTAAGCATGGTTATTATCCGTCTTGCCGTAACAACATTGTGGTTGCCTCTAAAGCTGTTTGGAAGGCCTTGGATGTGCCTTTAAACCAATGGGATGAAATGAATATCAACTGGTCCGATACGAAATGAATATTCATTTGAGCACGTTTTTGTATGAATAAATTCATGCCTAAATATATATCAAATATATTTTAAAATAAAAAATAAATAAATTTATATATTGCAAACCACAGATTAAACGATGTGATAATTTTTTCTATGTCAAAGAGGTATTTCAAGCTCACAAATTGTAGTAGTGTACATTTTACAATAGACAATGGTACGAAGTGAGTTTTCGTTTTGATATTATATAATGGTAAAAAGAATGGTACGATAAAGGTCTCTTGGTAGCTTATATGGTAAAAAAAGGTTATGCTATCGACAACCTAAGAACTACATGATTTATATTGATACGCGCCAACTCTCCAATTGATGTTGTTGAGAGAAGCTTGATTGTTCCCGACCGTAAATGCAAGTAAGCCTTGTAATTCGAATGCTTTGAAATGAAATGAAGTATGAAAGAAGATGCTAGTTTAGAGTGCGGAAGCGTTTGATGCGTGGTGTGTAAGGAAATGGATGAAAGAAAGGAAATGGTTAAGTGAAAGGTAGGATATGGTGGATGATATTGAAAAGAAAGTTAGTGAAATAGAATGGAAATGGGTGGTCGTATTCAAAGAAATAAACTATACTAAAAAGTATAATCTCGTTTCTTAAAAGAATGGCTTTGAGGGTGGTAAGGGACTTGGACCCGTAGGCTAGAGGAACCTAGAACCCGAAGTATAGATAGGAGGATAGGAGACGCCACAAGCAAAGCTTGATAAGTCGATAAAGTTCTTAAAAGAACAAGCTTGAGAGAAAACCTCACAAAGTATAAAATATATTCAAAGAAAGTTGTGTGTTACACAGTGCAAAATGAAGTCCTATTTATAGGATTCAAAGGGCATGGCTGAAAATGCCTCTAACTAATCAAATAACCATTCGGTTTAAGTCATGCCTCCCTCCAAAGGTTTCCCTCCAAAATGTGCTGTCCAAATCTCCCTCCAAGGCTGTTTTACCGTCCAAATCTTCATCCAAATGCTTGTGTCCGTTCGGTAGTGGTTGGTGTCTCACTCCAATGGTTTTAGCGCCATTTAGCTTTCACTTTATTGCTTTTCCGCCATTCTGATTTCCGTCCAAAGGTCTAGAGGTGTGTCTCTTATAAGGGGACATGTCCCTTGAAGCGATGACCTTGGGGTAGTGAGCTGACATAGGTAGCTTGAGCTGAAGTGATCAGGGAGATCTAGATCTGAGTTGAGCTGAGCTTTGAGCTGGATAAGCTGCACTTAGTGTTTGAGCTGATTTGGGCTATTATAAGCTACCCTTAGCTAGGTGAACTCCTCTTCCAGTGTCATTATGCTTTCTTGCATGTTCTGGAGCTGAATGAAACTGTTTAGGAACTTACTTGTGCTTGCTCGAGTGAAAGAGCTTGTTTGGACTTGAATGAGCTTTGTGAGCTGTCCTTTAGCTAGGTTAGCTTCTTCATGAGTGTCCTTAAGCTATCTTGAGCTCATTGGAGCTGAATGGAGATAATAAGAGCTGAAATGATATGAACTAAATGAATGAGCTTGAATTGAGTTTATTTTGAGCTAATTGAGCTTTAGGTGAGCCGCCCTTCAATCTCCCCTTTGTTTATGTGGCCGGTATGTCCTACAAATGATGCAAACCCACATAAGTATGAATATAATAGAAAATAAGAAATAACTAAGTAAGGATGTGGGTCATATGCTATGCATGAATAATAAATTAATATGACATGATAAATGGGACATATGATAAGCATATCCTAAGATATAAATGCATGCTTATGACATCATAAATAAGGTAATAGAAAATGAACGAAGATCTCCCTTAGAATCAACCTTGCGGATCTTTAATGGCGTGATCAAGTCATGGATAAAATTGGTGTTGATTAGGATTGCATCACATATCATTAATGTTTATTTGACTTTTCAATGGAATCGAGTAGAATGTAATTAATTACATTCCTAAAAATTTGTGTTTCATTAATTTAAATTTTTATATAATTAAACATTAAAACACTAAACCTAAAATCCAAAATCCTAAACTTAAAAATCAAAACCCTAAACACTAAACTCTTAAAACCATAAAACTAAACCATAAACTCTTTTAAGTGAGTATTAATTACATTAAACGCAACTTTTTTAAGAATGTATTTAATTGGATTCTACTAGATTCTACTAAAAAGCAAAACAACCATTAATTATAAGAATATTGTAACGAACCAAATTTTGAGTTTTGCAAACTGGGACTCAGACCCAATTAATTTGGGCCTTTACGTTGGAGCCTAATTAAGATTTGGATATGGGCTTTATGGTAATAAATGGTGGATATTTTTATTATTTATTTGGTAAAATAAAAGAAAATAAAAATGGATATTATTTTTGAATAAAATGTGGTTGGTGATTTGATAGGGATAGAGAATAGTGAAAAGAGATATTTTGGGGAGAGAGAGAAAAAAAAGAGAAAGGGAGAAAAAGTGAGGGGGAGGCTTCGAACCTCGATCCACGACTGTCGGAGCTGCTGTGCACGACACTGTCGGCACCATTAGAAGGGTCTCGCCAAGATGAGACCAACAGTGATCGCCACGTTTCCGTCCGAGCTGTCGTTTGCCAGAGTGAGGAGGAAGAAGTTTTGAGGAAAGCTTGTTTAGCATATTTCAATCATCACTGCCACAAATGGAGGCCACCGTCAGAATCAGGGCCGAAGAACAGAGGGACTGGTGCTCGCCGTCGCCATCTGGCCATCAGAGGAGGGCTCATGCGCTGCTAGTTATTAATAATAAATTAATAGGACTGGCTTCTGGACCCAGTTTCATATGGGCTCAGGCACACTGGATTAGGCCTCGTAAGTGCGCGCTAGTTATGGTGCACCGCGTTGCACTGGACCGGCCAGCTTAGCTAGGGAATTGATCGGCATTGATCGACATTGACCGAATCTTTGACTTTTTCTAGGGTACTCTACCCGGGGTTTCTCAACGTTTCAAATCTATTGACACGGTCTATTTTGCCAAATTTGAACCCAATAAGCTTTTTTTACGCGTTTGACCTTGTGAATAGTATAGGAGATGCATAGAAATAATGTATTTTTATATTTGTTGATATACGAGGGTTGTTCAGGTTTGGACATCGTATCATGTAGATTGTTCGAGAAGCTTAGATGAGGATTTTAGCAATATCGGCTTAAGGTTAGCACACCTTGAACTCCGAAATGTTTCATGAGCATGATAAGTGTAATTGCCTTGTATGTTAGTGGTTGCAAATTAGGAGATGAATAATAAGCATATGTTGATACTGTTAGTTCGAGGCTTGATAATTTTTGAGATGCTTGATGAGTTTGAGAATAATTGAGTCTGTTGTGAGCTTTAGAGACTGTATAGGATTGTCTAAATATCCGTATAATTATCTAATTGTATGATTAGTTGACTGATTGATATATGATGATGCCTTGTGTGTTAGCTGAATAAATTAATATGTTCGATTGAATATTGGTTAGAGACAATACTGATAAATATTCGATTAAATGGGAAAAAAATTGGTAAGTGGTAATAATTAATTAAATATGCTAGCAACGCACTTTAATTCCCTTCATAAGCTTTAGGGACCTAATAGGTGTTATAACACTGTAATTTAAAGGAATTGTACGAACTCGTAAGTTGGGTACCAGTACGAGCTTTGGATCCATCGATAAACGATTAGGGTTATATCGGCACATGTGGGACCGCACAAATTCTTAAGAAATTGGGAATTTCCAGTAAACTTGTTAACAGCGGTACACATGTAAGTATCGTTAATCAGGGGTATCGTATTGATACTCGTATTCGAGTACTGATGTCGCTAAACTAGATAGTCTAAAGTGTCGGTCTAAGATAAGGGTAAATATAGAATATTAATAATTGAACTAGGCCATGATAAATGAGATTAAATATACACCTCTCTATAATATATTAACGACTCAATAATGTATAATAAGCAATATGTTAACGATTAGCAACAATAAGGGATCCTTGGGATCGCATTGCTTGTATGTCGGGTAGGCATTTGATGGGTTGAATCTTTTTTATTGATGGGATTCAGATACCTAGTGAAAGAGTGTTGCAACACCATGGTTGAGATACTGAATGAAGGTTACCGATGCTATGTGACCTGGGCCTCATTTGAAGATACTCCAAGAGAATTTTCGAGTATGGGTGTATGTTTCGATGCTATGTGACCCAACCTCACCTAGAGTGTAGATGATCAAGGATGATTTCGAGCAGGGTGTATGTTTCGATGTTATGTGACCTGACCTCACCCAAGCTATATGTTCCGATGCTATGTGACCCGGCCTCACCTGCAGTGTATGTACCGATGCTTTGTGACCTGGCCTCACTCTAGAGTTGTGTTGTTGTTTTTGCCTTGGTGATCTGTTGAGATCTAGGTATGATTGGGCCTTGTGTGCCATGTTTGATGTTTTCTATGATGTTAGTATATGTTTAGGCGGCTAGTGGTAGCGCCACATGTTTATTTATCTCTTCTTATTGCACGTACTAGCTTGCATGCTTATGTTTATGATTATTATGAAGTATAATATAGTAGATATGTACCACTGAGCTTTGTAAGCTTAGCGCTCAAAATTGTTGTTTCCGTGTGTAGGTTGATCGCGAGACTCTGTATGAGATTCTAGAAAGCGGCATTGTCAGAGTATGATACTTGTATTTAGTGGGTTGTGTATTCATAGAACCTTACGCGTATGAGTCTATAATCCTTATTTTGAGTTTGTATTAATCAAGTCAAATGTTTAAATATTTTATTTAATTGGAGCTTCTTTGTAACGTTTTAATCGTTTATATATTTATTTTGAATCGTTTGTTTTAAATGCTTTTGGAAATTATTTTTATTTGGGCTAAACGAAGTTAAAAAATTTATGATTTTGGGTTGGGCTTGAGGCCCAGTATAATGTCACGGGCCGCGAGCCAAGGTCCGAGTCATTGGCACCACAGGGTGCACACCAGGGTTCCCAAGAGGTTTTGATAGAGATTTTGGGCCCAAAGAGACCACCAGACTTAGCCCGATCCGTGGGAGATTCTAGAAGGCTTATCCATCCACTTTGACCTATGTAAATTTGCCTTGTATACATAGGATTTGTTACCATAGATAGAAGGGAATATTCCCAGGATTGTACCATTGTGGTTGGTGGGCTTCGATCATAGTTGTCGATGTAAATTTGTATAGACCGTCGGATTAGGGGGAACTCAACTATAAATAGAGGTCTTCCCCTCCTCATTTCATGTATCCAAGTTTCCAAGGAATAAAGGAATTTACTCTAAATCCTCTGAGTGTTCTTGTGTTCTTTTCTTTGTTTTTGAGCGTTCTTTCGAAGTTTTTCTTCGCTCATCTCGTTTGATTCGTTTCCGCGTAGAACGCTTTGTATTTGTCGGTGCTTGGGAAGTTCGAACTGCCGAGAGGGTTGAAAAGGCTTACTTAGGCTTTTTTTCTTGAGTTACATCGCCTAAGGCTGCACGGTGGGCTAGTTGGAACTCTAGCCACGTGACAGTTGGTATCAGAGCCTTGTTTGAGCAACATGAGCTAGTTCGAGGCACGAAGCATCGAGTTGAGATGGCACCAAATAAGGGAGAGAATGCTGCTGTGAGCCAGAAGGGTGTGGAGACCCAGACTGACAATGGAAGCCGAGAAAACTCGAGTGACAAGTTGTCGGCGCTCAAGGAGAGGGTCACCAGACTTGAGGGATCTGTGAAGGATTCTGTAGAGTGACTCGACGTAGTGGATACACGGCTCGAGGAGCTGGATGACCAGGGTGATTAGTCAGAGGGAAAGAGAGATGCTCTTGAAGCCATGCTTAAGGCCTTGAGGGTGGAAATGGTGGATCTGAAGGCGGAAGTGATGGTTTATCAGGCTGTAATGCTGAACGGTGTGTTAACCACGACGACACCTAGATCAATGAAGGACATTCTTAAGCCAAAAAAGTTCAAGGGGAACCAGTCAGCGAAAGATGTTGAGAACTTCATTTGTTGCATGGAGTAGTACTTCCGGGCAATGAGCATCACAGATGCCGATAAGTTAAATACTGTTGTTTACTTGACTGACGTTGCTTTGTTACGGTGGCAACGTAGGTGTCTTGATGAGAATAGTGGCGGCACGGGCGTTGGAACCTGGGAGGAGTTCCAAACGAAGTTCAAGTAGTAGTTTTACCCGAGTAACACGGAGAAAGAAGCCATGACCAAGTTTAGGAGGCTCTGACACGAGTGATCCATTGCAGATTACATTCAGAACTTTAGTGAGCTACAACTCCTTATCCATGGCTTGTGTGAGAAGGATGCGCTTTTCACGTTTATGGGTGGACTGAAGCCATGGGTCAGGACCGAGTTAGAGCGGAGGGATGTGCAGGAACTTTCTAAAGCCCTAGCCATTGCGGAGTCCTTGACCGACTATAGTGCTTACAAGTCTATGGAGTCTAAGTCTTCTAACCCTCGTAACAAGGGCAATGGTGGGAGAGATGAGGATGAGTCCGGAGATAGCAGCGATAATGGCAATGAGAGGCCATCGACCAAGCCAAACTGGTATGTGAAACTAGATGATCGGAAGGATCGATGATCTATAAGGTGCTACCATTATGATGGTCCACACGGAGTGAAATACTGTCCCAAGAAGAGAAGCCGTCTCGATGCCATTGCCTATGAGGACGACGAGTCAGATGGAAAACCCGGTAGAGTTGGTGCAATCTCCAGCGTTAATGGAAGGAAGCCAAAGGTAGAAAAAGTACATCGAAAGTGTTACC
Organism: Hibiscus mutabilis; assembly: GCA_019671005.1. NCBI lineage: Eukaryota > Viridiplantae > Streptophyta > Magnoliopsida > Malvales > Malvaceae > Hibiscus > Hibiscus mutabilis. The sequence goes on along the minus strand of CM033752.1, from coordinate 36,012,462 downwards.
GATGTAAAGGGCCGCATTTAGCGCGAGAGTTCCTGGATCGAGTCAAGGAGGACGAGCTTGAAAGTGATGAGGCTGCGAAGCTTGGCTCGATGATCTTGAATTCTGCCAAGGCGAGGATGGGCCAGAAGCAGAAAGGGTTGATGTTTGTCGACATCATTGTGGCGGGACGATCGATGAGTGCTTTGGTGGAAACTGGGGCAAGCGATCTATTCATGTCCAAGAAGGCTGCTGAGAAGCTTGGTCTTAAAGTTGTGGATTCAACCGGTAAGATCAAGGCTGTGAATTCAAGGGAAGTTCCAGTTGTGGGAACAGTGCGGAAGATTGAGTTGCAGATTGGGGATTGGAAGGCCAATGAGGATTTCAAGGTAATCGAGTTAGATGACTTTGATTTTATTTTGGGACTAAACTTCCTTGACCGTATTAAAGCTCTAATCATTCCATTTGCGGACGTCGTGTGCATCTTGGATCCGAGATAACGATGCGTTATGCATGTGTGCCGAGACAACGGACGAGGAACCAAAAAGCTGACAGCCATTCAGCTTGTTGAAGATGCTCCAAGCCAATGAGACATCGAGTTGGAGGCAACAGTTGGGGACACTACCTTGGATGGGCGAGAGTTGCCTGAGGCAGTTGGCGTGAAGGCCGTCGAGGAGCCACCCATGAGCAAGGTGGTCGAGGCATCGAACTTCAATGGGAGAGAAGTGTGATGGGTTTTACATTGCTGAGGAGTAGTGAGGCATCAAACTTCAGGGACGAAGGATTGATGGGTAAAGTAAATGCCGGGAAAAGGAGTGAGGTACATCTTGAACACAATGATAGTGTTTTACAGTTTGATTTGCCAGATTTGTTGGGTGTAGGGCATAGAAAACCTAACCCATCAGATGGAGTTGCCAAGACTTTATGCAGACCGAAGCAACCTTTCAGAGTTCCGAAGGTTCGTTCGGTGTTCAACGTAAAGGCATCCAAGTTTGTGCACAAGGATCGGGAGAGTCCAGATCGGGGCAAGTCAGAACTGGTAGAAAAGAGTTCTTACGATCAAGATGTGCCTGGGATGGGTAATTTTGTATGGCGGTGCGAGCCAATGCGAGCAGTCTTTATGGGGGATAACCAAATCAGAGTCTGGTGCTCTTTATGGGGAGAACGATTCTTATGGGGGGACAATCAAGCCAGATTCCGAGTTGGGAGCAAGCCAAGGTGCGCGAAATGAAGCTCCAGGATCGATCTCAACTTTGTTCGAGAGGTGCAACGAGGGCGTCGCCAAGTTTGGTGGGGGAGATTGTCACGGGCCGCGAGCCAAGGTCTGATTCATTGGCACCACAGGGTGCACACCAGGGTTCTCAAGAGGTTCTGATAGAGATTTTGGGCCCACAGAGACCACCAGACTTAGCCCGATCCATGGGAGATTCTAGAAGGCTTATCCATCTACTTTGACCTATGTAAACTTGCCTTGTATACATAGGATTTGTTACAATAGATAGAAGGGAATATTCTTAGGATTGTACCATTGTGGTTGGTGGGCTTCGATCATAGTCGTCGATGTAAATTTGTATAGACCGTCGGATTAGGCGGAACTCAACTATAAATAGTGGCCTTTCCTTCTCATTTCATGTATCCAAGTTTCCAAGGAATAAAGGCATTTACTCTAAATCCTCTGAGTGTTCTTGTGTTCTTTTATTTGTTCTTGAACGTTCTTTCGAAGTTCTTTTTCGCTCATCTCGTTTGATCCATTTCCGCGTAGAACGCTTTGCGTTTGTCGGTGCTTGGGAAGTTCGATCTTCCGAGAAGGTTGAAAAGGCTTACTTGGGCGTTTGTCTTGAGTCACATCGCCTAAGGCCGCACGGTGGGCTGGTTGGAACTCTAGCCACGTGACAGTAACATCCGGGTCGATGGTGTTACATTTAGTGGTATTAGAGCTTAGGTTTAGTCGATTCTAGGAAACCCCGGGGTGGTATAGGTGTTTTAGTAAGGTGTCTAGTGAATACAAGCCCTTAAATTAAGTTCATACTCCTTAAGACTGGAATTATGATGGTGCAACCAATGTTGTGACGTTAAGATGGTTACGTTTATGGCTGAGAGGGCCGAGATAAGGTTAAGCCGCTCATGGGAGCGATTTTGAGGGTCAAGGTTGCTCCAGATTATTAAGATGTGAGCTAGTTAAATGATGTCAGATTCAAGGATGTGTTATCCTCTCGCTGCCTAAATGGTGTTCTTATCGCATGGTGTAACTGTTTTGGAGCATTCAGATGCGTTATGAGAGTTTGTGGTAAGGAATCTTCATCATTATATGCATGAATAACGGTTGTGACAGGAGTGTGGATGATCTATTCCTAAATTGGTCAGTGGATGCATGTTGGGTGGTAGACCTGTTGGGATTGATGAATCAACCGAAATATGTCGCTAAGTGGTGGAGGAGTGATTTCTTGGGCGATGGTGGTGGAAGCAAAAAGTTACAAAAAATTACACAACAATTTAGAGTGGTTAGGCTTTCTAACAAAAGCCTACATCCACTACCTTAGCTTCCCCACTAAGGATTTCCCAAAATCCACTAAGAATTTTTCCCCTTTTACAAGGCTTAGGAGGCAACCTTTACAACCTAGACTCAATTACCATGCCTAGCATCCAAAGCTTACAACCCAAGCTTTGGGAATCTTCTCTAACAAAAAAAAGCAAACAATAAATCCCTCTACAAGGTATGTGTTTGCACCATTGCTCTCGCACAAAATCCTAATACACTTGAGCTTACATAAACATTTTGGCTCTCAAGTGTAGTCTATACAATGAATGGGAATTAAAGTACAAAAGACTTAATTACAATCATAGCATGTTGGCATGTTGATCATTAGTTGTTCCGGGTGCTTGAAGGGTCCTTTTATACTCTCAAATAAGTTTCTAGCCGTTGGAGACCGTTGGGGATGATTTAGAGCTGTTGAAAACTTTATTTCCCATAATAAATGCAGTTCTAGAGACAGTCGTATCGATACACGGGTAGTCGTATCGATACCCATTCTTCAAAAACTATCTGTTATGCTTGCCACAGCCTTAGTGTATCGATATACCTCGGGAGCGTATCAGTACGATGTATCGGTACGCTACAGTTCATATCGATACAGTGTATTGGTACCTTGTAGGAAAATAATTGTTTGGGGGTTTTGAACTAGCCATTGGGGATTTGAAAAGCAAGGATCAGTATGCCTATAGGCATATCGATATGAACCTTATCCGTATCGGTACGCGTAAGCCTCTACCAATATGGGTTTTCGGTTCTGGAAAAATACCGTTGCTAAAACCCTAAAGTGTATCGATACGGGGTGTCGTCATGCTGAAAACTTGAGTTTGGCTACTTTAAAACATTTTAAACACTTCCAAAACCTTTTGAAAATACCTCAAACTTATTTTCAAGTTGTTTGGACATAAATTTTTTTTTGAAAACTTTTCAATTTAGTCCAAAACTATTTTTCAATTATTATATCAAAACAAAAATCCTAACAATCACCCACTTTTTGATATAATAAAACCAACTTAAAAATTTGTTTTTGAGGTTCTCCCCTTAGTAAAAATAAATTTTGAATAAGATTAAAAAAATAAATATAGTTAAAGCTCCCCCTTAATCTTTTAAACAATTCGATTTTTCAAAACATTCTCCCCTTTTTGTTATATCAAAAATGGTTCAAACCAAAGTTTGAAAACTTTTAATTCCATAACAATAGAGAATTTTAAAACAAATTTTGACAAAAATAGATTTTGTTAAAATAGGCTCCCCCAACTCAAGCATCACACGAAAGATTAGTCTAACAAAGATATGATAAACTAGTTGAAATAAAATAAAAAATTAAATTAAAAAAATTCAATTAATTTTACCACTTGAACCAAAGGTAGGATGTGAAGCCTTCCTTCTTCAAGTGATCTCCCTTGTGTGTATAGAGCTCACCATTAATTTCATCACTTGTTGATCAATGCTCCATTACACCTATAGAAAGATAATCACAAATGTTTTGGTATCCAAATTGCTTTGGATCCATAGGTATTAGTAGCACAAACTTTAGTCCCCTTAGGAATTCATTTTTCAAATTCATTCTTTTTATTTGAATCAATTAGTCATTTTGGGACCCCAAATACTTCTAAAACATTTTCCATTAAAAAATCTAGGGGCACTAGATTGTCTTTGATAAAAATTTAATTTTCCAAAATTGTTTTTCTTTTCTAATTCCATGGAAATCAAATCTTTTTCTTTCTTACGATCATCCACTTCTTTTTTATGATCTTTTTCCAAACTTTGAAGCAAATTTAAAACTTTAAGCTCAAAATTCTTCATTTTTGCTTCAAATTCTAAATTGGTTTTAGAAAGTAAATCATTTTCGGTTTTCAATTTTGAAATCAACTTTTTATTTTTCGAAAAAGAAGCCTTGAACTCAAAAACCAATTCGTCATAAGCCTCTTGTAACTCATCAAAAGTATAAAAAATAGAAATAGAATAGTTAGAAGCTACCTCTCCCTCTTGAAGGGCCATCAAGCATAGGTGGGCTACCTCATCTTCATCGGTGGAGTCTTCATCACTCAATGTTGCCACATATGCTTTCATTGAAGATGATCCATTTTTGTTGAAGTGAGAGCAATCATATTTGGTGTACCTCGCCTTCTTGCACTCATGGCTCTTGTAGGGTTCTTTCATCTTCTTTTTCGATTCTTGCTTGGATTATTTTTTTGCTCTTCATGAATCGGACAAACTTCTTGAAGAGACAAGTCGTCTCTTCATCCTTACTTTCCTCATCACTTGAATCTTCTTGATGGCTTGTGGAGGACTTAAAAGATAATGTATTTAGATCTTTGATTTTGAGCTCTTTGATCTTCTTCTCCTTCTCCTCTCTCAATAGTTTTGACATCAACTCATGGGTAAGAAAAGACACAATTAGCTCATCAAGCTTAAGCTCCTTTAAGTTTTTGGCCTCAATAATTGCCATCTTCTTACTCTTCCATGATTCAGAAAGTGAATAAATCAACTTTCGAACGAGTTTGTTTTTCGAAATCTCATTTTCAAGACCTTTGAGTTCATTGACGATTATGGAGAAATGGTTGAACATACTATTGATGTCTTCTTTTAATTTTATCTTGAAGTTCTCATAGTTGAGGTTGAGTAGACCAATCTTTGTCTCCTTCACCTCGTTTCTACCTTTATGGATCACTTCAAGCTTGTCCCAAACCTCCTTGGCACTTTCACAAGAATAAACCTTTGCATATTCGTCCAGGCCTAATGCACAAAAAAGAATGTTCAAGGCCTTGCAATTAAGCTCCATCTTCATGCAATCATCTGCACTTTATTTCATCTTGCTTCGTTGTGGCACGAATAGTCCATCGAAAACTATGTCCCAAATAGGACAATCTTTGGCTCTCATGAAAAACATCATCATATTCTTACAATAGGCATAATGTTCACTGTTGAAGAATGATGGCTTGTCAATGGATTGAGCTATAGAAACCGGTTGATAAATTATTGATCGAGCTTGTTGGGATCGCCTCAATAGGGTTTTAATCCTTCACGATTGATCCGTTCTCTGATACTAATTGTTGGGCTCGATAAAACAACCGAAATATATCGCCAAGTGGTAGAGGAGTGATTTCTTGGGTGATGGTGGTGGAAGCAAAAAGATAGAAAAAATTACACGACGATTTAGAGTGGTTCAGCTTTCTAACCAAATCCTACATCCACTAAATTAGCTTCCCTACTAAGGATTTCCCAAATCCACTAAGAATTTCTTCCCATTTTACAAGGCTTAGAGGCAACATTTACAACCTAGACTCAATTACCAAGCCTAGCATCCAAAGCTTACAACACAAGCTTTGGGAATCCTCTCTAACAAGAGAAAACAAAGCAAACAATAAATCCCTCTACAATGTATGTGTTTGTACTCTTGCTCTCACCCAAAATCCCAATACACTTGAGCTTACGTAAACATTTTGGCTCACAAGTGTAGTCTATACAAAGAATGGAAATTAAAGCACAAAAGACTTAATTACAATCATACACATGTTGGCATGTTGATCAAAAGTTTTTTCAGGTGCTTTAAGGGTCCTTTTATTCTCCCAAATGAGTTTCTAGCCGTTAGAGATAGTTGGGGATGATTTAGAGCCGTACTTTATTTCTCGCAATAAATATAGTTTTAGAGACAACCGTATCGATACACGGGTAGCCGTAATGATACTCGTTATTCAGAAACTAGCTGTTATGCTTGCCACAGCCTTAGTGTATCGATACGCCTTGAGAGCTTATCAGTACTGTGTATTAGTACGTTACAGTCTGTATCGATAGAGTGTATTGGTATGCTTAGGAAATAGTCGTTAGGGGTTTTGAACTAGCTGTTGGGGATTTGAAAAGCAATGATTGGTACGCCTATATGCGTATTAGTATGACCCTTATCCGTATCGGTACGCGTAAGCCTACACCGGTACGGGTTTTCGTTTCTAAAAAAATATTATAGCTAAAACCCTAAAGTGTGTCGATACGGGGTGAAACCGTATCGGTACGGTCGTGCTAAAAACTTGAGTTTAGTTACTGTAAAACATTTTAAACACTTCCAAAACCATTTAAAAATACCTCAAACTTATTTTTAAGTTGTTTGGACTTAAAAACATTTTTGGAAACTTTTCAATTTAGTCCAAAACTATTTTTCAATCATTATATCAAAACAAAAATCCTAACAAGACCCTTTCGTTTGCTTAAAAATAGAGTTTATTAATAGTTGGAAAGTGTTGTCACCCTTTGCAAAAGTATTTCTTAGAGATAGTGGATTTAGGATCGACTAGTTCGTCAGAGTGTGGCCAAAGTTAGACGTTCTACAGGTTTGAAAGACAGCTACCTTCTTGGGAGTTATGGCACCATGAAATTGTTTTGGTTAATCAAACGTGATGCGAGCCAGTAATGTCAAAAGTTGTACTCGAGGCTTTGAGATCCCGAGGGAACCCAACATTTGGTAACGAGAATGTTTAAACCGTTGTCCTTCTACCGTGACCGTCGTGGTTGTTGTTTGAGAATGACAAATGAGGCTGTGAGACATATTTAACTGTTCGACAGATGCTAATATGTATAGTTCGACATTTGTGACACTTTAGATTTACTAATCTTTGTTTATGCCTTTTGGATGAGGAGTCGGGACTTTTTCATTGTCAAAAACGTGAGCGGATGTTGAGGCAAGATTGAGTTAGACGTTGGTGCCCATCACCTTTGTTTGAGGACACCGACTCATTTAAGAAAGTTAGAGGTTCAGTTGTGAAGGTGCAACTTGAAGGGGGTTTCTTTTGTCTGAGTGTTTTGTCCAAGAGAGAAGCAGGTTTGTTCGTTAATAAGAAGTTGGTTCGTTGAAGTAATGCTTAAACTATAGATAGTTGTCATATAATAGTAGAAGATCGTTATGTGTCTCCTAAGGTTGATGACTCGTTTAACCCATTGCAAGGTATCTGTGCGCTTTTTCGAGATTAGTTCGAGAATAAGATGGTTGTGGTTAAAGTGTTAAAGGCTTAGAGTTTCAAAATAAATTTTGGAATGAGGATTCCCTTTTTTTGGGTGTGTCGTGGTAAAGTTGGATGTCTACAGTGACGTTTGAGGCTTTTCAGCAATAATAAGGTAACGGCCACCATGTTGTCTCTTGAATGTAAGTTGATGCTTTACGTGACACGTGCGAATGTACAAGGAATATAAAAATATGAACGTTGACAAGATAATTACCTTAAGGGCATTGTGCGTGAGAGAGAGGTTGGTTACCGTGTAATTAGTAAGGAATCGAGGGTTAAAGACTTCATTAATACTTTTGTTTTGTATCACAGTTTCATTGAGGATACCAAGGGACATTAGTGGAGATCGAAGCTGCGTGGGACCACTACGCTGTGATAGTGGTGTTGACCCGATTAAAGTTGAATAAGATTTTAAGATCATCGAGGATGTTTTGTCGTATCGTTAGGGCTGTGTTTTTGTTTTAAAGTGAGAGTGTTTTGTTCACCTCAACAGTGTAAAACTTCGGGTGCTCGACCTTTAAAGAGTTTGAGTTTTGGAAAATGACGCGAGTCAAAGTAATTAAGAGTTGATCGCGTGTTCGATCACCACCTAGGTAAGCAATATTGACAAGAGATGGATTGTACGAAGTTAGTTCGGGTTAAAGCATCATGCTAACTATGTGGGGCGATCAAGGATCGCAAGTGATGGTCATGTAAGGAAGCACCGATGCTAGCTCTATACAGTACTGATACTCGATTCATCTAGTGTTGGTGCTGATCAGTTAGTATTGGTACCCGTGTGTTTGTCAGTTAAGTTTTGAGTTAAAAAAATTGATTCATTTTGGAAGTCACGGGAATTAGCATCTGATTTTGATTAAGGGGACATAGTGTTGTGGTTGGATTTGGGTCTGATGGTTTCTAATGGACTTCGAGATCTTGTTGTGGGTGTCTTAGAGAAAATGATGTATCAAGGTAAGAGATTCTCCCTATATAGTACAATGGTCAGTATATGGTGAACTTCGAGAGCGATAGTTGGTACCAAGCTTTCGTCACGTGTTCAAAAAATAGTGTGGAGTCGTATGTTGAGTTTGTGATGAGTGTTTAACTTACCATCGGTTGGGTGTCAAACATTGAATTTCTCAGTTGTTGTGATGCTTCGATGTTCCTCAGCAAAAATTGAATAGATGACCGTAGAACTTGTAAAGGATTATGAGTGCACAGTTTTGATGAGATTTCTCTGAGTAATGATACAGTCTTTGGTAGGAACCATTTGATATTTTTGGCAAATGTGAGATCCAGATTAAGAATCCACTTAGATTGTTTGTGGTTGGGTTGTACGACATTGCGGTGTGTACATGTTACCTTTTGACACAAGATTTGAGGTTTGTAATGAAGCCTTATCCCTTGGTGGGATTTCTATATGATGAAAATTTTGATGGTACAAATGATGTGCTTTCGGACATGTTATAGTTGACAGTGTAAGATTCATGCATGAACCGAGTTAATGAGATAAGCTTTAAATATCGATAAGAGTTATCATGCAAAGTTTAAGGTAAGCTCTTAGGGCAAGTGGAGACGTTGTTCTTTTTTCTGAAGTCTTGCACCAAACAAGCAATATTTTAAATTTGCAAGGCTGTCAGGATTAGAAACTCCCTCAAGGAGTTACCACAAGAGAAATTGTTCGTTTTGGCTGCAATAATTGTTTAACATCTTGTTCCTTTTAGATTGTATGTTGTTGTAGAAGAATTTTTGTGTGCAGCAAATCTTTTGGGTTCTATAGTGTAAGTTAAGTTTCTTTGTTGACGTATTCATATGACCGTTTTATTGGGGCACCGTTGGATTTTGCTTGTCGTCTGTGATGTACCCAGCAATGATGAAATCCTTTTCGTAGAAGAATCAGTTGAGACTATGATTGTAACATTCGAGGACAATATCATTCTAATAAGTGTTGAGATCAGAGTAGCGCAGCGGGTTATAATCGAGGACCTTGAAAAGTTAATAAGTTTTTGTATCTTTCTTGTTTTGCTAGTACAAATTTTGAGAATGAAATTTTCCTAAAAGATGGGAGAGTTGTAACGACCCAAATTTCGGGTTTTGCAAATTGGGCCTCAGACCCAATTAATTTGGGCCTTTACGTTGAAAGCCCGATTAAGATTTGGATATGGGCTTTATGGTAATAGATGGTGGGTATTTTTATTATTTATTTGGTAAGATAAAAGAAAATAAAAATGGATATTATTCTTGAATAAAAGGTGGCTGGTGATTTGATGGGGAGATATAAAGATGGAAAGAGATATTTTGGGGAGAGAGAGAAAAATAAGAGAAAGATAGAAAAGTGAGGAAGAAGGCTTTGAACCTCGATCTACGACTGCCGGAGCCACCGTGCATGGCACTGTCGGCACTATTAGAAAGGTCTCGCCAATACGAGTCCAACGGTGGTCGCCGCGTCACCGACTGAGTCGTCGTTTGTCAGAGTGAAGAAGAGAAAATTTTGAAGGAAGCTTGTTCAACATGTTTCGATCATCACCGCTACAAAAAGAGGCTACCGTCAGAATTAACTGCCAGAGAATAGTGAGACTAGAGCTCGTCGCTGCCATCTGGTAGTCAGAGGAGGGCTCACGCGCCGCCCTTGCGAGTGGGCATGCACCAGCCTAAGTGGGTGCATGCTAAGCAGTGCACTACACCACACTGGATTCCGCACCCAGTTTCACGTGGGCTCAGCCACACCAGGTCAAGCCTAGCGGGTGCACACTAGTTTGGTGCACCACGTTGCACCAGATCGGCCAGCTTGACTAGGGCATTTATCGGTATTGATTTTTTCTAGGGGACCCTACCTGGGGGTTTCTCAACGTTCCGGATCCACTGACGCAGTCCATTTTGCCAAATTCGAACCCAGTAAGCTATTTTTACGTGTTTGACCTTATGAATAGTATATGAGATGTATAGAAATAATGTATTTTCATATTTGTTGATATACGAGGGTTGTTCGGGCTTGGACATCAGATCATGTGAATTATTTAGGAAGCTCAGATGAGGATTTTAGTGATATCAGCTTAAGGTTAGTATACCTTGAACTCCAAAATGTTTCATGAGCATCAAGCATGTTAGTGGTTGCAAATTAGGAGATGAATAATAAGCATGTGTTGTTACTGTTAGTTCGAGGCTTGATAATTATTGAGATGCTTGATTAGTTTGAGAATGATTGAGTCTGTTATGAGCTTTAGAGACTGTATAGGATTATATGAATATCCATATGATTATCTAATAGTATGATTGGTTGACTGATTGATATATGATGATGCCTTGTGTGTTAGCTTTATAAATTAATATGTTCGATTGAATATTGTTTAGAGACAATATGATAAATATTTGATTAAATGGGTAAAAAGTTGGTAAGTGGTAATAATTAATTAAATATGCTAGCATCGCACTTTAATGCCCTTCATAAGCTTTAGGGACCTAATAGGTGTTATAACACTATAATTTAAAGAAATTGTACGAACCCGTGAGTTGGGTACCGATACGAGCTTTGGCTGTACCAGTAAGCGATTAGGGTCTATCGGTACAGGTGGGACCGTATCGATACTTATGGAAATTGGGAATTTTCAGTAAACTTTTTAGTAACGGTACGCGTGTAAGTATCGTTAACCATGGGTATCGTATCGGTACTCATACTCGAGTACCGATGTCGCTGAACTAGATAGTCTAAAATGTCGGTCTAAGATAAGGGTAAATACAAAATATTAATAATTGAACTAGGCATTGATAAATGGGATTAAATATGCACTTCTTTATAATGTATTAACAACTCGGTAATGTATAATAAGCAATATGTTGACGATTAGCAATAATAAGGGATCCTTGGGATCGCGTTGCTTGTATATCGGGTAGGCATTTGATGGGTTGAATCTTTTTGATTGATGAGATTTGGATACCCAGTGAAAGAGTGTTGCAACACCATGGTTGAGATACCGAATGGAGGTTACCGATACTTTATGACCCGGGCCTCATTCGAAGATGCTCAAGGAGGAATTCTGAGTATGGGTTTATGTTCTGATGATATGTGACCCGGCCTAACCCAGAGTGTAGATACTCGTGGATGATTCCGAGCAGGGTGTATGTTTCAATGCTATATGACTCGGCCTCACCCAAGGTGTATGTTCCAATGCTATATGACCCGGCCTCACCTGAAGTGTATGTATTAAAGCTTTGTGACCCAGCCTCACTCTAGAGTTGTGTTGTTGTTGATGATGTTGTTTTTGCCTTAGTGATCTGTTGAGATCTCAGGCTTGGTTGGGCCTTGTGTGCTATGATTGATTTTGCTATGATGTTAGCATGTGTTTAGGCAGCTAGTGGTAGCACCACATGTTTTTTTATCTCTTCTTATTGCTCGTACTAGCTTGCATGCTTATGTTTATGATTAGCATGAAGTATAGTAGAGTAGATGTGTATCACTGAGCTTTGTAAGCTCAGTGCTCGGAATTGTTGTTTCCGTGCGTAGGTTGATCGCAAGACCGAGGAGCACTGTCTGTATGTGATTCCAACAAGCGACGTGTCAAAGTATGATATTTGTATTTAGTGAGTTGTGTATTCATAGAACCTTACGTGTATGAGTTTGTAATCTTTTTTTTTGAATTTGTATTAATCAAGTCAAATATTTAAATGTTTTATTTAATTGGAGCGCCTTTATAACGTTTTAATCGTTTATGTATTTATTTTGAATCGTGGGCTTCAAATGCTTTTGGAAAGTATTTTTATTTGTGCTAAACCAATTTAAAATTTTATGATTTGGGTTGGGCTTGAGGCCCAGTGTGATATCCAGGTCGAGTGTGTTACAAATATATAGAGTTCTTGTTGACAACCAGCAAAATCCAAAAAAAAAACTCATAGTAAAATGTAAGGCAAAATTAAGTCAATATTTTTTAGGGAAATATTTTAAAAAACACCTCATTAATGATTATGTAGAAAAATACCCTATTTCAATCCACGTAAGGTAAACTTGCGTTTAGCCAAAAGCGAGTTTTAAACTCGCGAGTTACGTATCGAGTGGGTAGGTAAAAAATAAAAATAATAATTTACCAAGTTTTTTTACACAGAACTCACTTTTAATTAAGCACGAATTTGAAACTCTTTTTTTCATTAAACCCAAGTTTACTTACCTGAATTGAAATGAGATATTTGTTTATGTAATCATTAATGGAGGATGTTTTTTAAATAATTCTCAAAAAAAATATTCGTTTAATTTAGTCAAAAATGTAATAATGGTGGAAGACAAAACCATGGATAGTAAATACTAGTATAACAATAATAACCATTTCAGCTTAGGATCGGTGAATACTATAACAAGAAAATATGTTGTTAATTGTATTATACAATACAAACGATGACTCGATTTAAATTGGTTGTAAACGATTGAATATTTTAATTTCATTCTTTATTTTAATTTTTATTTTAAATTAATCCTTAAACTTTTGAATGTTTTAGTTTCATTCTCAAATTGTGACCTTAATTTTAAATTAGTCCCCAACTTTTTTACGTTCCAATTTTATTATTAAATTACCGTTTATGATACATCATATTATTACACAATACGCATTGATGTTTATATGACATTTGATAATTTTTATAACAGTTTTATTAACATGAGATATGATTAGCATATACTAATAATATGGGGATGAAATTTGAATGTTTAAAAATTTGGAATCAATTTAAAATGAGTGTCATAGTTTGGGAATGAATTTAAAATTTTCAAAAATTTAAAGATCAATTTAAAATTAAAGTCATAATTTAAAGATGAAATTAAAATATTTAAAATTTAAATATCAATTTAGAATGAAAATCTTAATCTACTTTTCTTATCCAAATAATTAGAAAGTTGGATGACGTGGCATATTCAAAACCGTTCATCTTAACGATCTCATCCGTTGCCACCCAGTTCGAGCACTACTGAAACCAAGCTCCCTCCAACACAGTCACAGAGCGGATACCTCTAGAATACAACATGAAAACCCCGAAACCCCCCCAAAAGAAATGGCATTATTACAGTTACGCCACTTAACTCCTCACTCTCTTCCTTTCACTCCCAGACTTCCCCATTTCCATTTGTCCGCTCGCAATTCCCTTCGTTTCTCCTTCTCACCCTCTGCTTCAACCACGATGGCTAAACAAGTAAATCCCGAATCAAATGTTGTTTATTTCTTTTTTTTCTGATTTTTTTATTCTATGATTTCGATTTTATTTTTTGCTTGTTTAGGTTTTGGTTCCGATTGCTAATGGGACGGAGCCGATGGAAGCTGTGATCATGATCGATGTGATAAGAAGATCGGGAGCTGACGTCACTGTTGCTTCCGTCGAGAAAGAGCTTCGTGTTGACGCTTGCCACGGTGTTAAGATTGTTGCTGATGCTCTGATTGGTGATTGCAAGGACACCGCTTTTGATCTCATCGCACTTCCTGTAAGTTGTAATTTCATTTCTTTTACCTTTTTCATTTCTCTAGGCTATTATGTTGAGGTGAAATGCAAATATATGGAAGTTTAAAGTGATATTTGGTTGAAAATTGGGACTTTTTTGTTATTTATTGTGTTTTTAGAACCTTCACGAAACAAAATTGGTCACAAAAGGAAATGAATTCTACGGAGGTAAAATTAATGATTTTCAGAAGAAAAAAATGCGAAGTCCCCCCCCCCCGGCCTATAGAATAATTTGTTTAAATTAAATTATTGATGTTCTAGGGAAAAAAAGTGCATGATTGATTTTTTGTAAGGCCCGAAAGAAGATATCTTAAAATTCATTTGTTATAGAAACGAAGTCTTACTTAAATTACTATGTTTAAAATTCAATTCATACAAATAATTGCGCTTTTCTCATTGATATATGTTTTGCTTTTAGGGAGGCATGCCTGGTGCTACCAACCTTAAAGATTGTTCAGTTCTTGAAAGTGTTGTGAAGAAGCAAGCTGCAGATGGACGGCTTTACGCTGCTGTGTGTGCTTCACCTGCAGTGGCACTTGGTTCTTGGGGTCTGTTGAAGGGACTGAAAGTGCGTACTAAGTGATAAGCTAAATCATTTCACAGATCATGCTATATGTTGTTGCTATTGGTGGCATGTTTTGTATTGTATATAATGTCGCTTGGTTGAATTCATAATAGTCATGATTGTTCGTGACAGGCGACTTGTTACCCATCATTTATGGAGCAACTGTCATCTTGTGCAACAGCTGTTGAATCAAGAGTTCAGCAGGATGGCAAAGTTGTGACAAGTCGTGGACCGGGCACTACCATGGAGTTTGCTGTAATGCTGGTTGAGCAATTGTATGGCAAAGACAAAGCTGCTGAAGTTTCTGGGCCATTGGTACATAGATCCTACAAAAGTAGTTATTTATGCATTCTTTTGGGGAAAAGGGGAAAGTCATGTGGCTAACCTGAGGCTCTGTAAATAATACGACTGTTTGCTAAAATGAAACTGATTTTCTTCAGGTGATGCGTCCTAACCATGGTGATGAATACTTAATCACTGAGCTGAATCCTATGGAGTGGAAATGCAATAATATTCCTCAGGTGAGGTTTTAGAGTCGGATACCCGGTTTATCATTTACATTTTGTCAAGTTTCTTTGCTTTTGCAGTTCCTAGTGATAGTTTATGACTGACACAAAAATGTGTACAATTTCTATTAGGTCAGAAACCAATTAAAGGTCTAGAGATCTTACGCTAGCAACCCATAAAGCCAAAAGATAAGATTGCCAGCTAATTAGGCTCAATTAACATACAAGCCCACAAGAAAATATTAATATGCACTCAGCATTCATCCCTTTTAATGAAACTCGAAACTGAACCTAGCTGCAGCTATTCAATACATGGCAAGTTCTACTCTATAGCCTTTGGATCAAGTTTTGCACTTTCTAGGCATCTTTGATATTTCTGATTCTGTATATTTATGCATCTGTGGTTGATGAAAGCATAGTCTTGTAACTCAGCTCAATTCTAACAATCTTCTGGTTTCAATGGTGCCTTAACTGCAGTAAGAAACAATGGCACTCATTTTGGCATGTGGACCACCGACCAACATAGTGGTTCCATGTATTATGACATTCAGAAATTTTCTTTCTTGCAGTACTATATTTCCTTATTTTTTGGGTTCTTTTCTATAATGAATGCATGTTCCATTATTTTTTAGATCCTTGTACCAATTGCTGATGGCTCAGAAGAAATGGAAGCGATTATGATAATTGATATTTTGCGTCGGGCGAAGGCAAATGTTCTGGTGGCCACTGTTGGAGACAATCTTGAAATTCTGGCTTCTAGGAAAGTAAAATTAGTGGCAGATATGCTTCTTGAGGAAGCTGCTAAACTTTCATATGACCTTATAGTCTTGCCAGTAAGTTGGAATTGTCATCTTCCTTGGTCTCGAGTCCTTTCAACTTCCTTTGCTGAATATATCTTAAACTTGGTTTTGCATTTTTTCAGGGAGGACTTGGTGGTGCCCAAGCATTTGCCAATTCTGATAAGCTGGTGAGCTTGCTAAAGAAGCAGGCTGAATCAAACAAACCCTATGGAGCAATTTGCGCATCTCCAGCTTTGGTCTTGGAGCCCCATGGCTTACTGAAGGTTTGATTTTGATCATAATTTGCATTGAGAGAATACTTGTTTCATCTTTAGTGACATGAAAGCTAGTATACTTCATGCCCTTGAGTTGCTCGGTAAAATAAATGACCGTGATAGTCGCATTTAAAAATCCATAATCTGCATCTGTGAAGGCTTGAGTAAATAATTCTAATATTTTATAATACCAACAAATAATTAGTCTATAGGTCATTTTACACTGTTGTAAGTTTAGTTATTTGCCTTTGACTGAAAATTCAATCTTTGACTACACAAATCTATCAAAAATTTTCAAATTGGTTTTGCTTTCACACTTTAATCTTTTACTTAACCATAAACCATACGTGCTAAGTTTGCATGCCGCTCTTGTAATATTTGCTTCAAATATACGGATCCGAGGGCTGTACAGAAGTCCTGAGAAAATTTTTGCATTTGGTATTCTTGGATGTTTAACGGTTGTATTCTGGTATGGCCCAGGGCAAAAAGGCCACCGCTTTCCCTGCAATGTGCGACAAGTTGTCGGATAAGAGTTTCATTGACAACCGAGTTGTGGTGGATGGCAACCTGATTACAAGCAGGGGTCCAGGAACATCCGTGGAATTTGCACTTGGAATTGTGGAGAAGTTTTTTGGACGCCCAAAAGCTTTAGAACTAGCAAAGGTAATGCTTTTTGTACGCCAGTAGATTGTCCTCGTTCTTACGACTGTAGAACATGGTGGGAGATGATACATGGTAAGATCAAAGGTGAGTTTGCATCTGAATACAAATTCACTTTGCGGTTTAAACACGGTAGTTTGTTGATAAATAAGATTTGGAACAGCTGAGCAATAAGAAAACCCTGGTTCATCTATGATGCTTTCTTTAACAACATGAACACTACAATGTAGACCAAATTTACCCCAAGCTTCCAGGCGTGTAGCAAGTTACTTTTGATTTCCGAGAACCTTGTCATTTGAATAAATTCTCTTGATTAAAATCTCATTACGAGTGGATTACCTTGTTTTTATTACCAAACAAAAGTAATGGATATTTACTAGGCTCATGTAACGGGACTATTTTGTGGTGTTGACCTCTTTTCGCACAGACCTTTTATCAAACGGCTTGGGGTCATACACCCTCGGCCATCAATGCTTCAACCATAGAAGCTTCTCTTGGTTCTCCATTGGTCTGCACAACCATCATTTGTTTGGTTTATAACCACAAACCCCAAATCTTTAGCGGTTTGAATCACTGGATCACTGGTTCTGGCCCTAGGAGGCCTTGCAAAGGGTCGACTATAGATTCCGTCAAGAGCTCGACGGATTTGCCCAACACATTTTCGAGCACCAGCTTAAATTCCCTCAGCATATGTACTCGAAACTGCTCCAACTTATCATCAATTTTGGTTTCCAATCTCATAATTTCCGTTTGCAAACGTGCCACCTCCTGCTGCCAACTATCCTCCATACCGTAGGATTAAAACCGCCCTCTGGTACCTTTGTAAGAACACAAATTTTCTTGCAAATTAAAAGAAGAATTTTTAAGAGAGATGAGAAAATCAGATGAGTAAAAGAAGAAAGAAACAAAAATTTTAGAGAAAGGCAAATTTTTTTCATTCATTTGATAAAAATCAACTCCAGCAATAGTTAGAGGTTTTAACTCGGTCTTAACATTGGAACAACGGCGTTTTCTTTAACTACAAAATAGACCAGTTACATCTTGCGAGTAAGATTCTTATTTTCTTAGTATAATCTTACTCCTTCCGTTCTAATAAAATTGGTACTTTTATATTTTAAAAGTATCATTTTAAAAAATTCAACAACTTTTATAAGGTACATTTATTTTTTTAAGCATAAAGCTAAAAAATACTCTAACGTTTTATTTTTGGTTAAAATAACCATTCTGTCGATGAAAACTATTAATTAACTGACGATAAATAACTTGAAATGACTTGACAAAATGAAGCGTTAGAAGAACAAATATTATATATTTTATACAATTTTATAAAAATATTTTTAACTGATGCGTCATTATGTAAAGTCGGCATATTTGCTTGTATGACACATCTATCGCGGTGTGCACTATCATGTAGGTTTGTCACGTCATTTCAAACTGTTTATCCTCAGTTGATTAACATTTTTATCCACAGAGGGGTTATTTTGACCCAAAATAAAACGTTGGTGGTTAAATTGGTTCAAAAAAAGAATAAGGGCCAAATGACTATTCAGTCAAATATTAGAAGTTTTTTTTGGCATTATACTTATTTTTTTTTATCATTTTTTAGTTTTTCAACAAAAGCAAAAGTTACCTTTTAAAGGGGAAACTTATTATTTAAATTATTTTACATCACACATTTTATATAATTTTTTTCTTAAAACTCCTTAAAAAGTCAACATATAACAAAAATAGTGGACAGAGGGAGTATTATTTTTGAAGCAGTACAATCTTAAACATATTAGCACAAATCTTGAAAATATCTAGATTTTTTTTATAAGCAAACTGTCATTTATTAAAACAAACAACACAAACAATATAACAAACACAAAACAGGGAAGAAGAGAAGAAGGTAACCCAGAACAAAGGAAAAGCAATTAACACAACAAAACCTATAAAGAGTAGAAAAGAAACAGAACAACACAACCAGCATAAGAAAAAACCACAAGAACAACAAACAGCACAGAACAACAAGACCACACGAGAGTTCAAGAACAACCGAAAACATTAGAGCTAAGCAGAGCCAACCAATGCATCTTCAACTGCATGTCAATCGAGGTCACCAAAAATGAACTTGTGGAGCAATGCAGCAAGATCAGCCATCGAAAGGACATCGCACCATGATAACGAGATCGTCAATGCATGATGAACCAAGAAAAATCAAGGAATCAAGTCAACGAATTATCATCGGAAGGCCCCAAATCAGCAAGTGTGGGAGAGATTCAGAGAAAAATAAAAAATAAAAAAAGAAAAAAGAGAAAAAAACCATCGCTTCTTCCTCGGCTAACAACTCAAAATGAACGATTCTAACTTTATCGCAAGATGGCAACTGCGAGAAAATCATAAACGTCGAGAAGAAAATTCAATGAACAAAACGAAAGAAATCGACGAATCTATAGAAAGAATAAGAAAAAGGACATTTGGTCGGAGTAACCCATTTTGGTTTATAAATTGGTAAATTACATGAATCATCATTGAACTTTATTTTTCGACCTATTTTGGTCATTAAAGTTTCAAACGTTAAATTTATTCACTGAATTTTATACATTGAACATTTTTAATCTCTCAACTGTTAAATAATTAACGGAGTTATGACATGGCATATGAAACTAAAAGTATGTCGTTTTAAAAAAATCAAATTTACACAAAACGGGGTTATTTTTTAATCATATAAAAATATTTTTTGTTTTTTTTTTTATTTTCTCTTATTTCTTCATCTCATCTTCATTGCTTCTGCCCAGATATCGACCACAGTCGTAACGACCAACCGCCGCGTCGACCTGAGCTTTTACCAACTTCCACTGCACTTATGAAAAAGGGTTGTAATTTTTACGTTTCCTCAGATCTTCGATTCTGTAAAAAGAGATTTTTTATGTTATCAAGTTGAAAGTCCAAAGGGAAAAAGAAAACAATGGGGGTTGAATGCATTATACGACTCAACGAATGTGGGAGACGTTTGGATCAACGAAAATCGGTTCAAGAATTGATGCAATTTGGGTGAAGGTGGCTCCGCTTATGTTTATTGTCATGGCCCAAACAGAGAATATAAGAAGAACAATGGATTGAAGAGATTCAGAGAAAGAAAAGGATTTCAGAGGAGAAAAAACATAAGAAACTGTCGTTAATTCATCCATATCCATTCCATGATGAACCTTACCCTCAGTAAAACGACATAGTTTTATTCGCATACTTCCTAAACCTCAGAACGCCCAAACAGAGAATATAAGAAGAACAATGGATTGAAGAGATTCAGAGAAAGAAAAGGATTTCAGAGGAGAAAAAACATAAGAAACTGTCGTTAATTCATCCATATCCATTCCATGATGAACCTTACCCTCAGTAAAACGACATAGTTTTATTCGCATACTTCCTAAACCTCAGAACGCCCTGTATCATTAAACATGACAATTAACTAAAATAAAAACGACACTTTCGACGTCTCTACTTAAGATCATTACATTTATCTGGTTAAGGAAGCCATCCCCGATTCTTCTTCTGCTTCAACCGATGGCTTAGCCAACAAAGTCAAGGACCCTTCTCATCGTTAAATATTTTATGATTTGGGTTGTTTTTCCATTGGATTAGTTCTCCAGCGATCTGGTTCTTCCTTTCAATATTAATGGGTCATTGCTTGGAGTTTGACTCTTCCATTTAGCTATATGTTTTTTTTTTTTGGTTTGTGCAGTAATGATTTCTTCTTTGGATTGAGGTTTAGTGATTTTCCTGGGTTCAACTATTGTGACTGAATGTATGGATTCCTTTCATTCTGGTTTATTTGATTGAATATGGGCAGAGGTAAGGAACATGAGAGGAAGAAATAAGAGAAGAAAAGAAAAAGAGAAAAAAAAAAGGAAAAGAATTTTTATAATGATTCAAGAACGACGTTGTTTTGATGTAAACTTTATTTTTGAAAACGACGCCTTTTAATATCGTATACCATGCCATAACAACATTAATTATTTAACTGTTGAGTAATAAAAAACGTTTAATATATAACTTTCAGTGAGTAAATTAAACGTTTTAAAACTTTAATGATACTCATATAAATTTTGCCTGCCTGTGACAAATAATTTTACATGTAGTTTTGAAAGTCAAATGACGGTGCTACAATGATTTTGACAAAGGAATTTAATGCTAAAATTACATCAATTCATGTGGTTTACCGTATCCTTATTTATTTATTTTACTTTAACTCCATCCACCGCGATGCATCCCATACCAATATCCGTCAATCTCTTGACGAAATATTACTATCCTTACCCTAATTTTTTTCCCTCAAAACCCTGATTCCAACTGTAAAAATAAAATTTAACCCGTTCCGCCATATCACCTAATTTAACTTGGAATTTCTAAAATGGAAAAAAAGTAAAAACTAAAATATGTATAAATAATGACATTGTTGTAAAAAAAAATATTTTTTTAACTCCAACAAGTTAAAAATAACGAATATGAAAATTTAAAATTAGACAAAATAAAGCTTTTTTGAGAACAAAACGGTGAAAAGTGCCTTAAAATGAGACATTTCGATTCGAAAACAATGACAATTTTTTAAGATTAATGCGTAGATCACACAAAGTTATACGAATTAAAAAAATCACCACAATAGGATACCTAAACACAAAATTATGATCTTCAAAGTTTTCACCTCATAATTGACATTATGCAAGAACAAACATTTCTATGTTAAACCTATATTTGATTTTGATATAACAAGGACTTAATTACAAATAAATAAATTTTTAATGTATTTGAATTTACACAAGCATTCTAACTTAAATAATTTTCTAAGTCAATATTTTAATCCCTAATATTTTTTAAGTGTTTTGGTACTCAAACCAACCATTTTGATAACTGAGTACCAGTATGATTATATGCATAATGGAACATGCTTTTGCTACTTTAAATCGATTTAATTCTTTATGACTTACAAGTACCGGTACGTCTGTACGTGTACTGGTACGAGAGTTAAATATTCTTTTAATTTTTTTGACCATTAAGCCTTGTCAGATTTTTGGAGTCAAACTTAAAATATTTTAAACTATGTAGCGGTACAGCTATACACGTACCGATACACTATGTTTTGAAAGTTTTCTAAGGATTCCAGTGAGTAAAACGAGTACCGGTACGGTACGCGTACCAGTATCCTTTTGTAAAATCTTCACTCCGTAGCGATACGCCTGCCTGCGTACCGATACCCCTTTGTTGCAACGACTATTTCTATTTTGAGCAGGTACATATACGGAAGCTCCTGTACCTGCACCTACACTTGCCAAACAACATTTAATGCGAGAAAATTGCAGCCCAACGGCTCTATTCAATTTTCCAACAACCCAAACGGCTAGAAATCAATGAAGGGGTATAAAAATAAGTCTCCAAAGCTTTTTCAACAACAAGGCAACTATTCTAAAACATTCAAGCAGATATCCAACATCGTTGAGCTTAAATTGTTAAATTCTTGTAACCTACTTGAGTGTTATTTATTGTATCTTATTTTCATTCAAGTGTTGGGGTTTAGTGAATTTTATTTGTGCAAAAAAATTACCTTGTGAGGTTTTTTATAGTTTTCTTCTTTGTATTCATCCTTTAGGGAAAGTAATTAATAGACTTTGGGGTATAAGTCTAGGTTTTGTAAGATTATCTCTTTTAGCCGAAAAAGAAAGACAAATTAGTGAATTTGTAGAAGTCCTTATTGTGGATAACTAAGGTAGTGGATGTAGACTTTGTTGAGAATGTTGAACCACTATAAATCACTTGTGTTATATTTATTCTTTTTTGTAATTTGCTTCCACCAATTTTTTTTTTTATCAATTCACGCCCTCTTGGCCATTTTTATTGATTGATCAACTCAACAAGCTAAGCTACAAAACACACAGTTATTCTTCAAAATTTTTGAAATCTTTATTTTGAACGCTATAATTATAATTTTATTTCATTTTGATTCCGATGGTAAAAAAACTAAATTAAAACCGTCAACAATCGATAACAACTTTGGATGTAAAATTTTTAAAATACAAGAAGAGACGATGACTTAACTAAAAATTATCAACATCAATAACAACTTTGACAAATTTTATAGACTTCACCACAAAGACTAAATAATTTTCAAATATCACATTTCCCTAATTTTTTTTTCACAATTATCCCTAATTTAGCCCGCGAATGATGATAGAAGTTATGAAAGGAACTACTTGGAAATATATGCTTAGAACCTTAAACAAAGTCGATCTATTGCAACTTAGGAAAGAAACTACTTAGAAATATATGCTTACAACTTGGGAATAAAAATTAAAAAAAAAATAAAATTTTAAAATTTGTCAAAAATCTACCAACTTAAAATATTTTACCATTTTATAGCATTTTGATTGTAAAATAATATTTAAAGTTTGTCCTTTTTAATATTTTGATAATGTCATTTTTTTTAATTTTAAATTAAAGTGTTGTACTCTAGACAGACTGCTTGAACTGATCTCAATTGTTGAGAAGAAATTATAGTGTCCAAATATGAAAAATAAATAAATTGTATTTCCGCATGCTGGTTGTGTCAAGACAAGAGAGAGAAGCCCTAATTGACTTGACTTTGGGGAAATCCCAAGAGTCCAAAGTCATCATTTTCACGTGGGAATTGTAATCAAATTGCTATTTTAAAATATTTTTAAACAGAAACGATTACGTTGACAACTCGATTTAGATAAAAAAAATCGGGTAAAGTACACAAATCCGGTAAAATATTTTTAAACAGAAACGATTACGTTGACAATTCGATTTAGAATTATCACAAAACTTTTAAAAGTTACATAATGGGCATTAAACTTTAGTTTTTGTTAAAATATGGTCAGTGAGCTGTTAATTGTCGTTAAGTGAATGATGTGAAAGTTACGAAAATTTGAATAATAACACATTTAATTCTCTATATTTACACATTCAATAAATTTAGTCATAGTTTAACCCTTATTATTGATGTCTAAATTTACTGAACGTGTAAATATTGAGGATTAAATATGTTGTTATACTAATTTTTGTAACTGTCAAGTCACGCAGTTAACAACAGTTAATTGCTCAGTGGCCATTTTGTAACAATAACTAAAGTTTAATGTCCATTATGTAACATTTGATAGTTTGGTGATCATTTTGTATTTTATGAGATAGTTTAGTGACATTTGCGTACTTTACCCAAAAAAATATGACAATGATATTTAAAATTATCAATAAACTAACACGATAAAAAGATTGAAAGAAGTTTTAGGGACGAAATAGAGATTCTGTAAAACCTTTGGCAGCTGTTAGAAAAGTATGCTTTTTATTGTAAATTATATTGGAGGCCACTCAATTATTAAGGTTACATTTAGGTCACCTAATTATTAAAGTTACAATTGGACCACTCAATTAAAGTTTTAGTTACGATAGGATCACTCCCATGTTAAAATACAAACATACATCCAAAAAGGTTTGATATAATAACATTTTTAGTCCTCAAAACTAATATGTTTTACCAATTTAAACTTTAGGTTTGATATAATACAAAATTGTCACTAAACTTTCAAAAGTTACATAATGGGCATTAAACTTTAGTTTTTGTTAAAATATGGTCACTGAGCTGTTAATTGTCGTTAAGTGAATGATGTGAAAGTTACGGAAATTCGAATAATAACACATTTAATGCTCTATATTTACACATTCAATAAATTTAGTCCTAGTTTAACCATTATTATTGATGTCTAAATTTACTGAACATGTAAATATTGAGGATTAAATATGTTGTTATACTAATTTTTGTAACTGTCAAGTCACACAGTTAACAACAGTTAATTACTCAGTGACCATTTTGTAACAATAACTAAAGTTTAATGCCCATTATGTAACATTTGAAAGTTTGTTGATCATTTTGTATTTTATGAGATAGTTTAGTGACATTTGCGTACTTTACCCAAAAAAATATAACAATGATATTTAAAATTATCAATAAACTAACACGATAAAAAGATTGAAAGAAGTTTTAGGGACAAAATCGAGATTCTCTAAAACCTTTGGCAGCTGTTAGAAAAAGTATGCCTTTTATTGTAAATTATATTGGAGGCCACTCAATTATTAATAAGGTTACGTTTAGGTCATCTAATTATTAAAGTTACAATTGGACCACTCAATTAAAGTTTTAGTTACGATAGGATCACTCCCCTGTTAAAATACAAACATACATCCAAAAAGGTTTGATATAATAACATTTTTAGTCCTCAAAACTACTATGTTTTACCAATTTAGTCTCAATTTAGAATAATTCAATAAATTTAGCCCTTCATATTTAAAAACTAAATCAATTTAGTTACTTTCCCCCTTCCAAATAGCTTGTATACCCCGTTAACACTAGAGTACTTCATTTAAAAATACTAATTAATCTAATACACAAATTTATAAATGTAAAAATAATTATAATTATTTTTTTAATGTTAGATATGTACTTAGTATCCAAATTAAAATTAAATTCATTGAAATCTATTTAAAATTATTTATGAAAACCTTTAGGTTTTCGGTACTGCTACCATGTAATTTTCTACAAAAATTTTAGGTTTTCGCATTATTATACATTTTTCTTAATAAATTCATATTTTTGAATGGCTTTATTATTTCCCTTTTATTTTAAAATAAACTAATAATTAAAAATTTTAAGTTACTAAAATTTTATTATTAAACATATTTAAAAATATCAAGTTTGGTGTAACTCAAGTAGGAATAATGATGAACGATGCATAACAAACAATTTGGGAGAAGAAAACTGACTAAATTGATATATATTTTAAATATGAAAAGTTAAATTTATTGAATTATGACTAAATTAGTAGAATATATAAATTTTGAGGACTAAAACTATTATTGTTAGGATGCTCGAACGATCAACCGAATGCCAAGGGGGTGAATTGAATTTTGGGTGTTTATGGTGGAAGCAATGGGAAATTAAAAATAGACACAAAAATTTATAGTGGTTCAAGCTTCTAACCAAGCTTTACATCCACTACCTTAGCTTCCACTAAGGATTTTCCCAAATTCACTATGAATTTCTTCCCTTTTTTTAGGTTCAAGAGGAAATCTTTACAACATCAAAGTTTATACCCTAAAGCTTTGAGAAAACCTTCTCTTACAAGAGAAAAACAAATAGCAAACAAGAAAACCCTCACAAGGTACAATGTTTGCACAATTAAGCTCTCACCCAAAACCTAACACTTGAGCATATATGACAATTAAGCTCAAAGTGTGTTCTACAAATAAAATGACAATTAAAAGCACAAAACACTTTTCTTAATCATAGAATGTTGGCTTGATGTTTCTTGTATCTCCATGGCTGCTTGATTGAGTCTTTTAAACCCTCTAATGTGCTCATGACCGTTACTAGCCGTTGGGGTTGGTTTGGAGCAGTTGGGGGGCTTTATTTCCCGCAGTAAATGTGATTCTGGACTCTTCGATATCGGTACGCGAGGACCGTTATTGGTATATGTTCTTAAGAAAAATAGCCGTTAGAGCAATTTTAACACAGGGGTATCGGTACGCTATACAAGCGTAACGGTACACACTCTCGAGTATCGATACGTCTGAGGCCGTATCGGTACACCAAATGGTTACTGAAATTTTAAAAACTCGGGGACAAAGGGTCGTATCGGTATTCTTAGAACCGTATCGATACGGGGTCCTCTAGGTATCGATACGGGTCTAACCGTATCGGTACTCAGGACCAGTTTTTGACACTTTGGCTATTTGAAATCATTTGTAACTTGTCAAAAAACCCTTTGAAAACATTTTAAACATATTTTTCAAGTTTATAGGCTTTTGAAATATTTTGCAAATTAGTTTAAGTTCAAAAACATTTTTCATTAAGTTATATCAAAATCAAATATGTTTATCAATTATTATACAAAAACTTTTTAGATGTCCGTTTGTATTTTAATGGAGGAGTGACTCAATCGTAACTAAAACTTTAATTGAGTAACCCAATTATATATTTTTTAACTTTATTAATAATTGAGTGACGTCTAATGTAGTTTACCTTTTTTATCATAAAGAAAAGTATGCCTTATTATTGCTCTCTTGTAATTTTTTTATACCATACAATATCTAAATTAGATAGAATCATAGTTTTTTCAAAGAATAAAATAATAATATAGATTTAAATATGTTCAAACTTATACTTTCATAAAAATATTATAATACTAACAAATATACTGTACCAACCAACTAAAGTTTGTAAATTGTTATCGGGAGTATCTGCTCTACATGTCCTTGAAAAACATGTACTCGTCTGGAAAGGAAGAAAAGAGAGTTAATTTTCTAATTGTCCACTTAAACCTGTATTAACGACTGGAGAAAGGCTACAGCTCTTCTATTACACGACTCTCAGGTTGTTGGGATCTTTGTTGCAGGTTGCAAGAGCATTTGAGGTTAGTTCAAAATCTGGGTTTTGTTTGGTTTTCAAGAAAATATAGGAAAATGAATAAAAACAGGGAAAAGGATGAGGAATTTTATGATTTAGATCTCTTTATTTCGGGTTGGTTTGCTTGGATATGTTCAAAAAGTCATGTTTGGTCTTTATGGCTGGTTTTTTTCCTTGTTTTCTCGGATTTTTATGTGCCAGAAAAAATGGTTCAAAGATTGGAAATTTTCTTAGTGTTCTTAGCAGAACACAGGGAAAAAGATTGAATTTTGAAAACAGGGTTTGGTCGTTGAAGCTTCCAATTTTTATGGTGGAAGGTTTTACTAAGGTTTTCATTTTCCAATTTTTTGTTTTTGCCCTTCCAAAATATGAAGTTTTTTTTTGGTAGTTGTGGTTTCGTAGATCAGATTATATAATTTCTTGATGTGCTAAAAAAACTACGGAGATTGAGAACATTTTTACCTGTTTTGGGAGTTTGAATTCGAGGGGACTTTCAAGGGTATCTACAAGACTTCCTTTGACCTTTCAATTTTCAAGCAAATTTGGCATGTTTCTAAAATTAGTAGGCAAAACATTTGGAAGCTTAATTTGTGATCTAGTTGATGTAGTTGCATCCACAATCCTTTTTGGTTCTATTTTGTTATATAGTAATGCCGTGCATGTTAATTAGGATATGATAAGCCAAAAATGCACATAGATGTTTCTTATTCTATACTTTACAATGGCCAGGCAGGGTTTTCATCTTCTGAAGGCGTTCAATTTGAACTGCAGCTGGTGATGACTTGTTTCTCATTTTTATTTTCGAGAAAGAAGAATACTTTCTCAGTTGAACATGCCGTAGAGATCGATGAAGTTATGCTGCTAACTCAACTTAATGTTCTGTCTTAGTTTTGGAACTAACAATGAACAATCCTAAGAAAACTGCTTATGGGCCTATAAATTCTGCCGCTCGGCTAAAATCCTCCTCTGCTTTCTTATTTATCCAATATCTTCTTGCTAAAGTTCCTATTGCATGCTTATTGGCTCAGAGGTTTCAGGTATTCAGAACACTAAAATGTTTACTTACAAGGAGCTGAAAATGGCAACTGGAAATTTTCATTATTCCAATAAAATCGGATCAGGAGGTTTTGGTGTTGTCTACAAGGTGATTGCAAACTTCTTTTGTTCAGATATTTTGGAAACTATGGTTGAATTTGAAACTAATCCTGTTTTTATTATTTTTGACATTTGATGCTAACTTCTTAAGGTAATTTTTGTAATGAACAGGGAACTCTTAGAGATGGTACCATGGTTGCTATAAAGGTGCTATCAGCAGACTCGAAGCAAGGGGTGCGAGAGTTCTTGACGGAAATAAATGTGGTTGCTGGTATAGAGCATGAAAACCTGGTTGAGTTGTACGGCTGCTGCGTGGAAGGGAAACATAGGATTTTGGTCTACTGATATCTTGAGAATAACAGCCTAGCACAAACACTTCTTGGTAATTACTGCTATTTTAGATCCGTGTTTAATATATACTTGAACGATAATAACCTAAGGTCTCCTCACCTTTAGGTGGAAGGGATAGCAGTATGCGATTCAGCTGGCAAGCAAGGCGAAACATTTGCATTGGTGTTGCAAAGGGGCTTGCATTTCTTCATGAGGAGGTTCAACCGCATATTGTTCACAGAGACATCAAAGCAAGCAATTTTCTCCTTGATAAAAATCTCAATCCCAAGATTTCGGATTTTGGTCTGGCAAAGCTTTTCCCAGACAACATGACCCACATAAGTACACGTGTTGCCGGAACAACGTGAGTTCTTAAATAGCCGCATATATTTGTCAGTTCCATAATGGAGTCAGTATTATGGAGTACATGATAGTTTTAAAATATCAATAAAATATAGAATTGAATTTTGGTATAATATTATCGAATGGTCATTTGAACCAGTTTTAATGAAGGGTATACATTTTTCTGTGAGGGATGGTTGGTGATGAAGTGCCAGCTATTCCGGCATTACAGACGTTTTTTAACTTGATTATGCTTGTTGTCACTTTTTTTTGGTCAACTGTTAGCCTGAGTACAAGCTTTGCATAATTTGTTGAATGATCTATGTATGTTCCTTTCTGTATTGCTGATTTATTCGTGTATCCTTGTGTGGTTTATATAGAGGATATCTCGCTCCTGAGTATGCTATAAGAGGTCGGTTGATGAGGAAAGCAGATATTTACAGTTTTGGCATTTTGCAGTTGGAAATTTTTTGTGGTAGATGAATCACAAACAGAAGATTGCCTGTGTCAGAGCAATTTCTTCTTGAAAGGGTATGAATTTCTCTATGTTCTTGTCTTAATGTTCCCATCATCACTTCCTGTAATTTGAGTCTTTATGTATTTTTGACATAACTAATAGCCGAATAGTCTCTCAGCATGTAATGTACCTACTCAATCCACTGGTCCTACAGCTTTAACCTTAAACAAACATTATAACATACTCTTGAGTCTTGATGGTATTCAAAACCGGAAAAAAATGCATCTGCAATGAGGAAATTGCTGAAACTGCTAAAATATAAAGTAGATTTTTGCAATGTTTCATATAATGCGCATGCCATATATCTCAGCTTGGTTTGTTGGAGAGGTTTGATACTTGAGTGTATCTACCTTTTCACAAAAGTTTTACCTTTAGGTTCTTCAACTCCTTATTTGTGTTCTGTACTTGTTCCATGTTGTTTGATGTCAAATGGCAGAGTCATGTGATTTTGACCCAATCTTCTAGGTCAATCTTCAGTTAGCTAAGCCACTGGCTCCATGTCTGACATTCTATGTGCAACCAACACATCAGGTGTTGCCATTCAGGTCATATGACCTTCCATGGTGAAATTCTCCAAACTCAATCGAAACCAACTGAAGTCATTATACGTATTGCTACTTCTCGTCAATAAGATTCGGCTTTTCTATGGGATATCTAATTCTAGAAACATTTCTGTATAGATAAATTGCATGAGTGTTGCCTCAATATCTCCAATCTGTGTAATCTGTACTTTGGTATTTCTCCGAGTTTTATATGTTGTGATTTGGTTCTTCGGCGTTATGACTTATGATTTTGAGATTTGTTGCTAAATGGATTTACTACTGCAGGCATGGAACATGTATGGGTGTGGACAACTACTGGAATTAGTTGATCCATCATTGAACGGAGAGTTCGATGATGAAGAAGCACAAAAGTTCCTAAAGATTGGTTTACTTTGCACCCAAGACTTGTCGAAACTCCGGCCATCCATGTCTCGCGGTGAAGATGCTAATGGGAGAGGAAGTTGTGAATGACCAGAATATATCGAAGCCTGGCCTTCTTTCAGATATAGCCACCCTTAGAGACCAAAAAGATAAGTCTGGCAGTACTTCTGATGGCACAGGCAAAGGAAGCAATTCATCTTCATCATCAGAAAACATTACTACATTGCATGCTACAATGACATTCAATTCAATATTCGACCGAAGCGATTAGGTTGATCTATTCTTTTTCTGCCTCATTTTTTGAAGTAAAAGTCTGGGTTTCGGGTTTTGCTTAGCCAAATTATACCTTGTTCATCTTTCCTGTTTTGT
This sequence comes from Hibiscus mutabilis, assembly GCA_019671005.1. Classification (NCBI taxonomy): domain Eukaryota; kingdom Viridiplantae; phylum Streptophyta; class Magnoliopsida; order Malvales; family Malvaceae; genus Hibiscus; species Hibiscus mutabilis. Next base: position 35,981,695 of record CM033752.1, on the reverse strand, counting down.
GAGAGTAGCATTGCTGTAAATTTGTGTAAATTGTAATCATTTGGGCCTTAATATTTTGTTTCTTTTTTTTAGTCGTGCTCACACTTGTTTCATCGTTCTGAACATTTGTAAGCATCAATCTCTTCACTGTTCGAGCTGTTTTTCCAATTGATCGAACCGGACACACGACAATAAAAGCCTTTTTGTTGCTCAGAAGAGTGGTTTAACATTTCATAAACGTTCTATAAATCTTTGTTTGGAAAGATCAACATAACAGCTAAATTGCTCCATTTTTGTGAATCTTTCAGGTTTTGCTGTATTAAGAACAAACTCTCATATAAACAACACTCTCCATTCTTAAATTCCAAGCACCTCTTCTGTTCTTGTCCTCCAAATTCATTTATCATAAAAGCACTCCAAATGGGTACATAAACAAACTCAAATAATGCATGAAAATCCAGTAATTTGGCATCTTTTCTTTAGCTATAAAATACCCTGAAAATTTGGAAGAAAGAACACATTAGACCTGCAATCACTGAGTTCCCCATGATGAAGTTTGGCACAAGTGCCTGAAACATGCCACAAAAGATTTGGACATCAAAATAATCATCCAAACCACTAGGGAAAAGTAAAGGAGCCCATCAGTGTGCAATGCAATGGAGTCTTTTTTCAAACCAATTGGCTAGTACAAATCCAGCTTCCAAGGCTTGTATAATACTTGTAGCAAAGAGTTGCTTGGTTCTGAGGGTGTTGCAGCAAAATCTTTGTCCTAATATCAAAACATCATCGAACCGAGAGAATTCGGGTGAAAATGAAGCTTTCTTTCAAGTTGGGTGGGGCTCCTCACTCTATGGTCTTCACGGTTTATTTTACTTGGATATTTTGGATTTGGCGCTGCCAAATATTCTGTAACATCAATGGTGAATTCTTGAACATTGACACGATGAGGGATGCGATGATCAGAAAACTTTAGCTTTTCTTCAAGATGATTTGACCCTCCATCATGTACAACAAATCGATTTGAAAGCAAAACAATGCGATCAAACCACTCATGCGTCTGAAAACCTGGTTGATGGATGGCTAAAACTATAGTTTCACCTTGATTGATTGCCATTGATTTTAGCAGTGTATTTGCATATGCAGAATCCAACCCTGAACTTGGTTCATCAATCAAGATAACAGCAGCGTTGTGAACTAGATCAACTCCAATCGATACTCGGCAAGCCGTTCTCCACCAGAAATGCCATTGTTTGATCCCCCACCAATCCTGGAACCTGAAACATGATCCAATCCAAACTCCTTTAATAGCCCTTTCACTCTAGAACTAGCTTCCTTCCTTCCTCCTGGTAGCCAGAAAAATGCACTATAAATAAGCGTTTCTTCGACCGTAAGCCACGAAAAAGAGCATCATCTAGAGTAACATACGAACCTCAACATCCTGCCAAAACCTTAGGAATCAGACCCTGGTCTTCCCTGTTTTTTCAAAAACTTCTCGGTCGTTGAACTTAGGTTGTGATGTCCCTTCTCTTGACTTTCAGCACCATCTTTTGCTGCCTCTTTTGTTGGTTGGCCCTCCTTACATTGATCAACCTCAACATCCTGCCAAAACCTTAGCAATCAGACCCTTGGACTACAAACAAAAAACAAATGTATAATGAGAAATCGTTTTTTAACCTGCACTCCTTTTTCTCTGAACTAAGAACCTTAACTGAAGACCAAACACCACAGTTGGTCTAGCGGAATGAGGTGCTAGATCCCTTAAGCAAGGTCAGGGTTTGAATGGCGGTCTCTCACGCCTCTGCAAAATCTGATCCGGACCAATGAGTCGGATACCGATGATTAAAAAAAAACTTAACCAAAGGTTCACCACTTACTCAATCCAAACCATATAGCTCATCTTCAGCACCACTATTTGCAAAAAAGCATATCTACAAGCTTTAGTGGCCTTCTACTGACATTCCCACCATACTGATTTCACCCCCATTGATTTCTAAATGTCTTGAGGTCCTTGCATCAAGGCAACACCCTTATTAAACCTTGAGAACATAGCAACTTGATTAAAGAAGGTTGAAACGGCTACCAACTTGATTAAAGAAGGTTGAGAACATAGCAACTTTAGACATCGAACTTGCTGCATTTACTGCAAGTCTGGAACCATTTCCTGCAGGTTTTGTTATTCATTCTAAACTGTTGAGCTGAGACAATAAAATTGTTAGGAAAGACGAATCAGGATTCGAGATTTACAAGCTTTATGAAAAATAAAATATTTTATTTTAAGAACAAATAAAAGAATCTAACTCAGCACAGATCCATACCTTGTTGTTGATCTCGCATCTTCACCTTTCAGCTATGTTACACAATTCACGAAAGTTTATCTCAAAGAAGAACAAATGATTGAGAAAAAAGAGTAAATTAGTTTATTAATTTTTACCATCTGTGTTATATATATACGACAAGCTTCATAGACATGGATGCTATAATAATTAAAATGTTTAATTAGTTCAAAATCAAGAGTGAATTAATAATCTTAAGCATACTCATTACTTACCATCTTTATCAAACATGTTCGATGCTGGTTAGAAACTTTTGTGTAATTTTCTTCAGCTCAACCGCAACATCCTTCATATATTTTCTTTCTTCTGGTAACTCAGCCGAACAACCCAAAGCTAATTCCATGATAGACGAAATGCAATTTGCTTTAATAACAAAGTACTCGTCCTCTCTTCTTAATAAATTAGCATCTGCAATCTCTATCATTCCTTTACACATTGATCTTTCCACCCAATCCCTCATCGTCATTTCATCTGTAAACATTTTTCTTTGTGAAAGTTTCTATTAGGACAATCCCATAACTATAGACGTCACATTTTGTAGAAACAATTCCCGTTGATCCGAATTCTGCATTTCAAGCATAATCAAAAAGTTGTTAATCCTTAATTATTTCTGAAATGCTTATCCAATTATATATATACATACACATGAAAGAATATAAAATGACAAAGAAGGGAAAATAATCATAAAGAACTCAAAATTCACCTGGTGCCATATAGCCGATCGTTGCAAGAGTCACTGTTTGTTTCATGACATCACCTTCCCCCAACAATTTGGCAATGCCAAAATCTCCCACATGTGCAACCATGTCATCATCAAGCAGAATATTACTTGGTTTTAGGTCGCAATGAATTACAGGTGTTCCATCAAAAAGGAGTATCAAAGGGTTAGGTAGGTTTAAATATTCCAATCTTTTGGATAATTTACTATGTAAGTCCTTGACGTTTTTAGGGTTTACGAGTTAGGCACCTAACATCAATTCGTTTTATAAAAAGGTCACTAAATTTGTTTAAAATTCAATTAATTCCCAAATTTCTTAATTAGTGTTTCATTTTTAAATTCCCAATTTATAGGGTTTTGAATTTAGGGATTTCAAAATTAGGTTTTTGAATTGGAGGTATTTTTGGGTGTTACAACTCTCCCACCCTTAAAAGAAATTTCGTCCTCGAAATTTCTAGACTTAGCGATAGATCCCAAAAGTTAATTGACACAACTTAAAATTCTTCGTTTTGAATTAGTCATTCTTCAACATAAAAGTAAGAAAAAAACTGAATACATCATTACCCGAAGCAACGTGCCTATTCATTAGGTCTATTACTTTTTGCATAAACCAACCCTGGTCCTCTAGCATCTGATCTATTACTTTTTACAGGTTTGTCTCTACTAGCATTACCCGAAGCAACGTGCCTATTCTGGCCACTACCTCTAGATGGTGCTTTTACCGACCTTTGAGACTATGTTGGAGCCTGGTTAGCACTATTGGCGAGGGGACAATCACTCTGAATATGCTCTAAAGAACCATATAAGGAACATGCTCCCAACTTCTTTTGACACTCACCATCATGTTGTTTGTTATAGTAAGAACGTATGGGAAAAGGACGGGAACCTGTCGAACCACGTACACTAGCGGTCAAAATGGTAGAATCTGTAGGTCTATCTCTCGAATAACCTTAATGGTCGAACTTATCTTTAGCCCTCTTTCTAAACTAATTTCCCTAACTGTACTGAACTGAAGCGGTCGATTGCCTCTTAACTAGGTCGGTACCATGAGATTCTTGTTGCTTCTTGAGTGCTTCAATCTGCTCAGCAGTCCTAGCTTGTTTAGTAATCTCTTTATACACTGTATCTTGATGTAAGACAACTCTCGTCTTAATCGAAAACCGCAGCCCTTTCAGAAACCAATCGTATTTTTCTTTCTCTATGGTAACTAACCTCAGGGCATACTGAAGAAGTCTTAAAAACTATATCTCATAATCATTTACTGTCAAGTCATTCTGCTCCAAATTCATGAAATCATCTCGGCACTTTGCTAAGTACTCAGGTCCAACATAACGATCTCGAAACGACTATCAAAAATACTCCCAGGAGATCTGACTAGTTGAAACAACACATTCCTATGCCTCCTACCAATTTTGGGCCTCACCTTTCAGCAGTGATACAGTGGCTTCAGTTTTCGATCGGCAGGATATTCTATCTCAACAAGCAAACGTTGAAGCTTCTTTAGCCAATACTCTACATCAGCTGGATCTGTCCCCGTATTACCCTCAAACATAGTCATCCCGACAGCTAGAAACTCAGTATATAAGGTTTTCTTACACCCTTTGATTGGCGGAGGTAACAAAGCAACTCTCGGTGTATTGTAGCAGTATCTATGCCATCAGTCTCATTATCCTTAGAGTCACGTGGATCACCACTCAGAGTCTGGTGAGCAGATAAATCCCTGTCTCTAGTATGACCCTCAGGTTGCTCATCCCCATCAGCATTGTGAATCTCATCCTAGTTCTATGGCTGATCCACAGGGGGCGGAGCATCACTTTTTGTATAAGCAATACGACCTCGACCACGGCCTCGGCCACGACTGGTCGCTAATTTAGAGCTCATACGAGGTGGCATAGTAATCTATCTACAAAAGGAAATAATCCTAGAATTAGAGTTGATACTTGAAGTTTCTATTTAAAATATATCATTTTTTAAATTATATGTTTTATTAGAAATTCCTATTTTGCCCGAAAACATTTAATATGCATGCAAAAATCATTTTTGGATCAAAAATTTTATGTGAGCCTCACAGTCTAAGGGTTGAACTTAGCTCTGATATCACTAAATGTAACCCCATAAACCCAGCCCAAAAGAAATAGGTTGAATTTAGGAAGTCACATTTGAAAACTTTCCCCTCAAGAAAACAAATTTTAAAAATTATACTTTAATTTTAAAAGAATACATATAATGATAATTTAATAAATATCTTATAATAAATAATTTGGCAAATGTCATAATCAATATCCGAATATATAATAAAAATATCTGAATAATAAATAAAAAAAACATAGTAAATGAATGCTAAAATAATCCCAAAACATAATTAGTCTCAAAGTTTTAAATTACATCAATGTATCAAAATAATAAATAATGATCTGAATAACTAAAAATAGTTTCATACTCAATAATAAAATAACTGAATAAAAGGTGAGATCCTCTAAGTACCACGTCGCCTAAAGTCCAAAGATATCTGTAAGAGGAAACTATGGGGGAGTAAGCTAAAGAGCTTAGCGTGTCTCTAAAGTACAAAGAAAACCATAATCATAAAACATAGCAATATTTTTTTAAAAAATTCTTTAAAACATAAAACAAATGGTACAATATCACAAGCGAAATGCAATGCACCCAACTACGTCCGCAAAATATAAGAATGGTTCCCATAACCTCCTCGTTAGTCCGCCTACCGAAGTGGAATTCAGCCCGAAGGGTGAAAACGCCGAACTTCCCCGTACAAATCCCAACCCATGCTCACACATATATGATGTTTAAAACTCAAATTCATAAACATAATTCCATAAATCGAATATTCCATAAACATACTTCATAAATCCATAAACCCTGGTTTTCATAAATTCTGATGTTTCGTAAATCAAATATTTCATAAATCATAATTAAAAGCACATTCTAAAATCATATGCATATGATGTCAACCATACATACTATAATGCAGATCATAATCAAGCAAGGTATAAAACCATATAAAAATCATTTATTTATAGCACCGGAACAAAACACACCTCAAGCAGCAATAGCTCTATTACCTCGAAGAACGCCTCCCGTTCAGATCTAGCGTTGGGTCTAGCTGAATCGGAACCTACGATATCAAACTCTACATTAAAAATCTATCACTATGCCACCAAGCTAAAAATATTAATACTAAACTAAAAGAATACTCACGTGTAGTTCTCGTGGTACATTTAATACCCCAAAATTTACAGTACTGTTTAAGGGTCATTTAGTGCTAAGATAATTGCTTAAAAACTTACTTATTGACTAAAATGACAAAAATGCAAAAGTTAGGATTTTCTCAATTATGGATTGTAGAAAAGAAATTTCTGAGGTTTTAAGGTGTCATATGATAGAGAATGAGTAAAATAGGATACTCGCAAAATTTGGTTAAAATCCAAGGAAAATTGGAATGGGAATTCAAGGTTAAAGTTTAGTGACCAAAATGATAAGTTTTCAAAACTTGGGTGGTACAATTCGAAATATGAAAAGTTAAAGGACCAAAGTTTTAATTTCCCAAAAGTTAGGTGTTTTATTTCATACGTAGATAGAGCACCTATTGGTGTAGACCAAATGTGGAATTACTGCTTTGATCCGATATTTTGATTATTGGGAAATCATAGTCAAAGTTTAAGTGGAATTCGGATACCCGGATCGAACTGAAAAATTATGAAATTTTACCATATGATAGATAAAGGTTATAAAAGTCATTTTCAAGTGTTGAAAATATTTTAGATTAATTCAGGATGAATCCTATGATTTATTTTGATTACGGAATTTATTTAGTAACCGATAAAATTCTCAGCATTTATCGATAAATCGGATCAAGCTAAAATTTTGGAGATGATTCCATAGAATTTGGAAGAGTTATAACATATTATTTTATGGATATTTGGAGAGTTAAATGTTTGGATTAAATTTATTTGACTAAAATTGCCTATAATGACACTTTTGTAAAAAAGTTGATTGGTAAAGGGTATTTTGGTCTTTTCACCCAAAAGGGACATGGAAGGAATTTTGAGATTTCTTTAATGGATGAATAGTGGATGGGGGACATTTTGGTAAATTAGAATAAAATAAATTAAAAATTCATTTTTATTTATACAAGTGGCACAAATATATGATATATGAAGAGTTATCATCAAAAAAATTCATTCCCAAACCGTGGAGAAAGAGGAGAAAGAAAAGGAAATCTTACAAGCTCGATTTAAGCCTCGAAACTTGATTTTTAGGTAATCTTCCGAACTACAAATTTTTTCTTTTCTTCAATCTCTATCTATTGATGTAAATTATTCATGGATCTCATGCTTGATTGATGGGATTTGATATGTGAAAGAAATTAGGGTTTATGTTCAAATTTGGGGGTTTATGATTTTATGAATCTATGTTCGATTTTATGTTGAAATCAAGCAAGAATGATGTTGGATTCATGTTTTTGAATTAGGATTTAAACCCTAAACAATTTAGTAGCCTTAAATAAGATTAAGGTTTAGGGATTTAACCTTGAATTAGGGTTTGTGATGATGAGTTAGTATTCTAGCAAGGTTGACTTGTTGTTTGAAATCAAAACCCTAAATTTAAACCCAAAGGACTAATTCAGCAAAGTGTTAAAGTTAGGGGTTCAATTCTGATTTTTGGAGTTTGGAATGTATTTATTTTATTAATGATGTTTGATGCATGAAATTAAAGTTAGAATGCTAAACTGATGATTATTCGAGCTAGTGACCATTTTGACAATTTGTCAAAAGTGGATAACCAATTCGGCAATGGTGTATAAGAAGAGGACAAATTCTTATTTTTTATGTTAAGTGGTGATTATGGTGTATAGTTGATGATTGGGGGCCTAATTGCAAAGTTTTAAAGCTAGAATCCTTGAATTGTAAATTGGTGACTATTTCGACGAATTAGAGAACAAAGGGTTGAAATATGAAAATTATGTATTTGAAGAGTACTATGTTGGAAAAATTTATTTGAGTGATTTAGATGTTGATTTTGAAGTGAATAGAAGCTTGTATTCACTTAGGGACCAAAACGACAATTTGTAGAATACAAGGGACCAATTCGACTATTAAGCAAAGGCAAAGGAAAAAATGTTGGGAAATAGGAAATGGATTAATTGGATCAAAAGCATTTCTTTGGGGACCAAGAAGACAAATCGGCTTGAGGTTTAGGGACCAAAAATGGAACTTTTCAAAGTTTAGGTCCTAAAGTATAAAGGATGAAAAATGTAAGGATCAAGCTTAAATTAACTATTTAAAGCTTGAAAAAAGTCCTTAGGGACTAAAATAAGTATTTTAGTAAAGGTTAAAGGCTTAAGGTAAATTGTGAGAAAAAAAAGTGATTCGAATATAAGAAACTTTATCAGATCAATTATATATTTAATTGATAGTTATCTTATTTACTTTCCATTATTATATTTAGAGTGAATATATTCTAACATATACTTGATATGGTATATGTTATTTTATAATTTAGCTTCCTATACGAATTGGGATCGTACTAACAAAAATGGAAAGGAAAAGGTCGGGAGTGAGATCAAGTGATAAAGTTGACTTCATTACAAGGCCAATGTGAGTGCATTTTACCTATTATATATATATATATATATGAGGAAGACTTATGATAAGTCGACCTTGGTATTAATGAAATATATGTTGATCAAAGTTATGCAAATGGCATGAAATATTAAATGGCATATGTGATACATTGATATGACATAAAGATTTATCTAAGATAAATCAGATTTTAGATATTGGGTATGAACTGTCTAATATCGACTATATGATTTACATTGATGCATAATATAGTAATGGCAAGTACATATGAAAAATTATGATAAAATATGGGATGTGAATTGCCCGTTTTAATGAAAGATAACGATTGATTGGTAATGAAATGAAAGGCCCAAGTATTATGATATGAGAGTTCATGGTATAGTTGGATATCCATAGAGTCCTTAGCAACAACAACATGCAAGTTATGTTATGTTTCATGTTTTGTGACTACTACGGTGTCACATACACCTTGGAGACCCAAGCCCTTGGTGTTGCACTCTGGGGATCCAAGCCCATAGTGCTAATGGCACTAACGAGGTGCTTTATCGAGGAGCAAAGAGTGCCCTCGAATACGTACTCATTTGTCATGTTCAAGTTAGGCACTACGGTGTCACTTCTACCTTGGGGACCCAAGCCCTTCGTGTGCACCTTGGGGATCCAAGCCTACATTGCTAATGGCATTGACGAGGTGCTTTTATGAGGAGCAAAGAGCGTCCTCGAGTACGTACTCATGTTCACGTTATGTTAGACACTATGGTGTCTTATCATGATGACTCGCGTACCTTGATCTCATATTATATACTTTGGCCTATCTCGAAAGGAAAGTTATATTGCAAATGATTACATGATGACTGATAAATACTGAGAACATGATAATTATACTTGTTTTATGATATGATATAAGTTGTACTGGAATTACTTGCGATTTTACAGGAAATGTATTGCACTGTTATATGACAGAGGAATGACTTGATAAGTCTAATTTATGTGATTCTATATTTTGAAACGATTTATTTTAAATTATAGTTGCCTCACTAAGTTAATACTTAGCATGTGTTGTTTCACACGTAGGTTATAGGAAACTTACTAGGAGAGGAGTCAAGCATGTTAATCAAGCTGCAATCTATCAAACATCAGTAAGACATTCTATTTTATGATATTCTCTAGTGGGCATGTATCAATTTATTCGTTGGTTGTTTTAAAGGTAAAAATTCTAATTATCGTATATCACGTAACGATTTGGAGTTCATGAAAGGGCCTAGGCAGTGTACCTAGTTTCCACCATGAGTTACATATTTTAATAGCTGACTAACATGTTTTATAAACCAATTCAGGGTCAAAACTAGTAATATGCGAATAAGCTATGAATACTTCGAAAATCGAGAAAAAAGTTATTTTATAAATTAGCTTTATGTCAAATGTTTTAAAAAATTACAAGTCTAGAACTCTGTTAAATAATATTGTGACATCCTCAATGTGTATTCGTACTACGAGTATACGTTAAGGGTGTTATAGTACATGCAAGGACAACTCGAACAGGCGAATGAGGTGGTAATTCGTCTTTCTCAAAGTCGATGTCGTCTAAAACACATATATAAACCACATCAGATCTTATATCTAAATCTCCCAAGATTACTAGGTACCAATAATTTACAATTAGTAAAACTAGGTGATGGGGTTTACCCATGAGACAAAAGGAAAAACAACAGTTATGGTTGGAGGGGTGATCAATTGGAGATTACACGAGAGAGATGACAAGAGGGTGGCAGCTGGTAAACAAAAATGAGTATCAAAGGGTTATGTATGTTTAAATAGTCCAATCTTTTGGATAATTTACTATGTAAGTCCTTGACTTTTTTTTAGGGTTTACGAGTTAGGCACCTAATATCAATTCGTTTTATAAAAAATGTCACTAAATTTTTTTAAATTCAATTAATTCTAAAATTTCTTAATTAGGTTTTCATTTTTAAATTTCTAATTTCTAGGGTTTTGAATTTAGGGATTTCAAAATTACGTTATTGAATTGAGGGTATTTTTTGGGTGTTATGATGTGGCTATGGCGAAAAGGGATAATCGTTCAGCATTTTGGCATATGACTTAGAATGCTGAATCAAAATTTCAAAAAGGGTCGATCGAGAATATGGTTGTATCTTATGTCCCATGTGTTCCGCCGATCCACAACTCCAATAAGAATTCTACAACTGCAGGAGTCTGCCCCTCTCTGGCCAAACGTGGCAAATCTTGCCTCAAATGGTCTAGGAATCCGTAAACCCAACAAACATTATACGCTGACCGGACCTGGGTACTCTGTCCATACGATCCTCGACCAGTACCATCTTCTTCGCGTCTCGCATCCGGTCGAAACCTTCTATCACAGTGTCTTTTTCTTTGACCACCACCAGTACCAAAATTTGCAGCTCTTTTTCCTGATCCAAAATCCTTCGGTCGATAGGATAAGCCCAAACTCTGCTCTATGTCCTTCACCCGTGTGACCAACACGTTGAAATCTGTATAATCAATGGCCAACATGTAGGTCTTAACATCTTGCTCTAAACCATAGCAAAACCGATTACAGTGATGCCTCTCATCCGGCACCAACTCAGGTACATACTGGCTAAGCCTCACAAACTGTACCTCGTACTCTGATACTGCCATGAACCAAGGCCATGAACTCACGTTTCTTTTTATCCAAGTATCTAACTCCCAGATACTTCCTTCTAAAGGCAACTTAGAAGAATTCTCACGTCACATCGTTGGGTTCCATGCCCGTGATCACAATGGTCCACCAATTGTATGCATCACCCTGTAATAGGGACACAACATATCCTAGCTTACGGTCATCACTGCACCCTATCTGAACCAAGATCCGCTTTGTACTAGCAAACTACTCATCGGATTCTTTGTACTAGCATCACCCTTTAAACTCAACTCCTCCAAGACTACACAAACATTCCAACGATAACCCCAGATTAAGAACAACAGCAGGTGTTAGTGTAGGTACATGAACTCCAGCCATCGCAGCCTAGAACACTCCCTTCATCGCCTGAACCAAAGGCGTCATATCACCAAACACTAGACCAGGTGGTGCAAGTGATACTTGCTCCACTCCATCAGGAGGATTAGGCAGAGAAGGTGGCAATCCCTCAAAATATACAATCTCGCCCTCTACTTCATGCCCTCCAGCAGCAACATTTACGCTAGATCGTAATTCTCTCCTCGGTGTTATTGTACAAAAACGTATCTAAGGCATGATAATTACACCAAAACAAAAAAATCAAGTCAGCTTCAAGCAAGGATCCAAGACTTCTATTTCGAACCAAAATCATTTCATAATTGTAGTAATAAGGCAATGTGTCCCCAAAAATACCCCAACATGGCATATTTCAAACATCGTACGTATAAACAATCACCGTGCATAGCAATCAGCATTATACAAACATCAATACCATCCCCATTTTTGTAAACCTAGCTCTGATACCACCAAATATAACCCCCTTAGCCCGGCCTAGCTGAAATCGGACTAATAAAGTCACATTAAGTTTGCTGAAGCAAACCCGGACTAATAACCTAAACTGAGTCCATTTTTTCTATTTATCTTGTCTATATGCATATTATTATTATCCTCAGTAAACATGCTTCAGCAAACCCGGACTAATAACCTTGATCTCATATTATATAATTGTGTCATCCTATTGTTACAGACTAATCTCTAGCAATCAATCTCTTCTTACCTTCTTGACAATCAATGCGAATATTATCGATTGCTTCCTTTATCGATAAGTAACCCTATAATAAATATTTAGAATTTAATTTATCATTCAATAACATTAAGATTAGAGAAACACAATTCAAGCTAATAAACACACAAACAGGGTTCATTTAGACAAGGTAACATATTTATATAAAATGAATTGCATATCTAGCTTATATCCAATTATGTTTTTGTCATAAGTATTATAGCGATTAAACAATTTTAGTTTTAAGGCTTAATGGGTCATTTTTTTCCTAGTAAACTCAAATCATCAATGTTGTCTCTACTTTTAAATTGTATTAAATTTTTCATTTGACTAACTTTGATTGTTACGGTACTGGCATGACATTTAACAATATTGATGTGGCATTTCATTTTGCTAACATGACAGTCAAAGATGCTAATGTGACAAACCATGTGTAGATGATGACGTGATAGAGAAATTGAATTGATTTTTTTAATCGAGTTCGAGGACATAATTTATCTTTTATTTGCCAAGATCAATGGTATGATTTATTTAAATTGAAAGTTAATAGGTGTTGACGATATATTGCTTGACAAAATGTTGAGAATTCTATGTAATTAATCAAGTAAACAATGCCATGTATATATCTTTTTACGTGCAAGTATACATGATCAACAAGTATTATAGTAGTAAGAAAGTATCGTATTCACAGGAATTGTCCAGGAATTAAATGCCACGATAAATACTTGTGAAGTTTAAAATCAAGATGATGGCAAATGATTGAGGGTTTAATTGAAGAAATTAAAATGATAAGAAAACTGAAGCAGAGATTTAGGTAGATTGGCAAACAAATGTGTAAAGAAGATTGACAGGCTTGGCAAGAGATGTTTGGATTTTACTCTAGTAAAGGCAACAATTAATAACGTTAAACTTTGGTTTTATTGCCGAGTAGATTTTAAGTTAGTATTGCCTCTATCGATGATGATACCCTAAGTTAATTACTTTTAATGCCTATATGTCTATAGCAAGTTTTCAAACAATTAACTTGGTGAAGATTCAATCTTTACTCCTAAAGGATAGATTCACTTCAGGTGTAAGTTCATGTACTTGAATATCTTATGTCGAAGTTTCTCTCCTTAGTACTTGACAATTAATCCTTATCTCCTAAGTTTGTTAAGATATTAGCGGATAATGAGCATTCAATATCATCTGTCGTGTGACATAAAATATGGTAACAATAAGCATATGCGAACTAGACAATAAAGCCAAAGCATTCAATTATTAAAAAACTAAAAACTAAGCGTTCATCGCAAACACCCCTAGCCAACTTAAAAGATTAGTTCATGGCTGGGGAAACCATCAACACGTCATCATTTTTAATCATCCTCAAAACCAGAAATTTAACCAAAAGAAATGAAACAAAGAAGGATAACTTTCGATGCAGCCCTTCAATGGATCTAGAGCTCTCAGCAAAAATGCCAATCGAACCTTTGTTTGTCTCTACCCTTCTCCTTGCCTCGTCGCTCTCTCTGTCGCAGCTCAGCCTTGAACTCCCTTATATAGGCAATGGCAAAACCCTAACCAGTGTTAAGGTTAAACTCCTGGGAGTTTGTTGCCTCAAGTCTCAATGACGACGCGTCTCTCTCTTCATAAAATTAGAGATGGCCTGATTCTGACTCGGGTTTGTTTTCCCGGGCATCGACCTTCCTTCTTTTGCCAACCAAGCTTGGCATTCTTCTCCTGCTTATGCCAACTACTCTCAACATTTCCTTCCTGCGTTCACCTGCTCCAGTCATGTCGATCCTGCACACCACGACAAGAAAACACCCCTTCACTCTGGCAATAAAAACTTGACATTCTTCAACTCCTAGATGAAAATGCATGAAACTACTGGCAAACTATACTAATATATACCTAAAGTCAAGCAATATCATGGCAATATATGCATGGAAAGCACATCTTTTGAGGAGTTAACAATAGGCTGATACAAAGAAAAAAAAGAATTTAAGAAATTATTAAAATTTTAAAATATTAAAAAGTATATTCTAAAATATCCATAATCATGTTAAAATAAAAACACTATAAAGAATTCAAAAAATTATAAATTAAAAATATTTTAAATTACAAAATGATCATAAACTATAAATATAAAAAATCAAAATTTTAGAATATTTATAAATTAATTCTACTACTATTCTCTATACATATTTTTAGTTAAATCAACCTCGTATTAGAGTAAAAATAAGATCCGAATGTTCCTTCGTTTTTCTATACTAAATATTAATGAGCACTAATTTGGTGTATAAAATCAAAAGAAACATTTTGTTTTATTATTACTCTAATACAAGATTGATTCCACTGAAAATATGTCCAATAAATAGTAGTAGACTCATATTGACGAAGTCAAAGACTTTTCGATGAAAGTATCTAATTTTTTTAATATTTTATAAATATGTTTGTTGCCGTCGATCAGTGTCTTTCCGGTTTCTTCTCGCCGTTGTCTCCATTAGGTCTGCAAGTAAGTTTCTTCTACTTGGGACAATTAATTGTAATATAAAAGATTTGGATGAATGGAGATGTGGATTTCGTGTTCTCTTCTTCGATAGGTCTCTTAGGAGGTATTGGTTTGAACTAGTATATTAAAAAGTATTGAATTTAAAGTATTTATAAAATACTTTCATCGAAAAGTCTAGGAACAATATCACATAAGCACGCACAACAAGCATA
This sequence comes from Hibiscus mutabilis, assembly GCA_019671005.1. NCBI lineage: Eukaryota > Viridiplantae > Streptophyta > Magnoliopsida > Malvales > Malvaceae > Hibiscus > Hibiscus mutabilis. The sequence goes on along the minus strand of CM033752.1, from coordinate 35,966,622 downwards.
ACAAAATTCCATGAGAAGCCACACCCCTCAGAAGTAGAAGCCAAGAACGCATATTTAGAAGACCAAAAGCATAACAGCCAACCAAATCAGTTTATCACCTGCTAATATGCATTCACGCACTCAGGTTACCAACCCATATGTAAAGAAGTTCAAGCCTAATCTCACTACCATGCTTTAAAGAGCTCAAGTCGATGCATCCCATCCTTAGCAAGACAATCGGCAACCCCTTTGTAAGACCTCAATGTGAACAAACCAGTCCACTATGCAACAGCAATCAAGATGCAGAACCAACCACTACGGACCCAATCACCAACCAAAGGACGAAACAAAAAGTGTTATTATCCTTTTAGAATAAAATCTTAAAAAATAATTTTTATATTATTTTTTATATTTTTTTATTTTTAAATTTAAAATATGATTAAACTTTTACTACTATAATAATTCTTACATCCACTTTAATTTAAGGGTAAAGTTCATAAATTATCACTAAACTTTGATCTATTATTTAATTTGGTAACCAAACTTTCAATTGCTTCAATGTTACCATTAAACTTTTAGTTTTATTTCAATTTAGCCACTGACCCGTTAATAACAGTTAAAAGGGTGATGTGGCTGTTAAAATATTTTGTATAATAATACATTTAGTCATCCACGTTTATACATTCAAGCAATTTAGTCTTAATTCGAAAGAAATAATAAATTTAACCCTCGTTATTTTAATTTGACTCTATTTTTAGTTAGAGATAATTTAATATTTTATTTTGTTCACATGCTGCAACAGCAAGTTCCTCTCTCTGGAGTTTAAAGCATCGAAGACCAACCCAGGAGAGGGATTGACTCCAACAATGGTTTCTAATCATCTGATTGTGAGGAAAGCATTGTTTCATCTCCTGTTGTCGACCCAATTCAACAATCGCAGCTGCCAACACAAGCTACCATGAAGCTAGTGCCTAAAAAGCCATTGCCTGAAAAGGGAAAGCTTTTACAGGCGGTGATGAAAGCAGGTTCGCTATTGCAAACCCTTCTTTTAGCTGGACCGTTGCCTGAATGGAGACACCCACCACCACCGCTTGAGTCCTTTGAGATCCCACCCGTGACCATCCCTTCACCACCACCACAATGCCTCCACCAGGACTCTTGATCAGCAGCAACGGTTGCAACAACACCCTAAACACATTTGGTAAAGTTGACAGAAAAAAGGAGTCATTTTGATGGCTCTGATTCTCCTAGAGATACCAAGTACCAGAGATTAGTCCTCCAATGACTGTTGCTACAAACAATACGAGCGTTATATAAAGTAATTTACCATGTTTAAACATATTGCTAGGGATCTAGCATTTTAGTACAAAGGTTTGCTGTAGAGAAGCAACCATCCAATTTCCTAATTACCCTTTATAATTGATGAATCAAAATAAAATATTAAAATATCTCTAATTAAAAATACGGTCGAATTAAAATAATGAGGTTAAATTTATTATTTCTTTTGAATTAAGACTACATTATTTGAATGTGTAAACGTGAAAGACTAAATGTGTTATTATACAAAATATTTTAACAACCACATCACTCTTTTAACTGTTGTTAATGGGTCAGTGGCCAAATTGAAACAAAACTAAAAGTTTAATGGTAACATTGAAGCAAATAGAAATTTGGTTACCAAATTGAATAATTGATCAAACTTTAGTGACAATTTGTGAACTTTACTCTTAAATTAAAGTGAATGTAATAATTATTATAGTAATACAAGTTTAATTATTTTTTGAATAAAAAACAAATAAAAATCTGAAAAAGTAATATAAACTTTATTTTTTAAGATTTTATTTTAAAAAGAGAATAATTACACTTTTGGTCTCTAAAATTTCAAAACTAATTAAAATAGTTAATAGTTCATTGTAGTACATATGAATAGTGATACATTGCGATACATGATATTTACTGTAGAATTATCATATGAAAAGTATGTTAAAAGTAAATTACATCGTTTATCATTCAATTTTTTTCACTTTTGTTTTGGTCACTGAGCTTAAAAATTTTCAATGTAATTATTCAATTTTCGAATTGCTCTTATTTTTGTCACTCTAAGATGACATTATTTATTTTATTTATATTTCCCAATGACACAATATATTTTATTAAATATTTTAATACCATATCAGATTTAAAATAAAATATAAAATCTTTAAACACAAATCCCAACCCCTAATTTATAAATTTTAATCCTCAATCTACAAACCTCAAACCATCATCTTCACCCTCACCTAAGGTCACCGATGATAATGCAAAATTCGTGGGATTTTAGTGGAATATTAATCAATGCAGCAGTCCCAAACCCAGCTGTGCTTAAGAGAGTCCAATTTACAACAATGATAAATAACGAGAAAGATAAAAATGCCATTGATGATCAGGGTCGTTTTGGGTATAACATTGCCTGTGGTGATATAGTTGTGAGTAAATTGGCATTACTGTTAATTTTACTAATATAAAAAATAAATTACTTTGTCCATCCAAGTTTGGAAAAGGCTTGGATTCAATCAGTGTTCATTGCTAAAGACTTCTTCTTTAAAGGGGACTTTTGGAAGAGGTGAAGCTGTTGTTGGACAATAATTCGTATCAAGGCGGAGATTGTTAGAATTATGACCTAAATTCTGTTTTGGAATTTATTTAATACAGAACTGGCCAATCTCTATGAAACTCTACTTCATGCTTTCAGATATCTATTGAATAGTAAGAAACTCAGTTTGAGTAGAATTTTTTTTCTACGTATGTTTTCTTTATAACCCATCAACATATCCTTTTTTCTTGTGGTTTTAACATAAGAGATGTCGGTTCTAGTCTATCTTTTTCTTTTTCTATATATGTATATGGAAAGTTTAAAAATCATCATATAATAATCCAAAAATAGAAAAGAAAAAAGGGAGGTTAATGATGATATTAAAATCTTTTATACCAGGGAATCTAAATTCCTTATGCATGAAGAAAATCAATTCAGTCGTTATGGTCGGACTCTATTATAGATTTCTAACCACATTTTTCTCTTGTTATTAGGGTTGAAATCATTCAATTGTATTCTTTTTTTGATATAGTAAATTTTTTCTCCTTTTGCTTTTGATTTTTCCTTCTAGGATTTTTCAGATAAAATTTTAATATTATATTTTTATTATGTTTACACTTATTTACTTATTTCGTCATTATCATCTCAATAATTATAACAACTTTGTACATTCGGTTATAAATTTTCAAGATGCATTTTTCAATCATTTGTTTTTGGAAAAGAAAATAATCTAATTGCTTCCTAAACCCCTCAACTCTTTTTCTTACCACAAACCCTCGGTGGGGACTAACCAAGTTCAAACCTCATCCATCATGGCCCATCTTTGACTCAAATGTCTTATAATCAACTTAGTCCGTGACTGCGGCCAACGCTGCCAACATGAAAATCACTAGGTTCTTACAAAATTTTTAGCTGAGTTGATCTTTTTTTGGTGCTAAATCCGATATATTTTGACTTATCCAAAACTTTTCTCGCATTATAATCAACCCTTGTTCTTGTACAATCCTATTTCTGACACATTAAATGCATACGACTTTTTAAGACTTATCCAAAACTTTCCTAGCATTGTTTGACAATGATATATGAAAAGTATGTTAAGGGTGAATTACACTGTTCATTATTCAAATTTCTTTTTACTCTTATTTTAGTCATTAAAGTTTAAAAAAATTTAATGTAATCACTCAATTTTCAAATTACTCTTATTTTTATCACTCTAGGATGACATGATTTATTTTATTAATAATTCTCAATGACACGAGATATTTTATTAAAAAATTAATATCATATCAGATTTAAAATAAAAATAAAATCTTTAAACACTAATCTCAATCCTTAACGTATAAACTTTAATCTTCAATCTACAAACCTCAAACCATCATCTTCACCCTCAACCAAGGTCACCAATGATAATCCAAAATCCGTGGGATTTTAGTGGAATATTAATCAATGCAACAGTCCCCAACCCCACTATTATAAGGGGAAAAGAAGAGGAAATAATTGAGGAAAAAACATGCAATAGTCGATGAAGAAACCGAGTCAAGTTGGTGACAGTGTCGGAGGGGATAGCAAATAGCAATGGGCGGCTTCTTGGCGGAGTTATTCCCTTACTACCTATCTCCCAATATTCATGTGGAGTAACTTGCCAATTGCCATAGCTCATAGACGTATAATTTTCTCATCAATTTCCCAACAACCTTCTCAACCTCTTTCTTTTATTAATTTTGTCTCATTAACTTTCTCAGAAGCATAGAACATTGGCATTAAATTTGTGGTTATCCATTCAATATTTAGACGTTTGGAGTTACATTTCGAATAAAAATCATCTTCCCATAAGTATGTCTCTTTTTATATCCCACACTAAAAACACTAAAAATAACCCTTATCCTTATATTTCACTTTAGCGTTGACTGAATTTTGCACAATTACGCTTCTGTTATAAGATAAACGTTTGCAATTTTATAAATTTTTTTTATAATTCAATTTCTCAAACCAAAAATTATGGATACGCTGTTGTTCCAAAGATTGTACATAAAGAAGTCGACCACCATAATTAGATCCATTACAGTAGTCACTTGAAAGTTGTACTATCCCTTTTGTTAGAGTTATGACCCGAATTTTATTAAGGATTTTTATTTAATACAGACCTGATCAATTCTTGTAGAACTCTACTTCATCTTTTTAGATATCCATCGAAGAGTAAAACTCAGTTTGAGTAAAATTTCTTTCTATTCAAGTTTTTTTTGTAACCAAGCAACCTATCCCTATAAATAGATACAAGGGTTAGGATTGAAATCTTTTAGTAGTATTCTCTTTTTCGACATAGTGAAATTTCTCCTCTACTGCCCATGGTTCTTCCCTTCTAGGGTTTTTCACGTAAAATCTTGGTGTTATTTTTCTTTTCTGTGTTTGCGCTTATTTACTTGTCATTATCGTCTCGATAATTATAACAAATTGATATCAAAGCTTTTCAGGTTACTCAGGATAATGACAACGATGAAGTATGAAATTCAGCTCCTGGATCGCCACGTTAGGTTTTCGTTATGGCAGGTGAAAGTTCGAGATGTTATTGTTCAGATGGATTTAGACGATGCATTGGATGAGTTCGATAAGATGCCGAAAGAATGACCGAATACAGAGAAGCTTTGCAAGGATCGAAAAGCTTCTTTCTAGATCCGTTTGCACCTATCAAACAACATTCTACAGGATGTTCACAAAGAGAAGATAGATGTCGATTTATAGGCAAAATTAGAACAAATTTGCATGAAAAAAACTCTGACTAGCAAGTTGCTCTTGAAGCAACATCTATACTCCTATAAGTTAGCAAAAGGTTTGTGTCTTGACGACCACCTAAACGGTTTCAAGAAGATCGTCTCAGATCTAGAATCGATAAAGGTAAAGCATAGTGAAGAAGACCTAGGTTTGATTTAACTTTGCTCATTGCCCGCTTCACATTTGTCTATAAAAAACACACTCCTACATAGCCATTATACCCTTACTCTTGAAGAGGTATATGATCATTTGAATTCGTACGAGAAGATGAAACATCTAACTGACTTTGAATTCCAAGTTGAAGGTCTCATGGTGCACGGTTCAAATAGTTTGGGTCGTAGGAGAAAAAGTAATTGTAATACTCGTAGTAAAAGCAGGGACAAATCCAAGTCATCAAATCGAGGTAAAAGCTACCATTATTGCAAGAAAAAGGTCACATTAAGGTTGAGTGCTATAGGTTTCAGAATATAAATCAAAGGGATGATGCATATCGCAAGGGAAAACAGCTAGAGAAATTCGGAGAAGCTGATATAAAGAAAGACTACGATGATGGTAAACTTTTAGTTGCTTTTGGCGAAGACTTTATAACAAGCGATGAGTAGATTCTTGACTCTGGTAGTAGTTTTCATATGAGTCCCAATCGAGACAGGTTTGCGACGTACAAAACTATGTTTACATGTACTATTTTTTGGGGAAATAATATCTCTTGTAAAGTCGTAGGTATTGGTACAATCAATATTAAGAGGTTTAATGAGATTGTTCGAACACTTGGTAATGTGAGGCATGTTGCAGATTTGAGAAGAAATATAATTTCATTAGGTACTCCAGATTCAAAAAGGTACAGATACTCCAATGAAGGTGGAGCTATGGAAATTTGCAAAGGCTCTCTTGCTGTGATGAAAGGGCATAAAAGGGTTGCTAAGTTTTATGTTTTGCAGGGTTCAACTATTTTAGGTGATGCATCTATTTTTCATCCTTCGTGTCAAATGGCGATGTTACTGGTGAATGTCTTGACTAAATCAAGTAAAAGAGAATTTTGTGTTTAATATGATCACTATGGTCATAATGGTTTTGGTAGGTAGAAAAGAGTTCAATTTTGTGAGCATAAAAAATTTGTGAAGAAGAATAAATTTGAATTCTATGGGCATAACGAATTTGAGAAGCTTAAGAGAGTCCAATTTGCTACAAGGATAAATAACGAGAAAGATAGAAATGCCATTGATGATCAGGGTCGTGCTGTGCATGATATTGCTCGTGGTGATATAGTTGTGAGCAAAGTTAACAATAATGTTAATCTTACTAATGAGAAGACTAAGTTACCTTGTACATCCAAGCTTGGGAAAGACTTGGATTAGGTCGGTGTTCATTGCTGAAGACTTCTCCTTTGAAGGGGACTTTTGGATGAGGATGAGCTCTTGTTGGATAAGATTTCGTGTCAGGGTAGAGATTGTTAGAGTTATAACCCAAATTTTATTTTGGACTTTTATTTAATACAAAACTGATCAATCCTTGTGGAACTCTACTCTATCCTTTTAGATATCTATCAAAGAGTAAGAAACTCAAATTGAGTAGAATTTCTTTCTATGCAAGTTTCCTTTGTAACAACTTATCCCTATAAATAGATACAAGGTATTAGGGTTAAAATCATTTAATTGTATTCTCTTTTTTAACATAGTAAAATTTCTCCTCCACTACCCGTGTTTTTTCCCTTATGGGTTTTTTCACGTAAAATTTTGGTGTTATTTTTCTTTTCTGCGTTTGCACTTATTTACTTATATCGTCATTATCATCTCAATAATTATAATAACTTTGTTTACTCGGTTATAAATTTTCGGGGTGCATTTTTCTTTTTTTTATCTATAGGGTGCATTTTTCAATTATTTGTTTTTGGAAAAGAAAATAATCTAATTGCTTCCTAAGCCTCTCAACTATTTCTGTTACCATAAACCCTCAATATAGACTAACCAAGTCCACACCTCATCCATCATGGCCCATCTTTGACTCAAATGTCCTATAATCAACTTAGGCTTTGTTTTGGTTGTGTTTTGCAACTCTAAGCTTGTTGTCGTCATGATTTTGGTGCCAAACAGGGATCAATTTAGCGCAAACGAGCGTTTTCCCACCACCATTTAGTATCCAAATGCTCGTTTATTGGAAGTTGGAAAATCCAGCTTCTACCAATGCATGTTTACAGTCCAACGGTCGTTTTCCACTCAAATGGCAAAGGGAGCCTTATTCCGTGACTACGGCCAACACTATTTGCTAACATGAAAATCTAGGTTCTTACAAAATTTTTAGCTAAGTTTGATTTTTTTTTGCTAAATCTGATATATTTTATTCATTTAAACTAAACCCCGGAAAAAGGAAAAATTACAAAATTAAAGAAATCCATATTAAACTTACAACTCGGAATTGACACGCCATGTAGTAAAACACGAAACACAGACAAAACACTAACAAACATACTACCATAACACTCTCCAAAAAAACAAAACTAGCTATTTATCCAACAATCTAAGAGAAAATCGAACACCAATCAACTCAAAACAATCACGAAAGCACATGGGGGTGTAGAAAAAATAGCCACATTGATAACAATGAAACCCGAATGATGATCCACACCCTGAATGGAAATCAAACACAAGACCACCCATGAAGCAGGCACAGAAAAACTATACCCAGATCCACCATAGCAACCACTACACCAGACTTGGTATAGAGCGGCGCTTTTTGTGGCGTTTTTTGAGCAAACGCTGCAACTATTGTACTTATTACAACATTTTTATTAATGGTGATGAAGAGTTCAGAAAAGCTCCTGAGCAAACAATCGGGTCTGATATCTTGTCGATGTTGAAACATATCAAGTTTACTTATGAAAAGACGAGTCAACCACCAAACCCATGATCAAAGAAAAAGACAAAAAAAAGGTGGCATCTTGTGAGGTTGAGCAGCTTAGTGATGATGATTCTGATGAAGAAGATGATCCAATTGAGGCGAATTTATGGAAAAAGATAAGTATTTTCTTTGAGTTACCTTATTAGAAGCATAACATTTTGAGACATAATATTGATGTCATGCACATTGATAAGAATGTTTGTGAGAATATTATCAGGACTATTCCTAATGTCAATAGAAAATCTAAAGACAATCTAAAGAGTCAACTTGACTTAGTTGATATCGAAATTTGGCATAATCTTCACCCTCAGTACGGCACTAATGAAAATCTTCGTTATCGTCTTCTATTTTTACGATGTCGAAGAAAAAAGTAAGTATTTTACACGGTGTTGAAGGATATAAAGGTCTCATATAGGTATGCATCAAATATATCTCGATGTGTCAGTGTTAAAGATCGAAGACTTTATTCTCTAAAGTCATATGATTATCAAATATTGATGCAAAATTTAATGTCATTTGCATTACGCGATTGTATGTCAAATGAGGTGACATCTTGTATGATTGAAAAACTTGAGAAAATTAAGAAACTACAAGATCGAGTCGCCTTGACTTTATGCAACTTAGAGAAGATATTTCCACCTTTATTTTTCACAATTATAGTTCACTTGTTGGTTCATCTCCCTCACAAAGCTAAAGTTTGTAGACCAGTTTTCTATCGGTGGATGTATCCTATACAGAGGTACAAATTGTTTACTATGTATTCAATCACCATTGAATATTTTTTAATTACAACTATTTATATAATATTTTGTTTATTACATGTCTAGGTTCTTGTGCAAGTTGAATTCTTATTGTCGTAATAAGTGTTATTCGGAAGGGTCAATTGCTGAAGGGTATTTAGCAGAGGAGTGTATGACTTTTTGCACTAGATATTTGGAAGATGTTGAAACGAGATTTAATATACCAAATAGAAATGAAGTGTGCAGTACTAATAACTTAACTGAGAATTATTTGTTTGGAAGTTATGGTGAACCACTCGGCAAAGTTGAAATTGCACAGTTAAATGATACAAGCATATCGATATGTTCTTTTCCATCATGACTCAATATAGCCCTTACACACGTAAGTTTTACAATATAAATCATAATGTATTCACTTCATCTTTTATATTTCTCATTCTTTAACCATGTAACCTACTTTATAGTGAGTTTAAAGAATAGTTGCAATCTCATGTATGCTCCCAAAAATTACATCAACGAGAGATTCATAAGCTGTTCACGGAAACTTTCCATGAATGGTTATGGAAGACGGTAAGCAATTAAATTTGTGTACGACACATACTTAATGTGTAACTTTTCTTGTTTTAATATATTAATATAAATGCTAACTATTTTACCTTTTACGTGTAACAGGTTTAGAGTGGGAGAGAAGTTAGTGAAGAGGTTAAATGGCTTTCTCAAGTTTCGAATAAATTTTTTTAAAAGATATAATACCTTTCTCATTAACGGGTTTAGGTTCTACACAAAATCTCAGGAAAGATTAAGGAGGACACAAAATTGTGGAGTAGTTGTTACTTCTTCAACTACAAGTTATGCTAGTGCTAGGACAATCATCCTGTGGAGGGAGATGTAGAATATTATGAAATTCTTACAGAAATTATTGAATTGGATTATTATGGAAAACAAAAGGTTGTGTTCTTTTGTTGTGACTAGGCTAATGTAAATACTACTCGAGGCACTAAAAGATATCAATTGGTTTTACAATGGTGAACTTCTCTTGATTAATTCACATAGGTCAACAATTGATAGATGAACCATATGTATTTTCTTCTCAAGTCAAACAGGTTTTTTAGTGCCATGATCCAATGGATGAGGGTTGGTATGTTATACTCCTTAACACCCCTAGAGACTTGATAGACATCTGGAATGAAAGTAGAGGTGACATTGAAACAAGATTAAAACTTTGCCTCTTGCAGTACAAAACTTAGATGGAACAATCACTAGTTCTAGTTCACAATTCCAATGGGTTCGGGAGGACAAAGATGAAGATTTTAATGAAAATTGACTACATAACAATGTAGTAAGATTTGTATCTTAACTTATTAATTTATAATATTATAACTTCTAACTTATTGTCGAATACATATTGTTATACTACTGAGACGATAATGACGAGACAGGTAAATACGCGTAAACTTAGAAAAGAAAATAACACCAAGAATTTACGTGGAAAACCCAAAAGGAAAAAACCACGGGCAGAGGATGGGAACTTTCATTATGATGGAGAAAGAGATTACAACTGATTTATGATGTTCTATCAAAACCCATAATCCCTAGTATCTATTTATAGGGATAGATTCCTTGTTTACAGAGAAAACTTGCATAGAAACAAATTATACTCAAACTGAGTTTCCTAACTTTAATCAATATAAAGTAAACAAGATCTACTAAAAGTAGAATTCTAACTTTAAACCAAATCCCAAAAGAATTTGGATCACAACTCTAACAATCTCCACATTGAGACAAATTTCTGTCGAACAATATCTCCACCTCTTCCACGAAACCCCTTCAAAGGGTAGTCTTCAGCAATGAACACCGACTGAATCCAAGCCTTGCCCAAGCTTGGATGTGCAAGGTAATTTAGTCTTCACGTCAGTAAGATCAACATTAGTGCCAACTTTGCTCACAACTATATCACCACGAGCAATAACACGACCCTGATAATTAATGACACTACTACCTTTCTCATTATTTATCTTTGAAGCAAATCGAACTCTCTTAAGCTTCTCAAATCCGTTATACCCACAGAATTCAACTTTATTCTTCTTTTCAAATTCGTTATGCCCATGAAATCGAACTCTTTTCTGCCTACCAGAACTGTTATGCCCACGGTTGTTATGTTCAACACAAAATCCTCTTTTACTTGATTCAGTCAAGACGCCTTTACCAGTAACATCATCATTTGACACGCAAGAGGAAACAACGGATGCATCACCTAAAATAGTTAAACCTTACAGAATATAAAAATTGGTTGTTCTTTTATACCCTTTCATCACAACGAGAGCGCCCTTGCAAATTTTCATAGCTCCATCTTTATTGGAGTATATGTACCCTTTTGAATCTAGAGTACATAACGAAATCAGATTTCTTCTTAAATCTGGAACATGCCTCACATTACCAAGTGTTCGAACAATCCCATCGAACATATTAATCTTGATTGTGCCAATACCTGCAACTTTACAAGAGACATTATTTCCCAACAAGACAACACCTGTAGACACAGGTTTATACGTCGCAAACCAATCCCGATTTAGAATCATATGAAAACTACTACTAGAGTCAAGAATCCACTCCTCACTCGCTATAGAGTCTTCGCTGGAAGCAACTAAAAGTTCACCATCATTATACTTCTCTGCAATATCAACTTCATCTTCACTGGAATTCTGATTCTCAGATTCCCTATATATCTTATTTTGTAATCTATAACACTCAGATTTAATATGACCTTTCTTTTTTGCAGAAATAACATGTTTTACCTCGATTTGATGACTTAGGCATGCCTCTATTTTGACTGTCGGAATTATGATCGCCTTTTCTTCTGCGGTCTGAACTAGTCGATCTATGCACCATGAGACCCTCTGGTTGGAACTCGGAGCCGGTAAGATGTTGCATCTTGTCATGTGAATTCAAATGATCATATACCTCTTCAAGAGTAAAGGTATCACGGGTGTGTAGAAGGGTGCTTCTAACAGTTGAATATGAAGCGGGCAATGAGCAAAGTAAAAATCAAACATAAGTCTTCCTCATTGTACTTTACCTCCATCGTTTCCAAATCTGAGACGATCTCCTTAAAATCGATTAGGTGGTCATCAAGACGTGAACCTTCTGCTAACTTGTGGGATTATAGGCGTTGCTTTAGGAGCAACTTGCTGGTCAAAGTTTTCTTCATGCAAATTTGTTCCAATTTTGCCCATAAGTCGAAAGCTGTCTTCTCTTTGTGAACATCCTACAAAATATTGTTTGATAAGTGCAAACGGATCTGGGAAGCAGCTTTCCTATCCTTGCGGCGCTTCTCTGTATCCGACCATTCTTTTGGCATATTATCAAACCCATCTAATGCATCATCTAAATCCATCTAAACAAGAACATCTCGAACCTTCACCTGCCATAGCGAAAACCTGACGTTGCGATCCAGCAACAAAATTTCATACTTCATCATCGTCATTATCTTGAGTAACCTGAAAAGCTCTGATACCAATTTGTTATACTATCGAGACGATAATGACGAGTCAAGTAAATAAGCGTAAACTCAAAAAAGAAAATAACACCAAGAATTTACGTGGAAAACCCAAAAGGGAAAAATCACGGGCATAGGATGAGAACTTTCACTATAATGGAGAAAGAGATTACAATTGATTTATGATGTTCTGTCAAAACCCCTAATCTCTAGTATCTATTTATAGGGATAGATTCCTTGTTTATAGAGGAAACTTGCATAGAAAGAGGAAACTTGCATAGAAACAAATTATACTCAAACTGAATTTCCTACCTTTAATTAATATAAAGTAAACAAGATCTACTAAAAGTAAGATTCTAACTTTAAACCAAATCCCAAAAGAATTTGGATCACAACTCTAACACATACATCAATAGTATTGTTGTCACTAGTTACTAGAATTGTTTTTTGTCTATTGTAGATATTATGCCTAGGAGAAAATTAAGTGATCTGTGGATTGTTCAAGTTCCTCGAGCGGAGGAAGTAACAAATAATGAGGATTTGTCTGGTGTTAGATCTTCACAAGTTCCAAAAACAGTTGAAAATGTACAAATTGAAGGTAATGTTCAACACTTTATTTAAATGCTAGATGTTTGCTATTATTGACTTGATTTTAAAAATTTTAGTGAATTTTTCTTATATAGCTAAAAATGGTCGAAGGCGCACGACATTGACAAAATTATATGATCTTCCTATTGGGGAACGCTTGAAGTTAAACGATGTCGGCCAACCTATTGGGGCAGAAGCAGGTGTTCTGGATAGTTACTTAGATATTGTTGCAAGCAATGCTACACTTTTGCCGAACAATTATGAGTCATGGCGTCAGATGCCGAATAATAACAAAAACCAGGCTCTGGATCTTGTTAAGGTAATAATGTCATTGTAATAGATAATCCATTACAGTTCAATAGTAATTTATATTTACTCTGATTGTTTAATTTGTAGCATAAATTTTCTTTAGAGTTCTCAGATGATTATGTGAAGCATGTGTTAGAAAAGAAATCGAGAGACTATAAGAGCTTATTGAAAAAGACATATTTCAAAAATGATCTCAGCCTTCAAGAGAAGCTACAAAATGTCCCACTAAGAATGCTCCGGCATCAATGGAAAGATGCAGTCGGGTTTTGTAGTTCAACGAAAGGAGAGGAATGATCAATGCAATTTAAAAAATAATATTATTTCATTATAATATTGGCTTTATACGTAATACAAATTTTAAATTATAGGATCAAGAGCGCATTGGAGTTGCTAGCAGACAGCAACAGAAGTTTACTCACACAGCCGAGTCGAAGAGCTTTGCTCGTATAGCTAATGATTAGGTATTATTTTTTAATTATTGATTATTTTTTAATTTATTACTTTTTCCTAAGTATTAATTTCTATTATACGTTGTAGCAAGTTATGATCGGCACTAGCGTTGGACGGATAAAGCTCTTCAACATTACACACACAAAAAAGGATGGCTCTCCTATGACTCTTGAAGCTGCAGAAATTATGGTATATGAATTGGACAGAAAATTCGAATTATGTTATATTTATATCAATAGTATAACATTTTTATTTTAAATAATGTTTGAATTCGTTATTTATTCTTAATTGATTATCATGCGAAATTGGGGGGAGGATGGAGTATGGAGCTATGGCTTCAACTAATGATTCTGCTAATGTGGATGAGATCAAAAATCAAGTTATTGCAGACGTTTTGGGTCCTGAAAGATATGGTCAGGTTCGCTGCCAAGGATCATTCGTTACCCTAACAAAATATTTTTGATCTAACTCGTCTTAGTACATGCCATCACAGAGCTAGTCTTCCCAGGCAGAAGTTAATCGTTTAAAACAACAATTAACTAAATTTCAAGCCGAAGTAGAAGCAAGAGAAGTTGAGAGAGAAGCAGCATATCAGAATCTCCAAAATCAATTTCAAGAAATGATGGCAATGTTAAAGCAAAACCAACCAAAGAATCTGTCATCTTAGTTGATTTTAGGTTAGTTCATGTTGTGTGAATTCTAATGAACAATGTTGAACTCCATTTCACTTTAACATTGAACTACATTTCACTTTAATGTTCTAGACTTGAATTTGTTTTTGTTGTTAAGTATTTCTATTTAATTTTTGTAATTATTTTTCAAATTTGTTATTATTGGATAATGTTACAGGTTAAATTTGGGTAGTATATAATTAAAAATGATGCTTGACAAGGGTAGCAAGCTTAGCGGCGTTTGCGGAGAAAACGCCAATAAAAATCACATAACACAGCGGCGTTTATCCAAAAAAGCCACTGAAAATAACGACATATTGCATGAACGCCGCTAAAGAGAAGGTATTAGTGGGGTTTTGATAATAAAACGTCGCAATAGAACACGGTCTTTTGCGTTGGTTCTTCTAAATCGACCCTAAAAAGCGCCACTATAGGGCTAAAAACGCTGTTAAAAAACTATTTTGCTGTAGTGAACACAACAAGCAATCTCCATGCCACAAAACAAGAGTTCCACAAACTAACTCCCCACCATAGCACCAAAGGAGTAAAAGAGAACAGCTAAACATCACACGGCTAGCCCAACAAAAAAACTCAGGACAACAGCAACTTGTAACCCCAGAATGCGACAATTAACTCCAAGAACTATGAATTAGATCATTCTAAGACAGACAACAAATTCGCATGCTTAACAAACTAATCTCCACTACTGCTCACAACAAAGAACGGTGAAACCAACTGTGAGGACAAAGAAAAAACATTTGAAATTAAGACGCACGAAGGATCCCATCAACGATGACGTTTCGATTTACCAATCTCCCTATCCACCATTTCCTCGAGAATCTTAGCTTCATTGCCGATCGCCCTAACGCCAATTTTCTTGCCCAGTTCCAGAGCAGCCTTTGCCTCGTTCATCAAGACCTTCCAATGGTTAATAAATTATGTAGCAGTTTTTCTCATTAGTTAATTGTCACCAACTCAATTAAAAATAATAAAACTGCATAGATTTTTAAGTTTAATGCATATTAATTTATGAGTATTTTTGTCTTTTTAAACTTTTATAAATAGTTAAACAGAACAACTACAACCTACTATTTAACATTCAAGCACATAACCAAAAAGCTTATAAAAAATATTGTCTCTCCGTTGATAATCATTTGTTGATTTGATTTTGTCAAATACGTATTTTTCTTTCATAAGTTTAAATAAGTTCCTCCATTTTGTTTATCTTGTGCTTTTGCCTATATCTCAAATCAGTCTTTTGGTTCTCTTCTTTGAGCTGGAGCAAGTTTAGGTCTACCAGTTGTTTTTGTTTGACATAAAACATCAAATGTCTGGATTTGATTCAATTGGTCATGTAACGACTCCAACAGTCCACTATTTACAACAGACCCAGAGAGCTCAAGAATTGCTCAAGATTCTTTAAAACAAATACAAAGCCAAGATGTCATTGATTTGATCTGAGGTACTTAATGTCACAAAGCTAACATAAATTGGAATTGATCCTGCTACTCCTATGATTGATGTCCACCTTGATTTTGCAATACAAGTTTGAATTCCATAGAAAGCCGAGTACTTGAGAGCAAAGGAGAGAGAAACAATTTATCATTCATCACAGTTTATATATTCTATATGATTAAAATGTTGAATTAATGACAAAATTAAAGACTGAATTAATAACCACAATCATACTCATTACTTACCAACCTCCTTAAACATGATCGATGCTGTTTAGAAACCTTTGTTTGATTCTCTTCAGCTCAACCACAACATCCTTCATATCATTTCTTTCTTCTGGTAACTCAGCTGAGTATAGTCTAAAGCTAACTCCATGATAGACGAAATACAATTCGCTTTAACAACAAAGTACTCATCTTCTCTTCCTAATAACTCAGCATCCGCAACATCTATCAATCCTTTAGACAATGATCTTTTCATCCAATGCCTTATGGTCATTTCTTCAGCAAAAATTTCATCAGTTGGCCTTTTCTTTGTGAAAGTTTCTATTAGGATAATCCCATAACTATAGACATCAGAATTTACAGAAACATTAAAATATTTTAGATATGGAAGCTTTTCCAAAGACTTGGGAATGAGTCCAGAGAGATTGTTATTGCTTAAATCCAAGAATCCCAAACTAACCAAACCACCAAATGATTCAGGGATATGGCCATGTAACTTATTATCAGATAAATCTAGTGAATCCAAAGTTTGAAGACTCCCGATTGTAGATGAGATATCACTCGCGAGTAGATTCCTCGATAAATTCAGCTCAGCTAGACTTCTCAAATTGCCAATGTCAAGAGAATGTGAGTTGTTAAGGTAATTTGATGATAAATCTAATTCTAAGATATCTTTCAGATTCCACAAAGTTGAGGGGATTGTAGAACTCAATTTGTTGGAAGCTAAGAGAAGATATCCCAAAGAAGTCAAATTACGCAAACAAGTGTGTATAGGTCCACGATAAATATAAGCTGTATAATCTCTCAAAACCACATATGCTTTCTGAGATTGGACCTCCTAATTTATTAGAGTAAAGATTCAAAACTTGGAGATTTCGCAGTCCTATTGATGTGGGAATAGGTCCACTCAATTCATTGTTGCTAAGATCTAAAGCAACATTCTGCTGAAGTTGCCTATTCCCCTAGGAATATTACCTTTAAGCTCACAATCGATAGCGTAAAAGTATTGAAGGGATGTGGAAAGGTTCCCAATGTAAGTCGTAAGTTCGCCATTCAATGGATTTCCCGAAACTGATAATTTTGTCAAATTCCTACAATTTGCCAAAGAAGAAAGAAAGCTCCACTCATGAGTAGCAGGCTCTGTGGTCGAATGATTGTCATTAACTTGGAACCATTCAAGGTGTCTTAAGTAGCCAAGCGTATCTGGAATTGATCCAGAGAAGTTCTTCTGTAACTCTAGAATCTTGAGCATGGAAGCATTGGAGATGGAGCTGGGAATGTTTCCGCTAAGTTTATTTCCCCACACTAAAAGTACCTCAAGCCGTGGAACATTGGTCATGCGCGGCAAGTTTCCTGTTAAAAGCGCCAGAGCAGGTCAGAATGGATACCATCATCGCCCCGAAATGAACAAGAAGGTTTATTAGGTTGGCAAAGTTGGATACTAAAGTATATTATTTTAAATTAAACTATAAATAAAAGAAAATTAAATTTCATTATAATACCTGATAGATTATTATTGTAGAGACCAATAGTCTTGACAGAAGAAATGTTGAAAATAGAAATCGAAATTTAACCTGTGAAAAATCAAAGTGTTTAGAAGCCTTGACTAAATTCTTGAATACTTTCACTTGAAGGAAATAAAAAATTCTTACTTTTGGTATTTAAACTAAAGAAGCTAAATATAATTCTTTGACCTGTGTCAAATTTCAAATGCTTCTTGAAATGGTCTTATTAAATTTATTAATAGACAATTCCAAAATTTTAAGATTACTGCATTTGTCTACAATTGATAGTATATTACCAGATGCTTCAAACTTAGGAAGATGGTGACATAGATCATTAAGCAAAAACTATTGCTGGAGAGATTAGTAGTCTTTAGAGAAGAAGTGTTGAAGATACTTGTCGGAATTTCACCTGTAAGGCCTTTAATTCCTTGAATATTTAGCATCTCCAAGCTAACTAGATTACTAATTTCCTTAGGATTTTCACCTGCAAACATAGTAGAAAAGTCAAAGTGTTGAGCTTCTTGATTTGTTATGTAATCAAAGAAGTTTTCCTTTTTGAAGATATTGAATTTTCAATCATATTTGAGCATGTCTATACATCAAAATAAATATTTTGCTCGAAGGGAAAAAAATCTTACTTTTAGTATCGATTATGATTCAAAGTTTAAATAAAGACAAACTAAATGTGTTTAAACTAAAGGACCTAGAGAAAACACATACCCTCTATGTTATTAGACCCCTAATATAATTGTTTGAGTTGTGTCAAATTCCCAATGCTTCTTGGAATAATCCCACTAAATGTATTGCTTGACAGTACCAAAATTTGAAGGTTGCTGCATTTGCCTATACTTGATGGAATACAACCAGATAATTCATTCATATAAAAGTTAAGCTCTTCAAGCTTCGGAAGATGGTGACATAAACCATCAGGCAAACTACCTGATAGACTATTATTGCAGAGAATAATAGTCTTTAGAGAAGAAACGTTAAAGATACCGGTCGGAATTTGACCTCTAAGGCCTTCAATTGCTTGAATATTTAACATCTCCAAACTAACTAGATTACTAATTTCTTCAGGAATTTCACCTGCAAAACATGGTTGAAAAATCAAAATGTTAAACTCCCTATTTTGTTTTGTAAAACAAATAAGCTTTCCTTTTTGTACCAAACTAATTGGAGATATTAGAATTATAATCATATTTGAACATGTTTGTACATCAAATTAAATACTTTGCTTGATTCACTAATTGGCGAAGTGTTCAATGATGCTCAAGTTGTCTGATCTTATATAGGTTTAAATCTCGATATTTATCTTGAGAATGTAAATATCTCAACTTAGTAAAAAATACTTTGCTTGCAGGAAATAAAAAAATTATTACTTTTTTCTATTTATTATGAATCAAAGTTTATTAAGAAATGTGTTTAAATCAGAATAGCTAAAGAAAACTCATACCTTCTAAAGTATTGACCCCCAAATATAATTCTTTGAGTCGTGTCAAACTTCCAATGCTTCTTGGAATGGTCCCAGTAAATCTATTAATAGACAATGCCAACATCTGAAGGTTGCTGCATTTATCTACACTTGATGGAATATTACCTGATAATTCATTTGCAAGCAAGTAAAGCACCTCAAGTTTAGGAAGATGGACACATAAATCATCGGGCAAGCTTCCAGAAAGACTATTATCGTCCAGATAAATCTCTTTCAAAGATGTAATCTTGAAGATGGAAGATGGAATCTGACCAAATAGTTGGCTGAATCTCAAGTTCAAGATCTCTAGATTGGACATGTTGACAAGTGTTTGAGGGATTGTGCCTCTGAAATTATTACTTCCCATTTTCAACATCTTAACACTGTGTACGTTTCTAAGCCATGATGGAATTTCTCCGTTAAGAGCGTTGTAGCTGAATCGAACGGCCGTCAAACGATGCAGCTGTCCCAACTCTTTAGGCAGATGACCGTAGAAATTGTTGCTGGTCAAGAGAATGTAGAAATGAAAGATTTCCAAGGTGTGGAGGGATGGTACCCGTAAGATTCATGCTTGTAAGATTCAAAGCTACAACTCTTTCATGGATGACACCACAAGAAACACCAACCCACTTGCACATAGAACTTGAGGCCTCCCAGCTGTTTGCCAATACATTTTTAGGATCGGCGATACGATCTTTAAACTGAAGAAGTCATTTAATTGCACTAATTTTGTCCCTAAAGTCATTTAATTGTATTAATTTTGTCCTGAATTTAATTATTATGGTACTGACATGACATTTAACTATATTGATGTGACATTTCACTGTGCCAACATGGCAGTCAACTAACCTAACGTGACAAGCCACGTGTAAATGATGACGTGACAAAGAGATTGAATTTATTTTTTAGTCGAGCTCGATAACATAATTGGTTTTATTGGTTAAGATCGAGGGTATAATTGATTTTAATTGAAAGTTAATGAGCATATATAATCTTAAAGAAAAAATAAGAAATTTTAAAAATATTAAAAGTATATTCTAACAAATTTATAATATTGTAACAAAATTATTTATCACTAAAAGTATTAAATTTGTCACGATATATTTATTTTGACAAATTTTGTTTGTTATCATGTTTGTTAGAACAACCCGTCATGTAAAGTATATTGTGACGAATTGTGTCTGTCATCATTTTATATCATTTATCGTTACTATAATTAAGTTATCACGATAAAATATTTATCACAATAAATTAACTATTTTATCAAGAGAGAATTACGTTTGTCATAACTAACTTGTATTTTGAAATCAAATATAATGAATTTTTTACAAAAATACATATTGCATCAAAAAAATAATTTTTTATTGTTTCTATTTCGTTAGTAAATGTATCTTACACAGACAAAATATTTGTTAAAATAAAATATTTATTTCATCACAAAAAATAAATTTTGTCACAATTAACTTAAATTTTAACATCGAACGAAAAATATTTTCGTGACAAAAATACATATTACAAAAAATATAATTTCTCGCTACTATTATTTCCACTAAATTTTACTTATAAAGACAAAATATTTGTTAAAATAAATTATTTATTTCATCACAAAAAGTATATTTTATCATAATCAGTTTGCATTTTAACATAAAAAATATTCTATCACAATTAGCTTGAATCTTATTATTTGTTGTGACAATTTTTCTCTAACAATAATTATAACTTATAGTTATAAAACTTATTACTATGTAACTTTTTTGGCACCAAAAAAAGAAAGAAACATCTGTGACAATATATTTTGTCACTATAATTAAAATATATAACTACAAACATACTTGTCACAAAAACTTAAATCTCATTATTTGTTGTGACAATTTTTTCTGTAACAATAATTATAACTTATAGTTGCAAAATTTGTCGCTATATAAATTTTTTACGCCAAAAAATGGAGGAAAACATTTGTGACTATACATTCATTTTGTCACTATAATTAAAATATATAACTACAAACATAATTTATCACAAAAAACTTGAATCTCATTATTTGTTTCTTTTATCCTAATAATTTTATTATTTGTTGCGATAATTTTTTCTCTAATAATTATTAAAATTTATAGTTAAAAACTTGTCACTATATAATTTTTTTGTGCCAAAAAATAGAGGGAAACATTTGTGACAAAAAACAGTAACAAATTTCCATATATTATACAAGTTTGCTAATTGTGACAAAATATACGACGATTTTAGTTTTTGTCACAATTGTATATGTTTTTCTAATTTAAAGTGACGCTTATTTATTTTGTCACCGTAAAGTTAGTGACAATTTTTTTGTCAAAATTAAATTTATCAGAAAAATTCTTGTAGTGTTGAATAAAAACATATACAATTGTGACAAAACACTATAAATAATTTAAAATTTTTCTTGTAGTGTTTTTATAAATATAAAACAAATCAAAATTATTTACAGTAGTAGACTCATATTTTTTAAATAAAAACACTATAAATAATTTAAAATTTTATAAATTAAAAATATTATAAATTATAAATATAAAACAAATCAAAATTTTAGAATATTTATAAATCTTCATAGTCTAATTCTACTACTATTCTTTATACATATTTTTAATGGAATCAACATTGTATTGGAGTAACAATAAAACTCAAATGTTCCTTCGACTTTTTACATCAATTATTAATGAGCGCCAATTTAGTGTATAAAATCGAATAAATTTTTTGTTTTACTATTACTCCAATACAAGATTGATTCTACTGAAAATCTATTCAATAAATTATAGTAGACTCATATTGACAAATTCGAAGACTTTTTGATAAAAGTGTTTAATTTTTTAGTATTTTATAAATATGTTTAAATTTTGATTTTTATATATCATTTATTGTTTTATAACTTATATTTTTATTTTTATAGTGTTTTTATTTTAAATATATTTTCTGAAAGTTTTATGTATTTTTATTAAGTTTATTTATTTTTTAAGTTTAAAGAATATTTTTATTTTTTTTAGAAGTATCACTTTTTTATTTTTTTTGAAATTATTAGGGACCCAGAAGATATTTACACCATTTTATTAACTAATTTTTAGACATTTTAGTTATAAAATTTTAACTTGAAAAACTAAATTATTTATTCAATTTTATTCAAAAACTAAATAAATCAATTCAATTAACTTGAAATTTAAAAATAATATTTTTTTTGAGTTGGCTTGGATTTTATCTAGCCCCAATTACTTATTTTTGTTACAAGTTTAATTTTTTTTTATATTTTTTATATGTAAATTTAATTATTGAATAGGTTTTTATATAATAAAAAGTTAAAAAATCGAAAGCCCGCCAAGTTTGTGGTATGCTCATTAATATTTAGCGTAAAAAATCGAAGGAAAATTTGTGTTTTATTATTACTTTAATAGAAGACTAATTTCATTGAAAATATGTTTAAATAAATAGTAATAGATTATACGCATACTGATAGAGACGATTGATGACATTTTCAATGAAAGTTTCAAAATTATAATAATTTATAATTTTATAACTTTTTGATATTTTTTAATTTTTATTTATTTTTTAATTTTTAGTGTTTTTTAATATTTTATGACTATTTTCATAAATTTAATATCTTTTGATATTTTTAGAATTTTAATAGTTTCTTACATTTTTTTTCTTAGTGATTATATAAGTTTGTTAACTTTTAATTTAAAACCTTAGATTTTGAAAAAAAAATTAATTAGACTCTTAAATTTGACTAAATAAATTAATTTAACAATATGTCACATTATCATTTACACTTGAGTTGTCATGTCATCATCGTTGACTACCAGTATCAGGTCATTACAATGGTTTACCCATTAACACCGTAACAGTCAATATCTGTTTCAGGATAAAATTGATGCATTTAAATGGCTTTAAAGATAAAATTATTACGATTAAAAAATAGAGACAACATTATTGATTTGGTAAAATAAAACAACCTAATAGTTTACCTAAAAAACGAATTTCACTTTTAAAGTTCGAGATTAAATCATTTCCATTCTTAGATAATCAAATTTTATTTTTAAAATTTAAGTTTAATTTGAAAAAAATCATGTCGTTCGACCTTGCTCAATCAAGTTCGATTTCCTAATAAAAGCATGAGCTCAATCCTCGTACAATCATAATCCACTTCTTACTTATATTTGAGTTTGAGTTCAAATTTAGATTGGAATATAGATTTTCAAATAGAATTGACTTGTGAGCAAAAAATATCTAATATATCCCTTGCCTAAGCCTTCGTCTTATCATTTTATTTATATATATATTTGAAATGAATAATAATTTATCCATTAAATTTGCAATGTATAATAAAAAATATTATTTTAATTCTAATTGAGATTAGATCGTAAAATCGATTCTCAATATGTCATCTCCTCTCTTTTATTTTTTTAACCTTCTTATGGTATGTTTGGTTGACTTATAACTAGCGTGATGTATTATTTTAATACGTATGTATTATAAAAAACACAAATAAACATGTCTTTATTAGAGGTGATATTTGGTGGACAAAAATCAGTTGCTCATTTTCGGTGTCGTTTTTTATGTCTCGACGCTAAAAAATACTAAAAAATTAAATTTTAAGCTTTAACTCTAAATTCTAAATCCTAAACCCTACACCCTTAAAGTACACCCTATCCTAAATTCTCTAAACCCTAACTTTAAACTCTAAATCTAACTTTTAGGGTGGAACATAAACAGGAGCACCAAAAATAGATAGAGGATTTCTATTCATATTTAATATGTCGTATTTTTTTTTTGGAATCTTGAAGAGATACTAAATTTTATTAAAACAAAAGAATGTACAACTGTGACAATGCAACCACTCAAAGAGAGAAATTTGAGAACTATGTCCACCAAAAACTCAAACAAAGAAAAAATAAAAAGAAATTCAAAGTTGCAACGATAGTCGAAGTATTCTTTTGAATCTGAAGTCCATATAATTA
The DNA here is from genome assembly GCA_019671005.1 of Hibiscus mutabilis. Taxonomy (NCBI): domain Eukaryota; kingdom Viridiplantae; phylum Streptophyta; class Magnoliopsida; order Malvales; family Malvaceae; genus Hibiscus; species Hibiscus mutabilis. The sequence goes on along the minus strand of CM033752.1, from coordinate 35,942,516 downwards.
AAGATTAATGCTAAACACCGTTAAGTACCATTAAGTTGATTAATAAAGTTTAAAAATCTAAAGGATTCAACATATAATTAATAATTATTTAAAATAAAATTTCAATTAAATTATTTTTCATATATATTATATTTTTATTTTTTTAAATAATTGAATCAAATATCAACCATAGTCAATCTCTAAATAAAAAAACCCTAAATCTTTTTTCTTTGCCATTCTAGTCGTTGCTGCCATTGTTAACTATTATTCGCCGTTCAAGTCTGACCGTCACTTTCCGCCGTTCGCGTAGCAAATTCGGTAAGATTTCTGATGTCGGTAAAATGCATCGACTGCAGCAGCAACACCGTCCTCGTTTTCTATCAATTTTGCCAACTCTATCGCATGAGATTTCAACTGCGAGAAATCATGTTCCATTGAAAAGCTTCAACTTGAATCTAATTATCATCGGCACATACTCCACATATCAGAAAAATGTTAAGTTGAAATGGAATCCGATGCAACAGATCATAAACTTGTCAGCTGGAAGAATGATGCTGAACATGTGAAGCTTTTTAATAACAGAGCACAGAAGGCACTCTTGGGAGTAAGCAAATATAAATCACCGCTCAAATGGATCAAAAAGAAACTCATTTCTAAAGCATTTTGTTTTTTAATTTTTCTCCATAAACGACAGCGGCACTTTCAAGCGCTTAATTTGTTGCGCGAATGAAGAAAAACGGCGATTAAACTTGAACGACAATCACATGAGGATAGAGATGTGACGGTAATAATTTTATCAGCGAACGGTAATTAACGACCGCAATTAAAATGACAAAAAAAATTTAAGGTATTTTAATTTAAACATCGATTATAGTTGATATTTGATTTAATTATTTAAAAAAATTAAAAGATATAATATATATAGAAATAATTTAATTAAAATTTTATTTTAAATAATTATTAATTGTATATTGAGTTTTTTTAGATTTTTAATCTTTATTAATTAATTCAATGGTGTTTAACGGTGTTCAGAGTTAGCGGTGTTCAACGTACATAGTAGACTCATATTTTTCTTAATCATTTGATAAGATATATACCTTATAAATAAAATTATTCAAACATAAATCTTTTAAAACAAATATCATTATTTATCATAAAATGTGTTGCGGTGGTTACTCCCTTCATTAAACAGTAGATACCTTAACTTAAATAAACGGAATCTTGTAATTTGCAAGTCAGAATCAAATGGAGTCGGGGCTCAAATTCAGATAACAAAAATAAACTTAAGCCTTCGGGCTAAAATTAAATAGGCTTAACAGTTTAGACTCAAACCATCAAACAAAAACACAGATCCTATATTCAAGATAACGCCTTTTCCATTGCTATCCTTCTCCCTTTTCCTCAGCCTCAATTTGAAACACCTCTCCGTTTCTTCGAGTTTTTTAGGGTTAGGGTTTTAACACTCCTCCAAGATGCAATTCGCGGATCCCTCTAAGAAACGCAAGTTGGATGAAAACGGTGTTATTTCGGCGGTATCGGAACCTGACCCTATCACAAAACTAACCGCACAAGACGGCCGCAAGCTAATCGAGCGATTCTCCGTCGACCAACTCCTCGACATCCTCCAAGACGCCGTTTGTCGTCACGTGGATGTTCTTTCCGCCGTCCGATCTATTGCCGATCAAGATCCATCTCTACGGAAGCTCTTCATCCGTGGGTTGGGTTGGGATACTACAACGGACAACCTTCGTTCACTTTTTTTGGTCTATGGAGAACTCGAAGAAGCGGTCGTTATCCTCGACAAGACTACTGGGAAATCGAAAGGGTATGGATTTGTTACCTTTAAGCACGTCGATGGTGCTTTGCTTGCTCTTAAGGAACGCAGTAAGAAAATCGACGGGAGAGTTACGGTGACGCAGCTGGCGGCTGCGGGTAATTCAGGGACGATTAGTAACCCTGTGGATGTTCATAAGAGGAAGATTTATGTGGCCAATGTGCCGTATGACATGCCAGCGGATAGGTTGTTGGGTCTTTTTACTCAGTATGGGGAAATTGAAGAGGGTCCTTTGGGCTTCGATAAGCAGACTGGGAAATCAAAGGGATTTGCTCTTTTTGTTTATAAGACGGCAGAAGGGGCTCAGTCTGCACTGGTGGAGCCGGTGAAGAACATTGATGGGAGACAACTGAATTGTAAGCTTGCAATTGAAGGGAAAAAAGGGAAGCCAGGACAAGATGGGATGATGCATAGTGGAGCTGGGGCTCCGGGAAATACAGAGATGGGAGTGGGAGGACATGGTGGCGGTTATGGTGGGCCCGGTGGTATGGGTGGTTATGGAGGATTTCCAGGTGGGTTGCAAGGGCCGCATGGTCCAATGGGCCATCCTCATCACATGAATTCATCAGGTGTTGGGGCATTGAGTGCCAGTGGTGGTGCTGGTGGTGGTGGTTATGGTTCCGGACTTGGTGGGCCATATGGTGGTTATGGTGGACCTGGCTCAACTGGCTATGGTGGGTTGAGCAGTGCTGGTGCGGCTGTTGGTTTAAGTGGTGCAGCTGCTGGATCTTCATTATATCGTTTGCCACCAAGTTCTGTTGGGATGCCATCTGGAGGGTATCCAGAGACTGCTCATTATAGCTTGTCTTCCGCAGCTGCTTTCCCCAATCAGCCTCACCAAGGACCCGGGGCATCCCCTGTGCCGAGAGTTCCACCTGGTGGAATGTATCCCAACGGACCACCTTTCTACTGAGGTAGTTCTCCTTGATTTGGTATGCTGTAAATTCTTCTATGCTACATGAGGTGTTGTTGCTGTTGTAGTTTTTGTTGATTAGTTTGAATGACTTGACTTCTTTTTTATGCTTTCCCGTATGCTCTATTTTGGGTATTTGTTCCTTGTGTGTGATTGCTTGAAACTTTTGGTTCTTTTCCCCTTTTTTGAGTTATGTTACTTTTGTGCTGCATAGTTGCTTGTATGTAGTGCTTTTGCTTTTGTTTAAGAAACTATAAGTTGCTACACTATGGTGTTTTGAAATGGTTGCAGATTAGCTTGATTCTATATTTTACTATTTTAAAATTGAATGCGCATATATTGAGACATGTCACATATGTATGAATAAACTTTTCAACTTGTGCTGATGGTTTATATCTATAATATTGGTGGAGCTCCTGTTGTTTTCTGTCATGAATTAAGTGACTGGCAACCCTTGTTACTTGATAGTGAATTCCCTTAAAAATGTTAAATCTTAGTAAATATAAGAAATAATATATATACCTTTTGACTTCAGGTGTCGAAAGGCAGGCTATTATCTTATATTTAATCATGTGTGGAGAACTTTCTGTAGATTGTAGGTTTTACTTTTTTTTAGCATGAAGTGAATGCATTATTGTCCTGACAACAACAAGCATTCTTCTAAATTTTGTGAGATTTAAATGATTATAACACTGAGCATGCATACAAATATTTTGGGTACACGTTTTTAACCAAGATGGATGCAACTATTCTGTAGACATTTTTAACTCTCTTGGTTGATTTTATATAATGGTGTCTATCATGTAACCTGTATTGAAGTAATATGAGATGTCCATTTGTAGTCATTTTCCAATTATAATAGCATTTTTTGTTTAGTTTTCCATCTCCTTTCATGTTTATAAAGTTTTGCGAATCTCTCCTCAGGTAGTATTATTTGATATTCTAGTTTTGTCATTTTGTGCTCCATGGATGCACGCTTAATTCGATTTACATCAAGGGGCTGGAAGAGTGAATTTCAATATGAAATGTTGCCTCTTATTTAGCAGATATTTCCTGTTCAATTTCTCATTACATTGCCAGTTTGCACAGTATGCTATAACTTTGGCATTCATCTTTCATGTGAATTTGCTTATAATCTTATGTTTATTTCTGTTGATTACTTGATTTCATTTTTAACTACTCTGTGTGAATAGTATCCTTATTGATTAAAAATGGAATCTAGTTTTGCATTATTTGGTGTTTCGAAAATTTATCACTGTGGTTTTGTACAACTTTTTTCAATTGTATTGCATGCTAGTTTGTGCCACTGTTTAAGAAAGCTATTTATTTGATTGGATATGATTGTTGCAATTGCTTTGCTTTTAATCTTTTGTTTGTATTGAAAGTGGTCAAAGTTTGAGCTGACCCCTTCAAGTAAGTGCAGACCCCAAAAAAAAAAAAAAAAACTAATTTTGCTTTAATACACTGCTTATCAATTAGTTTTAACATTTTTTTGGTTGGTGATGTGGAATGATGAATTCAGTTGTCAATGGGTGTTTGATTCAGGTCTATGACAGCTTGTTGGGCGCAGGTTCTGGTGATTGCCTGAATGCAGACTATATATACTCTGGCTTGAATGTATTTGCTGGGCTCTTACAGCCACTTCTATTGATCTGCATCTTTAAGATGTTTACTGTTTTTAGTGCTAATTGGCAAAAACTTGTGATGTATACTAGTGTTTCCATGTTTTATTAGAAACTTTTGTTCCAGTTGAATCATTAGTATAGTTTTTTTACTTTTTTATAATAAAAGTAGGGAGTTAAATGTTTTTCTCTATTTTTTGCTAGATAGCATCTCCTGTACTTGGAATTTTTTTCGTTGTTGGTTTATGTTGCTGTAATGTTGATTCTTTTATCATGTATGCAGCTTAATAAGTTAAATATAGTTCTTTATTTTTTCTATATAAATTAATGTGGTGTAGAAAACCTGCACCAGAAAGCCGTTACTATGTTTGTTCTTAAATGAATTTTTTTGCACTTTGCTAAACAAAGCCATTTTCTAATGTAATTTATTGTATTCTTGTTACAACTTCGATGTACCCAGCATATTTTTGTGTCCAATTGTCTTCAAGACTTTTATATCTGCTTTTTATTATTCAGTTGCAAGAGTTTTGGTTGCCTTCTGGTAATACTTGTCAGTGTTCCTTTTATAGAGGGAAGTATTCTGGTTTCTTGAATTCCTTAATTTGTAGTTTGCGCACATCACATGGACTTTTTAGTGGGTTATTGTCTTCACTGGTTCTTGTTTAGTGAAGAATCTATTGATGTGAGAGCAGCAAGTAATTAAGTGTATGCGGTGTTGCTAGTTGTTGATGTGATGCTTTGTGACCTTCACTGGGTTCTGTTGGATTTGTAAATGAGCTCTTGTTGTGTGCCAAGGCATAAAATGAGTCTCTCTACCATGTGCTGCAACTGTATTTGGCGGATGTCTTTGTTGGTTCTTATTTTTTGTTCGCAGTGGAGTTTGGAATGTGTGATCTGTATGCATTGGAGCTAGTTATCTTATAGGTTTTGCAGGAGATTATTTGAAAGGCTAGCTTTTAGTTTCTCTTTATCATTCCTGAATCCTGGTGGTGGGTGTTTCCATCGGTTAATAACTAGATCTTATGCGTCAGGAATAATTTTAGTCCGCTTGCTGAAACTAATGCCGATATCCAGTTGAAATGGAGTTGTTTATTCCATGAATCTAAATGATGCCTCTCCCCTATAATATACTTTCTTAGGGCTGTATCCGGTTAATGAAGGGATTGAGATTATAAAGACTTTTCCCTAGTCTTTCCATCGGAAGAAACATCAGACTCGGATGCAGGAGAAGGCCTAAAGGAACTATTCCTGCTCGGTCAAATTTAAATCATTCTTTCATTGCCTGTATATCGATTTTCAAATGGCCACGTTCCACTTTGTTGTATGCCTGCTGTTCTTGGATGCATAACATGCGGATTTCTGTCCAGATGAATCTTTGAAAGAATTTCCCCACGTGTTATGCTGCTCTGCTTGTAGCTGATTTTGATACCTGAACATTTTCAATTCTCTTGGCTTGTTCCTCTGAAAAGAGTTGTTGTGAATGCTGTGTATCGTTTGGATGGGTTAGAAATCTTTTATGGTAATTTTGTTTTGTGCTTGCCAAATTTGCAAAGTGAATTGTTTAAAGTCTATGATATTTCATTACCTTGATTGTCTCTTAAATGTGTTTTCTCTGATGCCAAATTTGGCTTTTGGTGATTAGGATTCTTTTGCATGGCGTCGTAAACTTGTTGAAAAATGAGGCAATTTGGTCAAAAGATTTGAACTATTTGTTTATCTTGCTTGCTTTCAAGAATACACACATTCTGTTGAAGAACCAGGAGCACATCTTCTTTTTCACTTTTACTAATGGCTAGAAAAGTTGTATATCTAACTTCTTTTTTATGGTATTGGGTGGAGAATTGATGCTCTGTTTTTTTTTTTTATGCTAACTGCCATTGGTATCATCTTTTGCTGCCCTCCATTTTATCCCTTTTTTTTTCTGGCCATTTCCTGTGGAACACGGAGCATAAAACCAACCTCAAAGATAAAGATGGAAGCCTGGATGAGCCGGCATAAACCCAACCTCAAAGATAAAGATGGAAGCCCGGATGAGCCGGCATCAACCGCCGTCGGTCCCCGGACGCAACCAAAGATTAAATGACATTGCAACCTCAACATTGAGCTTGCTTGTGACAAAGCGGCTGAAGTAGTGGCTCATTGGTCGTGTAGGGGAAGATTATTCATTTGTGTAGCATGACCCAAGAAACTTCCTCTACACCAAAGTCTTTTGTATTTAGGTTAAAAGAGGAGTTGATTCTTTCTTCTTTATTTGAACTTTCCAGGAAGGAGGACCTTACTTTCTCTTTGGGTTGGAAATGGAAACTGCTATATTTGACAAATAGTCTCTTGTTTACATTTCTTTTCAATTTTGTAATCATTTGATAATGATGTCCAAAACGGAGAGAGACGTGACATAACTCGTATCGAAAATGTAAATAATAAGTGAAAGGAGTAATTGGTTTAAGAAATGTCAGCAATTTTGGTTTAAGAAGAAAACTCTCGTGTTTTCTTTGTCAAAGAAACATGGTAGTTGGATTCGGAGGAAGAGGAGATGTTAATCGAATGTCTATATTATTATTATTACTGAAGCATTTTAATTTATAAATTAATTTAGAAATTAATTTTTTGAATAGTCTAGAGGTGATTACAATGTAGTACATGTTCATACATATTTTTAATCTTTTAATAATGTACAAACACCTTACAGACAAAGCGATTGAACCCGTGTTTTCTACATGAAAATCATCCACTTAGACTTCTTGTTAGGCTCATGTTTTTATTTTATAACGGTGTTATGATTTTTTTATTATATGTTACCTTACATTTTTATACATTATTTATAAGTTTTCTCTCTACAATTGTATTTGTTATATTTAAAAGAAATTTGTCAATAACCTCTAGAATAAGTGATTATGTGCTCTCAATTCTTTTTCCTCCCATAGATTGTGAGTTCTAGACCCCGTAGAAGCAAAATTTTCTCTTTCCCATCGACTAGGTAGGAATTGTTCCAAAAAAAGGACAGTTATATTAAAAAGAACCTCTTCTAGTTTTATTTTTAGATTAATTAATTTCATATTCGTACGATATTCGAGTTAATTGTATAATTCCTTGTAGTATATGAAGTCGCAACGTAATTTTATCTTAAAACACATTTAACTTTCTAATTGGAAATATATATAGATAAGAAAATAATCTTAACTATTTATTACCTTCATCTAACGGTCCAAAAAAAGTATAAAAGTAATTGAGTTTTACACGTTTTTTGGATCGTTTGATGAGTGTAACAGATAACTGAGATTAACAGTAGAATATGTGAAGATTATTACTTTAAAAAAAATAAAGAGTTAATCTCACTTACTAACCTATATATATATTTTTCAGTCAATGTTTGTTCAAAATTTAAACACTTATTTTATTTTTCATATAATATAACATAGTTCCGTATTAATTTTTTAAAAATATTTAATTTATACATGAACTATCATTTTAAAAGGTTATTAGATATCATGATTAATACCATTTTAACTGTAGTTGAAATTTTAAATTTTATATAATTAATGATATACAATAATTCAAACAAGTTCTAAATTTTTAATAATGATAAATTTTAATAATTTAAAAACAAAATAGATTATCTGAATATTTTTAAAAATAACCAAGATCTAAATATTTATAATCCCACCCATTTTAATTATATAATTAAAAATAATCTCGTATAAAAACATAATTTTGCTCATTAATTATACAATAAATTGCCAATGGATAGAATTTTCAATAATTACGCATGCATTCCAGTGGGCTATAAATTATTTAAAATGGGTAGATTAACCTTTCATACATAAATTTTGAAAATACTAGATATTGTTCTTTTTGAAATATTTCTTTTAAAATATATTAACAAATAATTGAGAAAAACTAATATTTGATAAATAAATATTATCAATTAAATTTAAAAATTTTAAAAAATAAGTCCATATTTTATTTAATAATATAATTCTTTTTTTTAACTTAATAATATAGTAATTCTTTGATGATACCCATTTGATGTTTACTAAAACCCCCCTCCGCTTTGTCCTCGCAAAACCCCTTCTCTTTTCTCTCTCTCAATAAAACTCGGTCGATCATCCGCCGTCCACCACCTGCCCCGATCACCGGTAAGCCATCCCGTCTCCTCTTTCTTCTTATTTTCTTTCTGGGTTTTTCTTATGTTCCTCACTTTTCTTGTAATTTTCCTAAATCCATGTAGAATTGTGTTCTTTTAATGAGTTTTGGCTCTATCCTATATAAGGATCTATGTCCCCTGGTATATATTGATGTAAATCGAATTTTATTTATAAAAAACATCTGGGAATTCTATAAAAATACAAGTTTTAGATGTTTGTGCATGCTGCATGCATGTATGCATGTATGATGATGGAGAAGTGATGTGCCTCCTTTATGGAATGTTTCAAAGCAATTATGGAAAACTAAAACTTTATATCTCTGTTTTCTTTTTAGAGCGATGATACACACATGCATAGCTAAATTTGTGAAAACAGATGAAAACTGAGAGCAGAACATAAACTGATTCTTTGTTTCCTTGAAATTTGTTTTTTTAGATGGTTATCCACGGAGGATATAGTGAGTTTCAAGTACTTTGACTGCTATTATAGTGATTGGGAAGACGATTAAATGTATTTCGCAATCTATTTGCACTTTTTAATGATGTCTAGTCTATTGCTGCTTACCTCCTATTAAGCTTTTCTTCAAGTTTGCTAAGCGTTCACCACAGTTCTGGAACTTTTTCAGGCTAAATTAAAGACTCTGGGGGCAGGAATAAGGCCATATACCTGTTGCTAGAACTGAGGTATGTGCGTCATTGGCTTTGACAATACGGCAGTGGACACTTAGGGATGGATTTTAAATTCAAAGGCTGGGTGGGGGGCATTTACCAGAAGTTTGAAACATTGTGCCATGAGATGGATAATATTGTGAATCAGGTATTAATTCTTTGATCCCATCTTCATCAGCCATGCTGTGTTATCAATTGGCTGAGTGAAATTTTTGACGATTAATAGTCATTGATGAACCCGAGAATACATATGCTTTGGCAGTGAAGTTCTTGCGTAATCTTGTAAATGGCTTTCTCTGCAGGACACAGTCAAAGATGTTGAAAGCCAAGCACATAGTGTGGGTAAAAGCATGAAGAGATTTTATTCTGATGTTGTACTTCCTCTAAAACATGAAGGTCAAGGAGTGGCTTTAAAAAGAAGCGCTACAATTGATGCCTCTGTTGAATCAAATGCTGCTATTAAGGAAGATCACATAAACACTGTTTGTAACCTATCACATGTTGAACCTATTGCAGTTGATACAATTGAAAAACACCTTGATCGTGCTTCTAATGAACTTTGCCCTGCGGTTCAATTAAGTATTCCGACTTCTGTTGATGCCCTTGATGCAGCAGAGTCAGGCATAATTTCCCAACAACATAATGATGCTATGAAAACTAAAAGTTCTGTCGTAAGCATAGAAGAAAATTCCATCAGGGAAAAAGCATCTGGGTCTGATGTACCAGAGTTGATTTCACCTAGAGAGGAGAGATCATTTCGAGACTTATTGACTAATAATAAGTTCATTGATTGTACTGAGAAAATTTCATCCGGGACTGCGGGCGAGGTTTCTCTTACAATGTTAGTTCATGATATGGAGTCTCAATCCCCCAAAAGAGGGACAAAAATTAGAGATAACATCACGGTTGATGTGGTCAACAGGCAGCTTGAGTGCGCTTTTGGTGAGCTTTGCCGTGTAGACCAACCAGGTAACCCTAATTCTGTGGATTCCCACTTGGGGAAACAATACATAACTTCAGAAGAAGAAGCTGGGGTTTTGATTTATATAAAACCTGCAGTAAACCTAAAGGAATATGCCACAATGGAAAAGCCTTCATTGTTGAGCAAGTTCAATGACAGTAATGATAAAGAAATGTCTTTTGAAGCTGAGATTTCACCTGCAACTTCAGTTCGGGATGTGAGAAAGCTATCTGCATCTGATGTTTCGGAGTTGATCTTTCCTGGCACTGATGTTAATTGTGATAATAAAAATCCATCCATGGTTCGCTCTGATGTTTCCTCTGCAACTTCCGCTGAGGGTGACCAAAATGCAAGAAAATTTAAGGATGAGTGTGCAGGTGTTTCTGAGTGTGTCTCAGATGCTCCAGGTGATGTCACTTCTTCCAAAATGGCTTCTTCAGTCATTTGTTGTGAGAAAGATATTGCAGAGGTTCGGGTCGATTCTTCTCCTGCAAAAACATTTATTTATCACGACCCTGTTAATGTAGCTGAGTTGGTTTCTCACAATGTACATTCATCTTCCATGTTGACTTCAATTCTATCCAATGAGAAGAAGTTGATGGAGGCAGCATCCATTTCGTCTAGCAATGACTTGTCCATGGCATCAGTTGGTTAGCATTTTGTTCCTATGTAATGATATTTTATTCCTTATGGAATTGATTTTCATCTTAGTTGTAATATCACAGGAAATGACGCCTTTAGAACTGTTAATGGCTCCAAGTCTCTGACTGGAATATCAGGAAACAAAAATCTTCACTTTGGTGGTGAATCTGCTCAACTTCAGGTTTCATCCTCTTCTAATATAGGTAAGCAAGTGTAATGTATAGTTTGATTGCTTTCTTCTCTTCCATCTTTCGGAGTGTGTTTTTCTATCCTCACCTTTATTAATGTCAAATGTCAATAGCAGTACTTGTAATTAGGATACCATCAATGAGGATGACGATGATGCTAACTGTACAGTTCCAACCTTGCTCGACATAATCATAATAATGACAAGAATTTTGTACTGAAAATGTTAAACCTTCAGAAACCTGGCTTGCTTTAGATGTCTGTAGTCATTTATTTTTCTGCTAATTAGGATACAAGCCACTCTCTGTCTGAAAGTGAAATAATATTACCTTTAAAATGTTTGTTTAAAAAATATGCTGCTAATTAGGTCATTCCACAATGTGATCAAAATGACATTCAAACTAATTAGTGTCTTCATAGTGGCATGTATCTGTGTGTATATCTATAGTATGAAGGTGCTAATCTTTGCAAATCACAAATGAATTTCTTTATTTTATGCATTTTTGGTGACTTGGTTTGCACCATATGACAAGAAGCTTTGTTTTACAGTATATCTCATTGCACCGGGAGAAATGTTGACCGGAGAAACTTAACCATCTTTAATTTTGTGAAAACCATAAACAGGACACGCAGATGATTCCATATATGATATCAATCTTTCTTGCATGGAGACCATTGATTTGTATGACGAGGTGAAGCTTGAGGATAGCTGTCTCATTCCCGATTGTAGTGAAATTTATGCCGTCTCTCGTAGAATAAATAAACACAAATCATACAGGGTCCGTCCCTCTTCCTCTCTTCCTCTCTGCGCAGTCATAGGCATTGGAGATATTACTTCTCAACATGAGAAAATGTGATAGTATTCTCCAATGGAATGTTCCTTTGAATCAATAAATTCTCGATGAGAAAATTATGTTAGCGATGCAAATAGAGTTGATATTAGTAGCATTTTTTTTAATAGTCTAAAGGTGATTACAAGATAGTATATGTTCATACATATTCTTAACCCTTTGACAATGCACACACAGCTTGTGGACAAAGCGATTTGATAGATGGTAATGAACTTTAGGCTACTTTTTGCATGATGCTTTAGATAAATGGGAACGAATCAGGGTCTCTCATATGCCTTATCTGATGGTATCTTCTTTTACTTTTATATAATCTTTTAACTAATTTGCTGCTTTCTCATTTTTCCTTCAATAGAAAAGAATACAGGATGCTTTAACTTCAAGAAAGAGGCTGGTGAAGGAGTACGAGCATCTAGCAATTTGGTTTGGAGATGCGGACATGGGGTCTGTCCACAATCATTTCCAAACTCTACAGCCATCATCCTCCACCACAACCTTGGAGCCCAAAAATACACGTACAGAACGTGTATGTGATTCTGACTGGGAAATCCTTTAAGCAAGTAAAGAATTTTATGTTGACCAGCTTCAACCTGATTCATTCTCGAGCTTTTTCCTTGTGCCATAAGAATGATATATACCGTGAATACATATGTTCAAAGTTCCACCTTCAATGTATTTACCATAAGAATGCAGGTAATCAATCTGTCTTGTAAATCAAATTGTCTATCATAATTGGCACAGCGTTTCAAATTTCAACAGTGTATATCTAGTTTTCTATATTTTCATATACATATTTTATTGGAAATGAGCCATTTCTTCTTCATAATCAAGCTTGATTAGCTGAAATACATTTTTGCATCATCATTATGAAATTCATCATTTTCTTTCACATGCTATACTGTTGAGTTTACAAAAAATTTTGACAAGCAACAAATGCTAGTCATGAAGTTGATAGAGAGGTTTGATTCAATGGAAGTTGCAAATAATAGAAAGGTTGGTCTTGCGCAGCAATGTGGCTATAACAAATTCAAATCCTTTTGGTCTTCCTCAACTCTCTTAATAAAAGGAAGATGGCTCTTTCAAATCCCATCGAAAATTGCTATCGCCTCTCTCGCTTGGCAAATCTGGAAATGTAGGAATAATGTAGTTTTTGTGGGCAATAACATGTTAAATGATAGCCTTCTCAACATGAGTTTGACTAGGGCGAGTCACTCCCGGTCGATGCTCAGCATACCACGCATATACATGAGATCCCCCATCTGGTTTTGTTGCCCTTAATACGGATGGTGCTGTTGATCTGGTCTCGGGAGTTGGCTCGGCCGGCAGACTCATTCGTGACTACAAAGGTAACTGGATTGTATGCTTCAACAAACACTTGGGATTTGCCTCAGTTCTACAAGCAGAATTATGGGACATTCTAGAGGGCCTGAAACTTATATGGTCTAATGGATTCGCATAAGTCATATGTCAAACCGATAATGCCGAGGCATACAAACTAATCGCGTCCCCTACAACATCATCCAGTTCATTATCTCTCGTCCGTGCCGCTCGTTTCCAAGACAAAAATTGGCTGACGCCAATAGGCTCTCCAAAACTCCAAACGACCAAGATGGCTCAACTTTGATCTTGTAACAAGACAAATCAAAAGAATAAAAATATTTGAAGGGGAGAAGATTGAAGAGCAGAGGGAGACAGTAGAATAGAAATTCAGAGAAGAAGACAAAGCTTCATTCAATTCATTTGATAACGTTTTTCTACAGCTCGATAAATCTTTTACCCTACAATTATAATCTAAAACTCACCATTTCACTTAGCAAACAACAAAAACTAATGAAGAACAAAACGACAACGTTTTGCTTTCTTGACTTAAAAGACCATTACAGATCTCTACTTCTCCTCAATCTCTTGATACTTGATAGCATTTTGCATAGATACATCTATGGTCCCGGCCCCCAATTTGTACGGCACTTCCCTTGATTAATATAATGGCTTAGCCATCCCTTTAAATTAAAAAAATATTATCCGATACACATGCGGTATAAATTTTTTGTTTTTATAAGCACCTTAATTATAGAGTTTAGGGTTTTAGTTTATAGATTTTAGTGTAGAGTTTTGAATTTAGGGTTTTTGGTTAAATTTTAAGGTTTAGATTTTAGAGTTATATAATTAAGGATTTAAATTTTAATTTATAAATCCTAATTTTAACCCTAAACCAAAAATTCTATAAACATCCCTTAAGAAGATTAGTGATGAGGCGATGTATCTTCAGTTTGGGAAGATTGTGTAATTGGTCTCGATGAGTTGTGTAATTGGTCGTAAGGGGATAAATATGTCTTTTGGGCCCATTTGGGAATTTGGATTCTTGTTTCTTTTAGGGGAAAGTACTGGGTTTTAGGGTGAGTTCAGGGGTATCTTCTTATTTTTTAAGAATGGGATTCACGATGTTTCGATTTTGCGTTGTAACTCGTTTGTGTGTACCTTTTCTTTCGATTAAGAGTAAGAAAGTTTTTAATAAGGCATACAACGTATGTGTGATTTTTTTATCAATTAATAAAATCTAATTTGCCGAGCAAAAATAAATCCGTTAAATTCAAAACTACTACATTTAAACTTGTAAATCATAAACTCTAAATAGAGTCTATAAAGCCTAAAACTAAGACTCTTGTGTAAATAAATTTTCTACAAGAGCGCTTGTCCATGAAATAATTACCTTTAAAAAACAAATTTAAGTGAAAGAGTGCATTATTGAGTTAAAAGTTATAGTCTTTTTATAAGGTTATATTTTGATACACAAGCTGTGTAAAAAAATTATATCATCATTTATATTTAAGCTATAAAATTTAAAACCTAAATTCCTAGCCTTAACACCCTATACCCTAAACTATAAATTCTAACCATAACCCTCAAACCCTAAACCACAACATAAATCTCTAAATCTTAAAATTGAAAGGTTTGTGTATGTTTACACAAGCTTGTGTAAGTTTATACAAGTTTTTATATCAAAGTATTATAGTTAGAATTTAGAGTTTAAAGTTTAAAATTTAGAGTTTTAAGATTTAGGGTGTTACTAAGAATTTAAGTTTTAAATGTTATAGTTTAAATATAAAATAGTGTAAATTTCTTTTATAACAAAATATAACCCTTAATTTAGATTAAATGTTATAGAACAGTCAAATCAACCGATAATTGATAAAATAAAGTTATTTTTATTAACAAATTAGTTGTAAAAATTAAAAAAAAACAAAAAACAAAAAAGCAATATCCTGTCAGTTTCCACAGAAATTCTAAAACCCTTCGTAAAACGTTACCGACTCCACCAGTTTAGCCTCTAAGACAAGACAAGCATCCGAAACCTAAAACCCTTGAAACACCCAAAAAAAAATCTTTGTCATCACACATTAATTTTGAGAGATGATCCGTAGTGGAATTTACAACCTTCGAAGCATTCGGTTGCCTAAAAAAACAATCTTCCCTTTACTCTATAATAGTCGACAAAACCTTTGTTACAAGCTCGAGTTCTGTTTCTGTCAACACGAAGAAAGAGAAGGTGATTGTAATATCCGGGCCAACTGGAGCAGGCAAAAGTAGGCTTGCCCTGGAACTTGCTAAGCGTCTCAATGGTGAAATCATCGGTGCTGACTCTGTTCAGGTTACTTCATTCATCAAACAATACCCTTTTTATGAAAATGTGAAATTGGGTTTTTGTTTTAGTATTGTTTGAGTTTGGATTTTGTTGTGTTTTATTTGGTTGCTGGTAACTTTTTGGGTGGTTTAGTTGTTTCGTAAATATTGTTGTTTTCTCGTTTAGTGGATTATTTATTGTTGTTTGATTGCAGGTTTACCGGGGTCTTGATGTTGGATCTGCAAAGCCTTCTGCAACTGATAGAAAGGTGCCTTAACTGTAGTAGATTATTGCATTTTTTGCATTTTTCCTCTAGAATTTTCATTCTTTGGCTGATACATTGAAGGAGAAGATGATATGTTTCTAGTTCAACACATTTCATTGTCAATGTATAAAGCATTATCATTTCTACGAGTTTTTATTACTGTGTGGAATTGAGTCTGTTTGTAGTGTTCTTGGAAGCTTCTGCATTTTGCTTTGTTGCTGTTATTTTTTATATTTGATTTCTCATTGTGCTATGTATGACACTTTAAGATTTTGCAACTATCATTTTTTCTTCTGCAGTTCATAGTTTAATACATATATGCATTTTTCGGTGATGTATGTGATATGCATCTAGTCTTATGTTACCCATTTCGGTTAAAATAATGGTTTTTTAATCCCTTAATATAAGGAGGCTTTGAGGTTTTTCTTTCTTTCAGAGTTATCCTGAAAAACACTAGTCTATTTTTTTTAGAAGTTAATTCTCATTTAGCTCATGTATTGTTTGTCTGGCATGAAACTATTTTTCATTCTTGTGGGTTTTGACTTCAAACATTCCTGAAATCTTTGATGCATTTAAAGGAAAGGATTTATTGCTTTCAAATCTTCTTGCAGGAAGTGCCACATCATCTGATCGACATTTTGCACCCATCTGAAGGTAAGTAGCGACTTGCAAGTGATCCCTGTTAATGCCGATAAGGATATCTAGACACTCTCCTTGTTTTCAGGTAACCTTTTGGTACTGTGTTTTTGATTCACTTCACTGATCGAAAAATATTTTGTTATTACAATGTAGACTATTCTGTAGGACAATTTTTTGAGGATGCTAGGCAAGCAACAAAAGGTATTCTTCATAGTGGCCGTGTTCCCATTGTTACTGGTGGGACTGGATTGTATTTGCGATGGTATGTTTCCACTTATCCTTTTCTACTGGTTAGTCTTGATTTATCCTCACTTCCTCAGTAGCAGTGTGCATTTGCTCCTTGATTTTTCTTCTCACTACTTTTATCTGTTTCTCTCTTTTCTCTGTCAACTGTCTTTCTTATGGTGTTGCATTGGTTCATGATATGGTGTCGCAGAATTCTTATTTTCGGTACTTCGTTTGTAATTGAATTTGTGCTTAAAAACAACCCATATGAGATTATCTTTTTTTTTTCCTTTTAATTATGTTAGGTATATATATAGGAAACTAGATGTTCCAAAAGCCTCTCGAGAAGTTGCAGCTAAAGTATATTCCGAGCTTGCTTATTTTGAGAGACATGGGGATTGAGATGCTGCTGTACAGTTGGCGGTTGATGCAGGTGATCCAAAGGCCGTGTCTTTGGCTGCCTATGATTGGTATCGCCTAAGACATAGCCTTGAGATAATCAGAGTATGACTGTTGAGTTGTTTTAACCTACAAAAATAATTGGATCTTTTTTCCGTCTGTGTCACACCAGACAGACACACACAACATGGAGCTTCTGTTTCATGAGAATCATCTTAATTTAGCTTCTTTTGGTTTGATAGTCTAGTGGATCACCTCCAACTGCTTTTCAAGTCCCATATGATTCTTTCAAACATCAAAATGACCCAAGTGAAACAATTGACACTTGTGACTTAAAGTTTTCTACTGGTGGACTCGAGCAAGTTAAAGTAAAGGATTTGGACTATGATTTCATTTGTTTTTTCCTCACAAGCCGCAGACTTGATCTATATACGCTGATTGATCTGAGGTGTGAACATATGCTCTCAGGTAGATCATATTGTTCTAGTCTGTATTTTTGCAATTCTCAAATGTTATATTCTTTTAATTTTGAAGTGGTGTATAGATTACATTCCCTTGCAATTTGTCATACGCTTTCAACAGATGTGATTTTTTCTTTGAATAGAAAGTTCGTGTCTGATCAAAATTACAAAAATTGGCTGGATTTATTTGTTTTTCAATCAGGAAGTCTTGTGAATCTCATTTTGCTGTGGCTGCTTTTGTATGTGGTATTATAGAAACAGATGGTACTTTGTCAGAGGCTTGATGGCTTCTGGATACGGGTCTTCTCCCAAACTCAAACTCTGCAACTCGAGCAATTGGTTATAGACAGGTATAATTATATATACTTCCTTACTTTTTCCCTCTTTACATAATAATTTATTTTATGACGTGCAAAAAATTATACCTTTTCATCTCTTCAGTCGCAGAATAAACTTTGTGAATTAAGTGAAAATTAGTGCAAAAACAAAATCGAAATTGAAAGTTGATATTTTGAACTAGCAGTCTGGATTCTGGACAAAGCAAACACATCTAATTACCCATTCAACAGTTTCTTCTACATCTTTCCTCTTGTTCTAACATTTCACACTGTCTTGTGTTTAGATCTCTAAGTGTTGAGCTGCTTAGTTCGTATTATTGAAGTATCTTGCAGCTTTGCGACTTTAACACCTTAATAGATTTCTGGTTAAGTCTCTATAAATGAATGTCGATTTTTAAGATGATTATGCACATATGGTTATGGAATTGGATAAAAGACTTAAATTACTCTTCTAGCTACCAAATTTTCTTCTCTTCTTTTGCTGGCATGCACAAATCACTGTCATCCTATTCAGTTTCACCATTTTTTTGCTGGAAAATTCTCTTCTTTCACAGTTCGATTTGCATTTCCAAAGTGCAAAAACAAATGGCAAGGCTCATTTTTTCTTTTTAAATGATTTCAGGCAATGGAGTAGTTACTGCATTGTAGGGAACAAGGGGGCGTGAGTTCCACTATTATTTTTTATCTGAATTTCAGAAAGTTTCTAGGTATTCATTTTGCATTGCAAATTTCTGATTTGTTTTGGAATGTCATATTCTACTTTTTTGTTTTTCAACTATTAAGTTTTTATGTCATCAAATTAGGCAAAACTAATTAGTTTTAGCTTTTCATACATCAAATACCCATCTTATATTACATAAAAACTGTATCCTGCAGATATGAACTCGGTTACCCTTAATTTGTATTTGCAGGAATTTTGATAAAAGACAACTGACATGGTTCCGAAATGAGCATACTTATTACTGGCTCAATGCTTCTAAACCACTGGTATCTCACTCCTAGTTTTGTCTCTTTTTTGTTGTATAATGAGGACTTACTTTCCGATGATTATCGCAGATGGTTAAATCCTTATGATGAGTATTTTTTTCTTGAAATTCCTAACCCGCCCTTTATCTCACAATGTTAGTCAACTTAACTAACGTAAAGTGGACATTACGTGCATAGGTCCTCAAATCTGCAACCTCCAGGAGCTGCTCTAGCCTCCAGGCCATTGAGCAAATACTCGCTTAGCATAATAATTGTGCTAAGTGATATACAAACATCCCGTGTTCTATTTTTGGGTCGGTATTTATGCGACTCTATGGTTGCAGACGCAGAGCACCGAATCCTTTGTTTGAATGGTTTAGCTGAAAACCTTTTGGAACCCTTTTACTAATTTGTTAGAGGTCAAATTTTCAGGATAAGGTGCTTAACTTCATTTACGATGCATACAATGACCAAAGTGGGACTCTTTATGTGCCCGAATCACTCCAAATGAAGAAAGACATGTCAAGCAAGCGAGAAGCTTCTGAGCTAAAGGCTTATCGTGCTAAGAACAGGTATTTCTCAAACACAGTACGTTGAGTGCACATCTGTCTATTTACATCCTTGTGTTAGTACAGAAGGGACGTGACGCACTCCGATTTTTATATTATATCTTGTATCCATGTTTCATGAATCATCTAAAAGGGTTTTTCATTTCCATTTTTCTTACAAATATGAAGGCATTTTGTTTTTGCGAAGATTGTTCCGATATTCTGGACTGGATAAGGAGAACTCATGGGGAGAAGAGCTGAGCTGATTCTTCTAATTAATTTGATGCGACTCCATTTTGTTCTTATAGAACTGGACATCCGACATCCTTATCGTCCAAGTTGTTTGCTAAGGTGTGATTTTGGACTATTTGCATTCGAAAAATCTGTTGAATCTTACTTGAGCGTCCTCTTTAAAGACTTGCTGATGTTTTCATGCAACGACCCTCTTTGGTTCTGTCAGCTAACCACCGTATAAGAAGTCGTCTTCGGATTGGAAGAACACCGATAGAATCTTTGTTGGTAATTTCTGGAACTGATTGCTTATTGCAATATAGCATTAACGACATTTCTTGTTTGGAAGATAGTATCCAAATTGTTTATAATGTTAACCCTAAAAACAGTTTTTTCATTGTGTTTTTTTACTGGTAATGTAAATTTCTTTTACGACTCATATTATCATAGCAGAAGCTGGCAAGTGTTCACAAGGTTGTGCTGCCAGCCATTATCCTAGCACTCTGTTCATTTTTGTTCTTGATTATTCGAGTCGAGTTGGGTCGATCTCAAATAATAAAAACTTTTTCATTTTGTATTTTTTTATCGACAAGATTTATAGCTTGGATATTATTTAAAGGACGTCGAATTTTAGTTTGATCAAGAACACACAACATTAATACATTATGTTTAACATCAATGTTGCTATTGAAAAATATAACAAGCATGATTAGTTTAACATCAGTGTTGCTATTGAAAAATATTTGCGATTGAAAAGTAACTTTTCTAAAATTATGCAATTATTCTCTGTATTCTACCTAAATTGTAGATTTAGTCCTTATCTCTATTTTGATTAATTTTAACTCTTGTACTGTTCATGTTTTAAAATTTCAGTTTCAATAAAAAACGATACGGAGACGATTTGACTAAATTATAGAGGCTTAAAATATATCAAATTGGAGAACATAAATTAAATCTACAGCTTATACATAATATAAAGACTAATAAGAAAAATTTAACTTGACAAATTTAATCATTATTATTTGGAGCAAGAGTAAACTTTAAAAATTTAAAGTGTAGATCTAGAAATAAAATAACATTAAAATACAGGGATTAAATTAACAATTTGCACTTATTATGGATTTTAAAATACTTTTCGACCGCCATAAACACTCTAAGCATGATTAATGCATTAAAATATAAGTACTATGTACGTGTTTAAGATTTTGATGTTATTAAAAACGATTTAACTTCAAAACATTTCACCCTCCTAACACATTCTTCGACCGCTTGTTACACTTCATATTTATTGTCTCTCAGTTTGATAATCAATACATGTGATAGCTCGACAAACAACCACTTCACTATTAGACAGTTGACAGACTAATAAGACAAATTTATTTTGACTTGAACATTGTCTGCTAATAAATATTGTCACTTCACTAATGAAATTTTAAAATATAAATGATTAAATTTATTAAATTATTTTAAATTAAGATCAAATTAATAAAATATATAAGTTTTGAGAACTAAATTATTATCGTACCAAGTGATTCGTTTCAATTTTAATAGTAGGGTAAAATGTTTGTTAAAAAATTTAACTGAATAATTAAGTTGTTATTTTTTTAAAAAAAAAATGTGTTAATAAACTATAATTGACATGTGAAGTATTTTACCAAAAACTTTCTCCTTTTGAAAATTTCAACTTCACTCCTAAATACCTACATAAAACCCTATATAATTACATACTCCCCCGAGCTATCAAACCAATTCCAAAATCCCTTTCTTCATTTTTGCCCCACTCTGCAGCTTCAACCTTCTGCGAAAATGTTTCGATCCGTAGCTCGATCGGCCGCCGGAAAGCACCTCCTCCGACAAGGATATGCCACTGCTTCCTTACCCGATCGGAAAGTTGCGGTCTTAGGTGCAGCTGGAGGGATCGGGCAGCCCTTGGCTCTTCTAATGAAGCTTAACCCTCTTGTTTCTCAACTTGCTCTCTATGATATCGCTAACACTCCCGGTGTTGCTGCTGATGTCAGCCATATCAACTCTAGATCTGAGGTCCATATTAAAACAAACTCATCTCTCTCTTTTGTTTAAAAGTGTATGGTTTTTAGATTTAGTTTTCCTATTGTTTAGTCTACAACGTTATTTTAAGCCGTCTCTGAAGTGGATTTTGTCTAGATTTTGGCGTTTTATTTTGGCTTTCCCCCCTTCTTGATTTGGCTTGCTTTTAATTTGTTTTAAAGAATAGATTTATTGCTTGTAAAATGTTATCTTTTGTATGAATGTGTTTATAGTGAAATTATGAGTTGATCTAATACTTTGTAGATGGGATTTCAGTGTAATGGCTTAGTTCTTTGACTCCATTCAATTTGGCTTTGCTATGTGTTTTCATGTGTTAAAGTGTATATGTGAATGTATTAATGTATCTAAAATAATTTGACTGGTTGCTATTTTGAAATCAACCTTTTTTCCTTCCTTTTTTTTACCCAAAAAATCTGTATTTGTCTCTGATCTGGCTTGGTTGCTTGTTTCTTTCCATAAGAAGGATTTGCTATTTTTTGCATGTTGATTTTATTTTCTTATAATCTGGAAATTTATATGGTTCTACTATATTTGTATGATCTTCGTTCCGGCTTAGTTTCATTTCATTTGTCTGTACATGTTCCAATGTTTTATATCTGTGTGGCTGATCTGATTATTTTTCGAACTTTTAAGCATGTCTTTATGGTGAATCAGTTTACCCAATTGTCTATGGTTTATGCTCATGTGCCCATTTTTAATTTGTCAGTGTTGTGATATTCATTCTGTTGTGAAATATATTTATTTGATAATCTTGCTTTGTTATCATTATTCCTTAGAAGTTTACCCTTTATTTACCTTCAGGTTGCCGGATATGTTGGTGAAGATCAATTGGGGCAAGCTTTGGAAGGATGTGATGTTGTCATAATTCCAGCTGGAGTCCCAAGAAAGCCCGGTATGACTCGTGATGATCTTTTCAACATTAATGCCGGAATTGTCAAGGGTCTTTGCTCTGCAATCGCTAAGTATTGTCCCCATGTGAGTGTCTAACCAATTTCTTTTAATTTGAAAAATCCATTATCAGGGATCCTTGATGCTTCTAAAAATTTAAGTAGTTTGGTTCTGTCTTGTATATGACTGTTAATGTCTATCCTGCCAAGGTGGGCTAACCATACAAATGATCAGAGAACCTAACACTACACTTTGGTATCTGATTTAGTAATGGGTTCTGTTTGATCAATTAATCATCATTCGTTCTCCCTGATGCCGAAAATGTAACAGACAATTTTGATAACTGAAAGTTATTGCTTAGTTTCAAAGAATTTTTTCTGTTGTGAACTTCTATAAGACTAGAATATATTTTCCTCCGAACTTTAATGAACCAAATTTGTGGCCCAGGCACTGGTTAATATGATCAGCAATCCTGTCAATTCGACTGTTCCGATCGCAGCTGAGGTTTTCAAGAAGGCAGGGACATATGATGAGAGAAAGTTGTTTGGCGTAACCACCCTTGATGTGGTTCGGGCTAAGACTTTCTATGCTGGGAAGGCAAAAGTAAATGTTTCAGGTTTGTTTAATACTGCCTCATCTCACTTCCCCTTCTCCCTTCTTTTATATCCTTTTTCTCTTCCGAAAAAAGGAAGTGATTTCTAAGGCTTATCAAAGGTTTCTGGACCAGAAATGATTTTTTTTTTCAGTATATATCTTTTCCTTTCATGCAAGGTATTGTCATAGCATAAGAACATTTTGATTATATGAGGAACTTGCTGATTGACTAAATTTATTCACTTGTTTGCAGATGTTAATGTCCCCGTTGTTGGTGGTCATGCTGGGATAACCATACTCCCACTATTTTCTCAAGTACATCCATGTACCCTTTATTCATTTTATCATGAGTTTTATTTCATTGAAATGTATGCAATGATTGACGCTGTTGTTTGTTTAGGCCACACCAAAAGCCAATCTGCCTGAAGATGTTGTCAAGGCTCTCACAAAGCGAACACAAGACGGAGGCACTGAAGTTGTGGAAGCAAAGGCTGGAAAGGGTTCAGCAACATTATCAATGGCGTAAGTATTAGTTAGATATCACTTAATTCACTTGGAGGCTTCGATTTCCTTGCCATTGGTTTTGTATGGTTTTAGAGTGGAGTCCTCAATTTGGTTTTACTTCATTTTTTGCCTGTTGTTTCTTTGGGCAGCTATGCTGGAGCCATTTTTGCTGATGCTTGCCTTAAGGGACTGCATGGCGTTCCTGATGTGGTGGAGTGTGCATTTGTGCAGTCAACTGTCACTGAACTCCCTTTCTTTGCTTCCAAGGTGATTATCCCTGTTATATATTGTTGATTTGTTCGAAAGGAGAGCAATCGAATTTACGATCTCTGCCATAACCTGCCCCCACCCGAGTGGAATTGATGCATGTTCCCCCAATTTGTTTACATCTTAGTCTCGATTGCTTCGGATCAAACCCGAATTGAAGGATTTCTTTTTTGTCTCTGATCACTTAAGCACAATCTATGGCTTGCAGGTAAGGCTCGGAAAGAATGGTGTGGAGGAAGTTTTTGGGTTAGGCCCTCTCTCAGAGTACGAGAAAGAAGGCTTGGAGAGCCTCAAACCAGAACTTAAAGCATCTATTGAGAAGGGCATCAAGTTTGCCAACCAGAGTTGATTCCTTAACTAAATATGATTTCTTCCGTTGGACCAATCGCAACTTTTGTATTTCATGCTGCAAGCATCATCGGCCGTACTGCTCTTAATAGGATAGGCCTTTCCTAAGCTTTTCAAGTAATAATTTACCGTGATGTTTTGAAGGGGGGATTTGATTCAACCTTCTTTTTCCCGTGTAGTTGGGGATCTTCTATACATTCGAGTACAAAAATTGAGAAAACACGTTCATGTCATGTCTTGATAAGAGAAGTTAATGCACCTTGAAAATATTACACAAAATTTCCATTTCAACAATCTGTCATTAGGTTGAGGTTTACAATGAAGGGATACCATTAAGAGACAAGCAAAGCGTCTCATAACCTACAGAAAAACCTTTTTGCCATAACTAAGAAAACAATTTGTTCGAAATGCCAGGCTTGCATGATGCAACTGAAAGAACCAACTTTGCATTGCTTCTTTGATAACAAAAAGTTGGTTTTCATCAGTTCATCCCTTTGAAAATGTTAAGAGCCAAAAATGTCTATGTTACACGGTTTGATCAGGTCCTTCAGAAATGCTAAGCAGAATCATAGATTTGACGTTGTTCATTTCTACTTGGTAATGATATTGAATCAGCTTCCCATCTTAAGATGATCTACAAAAGCAACGTGAAGCTCAAGATAGGCATAATTAGAATAAATCGGCACCTACCAAATGTTTTCTAGCTTTACGGTGAGAAAAAAATTGTACAATGGCAGGCAACTAAAGGCTCTTGAAATTTATATTCCAAATGAAGCTCAAATTAGCACCGTTAAAAAGTGGGATAAAGCAACTTTTTGTCCACTAAAAATGGGAAAAGTTGCCAAGTTTCGGGACCAATGTGGACCAAAAGAAGTCCAGGGACGAAGTTGAAAAAAGCTGTCAAATTTAGAGACTAAAATTTGCTTCATCCCCTTCAAAATTTGCACAACTTATGTGAGAAAGAAGGATTGAAAACGTTCATTACCTTAGTTAAGTCCCTTAAAAGACAGGGTCACCTTATCCTATGAACTATCACTGCCAGAGTCTGCATAAAGTATTAGGTTGAGTACAAAAAAAGAAAGTATTAGCGAGGAAAAAGTTGAATATAAACTCATAAGAGCAAAACATAAGGAAAATCTTTAAAATTTACCAGTTGATGAGGATCCAGAGCCACTGCTAGAACTGTTTGAACTGCTTGATCCACTCTCGTTATTTTGTAGTTTTTCTTCACGAACAGAAGGTGATGTGGGAACAATCTTCTCTGCTGCTTAATAATCCAACCGGTTTTGATATGAGTGCATAAAAATTTCATCTTCTTCAAAACCATACAAGTAAAGAATAGACCAAACAAGATAAAGTTCTGGTTGGTTCATGGTGATTACCTGTTTCAGCAACTTTTGGTACCTCTTTAGCAGGCGGTTCCAGATTCTGCAAAAAAGAAAAACAACAAAGTGTTGCAGTGAACAACAATTCTATACGGCAAAAACAGTTAAGATGCTCAAGAATCACTTGTTAATAATCTTACAGTCCCCTGAATATTATGGCCATCTCCAGAATTTGCTTGAAGAGGAACTTCAGCTTTTCTCTTGTTTTTGCTCAAACTCTTCTTATAGTTGGTCACAAATCTATCAAGTTCCCAAAGTGTTTCTGGATCAAAACTGTCAATATCCACCTCGATCTCATCATCTTGCTGGAAAAGTGCTGGGTTTCTCTTCTTAATAATCTGGACAATGCTATCAAGTTTCTCTGAAGGCAAGTTCTGAAGGTTTACACTGAGTCTCTGCTTCTCCTCATACGTCATATCCCTCTTATCAGGTTCCTTTGCCTTGGGTTTCTTTGGTACTGCAATTCTACCGGTAGGAGTCAAGTCCACAGCTCTTGACTTCGGATCAACTGGCATTGTCATAGATTCCGGTCTCTCCGAAGTCCTAGCTTCTAATGGTAGCGATGAATGAACAGGAGCAGGAGTTTGAATCGGAGCTGAAGCTGGAGTTGGAGCAGGAAGTTTCCTTGAAGTGGGAGTTGGCAAATTGTAATCATGAGTCCTTTCATGCCTCTTATTGAGATTATACTCGGACTCTATAGCTGCCCAGTTTTCTTCAAATATCTGAGACATGTTTTCTGCCATAATATGTACATCCTGTCCTTTCGGATTATAAAGCATTGCATTACTGAAAGTTAGTCTCACATCCTCCGCAAACTCCCCAGGTGACTTGTACCAATTTTTGTTTAACCTAGTCTTCACTGTACCCAAATCCATAGGATGTTTCACAATTGTATAATAATCATGCAACCCAAGCCCCTTCACATCCACCGGCTTATTAAACACCCAACCAAACTTATGCTTCATCAACTTCCCTAGCAAATTACCACATCTCTTAAAAAACTGTCTCAAAAACTTCTCCGGCGCAATCCCACCTCTCATTTGATCCCCATTACTCTTCCCAACACTAGGCTTCATTTTCTTATTAATCTCTATAGGCTTCAACTTCTTCTCAAGAGCAAACTTTGAATTCTTATAATACTGATTTGCCTTTGGATTTCTCTTCTCGTTCTCCACAGGCTCTCTCCCACCACCATCATCATTGTTACTATGATCATGCTCTTCCATTGGCATAGATAATCCATGAAAAGACCTCGAACTAGGCAATCCTACGGAACCAACATCCGAATTCACCCTAACTAAACTTCCACCGCCCCTATCAACATTCTCATTCCCTGAAACCCGTGAATTTGCATACCCCCCCTTAAACCTACTTTCTTCGGCCTCGAATTTCTTAACTAAACCCCTAACTTCCTCAAGTTCAGTAGCTAACTTCCTTTTCAAAACTATAACCTCATTCTTCGATAAAACATTCAAGTTAATCTTAACAAGGTTATCAAATTTTACATACCCAGATGTTGCAATCATATTGGTAGCATCCTTCGAGCCCTGCTGCAACCGATTATGACTAGACGAATCATCCGACGCCACGGCATCGAAGGGTTGGAGTGGCAGCTGATGCTGAGAGTTGTTATCGTCAGCTGTAGTAGTGGTGGCTAGAGTTTGCTGAGAAGATTGTGGAGGGACGGAGGTGGGATTGTTGTGGATTTTCCTGGTATAAACCTGGTTGTTCTTTGATTCTTCACCTTCAATTTTCCCTGTAGCCATTCATACAAGTAACAGGATCAAATTTCTACAAATAAAAAAGAGGGGGAAACACCTAAATGAGAAATACCCAGATAGGTTAGAGGGTTAAGAAAGGGGTTTTTTCAGGGAAAGATTTAAGCTTCATGGGAGATAAAAAGGGTAATTTGATAATTAGGGTTTGGGTTTTTGCTTTGGAGGTTGAAAAGAGGGGTTGGATCCGTACGATTTCTTTCTTTGGTGTTTTGTTTGTTTTCGTAGCGGAGAAGACTCGAGAGAGATTGAGAGTCTGAGTCTGGGGACTGAAAGGTAAGTACGCACTAGCTTTAAGTGGAAGGGAAAGAATTTTAGGGTATAGCCACGTGATATACCGATCACGAATTAGGGATCAATCCGGAAATATTGACGTCAGAGAGTCAACACCCAAAACAAACAATTACTCAAGGGGAAGTCAAAATATACCCGCTAGTTAAAAATTTTGATTTAGTCGAGTTAAAGAGTTTTATTTTATAATTTAAATTTTATTTAAAATTTTTAATTGATTCGAGTTTATAAATTCGAGTTGAATTGTTTTCGTTTCTGTTCAAATTTAATTATAAATATTAATGTTATAATATTAATTAATTTCAATTTAAATGATTTTTTATAGCCATATACAATGCATATATATATATATATTTCTTCATTTTTTTCATATGTTATATATATACTCGAATTTGAATATCAATCTCCTAATTATTAAAAAATTTTATTTTAAAATTTAAACTTTATTTAAAAAAAAATTCTAGTCAAGTTTATGAAATTACGAGTCGAATTTTTTCATATCGAGTTGAGTAAAAAAATTAATTTTTTTGAGTCAAATTTACTCAACCTAATATCAACGAGTTTAAGCCTTCCTTTAACTGATTTGTCATGTCCGCATGAGATCCATGACAAGATTACGCTCTGGTCTTTTGAGGGATTTATTGTCAACTATTAAGACAATGCAAAGAAACACAAATAAAACACTCAAATTATGCTCATGTTTTAGACATGCAATAGGATTAGGGGACCATGACACTAGTTCACAGTGTGAGGTCGTTGTCGAAATGCTGAAGATGGAAGCAGGCAACCTAGAGAACAAGAAAACAAAATCCTCAACAACTGAAATGTTTAGAAAGCAAGAGAGAATTGATGTTGAAGGGAACCCAAGAAAATGAAAGGAAACAACAAATAGACCACTTGTGCTCCAAAAATTGTATGTATATGAAACATATTAAAAAAAATCATATCTTCATATTTTTATTTTATAAAACAATTAAATTATCTTTATCATGACAATATTTTTATTTGTATATTTTTATATAATCTTTAAATAAAGTAATTAAAAATAAAAACTTTGATAGTTAGATTTTTTTAATTTTTCCTTAGATTTTTTATTTTTTTCTTCAAAATCCGGCGACATAATTAGTGTCGCCATCTAACTTTTTTTTTCTTTTATTTTGTATTATCTTTTTGTTTTTAGTCTCAAATAAGTATATCTTTGTTATGGATTCATTTTTTTCATACATCTTGCCGTGTTTGTTTGTATGTCTTGTGGTATGATTTTTGTTTATTTTTATGGTAGTCTAACTTTCATGTAGCAGTCATCACAATTAGGGATGGGTACAGGCCGAGTTGGTTTTTGGT
The DNA here is from genome assembly GCA_019671005.1 of Hibiscus mutabilis. Taxonomy (NCBI): domain Eukaryota; kingdom Viridiplantae; phylum Streptophyta; class Magnoliopsida; order Malvales; family Malvaceae; genus Hibiscus; species Hibiscus mutabilis. The sequence goes on along the minus strand of CM033752.1, from coordinate 35,913,561 downwards.
CCACCTAAAATCTGACGCGTACCCGACCTGTAAATAATTATCTTAAACCCGACCCCAACCCGATCACCCTTTTTTCAAAACTCAACCCAAAATTTATATACCTAAACTCAACCCAGACCCAACTTATTTAAAAATTTTAATTTTAGGGAACTAATTATAAAAAAATAATTTTAAAGACCAAATTATAAATAAAATTTTCAATTTTAAGGACCTAATTATAAAAATATATAAAGGGTGTTATTGCAAATATCTTTAAAAATATAAGGGAAAATTACACTATTAGTCTCCGATTGTGTTGGGTTAGGTTTTTTCACCCTAAACTCAAACCCGACCCAAGCCCAAATTTTTTAATAAAAAATTTTACCCGATCGGGCCGGGTCGGGTAAAATGCCCATCCTAATCACGATACATCCTCTGATCAAGAAAGATCGACGGTCCAATATAATTAAACTTTTATTATGGTAATTTGTCGATGCAATTAGAATCGTTAACATGTTTATTTTCTCCATCTCCGCTCATACATATTTTAATTTTTTTTTTCTTTAAGAGTATTCTTGGTGGACTTGTCCTCAGGGACGGAGCTGTGTGGAGATTGGCAGGTCTCCTGCCCCCAAGCACAAGATATTTTTATTCATTTTAGTCCCTAAAATTTTGTTGTTGTCAAAATTCACCTCGATTTCTTTGTAATTTTTAAAATTTAGTTTAATATTTTAATATGATGATATTATTGTTCATTTTAATACCTAAAAATTTATTTAATCCAAAATTGACCCATATTTCTTTTTAATTTTTATAATTTAGTCCCATATTTTACTATGATAATCTTATTGTTCATTTTAGTCCCTAAAAATTATTTAATTCGAAATTGTATTAGAAAGATATCTAAGTTATTGTCACTCAAATGGCAATTGGCCTTTTTTAAAATAAAACACAAAAATAAAAATGATCTTTAAGGAAATTGCGTGCCATGAATCTTTATATGATTGATATCAAATCAATAATAAAAAAATCAAGAAAAAATGGGAATTTCGCATTAAAATGAAAAGAACAGCAACCTTCAATAAGAGAACTTAGGATCCATCTACTAAACATGTAACCTGTCTTTGATTTTCGTATTCGAAACCAGCAAAACAACACAAAGAAATATGAAAACACCAAAAAAGAAAAAGAAAAAAGAGAGGCATAAGTTAAAAAAAATTGTCCTTGACGTTTAACTGAATAGTCACTTTGACCCTTATTCTTTTTTGAAGCAATTCAACTCTCAACATTTTATTTTGGGTCAAAAAGGCCCATTTGCGGAGGAAAATTATTAAAAAACTGACGGTAAACAGTTTGAAATGACTTGACAGAATGATAAGTCAACATAAAAAATTATTTTATATTTTATATAATTTTATAAAATTATTTTTTGACTGATGTAATATTTTTCCAAGTCAACACATTTGTCTATATGATACTGTCATGTTAGCGTGCACTGCTATTTCAAGCTATTTAACATCAATTGACCAACAGATTTCATTTGCAGATGACCCAAAATTAAATGTTGATGATTGAATTGCTCTAAAAAAGAATATGAGCTAGATTGACCATCCTCAAATATTGAGGGTATTTTTTAACTTTATGCCAAAAAAACGACTGGAAAACAAGACAAGATCAGATGTTTCAGACACGCAGTGATGGAAGAGGGACTAAGTTATAAAAATTAAAAAAAATAAGGATTTTTAGGGACTAAATAAACAAACAAAAATTGATAGACTTAACATACAATTTACCCTTTTTCTTAAAGCCAGCTGATTTTTTGTTAACAAAATGACACATTACATGTTTTGGTTGATCCATAAGATTTTTTTAACAGAATTAGCGGTTAGCATAAGTGATCTAACGATTTTTAATTTAAAGATAAAATGTTCTAAACAATAATTTTAAAAGCAATTCGATATAATTTAAGGGACCATGGAGCCTTTATGCCTAATTTATGCCTAATTTTAACCTTTGTGGACAATTAAAATGTGCAAATTAAAAGGTTATAATGAGTTAATTTTTTAAACGCGTTAGTAAAAGAATAAATTTGATTACAACAATTTTTCATTTAAATTCTTTTCATTTTCACTCGGTCAAACAGCACCTACCTCAGAAGTATATTTCGCTTCATCACTTGCCTGCATTGAAATTAGTGTTGCAGGCTTTGGCATTATCTCAAGAAGCAGCCATGTGCGTCCCCATAAAAACTTGCGAAAGCTTTCAAGGAGATCCGCTATTAATGGTACCTTGCATTCATACAATCGACAATTCCACAATATTCAAACTGATTAAATTCTCTTTTCGAAAACTGCAACCAGCCATGGGTTTCAGACACCAAAACGGCAGATCCTCTTCTTCATGTTGTTCCTCTCTCAGATTCTCCACCATTTTAACCATAATCATCCTCTTCACTTCAGTTTACCTCTTCCTTTCACCGACCAAGCGTGGCTCTGAACCATTCTCTTGGACAAAAATAGAAACCGGATTCAATGGTGATCTTAGAGATGCTAACTTCCCATGGAACAGTCTTTGTTTTGGTAACAATTTCGACAAGCTTAAGCTTGCTGTGTTCTCCAAAACATGGCCTATTGGTGCTGCCCCTGGTGGAATGGAACGTCATGCAGCCACGTTATATCATGCTTTAGCTGCTAAAGGCCATGAAATCCATGTTTTCACTGTGCCGTCCGATCGAAAGTATCACCTCGACATCCATGAAGGTAATCTTCATGTGTATTTTGCTGCCAATGATCATGGTTCGGTCAATTGTTCTTTAGCATTCGAGATATTCAAGTCCATAAACGCTAATGGACCGTTCGATTATGTGCATACCGAGAGCGTTTCGTTGCCTCATTGGCGTGCGAAAATGGTGCCTAATGTTGCAGTAACTTGGCATGGAATCTGGTATGAAATAATGCACTCAAAGTTATTTGAAGAGCTTGTTTTTAACTCACAAGAGACAACGCCAAGACCGGTAGGTGAGCTTCATGAAGCAATGCCGAGATTAGTCGACGAAATCCGGTTTTTCCCGAGCTATACACAACATATATGTATAAGCAAAAGTGCTGGTGAGGTACTAGTTAACATCTATCAGCTCCCTCAAAGGAATGTCCATGTGATACTAAACGGTGTCGAGGAGACCAAATTTGTTCATGATCCTGAATCTGGTGAAAGGTTCAGGGGAAAGCACGGTATCCCCCGAAACGTAAGCGTTGTAATGGGGGTTGCTGGACGTTTAGTTAGAGACAAAGGGCATCCACTTCTATATGAAGCTTTCTCAAAGATTAGCAAAACACACACTGGTGTTTACCTGCTTGTTGCAGGATCAGGTCCATGGGGGAAAAGGTATGCAGAGTTAGGCTCAAATGTGAAGGTACTAGGTGCATTGGAGCCTTCAAAGCTTTCCGAGTTCTACAACTCCATCGACGTGTTTGTGAACCCAACGTTGAGGCCTCAAGGGCTCGATCTTACTTTGATGGAAGCAATGCATTGTGGGAAACCAGTTTTGACACCAAATTTTCCTAGCATAGTTGGCACAGTAGTCGTCAACCAAAGTTTTGGATACACGTTTTCACCCAATGTAGAGTCCTTTGTTGATGCACTGAAATCAGCTATAAAAGATGGGCCAAAAGTGTTGCAGAACAAAGGGATTGCTTGCAGAAAACATGCATTATCAATGTTTACTGCAAGAAAAATGGCGGATGCTTATGAAAGGTTCTTTCTCTGCATGAAGAATCCCAGATTCTGCCAGTACCCTCTTCCTACAGATTGTTAAAGAAACATTCATTTTCTGAACCCTTTTTTGTTTTCCTCTCAAATTACTGTTGGTATATGAAGATTTGGTATAGATTATGTATTTATTGATATTGTTATACTCCAATACTGTATTCTTCCTTAATTATTTCAGAAATAAAATGTTTTTTTCACTTTTCCACAGTTAAATTTTACATGCATCAGTTATTCTGTTTCTGTTTCTGGTTCAAGTTCAAGCTTAATCCTTTCTATACCTATTTTTGTTCTGAGAAACTACAATGGTTAGTTCTTGTACAAAACAATGGCTTTGTTTATACTTATTCATACAAATCACTATATATAAAATCCGAATCCGATATGTATAAGGAAGACTACATTTGAAGTAAGTGCACATGAGGTGACCGTAATACCTCGGTGCGTCAATGGCAGGGGAACGTCCTAGAACCCAATCGTTACACTATTCTACAAGCATCACAGAGAAAATAAATTGAATGTTATGAAACAACGATACCGAATATCTGCTGAGCTTTCTGGTTCTGGTTCCATTACAAATGGATCATATCAAAATTATTTAGTCCATCATTAGTTCGACATACATGGAATAGCATTTGATTGGGATGGCATTCATCTTATCTTCATCAAAAGCTTTCATTTATCTGCCTCAGGCAATAACATGTCCCAACATAAACAGCTGAAAACCTGTAAGAATATGCTGATATGTGAAGCAATTAATCACCAGCAAGAAGCACCAATCTCCTATAATTTGTAACATTAAGCCGGAGCATTCACCGATAAAGCAGTGTTGTGAGACAACCTAAATTCTTTATAATCAGTTGCAGATCAATTACAGACTTTTTTACAGTAAGAAGGCAAAGAAACCAACTAGCTGAGGAATGAACTTGTTATTCATGCTAAAATATTCATATTCAAATGAGCTTTAAATTATGCTCTCTCGGGCTTATTAGGCAAGAAAAGAACCAAGTCCCCTACACAACATTCTGCAATTAGTTCCTCACATCAAAATCAAAGCTGTGATGTTGAGGATCCGATCCCCCGGGCTATATCCTTGTCGGACAAGTTCCAAGAATCCTTCTGTAATAGGCAATATTGGATGAATCATAACAAACGACAGAGCTGGCCTAGAATTCGAGGCCATAGTACTCTTTTAACAATGAGAAAACAACATTGGAATGATATTATCATAAAGAAGTCCTCATTTCTTCAATATGAGACATTAATATCCGTTCATCAATGCATAATTGAAAGAAAATTTGATTGTAAAATGTTTGTCTTCTTTCCAAAATAGAGCTAATTTTCTGCTTTTTCCCAAGTCATCTCCATCACATTAGTTCATTTCCGACGCTTAACTACACTAGCAAGTTATATTAACATTATTTTTCAGGTTAAAATGTGGGTGGTAGGTGATATATAGTGATTTTTGCATTGAATTCCATAAGGTTTAAGTTAGGGATAGAACAAAAATCATCTGCAAGGTATTGGATAGAATTCGGATTCGGCAAGTTGGCGACGATAGAGTCATACATCAGCTTATCTCATCCACAGTGAAACAGATTATTGACTAAGACAGCATATGAATATTATTACATGCATACTTTCTGCAAAAATATATAATTATACATACAAATATAGTCAAAGTTCACTCAACTACACCCACAGTTAGTGGTTGAGGTTTCATTGATAATGATCGAATATTGGTATGTTCAGATGACAAGTAGATCATCAGATATAAGGTTTGTTAGAGTATGACCAAAGGCCAATTATAAGATGATTGTAAACGACATATTTATTTTATCATGTTTATTAATATAAAGTCATTATTATTATCTCAGTTATTATTCTGCGCATAAATAAATAACTGAATTATAATAAAGTCCTTAGAATAATATGATTATTCTTAAATGTCCTTAGTCGAGTATTATTGTGGGCATGGACAACAATAATGTATTAAGACTAATATATAGTTGATTGATGACAAAGTATTGTCATTGACATGGAGATGTCAAAATCAATACATAAGTATGTGTTAGAGAACGACATACTGGACTGACCCGCTATGAGCATGTTTCTTGTATTATTATGTGGCAGTCACAACATTGCTCGTAGTGATAACTACATGTATGATCCTCAGACTTGAGATCATCATTATTTCAACATTGTGAGTGACATATTTTGATACAGTCACACGTGTGTTGTAACTAACTACACTATAAAGATTGATATTGGATATGTCATAATCTATGTAGCGGGATATGGTTGATCAAGATAGGATTTGTCACTCCTACATAATAGGAGTAATATCACAGGCCACTTGATTGAGTGAGACTAGAAATGCATGGTCATGTTCGAATAAATTGATATGAGATATCATAGTTATTCATTTATAGTAGTCTACTCAAGATATCAAGAAATATTAGATGGACTTTACAAGTGAGACTATTCCATGACTTGTGTCCAATCTAGATATAAAGGACAAAATGATGTAATACATGGAAAAAGAGTTAATCACGAAGAGGTTATGTCGAACAACGACTTCCTGTAACTTAGGTAGCAATGATGTATTGCTAGATGCACTCATTGCTTATAATGTTAAATTGTTCTAGATATTATTGCTAATGTTACATGAACCTACAAGGGTCACACCATATGATTGAAACAAGCAAATATCGACTAGATAGCATGTGTGCAAACTTGTTGCACACGAAATTAGTTTAAAATGAAATTATTATAATTATTGTAATTATAGATAATTTCGGTCATATATATCTTAATACTAGATAATTATTGTAATTATCAAATCTTATTAAAATAGAAATATCCCTAATGAAACCTAATTAAAGTAGAATTAGATTCTACATATTTAATTATATTCGTTAAATATATTGTATATTTAATGAATCCGAATTTAATTAGGATTATGTTTTTGAATGCTATATAAAGGTATAGCAGCCAAAGATGTGCCTATTGCTGAAAACCTCTCTAACAGTTAGAGAAGTAAAATACTGTTCGTTTTATTTATGTGGACTGCGTAGAAGTCGAAACGCTGCTGTGACGACTTGGACTCGACATCTTGACTAGAAGAATCGGATTCTACTACGTCCCTGTAGTTATCAGATTTAATTGAGGTAACATTTTATCTTTTTTCACTCCGAATTTGTTTCTCGTACACGAATCGCTGGCAGAATTTACAGGATAATTTTTCGTTGTGCCATGAGGTGTATCGGCGTTTCCCAACAAGGTTAACATCACATCTTGGTTCTTACAGTTTCCAACAGCTTTACCTATGCTCATATAGACAACTCTGTTATTACTTATGATGCAAGAAAGGCGCTATAAGTACTCAAAATACGTATCTCCGGCGGAGTATTTTCAAAATTCCGAAGCATCCATTGTATGATTTACCTAAAAAGCACACATATTAACCTATGGAATATAGTTGACAGATGCTGAAGTTGCAGTGCATGTATCATACACTGTATTCACAACTTGTTATGTCTCAAAAATAGCAGACAAATTTGGAGCACTGCACACAGGTTTCATGGATGTCTCTGTTCACGATTTTCTCGTACATCCTATAGTGGATTCGAAAGGAATCGGATACGATAGATGTTATCCTAACTCTCTTGACTATATATCCACTATTTGGAACAATTAGGATTGCAGATAAGAAATAATATATTTGGACATCTACTTTGAAAAGCAGATCCATTCCAACAATGGCTTCCATATCCATGACACCAGCGTCCACTTCAATTGTTCATAAATTTACATGAAATTTAGATTTTTAATAATGAATATATCATATTTGAAAATAAATTCGTATCTGATATTTATCCTCGATTACGAGTAACATAAATTATAACTAGCTTATGTGATATATGAATTTGGTCATTCCGATTTTATCGGAATTCATATTTAAATCATGCTAACATGGGCCGTTTTTGTTGAAACTGCAAAAGGTGAAGAGGGTATCATTATGCAAGAATATTCAAGCTAGAAAATGACGGAACAAGAAGGAAAAGGGTATGAAAAAGTGACAAAGCCAGAAGATTTGGAGGGGTGAAAAAGAAAAGGAAAGGAAAGAAAGGTCCGATAAATTAGTTTCCCCCCTTTATTTAATTTAGGCGTAGTTATTAATGTAATAGTGTTAATGCTTTTCTTTTAGTTATTTATTGGAATTCACTAATAAGTATGTTGGGCTAATTTCTTTTTCCTTTACAAGAAAGAAGGTAAATGTTTTGGTTAAATATGATACCAGTCCCTGTATTTTAACAAAACTTGAGGTTTAGTCTATGTAATTAAAAAAAATTAAAAATCATTTTTTTCAATTTTTAAAACGAGTCTAACCATGAACATAGTTGGTATTTTCGTAAAAATTCACCAATTTGACATGTTGATCAGGTTGCCCTCATATGACGCAACATGTGATTGACGAAAAACAAACATATCAAGTAGGCAATTTTTAATTTTTTAATTATATAGGATAAGTGTTATACTTTGTCAAAAATACAGGGACCTGAAACATATTTTGAATTTTTTACTAAGGTCCTATCCGCATTCATTGCTTAAAGTGTCGTTTTGAACTAATGTATCTATGCCGACTTCATCAGCAAAGTCTGGCTGCTTTTATATTTTTTTTTCTTTTCAACACAACATTCTTGATTTCTTGTCTTAAGTTGATTATCTTAGAATTCATAGCATTTATCGATAAATACATATAGAGCTATAATTTTTGGATCGTTTGATTAATAAAAATGATTACTGAAATTAACAGTAAAAAATGAGAATATTTTTTACATAAAAAATAAATTATTTTTTATTTAAAAGTTTTTATTTTAATCATCAAAATCAATTAATCTAACGATCTCAGCAAGCGTATATAATGTGAATGGATCTTAATTTATATATAATAATAAAAAAATTAATTCAAACTCAAACTTTAATTTAAATAATTGAGCTTGAATAAATATAGAAATCAAACCCATATTTATAGTCGCAACCTCCTTCTTCGACCTAATTTTTTTCTACACCATTTTTAGTGTCGTAGTCTTCTTTTTTCTTTTGTTTTCTTAGCCGATAGTCAACAATTAGTTTTAGTATTGGTATTTGATCACCAGGTCTATTATTTTTTTGTTTTTTATATTTTTAATTTGAAATTGAAGTATTAATAATTAGTCATTCAAATAGAATCATTTGTATAATTATTATTTTTATCAGCTATGTATTAAATAATAACTCAAAAATAAATTAAAAACTCTTTTTTATAGTCCAAAACTCCAAATTGAAACAAAATCTTATTCTTTACTTCATCTTTAGACGAACACAAATTTGTATTCTATTTTACTTTCGTCTTCAAAGTCGGCTAAAAACATTATCCAAAGGAAAAATTCTTACCTGTTTTCTGGTCCTGATATGATATCTGCAGTCCGCATTTAGTTCTTTATTACTCTAATTTATTGATGAATCCATGCTCGAATACATAAGGTCAAAATATGCATTCAATCCCTGTACTTTGACAAACTTTAAGATTAAAGCCTTGTATTTAATTTTAACTTTCTAAGTACAAGAATTTAAATGTCAAATTTACTAAAGTATAGGGACTGATTGTATAATTGAACTTATATATATGAGAATGTATTAAATACGAATATATATGGCAATGGGGTCTATATATACCTACCCATGCGGCCATGCAATTCCATGCTCTGCAGCTATAAACCCTGATTTTGAACTTTCAATGGCGAACTTCAAACTTTTATTCACTCTTTCCCTTCATGCCTTGTTCTTGATTTTCAGTTCCGGAACTCGATTGTTCCAGTTCCATCCATTTTCGATCGCTCATCAAGCATCGAAAGACCATAAACTAGAGATAAATATCGATTTCAAGAAAATTTTGGTCGCAACCGAGTTATCGACATTGACCGTCGAAGCTAAAGAAAGAATCGAGTCGAAGCGGATTCGGAGCAGTACCGAACGTTCATTGATGGAGGAAGGCAGAGAGGCCATTAGAGCAAGCATGGAAAGACACGGCGGGAATCCATTCGAGTCGAAAAGATTAAGTCCAGGGGGACCTGACCCTCACCATCACTGATCAGAGAGCATACATTTTTATAGCGGCCGGTGATTTACGCCATGAAACAGAAATTGTATTTTTGGATACGTTCTATTTTTATTATTGTGTAGATCGTTTGGCATTTTTCTTCAATTCAACATTATTGTTCAGAGATTAACTTCTTTTGGGTAAATACATCAATAGTGACTAAACTATGAAAAGTAATCATTTTAGTCGTTGACCTTTTAAAAGTTACAAAATGGTAACTGATCGTTATAAAATAATATAACAATTCGGTTAATTTAATGATCATTATTTAATAATTCGATAAAATTAATGATCAAAACAATTATTTTTCATAGTTTAATTACTATTGGTAAGCTTTAGCTTTTTTACTAATCTTTATAATATCCATCATCCAGCTACTCCTCAACTTTGTGCATGTATGGAAATTGGAATAGAATTACATACATATTTTAAGATTAATTTAATGGGATTCAATTGTGGAAATGTTGCCATGTGCATTGTACTGTTTTTGCATTGGCCACCCATGTCCCATGTACTTAACAAAAAAGAAATAAAATAAAGAAGTTTCACTTTATTTTGGGGAGGTTTTGATTTAGATTCAACACATGGTCCTCCAAGAATCCAATTTAAGTATAAGTTTTGACTTTTCCAAAAATGTACTATTATAAATTGAACTTACCTAGTGGATCTAGTAATCTTAGGTAAGATGGATGAACATGAACACCAAAAAATAATTGAAATAATTATTTTTTGGTTTAACTATCAATATTTAATTCATAAGTTGATTAATACGAATCGGATATTGTATATGTTCATTATGGGATGACCTTCCCAACCCAATTTATTTCATTCACAACGCTAGGATTCGATCATCTAACATTGCTTAAGAGATTTAGTGTCTCATCTTACTATACCAACTTTTTTTAGTAATCTAAAAGTGATTATAAGGTAATAACTATTCATACATATTCTTAACATTTTGACAAGACACACACCTTTTAGACAGAGCGATTAAACTCGGGTCTCTTAAGATTAATATAATACATTTTTTCACCTGGGACCACTTGTTGAATTTTAATAGACTAACTGATTGAATCTATTAAATATTATAATAATTTAAAAAATATGGAGTACTTTATATTTTCCATACTATATTGTTTCATGTCTGTCATGGGTCACTATCAATCGAAGCAAATTAACCGATAAAATGCATTAAAAATACTAGAAAAAGGGAAGAAAGTGGGGTTGAAGTGGATCCTACTGAAGGAATATATCAAGATGGAAGCCGGAACAATTAAACCGACCACAAACATCAATGTGCCAAAAGTTACCATTCTTTTATTTTCACTTGATTCAAGGCAACAACCTATATTTTAAATTTCTGTATTTTTATATATCATATTTAGATTTGAATTGTTTTATATTACAAACTTTTTAACAATTTATGATATATTTTTAGGGTAAATTACATATATCATTATTAAACTTTCTTCTCACTCCCATTTTAGTTATTCAACTTTTAAAATTTTCAATTTGCTCACTGAACTTCAAATTATTCCTGTTTTAGTCACTCCTCCGTTAAATATTTAATGGTGTTATGACATTACACACAAAACCAAAACGACGTTGTTTTAGAAAAGTCTAATATACAACAAAACGACTTCGTTTTGTATCCCTATAAAAAAATTCTTTCATTTCCCCTTCCATTTTCTATTTTCTTCTTCTTTCTCCTTTCTTCTTCTTTTCTTTTTTTTGTCCATATATCTAGATTTCGACAACATTCACCACAATCGGCTATCGCGTTGGCCGTCACCGACGACGGGTGATGAATCTCAAAATTTCCCTCCAAACTAGTTCCACCCACCTAAACTCAAATCCGATGTGAGTTTAACAAGAAAACACCCTAAATTCCACAAATTTAACTGTTGGGAGGCTCAATCGATCAATCGAGTAGCCAAGATGGGGGTGAATTGGTTTTTGAGAGATTGGTGTGGAAGTAATTGAAAATAAAAAATGGACCCAAGGATTTGTAGTGGTTCAAGCTTCTAACCAAGCTCTACATCCACTACCTTAGCTTCTCACTAAGGATTTTCCCAAATTCACTAAGAATTTCTTCCTTTTTCTAGGCTCAAAAGGAAACCTTTACAACACAAGACTTGTACCTTAAAGTCTTGTTAAACCCTCTCTTACAAGAGAAACAAATAGCAAACTAGAAAACCCTCAGAAGGTATAATGTTTTCACAACTAAGCTAACACTTGAGCATATATGACAATTAAGCTCACAAGTGTTTTCTACAAATAAAAATGACAATTAAAAGCACAAAACACGTTTCTTAATCATAGAATGTTGGCTTGTTGTTTCTTGTTAATTCATGGATGCTTGGAGGTGTCTTTTAAACCCTCTAATAACTTCATGATCGTTGTTAGCCGTTGAGGGTTATTGAGAGCCATTGGGGACTTTATTTCTAGTCATAAATGTAGTTCTAGAGCAAGACGTATCGGTACTTGAGGTCTGGTATCGGTATCTGCCTTCAGAAAACTAGCCATTAGAGCATTTATAACACAAGGGGCATCAGTACAGATACATAAGTATCGATACGAACCTATTGGTATCGGTACGTTTGAAACCGTACCAGTATATAAATTGGCTACTAGAGTTTTGCAAAACTTGGGGATGAAAAATTGTATCGGTACTCTTAAAACCGTATCGATACAGGGTCCTATGGGTATTAGTACAGTTCAAACCGCATCGGTACTCAAGACCAGTTTTTGACACTTTGGTTGTTTAAAAACATTTAAAACATGTCAAAAACCCATTTAAAATATTTTAAAACATATTTTTCAGGTTTATGGACTTTTGAAATATTATTGCAAATTAGTTTAAGTCCAAAAATATTTCTCTTTAAGTTATATCAAAATCAATATCTCAACAATCTTCTCCTTTTTGATATAACGAAACCACTTGGAAAATTATTTTTGTGAAAACTCCCCTTTAAAAAAAATTTAGAAAAAGATAATATTTTGAGAAAATATTAAAGTTCCCTCTTTTTAAATTTTTTTCAAACTTATCTCTCTCACTTTTTGTTATATCAAAAATAATTTCAAAACTAAGTTTAAAATCACATTTAAGTTCAAAATACCAAAAGTTGAATGGTTAATACCAATCGTTGGAAAAATTAGGTACCAATTGATAGGAAATATCAATTGTTGGTGTAAAGTGGAGAAAAGGCCAAAAAGATTTTATAAGAAAGAATTAAAAAAATAGGCTCCCCCTTAATTAAACATCAAGCAAATTGGTAGTCCAACAATCAAGAGAAATAAATTAAATTTTAAATAAATGAAACAAATAAATCATGAAATTCAATTAAACATGCCATTTATGAAATTAAAATAATAGGCATACAAGACATGGCAAAAAAGGTCAAAATAGTCCCTTTTTGACTGTGTGTACCGGTACGGTATAAGTCGTATCGATACTGGTTAAAGGCCGTATCGGTATGGTATAGGTTGTACGGTACCGAAGGCACAAAATCTGGTGAAAATGCAACAAAACCAACTTTAAAGGCCTTAAAACTTAATTAAAAGTTCATACAAAGGCTCTAATAAGTCTTAGATATGCATTTTGATCATTTTTGCCACAAAACAGGCTTCTCAAGATAACACGTTAAACATACAAAGCATAAATTTCACCAAATTCAACCAAACATTACAAGTTTAAGGCCAAAAACATAAAAATCAAACATAAAGGCCAAAGACATGTAACTCATGCAATTTGAGACTTCCCCTAACTATATGCAATTATGCACAACATGGAGTTATACAAAACATGCTTAGATCAACATCAAAATTAGACATGGAAGACATGATCAAGCAATTGCATGAAACTTAAAATTACCACTTGAACCAAGGTAGGATGTTAAGCCTTCCTTCTTCAAGTGTCCTTCCTCCTTTGTGTGACATGAGCTTTCAAGATTTGACTTTGATCATCAATGGCTCAAGCACACCTACACAAGACAATCAAGTAATATTTGGTATTCAAATTGGTTTGGATCCAATGGCATTAGTCCCAAAAACTTTAGTCCTCTTTGGAATCTATTTTTTAATGTCTTCCTTTTTTCTTTGAACAAATTAGTCTCTTATGGACCCAAATGTTTTTAACACATTTTCGATTTATAAATATAGGAGAACTAGATTGTCTTTGATAAAAGTTTGATTTTACAAAATTATTTTTGGAGCATTCTCTATTTTTTTTTCTTTTCAAGGCTTTTGTAAATCAAATCTTTTTCTTCTTAAAATTTTGAAAGCAAGTCTTGTAAATCAAAAATCTTTTTCTCAAAGTTTTCAAATCTTGCTTCAAGTTCTAAATTAGTTTTCTAAAGCAAATCATTTTTTATTTTTTATTTTGAAATCAATTTCTTATTTTTCAAAAATGAAGCTTTAAACTCCAAAATTAAATCATCGTAGGTATCTTGTAACTCATCGAAGGTATACGAATTTAAATTTGATGAGTTAGAAATTACCTCTTTATCTTGTATGGCCATGAAACATAGGTGAGCTACCTCATTATCGGTGAAGTCCTCTTCATCACTCCATGTAGCCATATATGCCTTCTTCTTTGATCCCTTCTTGTTGAAATAAGGGCAATCATAATTGGTGTGCCCCAACTTCTTGCACTTGAAGCATATGATGGGATCATTCCTCTTCATCCTCGATTCATTCTTTAATTCTTCCTTATGGTACTTCACGAATCGGGCAAATTTCTTGAAGAGCTTGAACATCTCTTCTTCTTCGTCTACACTCTTCTCTTCACTAGATTATTCTTGTTGTCTTGAGGAGGATTTAAGAGCAACAACATTCACTCAATGCCTTGATCGATTATCTTCTTATTCTTCATCTTCTCTTTTTCCTTCTTCTTTTTCTCTTTTTTTTCTTTCTTCATGATTTTATGGGTGAGAAGAGGCCTCATAAGAGCATCAAGCTTCAAGGCCTTGAGATCCTTGATTTCGATGATGGTGGTCTTCTTTGAGTTTCATGACTCGAGAAGAGAATAGATAAGCTTTCAGACAAGTTTGTCGTCCGAAATGATTTCTCCATAGCCTTTAAGTCCATTAGCGATGATGGACAATCTATCGAACATCTTGGAGATGTCTTCATTCGGTTCCATTTTGAAGTTCTCACACTCAAGGTTGAGAAGGCCAATCTTGGTCTCCTTTACTTTATTTGTTCCTTCATGAGTGACTTCAAGCTTGTCCCAAATCACCTTGGCACTTTCTCAAGAGGATACTTTGGCATATTCTTTTGGGCCAAGTGCACAAAAGATAATGTACAAAGCCTTTGAATTAAGCTCCATCTTCTTACGATCATCCACATTCAATTTCACCTTGCTTCTTCGTGGAACGAATGAGCCATCAAGAATAATGTCCCAAAGAAGATAGTTTTTGGCTCTCATGAAGAACATCATCTTATTCTTCTAATAGGAGTAGTTGATCCCGTCGAAGAAAGGTTGTCTATCGATGAATTATGTCATGAAATCCGATTGATGTAGAAATATTGAGCACCTTAAGGATCGACTCTATGATGTTAATCTATCGTAGAGATAAAGCTCTGATACCAATTATTGGGAGACTCAATCGATCAACCGAGTAGACAAGAAGGGGTGAATTGGTTTTTGAGTGATTGGTGTGGAAGCAATTGGAAAATAAAAAATGGACCCAAGGATTTATAGTGGTTCAAGCTTCTAACCAAGCTCTACATCTACTACCTTAGCTTACCACTAATGATTGTCCCAAATTCACTAAGAATTTCTTCCCTTTTTCTAGGCTCAAGAGGAAACATTTACAATACAAGACTTATACCTCAAAGTCTTGTTAAACCCTCTCTTACAAGAGAAACAAATAGCAAACTAGAAAACCCTCACAAGGTATAATGTTTTCACAATAAAGCTCTCACCCAAACCTAACACTTGAACATATATGACAAGTAAGCTCACAAGTGTGTTCTACAAATAAAAATGATAATTAAAAGCACAAAATACTTTTCTTAATCATATAATGTTAGCTCATTGTTTCTTGTTAATTCATGGATGCTTGGAGGTGTCTTTTAAACCATCTAATAACTTCATGACCGTTAATAGCCGTTGGGGATTGTTGAGAACCGTTGGGGACTTTATTTCCAGCCATAAATGCAGTTCTAGAGTAGGGCGTATCGGTACTCGAGGTCTGGTATCAGTACCTGCTTTTAGAAAACTAACCATTGAAGCATTTATAACACAGGGGTATCGGTACAGATACATGTGTATCGGTAAGAACCCATTGGTATCGGTACGTTTGAAACCGTACCGATATAGAAATTGGCTACTGGAATTTTGCAAAATTTGGGGATAAAAATTGTATCGATACTCTTAAAACCGTATCGATACGGGGTCCTCTGGGTATCGGTACCCAGGACCAGTTTTTGACACTTTGGCTGTTTAAAAACATTTAAAACATATAAAAAACCCATTGAAAATATTTCAAACATTTTTTTCAAGTTTATGGAGTTTTAAAATATTTTTGCTAATTAGTTTAAGTCCAAAAATATTTTTCTTTAAGTTATATCAATATCAATATTTCCACATTAACGTTGAATGGTTCATTTTTTTTCTCTCCACCATTGAAATCCTTAAAATAATTGCATTTCCTCCATTTTTTCTCCATTTTTGTTATCTATGGTTAAGATTTTGGATGCAAACGAACAAGTTCTAACTTTCAAGCCAAATTTTGGTTTGGGTTGGTAAAGAGATACAATATGCCATGCAAAGTTGAACAGCTTCGTTGGAACTAATTCATGAAAATAAATTCATTACTGGAGGAGAAGACATGTGGGTTCGCATTTTTTGTTTCCACGCCATCTTCATTTTCTATGTGAGGTAGTGAGGTTTTGGGGAGAGGAGACGGTGAAGCTTCGGTGAGATTTGGGGTTTGGGTAGAATTTAGGGATTTTATTTTTTTATTTTAAATCTTACATGCCAACCAAATATTAATAAAAAATTCACGTCACAACTAAATATTAATACAAAAATCCATGTCACTAGGCTGTTAATGAGAAAACGGATGAGTGACAAAAAAAGTTCAATGTTTAAAGTTCAGTGAGCAAATTAAAAAGTTTGGAAGTTGAATGACCAAAATATAAGTAAGAAGATAGTTGAGTGATAATCTGTGTAATTTACCGATATTCTTATTATATTCGTACTTATTTTCATATTTATATTATATTTATATACGAATTAAAAAAATACCAAACATCGAAATGGAATAACAAAAACTAGTGAATCCAATGAGTTAACTTCCACATGACCTTGTGTTTATCAGCATTACTAATTTGACAATTATTAGTACCTTTTTCCATCTCTTTGTCTTTCTAATATTAAATCATTTTCTTTACTAATATTGTCTTTTATTTGCAAAATCGAAATTCAATATGAAAATTGAACTGTTAGAATCTATCCGATTAAGTTTGATTAAATGTATTTATCTTGACTTTTTTACGATGAAAATTAAATTTTATTAAAATATAATAGAAGATATTACAAATACAACTCATCTAGAAGGGAGAATAATGAGAACTAGTCCACCAAAATCTCATACAAAAATCTAAAAGTACAAAAGAAAACAAACATTCCATAGAGATTAGCATACCGTCAAAATCAAGAAGTCTTCATGAATATTCTTATCTCTATCCAAACGAGACGCATTACGGGGTGAAAAAGGAGTGGTGAGCAAACAAAACTATCAGGCAGATTGCTCCACTACCCCGGACTGATTACATCAGCAAACAACCATCAACCGAGTGTGATCTATCTTTCTATGACCACCGACATAATCATGATCATAAACTAGCGTCATGAAGATCTCTGTGTGACACCAAACGATCACCAAGGTATGCTGAAATCATGCCAAAACGTTAGATAAAATGAAATAAAAAAAGGCTTAAACTCTAAATCATAAATCTTTAAATCTTAAATTTTAAAAAAACATATTAATAAAAAAATAATTACTCAAATGATCCTTTTATTTGTTTTTTTAAGTCTATTCCAAGTTCCTAGTCAGAGGCCGTGGGGTTTTTACATCAGCATTTGTTGGAAAGTAAACATTGCTTTTCATTGTTAAATATATTTATGTATATGGATGGATTCATTTTTGGCTCCAGATCAAAAGCTTTTGAAAAAAAAAAACTGATAACTTATATAAAGCTACACATTGCTTTAAGAGAAGTCTTATAATTCATGATTTGTTTTCTAACATTATCTTATTTCGATTTTTTTTCTAAAAAATAATATTTAAAATCTGTACAGGACATACATTTTTACATTAGTATAAAATGTAATGTTTTAAATATATAACGATTTGTCATTAATTTTTAAGTAAGTAGTTAAAGCTCTTAGTTAAATGGTTCAAAAATATATATAAAAATTTTAAAAATAGTGTTAAATACATAAAGGTTGGGTACAAAACCTGATTGTGGAAAAGAATGTTAACTGATTCCACTAGAAAATTTCAAAACATTAAAAAAGGATACAAAGATATATAGAAAAAGGCTGCCCGTTTAGCCACCGAATTCATGCATCTTTTCATATTATACAAACAGAGTTCTTTTCTCAACCTATTATTATTATTATTATTATTATTATTATTATTATTATTATTATTATTATTATTAAATGACCTTAGTAGAAAAGAATATGATGTTTATCTTAAAAAATCGTAATTCAAGTATTTGTGTGTATATTTAATCAAAAGATTAAGGAAAAAGTATGAACAAATACTATCAATATATATATACAAAGACGGCTCAAAAATGTAAAAGGTTTTGTTTAATTTATTAAAATTATATCTTTAATTTTAAATAAATAAGTTTTTAGTGACACATTGTGTACGTGATAGACTAACTTTTCAATAAAAATGAGTCTAATAAAACTTAAAATTCATGAAGTACTACATAATTTTACTTTCCTCGGACGATTTATCACTAATCCTGAATTATTTTTTGTTTTTCCCTTGCAAATTTTTATCTTTAACTCATTTCGACTATTAAAAAAAATTAAGTCATTTCAGAACTCTTGCTTTATTGAGGGTTATGTACGGTCGTTTTTTTTTATTGTGTCCGTTTAGAACCACACTATTAATATATTTATACTATTGAAAAAAAAAATCTTGTGTCTAATAACCCGTTTCATTCGGATTACCCAAACTAAATCACAACCCGACCCGAAACAAAAACCTAATTTTCAGAAACTCTAACACTAAGGATTAAACTCTAGCCGTTGTGCCACTGTCTTCCACGGCCGCCGCCGTCCCGAACCACCGCCGGCCACCATTTTGAAACTCCAAAATTAAACAACTCCTCGAATTAACCGAACCCTAAAATCCCTAAAACCCCAAATCTAGTTTGGATTAACCCAAACCACTCCTCGAATTAACCAAGCCCTAAAACCGAACCCTAAAATCCCTAAAACCCCAAATCTAGTTTGGATTAACCCTAAATCCTAACTCTGTTAATCCAACCTAACACTTGAACCTACCCAACCACTCAGCCATACCTCTAGATGAACCAGATCCAAAAAATCTGGGATCTCAACCATTAAACTAATCAAAACCACCAGCCCCCATCCTTTATATAGCAAGCTGCATCCAAAAAAATAAGAGGTTTTAGAGACGGAGTTTTGAGAGAAAAAATTAGAGGGATTTTGGGAGAGTAAAAAAATGTAAGTTTTTAGAATCAATAAAAAATTGAGTTTTCCTTCTTGTATGTTCTTTTTATTTCGAATCAAAAATAAAAAAAGAATTTTATAGTTGAAAACCAAAATCTGGTTCTTTGTTTAATTTAAAATCGAAAGTTTTTCATTTTTTAATCGAAATATAAAAATAAAAAAAGTTAGAAGCTTAACGGTTGAGCGTCGCCGTTTATCCGCCGTGAGGCCAAGAGGCCGGTGAACGGCGAGAAGGGAAGAAAACAGTGCCGCCGTCGGTTGAGAGGAAAAGATGAAGTTTTTAGGGTTTTCTTTTATAACATCTGATTCGAAAAAATTAAACAACCCTTTTAAACCGGCCTTATTAAAACGTCGTCGCATAAAGCCTGTATAAAATGGTGCCGTTTTGGCACTTGACCCGCCAGGTGACCCGACCCGGAGAAGGATCCGCGCGTCCTTCAATGGGAAAATTACGCCCTTGGTCGCTGAACTCTTCCTCGTTTCATTTTCTGTCAATGGAATAATTCCTATTTCGGTCCCTACTCTTTATTCCCGCTTTCTTTTTCAACCTTTTTACTTTATTATCGCACTTTTATTTTACATTTTATTCAATTTAGTCCCTATTTTTCAGTATTTAATTTCTAGCACCATTATTTTATAATTATTTTAATTCATGCTCTTTATTTCTGTTTTTTTATTTTTAGCATCTTTGTTTTAGTTTCATGCAGTTTAGTCCAAAATAGATATTATGTTTATATTGTTATTGTGTATATTTGTATTTATTAATTATATTATATCTATATTATACATGTATTTGTTATGTATTATATGTACGTATATATCAATTATGTATATATTATTTTTTAAAAAACATTAATATATATAAAAATATATTTTCTTAGTATAATATGTCATATATTATTACTAAAATATATGTTATCATCTTATGTACAGTATGTATATATATCCGGACTATTTGTTACATATATTTTGACATAATAATTTTATTATTTTATATTATAGTTTTTTTATATATATTTAATATGCATATTTTATATACGTATCATACTTATTTCATTGTCATTTTATGCTTCATATTTTGATCATGCATTTTAATTTATTTGCATCATATATTTAGCGTTTTTACGACATCAAAAAATATTTTTAAAGAAATTAATTTCGAATATTAAAACCTTGAGAAATTATATCTCGGGCGTACAGGGATTTGATTTACTCGAATTTTTCAATAAACGATAAAACGTGTCTCGGGCGCATAGGGATGCGGTTCTCTCAATATTTTCGGCATTTAAGAATCATATTTTAAATTTTAATCAAATTTGTAATTTCCAACACCAAGGCATTAGATAATCGGCTCGATACCAATTTTGGGCGATGTGAGGGTGTTAATCCTTCCCATCCGTAACCGACTCTCGGACCCAAATTTTTAATCCAAGCCTGAATTTTTAATCTCTGATTTTATTTTGGTGTCCGGTCTACCTTTTTAAAAAAATTATCGGTGGCGACTCCACATTTTAATTTAAAAATCGGGCGGGCGTTTTCAAAACTAAAATCAAATAATAGAAAATAATTTTTAAAACCAAAAAAAGAGCGCTACACGGATTTGGGTGATTACAGATGGCGACTTCACTGGGGACTTTTAAAATAAAAAGAGAGTCAAGCCACGAGTCGATTATCTTTTAGTCTTGTTCGTTGGAAGTTGGCGAATTCGATTTTAATTCGAAATATGATTCTGTCTTTTGTTAATAAGACATGCATTTTATTTTCTGTAAATATAACTGTAAAATAAGACATGCTTTCTACCCGACCTCCGTCTTTTTTAAGTGAAAGTGTGATGCTGCCTTCGTGTGGGTTACCACCGTATAGGTTAGTGAATCGCTTTCGGGATATATTTCTTAAGCTTTCGTGTGGGTTACCTCCGTATAGGCATAAGTGATGTATCCCCCTAAATTGAACTTGGTCTATTTGAAACCTATAATAGGTGGGGATCAGGGGCCTTGCTAGCTTTAGTAAGAGACAACGGGGACAATTCGGGTACCCTTTTCTAGAACCAAAACCCGCATATAGGGAGCCGTAGGAGCTAACCTTTTTAGAACCATGCGAAACTCTGTCCATCTAGCAGTTACCCTTTTAGGCTTTGATGCATTTTTCTACGTACAGTTTTTTTATCTGTTTTATTTTTACCTTAATTACCATTTAATTTGTTCATTTGATTATTTTAAATTCGAACTGGCCCATTTTTTGTGATCATATCATATTAAACCTGTTTATTTTGGCATTTAATGCATGGCATATCATAACATTTTGATTTTTGCATCGGTGCATTCACATATAGAACATAAACTTTGCTTTTACATGCATTCATTTTGAGACTGATTCTCGGGATTTCTTGTGATAGCAATACTGGAAAAGAAAAAAGATCAGTTGATTCAACATCACTACAGAACAAAAAGCAAGACAAAGATAGCAAACGAAGACAGACTAGATAGGATCGAGCAGAATCAGAAGACTTTGCAGGCAGATTTAACCCAAAAATTGGAGGACCACTTAGCCAAGGCCCAGCAAGAGATAAGGGATCAGTTCGCGAGATCTCAACAAAACATACTTGGTAAATTGGCGTAGATGCTAGGATGCAAGTTTCCTGAACAAGGAGAGGCCTCTGCTATCGGCCTTGGGGTAGGTCCCGAGAAGGAAAACGAAGATCTTATGTACCCTCCGGGGTTCACCCTTACTCAGGCTAAAAATCAAACCAACCCATGGGTGGTAATTTTTATGGAAAAATCTCAACCACTTCAGGCCGATACCGCTATCCTGACAAATCTGTAGGCCACATCGAAAGCCAAACTGTAGGGCAATTAAGCTAAAAAATTTGTCTCTGAGATGGACCAGTTGATCGAACCTAACAAATTAAGGAATGAGACATCGAAAGAGATCGATGAGCGTTGTAAAGGACTCGAAGAAAAAATGCAAGCCACGGAGATAGAGGATACCTTCAATGGATTTGATGCCAGTGAACTCAGCCTTGTCCCAGATTTGGTGTTACCCCTAAAATTCAAGATCCCAGAGTTTGAAAAGTATGATGGGATGAGCTGCCTCCGCGCTCTCCACACTATGTTCTGTCATATGATGACATGATATGGTAGAGATGACAAGCTGTTGATACACTATTTTTAAGACAGTATATCAGGATCTGCCATCCGATAGTACAATCAATTGAGTCGCCATCAGATAAAATCATGGAAAGAGTTAGCTAAAGCTTTTCTGGAGCAGTATCGACACGTTAGTGATATGATGCCAGATCGTTGGACTCTGCAACATATGAAGCAAAAGTCTAATAAAAGCTTCAGGCAGTACGCGCAACGCTGGAGGGATATAGCTGCGCAGGTCTAACCCCCTCTTGGTGAAAATAAGATATTTGTCATATTCATCCAAACATTAAAGGGTCCAATCTTAGATCGCCTTATAGGTAATGCAACTACCAACTTTGTCGATCTAGTACTATCTGGTGAACTCATCGAGAATGCGGTTAAGAGTGGTAAGATCGACGTTGGTGGAAATTCATCCCACAAGAAACCATCATACGGAAAGAGGGACAATGAGGTGAACTCATCAAGAGTTTATAATGTTGGTTATTCAAAACCGATGACGGTGGTACCCCAAAGTTACAAATGCTCAAGGTTTTTCAAGCCAGGGTCCTAGTTAAAGGAAGAACACTGAAAAAATAGAGTTTACTCCACTACCAATTTCGTACAGGGATTTATATAAAGAGCTGCTCAATGCTCACATAGTGGCACCTTTCCACCAGGCCCCAGTACAACCTCTATTCTTGAAATGGTATGATCCCAACGATAGATATGATTATCACGCGGGACAAGTTGGCCACTCAATTGAGAATTGTTGGGGCTTTAAGAGGCTAGTAGAAAGGTACATCAAGCTTGGTGTTGTAATTATTGAAAACCCTGCAGGGCCAGCTACTATCGGGAATCCCTTACCGAAGCATGAAGGTCCCAATTAAGATTCTCAATGACCAGATGTGGGGGCATGCCTCGTTATGACTCTTTTTGGCCAGGCTAGTCGTCAAATTATTTTGACCATGACCAATAGGTCCCTTGTAGTTTTTACCTCTTTCAAATTAATACTTTTTTGGACCAGTCTCACTATCCTAAACCCAAAGGTAGTGAGAATCTTTTGTAAGAGCCAAAAACTACAAGTTTCAATAAAATATGCATTTTGTTAATGATATTAGTTTTAATCAGAAAAATATTTTGATCGCACCCCTACATAACCAGAAGGTGTGAAAAAATAATGGAAAATGACTTATATGACCATGCTGCTAAGAACCAAATATGGGGGCATTATGTTAAAATTTTCAAGTAATTTTCTATATAGGCATTTTGGGGGCATTCTCCTAAAGAAGTTGACTTCAAGGAAGACTATTGAACCTAAGGGAGACTGGGGCATCCTCGTGTACAAAACCAATTGCCTAGCAGGACTAGTGGAAAGTCAAGGGCATCCCTTTGAGGGCCACAAAAAAATAATAATATATATGTCGCATTCATACATTTAGCTGTATTAATTTTGTAAATCATTTTTGGCACACATTGAAAACCATCCTGCATTTAGATTTAGTACATATGCCAAAGACACCACACATTTAGAATAGACTCGTGCATTGAAGATGCATTTATTTTTTTAAATATATATAATATATCTTATTATTACATTCAATTAATTAATGATTATAATATACATTTTTGAATTAAAACGGATAATAAAGTTAGATATAAGTTTCCATAATTTGTTTGCTAATTTATGTTATTTAATCTTGTATTAAAACCAATATGCTATGATGAATGTTTGACCTAAAACTTTTCATACACCGGTTTCCCGTTCTAACTTTTATGCTCGAACCATCTCAACATTAAATGTAGCATTAGACTTAAATAAATAATCCTTAACTTTGAATGGAACCAACCAAATGGAACCTTAATGATTCCAAAGTGAATGCAATTACCTTAAACTAATGGATGCGACGCTTAAACATGTTTTTGGGTCACTAATCTTGTGTATTTTTTTTTGGAATTTTTTTTTGGAAAAAAACTAATCTTGTGTATTATTTTACTATAAACAGCCTACAAAATATATAATTTAATTAAGGATAAGTATACCACGTGCGACGAACACCACTAACGTTGAACACTATTAAATTGATTAATAAAGATTAAAAATTTCAGGGACTCAACATATAATTATAAATTATTTAAAATAAAATTTTAATTAAATTATTTTCTATATATATTATATATTTTTAAAAAATAATTGGATCAAATATCAACCTCTAAATTAAAAAACCCTAAATATTTTTTAATCTTCGTTGGATTTGTTTGAAATTGAAGCAAATGACAATGGCCTGTCAGATTCGGTGTAGCTCTGCATAGCAAACGCAGGTTGTGACGGCACTGCGAGTGCGGTTGAGAAACTATTCAACATTAGAGCAACGGAAGCCATGGTTGGTCTGGCGGTTACGTTGTCTTGAACACATAGCAATGCAATGTAGATGCATCTCATTATCTTAATTCTCGAATCATCAACCAGTATCAGATCAACCAGATTCAATGCCCTCCCTTCTCGCCAACTTTTTCATGCCTGTCAATGTCCAATAATCAAAACAATGAAACGTAATCATTTTAACCTGGCTGTAATTATTCTTTAGAAATCATTTACTTACAAAGCTTAGTATGTATTTATTTTAAATAATTTATAATTATATGTTGAGTTTTTAAATTTTTTTTATTTTTATTAATTAATTTAATAATATTCAGCGGTGTTGAACGTTAGTGATATTCAACTATATTCGCCACACGTTATAGAATTTTCCTTTAATTAATTATACAACTTCCATCTAGGGCTGAGCATGGTTAACTGCAAAACCGAAAACCGATCCAAACCGAGGCATTTGGACGGTTTATGGTTCATAAGTTTACGAACCATGGTTAACCAAATTGAACCGAATTTAATTTTTTATTTAACTTATAATTATTTTTATAATGTAAAATAAGTATTTTATACTTCAATACTATAGATGCATTTTTAATTATTATTTTTTACTTAAAAAATTAAGTTGTTAATAAATATTTATGAAAAATACTTTAAAACTATAACTTTTTAATGTTTAAAAGTCATCAAATAAAGCTATTTTGTCAAAATAAAATACAAAATTTCAAAAACTAACGTTAATATGAAAAAACAAAAAACTGAGATTAACAGAACCAAAAACCAATAATTACTAAAATAACTTACCGAATTAAACCAAAACTGAACCGTATACACCTTACTTCCAACAGCCCATGTTACATTGTAACATTGTACAATTACAATTATCCGCCCTTTTTGGTGGGTGGCTTTTGCCTTTTGGAATTGACCCTTGTTAACCACCGGGAGCCGATCATGCATAAAATTTAAACGTTGTCGGCGCATTAAATATAGAACCATAAATTATTTATATATAAATAATGATAACAGATTATAGAACTTGCATCATTTTATGTGGGCTTAAATATAAAATAAGTGTTTAAAGTATTATATTTTTTATTTAGGTATTTAAATTATTTTTTAAATAAAATAGGTATTTAAAATTTCTATTTTGGTCTAAATAGAGGTTTAAAGTCTTTTATCTAAATTAAGTGTCTAAAATTTTAATTTTTGCCCAAATAGGCGCCTAGCTATTTTGTGATTTTAGATAAGTTAGACTCTTATTTGGACAAGAACAAAACTTTAAAGCTCTATTTTATCCAAAAAATAATTTAAACACCTAAACAGAAAAAATAAGATATTTTAAGAATTTATTTTATATTTAACCCTTTTATATATAATCTTTAGTGGATTTTTCTCATTTCATGACTAAATTATTAAATTATATTCTTTTTTATGTTAAAACTGTTTACCCCCTTATTTTGTCATGTATTTTAGGATTTCTGGGAATGAGATATTAATATTGTATTTTAGTAATTAACAATTTCATTCGTCATTTAAAATGCTTTTATATGAAATACGAGTAATTTTTATATTTACCGTGTAAAATAATTTACACAAATATGTGTATTTACTTTTTAAAAAATTATATCTAAATCCTAAACCTTAATTTTTAACATTAAACTTTAAAATCTAAACTAAATATTTAATCCCTAAATAATAATAAGTTGTATAATCAGAGCTGTCTCGGACATTTTCGGGGCCTTGGGCGAAAACTCAAAAATAGACCCCTAAATAACAAAAGTATATATTATTATTTTGAATAATTAATTTAATATTTCATTAATAAACTATAAAAATAAGATCAAACTTTGTCATACATATTATTTTTATTGTTTTATTAAGAAAATATTTTAAGTACAACCACCACCATAAGGTAAGATTTGAGTGAATTGATGACATATAAAAAATTAAGGTAAACTACACATATGACCACTTAATTACGGGGTTGATGTCAATTTGACCACTTTACTTTCAATTTTGGCAATTTTATCACGAAACTATTTAAATGGTTCCAATTAAGTCACCACCGTTAAAAAAAGAGGAAAAGTTGACGTAGCTGTTAAATAAAACTGGTATAATTACACATTTGGTCTCTGTTATTTACACAATCTACCAATTTTTTTTAATTTTAATTTAATAAAATATAATAATTATATAATTATGTGGTGACACGTTTCACCACCTTATTGGTAGATTTTAGCTATTTCTATTTAATTTAATAAATTTATTTTCCTCCTCCAATCAAATGATAACATGTGTCACCACCATACTGGCCCTGGGAGGTTTCAAACCAAGGTATCTTAGGTGGGAGTGGCATGTGTTTATCGCTAGGCCAAGAATGTTTTTGTGATATGAAATACAAAATGTAATATATGTGTTATCTGATTGTTAATACCTGAAAAAGAAAGTAAATGTGGTTTTATTGGACTCGAACATGACACGCTTATGATGCATAAAAACATCTAACTAAATTAAATAAATCTAATAATTAAATTAAAGTTAATAATATTTTATATATATTTTAAATTATAGTTAGTGCACAATTTGAAATAAAAAATTTAAAACTATATTAAATTCATTTAGCAAATCCAAACTCATGAACACAATTCAAAATTATATTATGTATGTGAATCCAAACTCACAAACATAATAAAATTTTGAATTATGTTCATGAATTTGGATTTGCTAAATATATTTAATATAATTTTTAATTTTTAATTTCAAATTGTGCACTAACTATAATTTAAAATATATACAAAATGTTGTTAACTTTAATTTAATTGTTAGATTTAGTTAATTGAGATGTTTTTATGCATCATAAGTGCGTCATGTTTGAGTCCCCTAAAACCACATTTACTTCCTTTTTCAGGCATTAACAATCAGATAACACATATATTACATTTTGTATTTCGTATCACAAAAACATTCTTGGCCTAGCGATAAACACATGCCACTCCCACCTAGGATACCTTGGTTTGAATCTTCTTAGAACTAATTTCTTGGCTTTCTTTTTCTTTATTCAATCAAGTGATACGTGTCATCACCTGATTGGAGGAGGATAATAAATTTATTAAATTAAATAAAAATAGCTAAAGTCCTCCACACCTAATTGAATAATTAATTTATTTTATTAAATTAAAATTAGGACCGAATTGATAGATTGTGTAAATAGCAGGGACTAGATATGTAATTATATTAATTTTATTTAACAACCACATTAACTTTTCCGTTTTTTTAATAGTTAGTGGCTTAATTGGAACTATTTAAATAGTTACGTGGTAAAATTGCCAAAATTGAACGTATAGTCGTCAAATTGACACCAACTTTATAATTAAGTGGTCATGTGTGTAATTTACCCAAAAATTAATGATTTTCGTGATTTTTACTAATTAAAACCATAAATAATATAATAAGGAGGGATCATAATATAATTTTTCGTGATCGAGACATGATTGACGATTAGGTTCTTGTTGGGACTGATGGGTGCCTTTTTTACAAATTGGGGGAAATTCTAAGAAATTTGAGGATTTTAAAGCTTCATCATCTACTAAATTGGGCATAACGATTCGTCCATTATCATTAATGGGCTAAGCCCTTAGAAAATGATTTGAAATTGGATGAAATGTCATTAATAGACATTTTACGGTTTCTATAGTATTGTTTTTTAAAAGTTTAATGAGAAACTTTTTTTGAAAAATATTTTTTAAAAAATGTTTGGTTTAAAATTAAAGTGTTTAGTATTATTGTCAAAATATATTTTTAAAAGATAAATAATAATTTTAGAGATACGGTTGTAAATTAAAATCTGTGCACATTCAAATGATATTTAATTTTTTAGTATATTATAATTTACAAAATATATAAACTTGAATTATTATAAAAAATTATTAAAAAATGTAAAGATTGTATGCGTTCTACATAAATATTTAAAATCTAAAGTAATTTTTATCTTAAAATTTTGGTATGACAAGACATAAAATTTTCAAATTTATAAATAATTTATTAACCGTATAATTGTGTCTTGATAAAAAATTATAAATTATAAAATAAATACGTCATAGGACAACAAAATAAGATTAAAATTATAATTCTGACTCTAAAAGCATTTTCAAACATAAAATCCGTTAAACTTTTTGTGTTTAAGTTAAAAGGTAATTTTTAAACGGATTTTCTTCTCCAAAATTTTTTCTATTTGACAACGTTTTTGGAGTCGAAAACTTGGGACTCCAAAAGTACTTTTAAAGTCTAATATTATTTTAAAAGCAATAATTAACGAGACCATATACCTAAAAGGACATTTAGTGGGAAAACCACATGTTAAAATGTAACACACATGTACGAATGAATTTGTAATTAATAATAAGATTAAAATGTTGAAAATATTGATTTCTTAAGTTCAATTCTTATGGTACATAAATAATATTTAAATAATAATAATTTTTTACTACGAGTGTACGTGATATAAACATCAAATTTGACCATCGTTTACTTTTTCTTGTCTCTTATTTTGAAGCCTGTACGCTATTTGTTTCACCCAAACATGTTGCACCAATTTCACATCTTTTCTCTTATGTCCAAAAAAAAAAATCACCTCTTTTCTCAAGCTTTTTTTTTTTTGCTTTTTAACATTATTTTTTAAAGTATGTCGTGTAATACATTCCTATCGTATTATCTTGAATTTTAGTTATATTTTGATACGTAAACTTGTGTATTAAAGTATTTTTTTCTTGAATTTTCATTTTTATTTTAAAGTTATTATGTTTGATATATGAGTCTAATGTTCGGATATATATAAATGTCGACATAAGATTCACAACAACCCTCTGATTTCTTATATACAATTTGGATAATCATGAAAAAAACTTTGTTTTTTTTTTTAATACTTATAACCGAATCAAACCCAAAGACTGATCTCACTTAAAAAAATCTCATCTTAAAAGATTTGAATTCGAGTTGTTTTATCTGCAAAGTATGTCTTATCGAATTAAGAAAAAGTATGAACTTGAACTACCTTATAATCGCGTTAAGACTATTAAAAAATACTTATAGACAAATCGAGTCATTTCGATTTAAGTTTGGTTCGGGTCATTCAGCTCAGTTTCAGTTCGAGTCATTTCGGGTCTGACTATATTCGATTTAAGTTTGGTTCGGGTCTGGTTCGGTTTTTGTTTGGGTCTATAGTGATTTCAGTTCGGGTATAGGTTTAGGAAGTTGGGTCGGTTGATTTTCAATTCGGATGATTTTGGGTCGATTATTTTCAGTTCGGTTGATTTCGAGTCAGGTCTGGTTCGGTTTTTGTTTGGGTCTATAGTGATTTCAGTTCGGGTATAGGGTTAGGAAGTTGGGTCGGTTGATTTTCAATTCGGTTGATTTTGGGTCGGTTATTTTCGGTTCGGTTGATTTCGAGTCGGGTCAATATCGGGTTAATAGGAGATCGGTCGTTTTAGTCGGGTTTTCAGGCCGAGTTAAGTTTTTCCACCATATATATGACTTTATATAGCATGTATATTTGACTTTTTGGTGAGTTGTGCGATAGTTCACATCTCACCTTTATTTATTTATTTTAATATATTTTCTTTATATCGGCTTGCCTTCAATTTGGGTTGCTTTCGGTTCGGTGAAATTGGTTCGGTTCTATTCGGTTCGGTTGAAAATCGGTTCAAGTCCATTTTCGGTTCAACTAAAATTCGGTTCGATTTTGGTTTAATTCAGGTTTCGAATCAAATTCAGGGCATCGTGTTTAGGTCAATTTATGGTCTCGATTCGAGTAAATCAGTTCGATTCTCGGGTCTTGGGTCAAATTTGCTAGGTCTAATGGGACACCAAAGACCTCCGCCTTTCCATCCCATGGATAGATAGAGAGGGGGCAGAGTTTTTAGTTTTTTTTTTCATGTTGTCAAAGAGTTGAACAATGAATTTTTCGTGTTGTCAAAGAGTTGAACAATGAAAATAGATGGTGAGTGCATGGTTGAATTGATTGGGTTATGTAGGAACAAGGTTCAAGTGTACTAGCTGTTAGGATGCCTCAGCTGCATACATCACTACATTTTCACTTGACACCTATTGTAATGATAAATGACTCGTATAGCCGTGACATTCTCTTGAATTCTCAAAAATCCTGTCACTCAATTACCGTAGGGACAAAGAACCTCTTGCCGTCTTGGCTATGCTACCGGAGGCTCTGAGAAAGTCAGAATAAAAGAGCACCCATCTTGTGGTGGGCTTACTACTTAGATGCTTCAAGCAATTATCCACTCCGCACTTGGCTACACAACGTTTACTGTGGACACGATAACTATTACACTAGAGGTGCGTCCTCCCTGGTCCTCTCGTACTAGAGAGGCTTTATTTAAAAAAAAAAATACTTTTGTAAAAAAAATCAAAACCTTTAATTTTTTAAAAAACCTAAAACCTTAACTATAAATACTTAAATCCTAAATTTTCCCCTTCGACCATCAATTCAACCATCACTGGCCAGTTTTGCCTTTGTTGGACCCTCACGACTAAAAAACTCGTCATCCCCTCGTCGAATACCGATGAATGAACTGTCAACGAACATCCAACAATGAAGAGAAACGTGGCTGATTTGATTGGATTTCTGACTAGCGGATATAGGGTGAGGATGCCAGAAAGTGAAGAGCGCGACACTTGGACGATGAACGATAAACTACCAATGTATAGGGATATCGAACGGTAAAAAAATGTGATTTGAGAATTTGATTGAAAGAAATTAAAACTTTAAGAATTTTAAAAAATATATATTTTTAAAATAAATTCAGGAATTAAATAAAATAAAAATTAGGCCACATATTATAATTGGATGACGAAATTTTTTTATGCGATTGACAAAAAAATCTGATTTAAATTACGAAAATATAAGTTAGATATCAATTGATTCGAAACAAAGTTTAAGCACCTAATTAAAAAAATGATAACTACATAAATAGTACTCCACCTATTCCCGCGTTATTGTTTTGGTACCCCACCTATTTTTTTGGCAAAATGGTGTCTAACGTTAAATTTTTTTCTGTTTTGGTACCCGACCGTTAAAAATAAACGGAAATAATGATGTGGCTTATTTTAATTGGTATAATCACAATTTTAGTCCTCAAAACTTATACATTTCTATCAATTTGGTCCCAACTTTATTTTTCATCATGTTCAACAAAAGCAGCCATGAAGTCGGTGAACAGCAAGCAGCCAAGACATGGGGTGGCTCAGATGAACAATCTATGGCATTTCAAATTTAAATGCAAATTGTGCTGATAAGAATCCATGGAATCCCTCAGGTCATTACGAGCAACAAATAATGGATAAGTTCAATTAATTTCTTCTCCAACAAATGATAAACAAAAGATTTCAAGGACAAAACCCATATCCCAAATCACAGCTAAACCCTACCAATTATAAAAGAAGAATGGACAAGAAAAACCAGTATTTTTTAGCTTCTTAGCATATTCTGCACATTTTAGTAATTATTTACTATATTTAACACTTAATTAGCATCAGAATCAAGATATCAAAATTACTTTTGTAATCGAATAGCCAATTAAGCAGATAATCGCAGCCGTTGAATTCGACCTAGTATTTTAATCACTGCACTCTACTATCCAACTTGAGCTAGCTTCAAATCTGTGCTTAAGAAGAAAAACGCTATTCTTGAATGCCAGAGTTAGGACGAGATTTGCTCAAACAACTTCTCCAGAAATAATAAAAAAAAAAAATCCCCACTTCCACAAAGTTGTAACTTTATGCATCGAACTTAGATTATGAGAAAGAAAATGCAAAGTTTAAGGTCTTCATATGATTGGGTAAGCCATGGTTAAAGAGACTTTACCTACGAACCGAAACCCAGAAGATTCATAAGCTCCATTGTTGCAAAAATGGATCGTTTTAATGAGTGAAAGAGGGGTTAGGGTTTTGGGAAGAATAAATAAAATGGGAGATTTACAGTTTTAACCTAAATATTTAAGATGATTATTAAATTGAGAGAGTTTGGACCAAATTGATAAAAATGTATAAGTTTTGGGAGTAAAACTGTGATTATCCCAATTAAAAATAAGCCATATCATCATATCCGTTTATTTTTAACGGTTGAGGTACTAAAAAGAATAAACACCTAACGTTAAGTACCATTTTGTCAAAAAAATAAGTAGGATACTAAAACAATAACGAAGAATAGGTGGGGTACTAATTATGTAATTATCCCTTTAAAAAATGGTACGTTTATGTTTTTTTTTTTTTTTACATACGTTTTAATATTGGATTACGAACCTGTATGAAAAGCTGAGCAGAAAGGACAGATGTGGAGATTCCCCAGCTTTAGTGCTGCCCAATCTCTCATTACTTTCCACATCCCAATGAAGAAACATTAATTGCCGTATTAGCAGAACGGTTAGTTTAATTCAAAATGATGAATATATTTACAAGTTTCTTGCTTAAAAGAAACTGATCAATGATTGAGTTACTTTGTTACATATAAAACATTTATATAAACGTATTTAATTTGTTCCAAAAAAATAAATGTATTTAGTTGAAAGAATACTTTTTTTGTCTTATAAAATTTGTTATTTCTGTATTTTAAAATTATCTCATTTAAATTCTCTAATTAAAAAACGTAACCATTTTTATTAAACGTATTTTTATTCTTTTTTTAGTTTTTTAATAAAATAAACTTTAATTTTTTAAAAATAAAATTATTATTTTAATTATTTTATAACATATTTTTTATTCAAACTTTTTTAAAACTCGTAAAAAATCGATAAAAAATAAGATTTATGGGACAAAAGAAGTAACTAAAATAAATCATTCCCTTTATATTAATCAGGACATAATAATTAAAATAAATAAATTTTAAATACAACTGAGAAAGATGAAAGGGTGACGAATGATTGAAAAAAGACTATGGGTGATTTTAGATGGAGGAATATTGAGGTGAGATTAAAATGAGGTGACACACATTTATTTTAATATATATATAAATTTTTATAAAAATTATAAAAATTTGTGTATCGATTAAAAATGATTTTTGTATATGTATAAATAAAAGTGTATATATCAAAATAAAAATATTTTTGATATATACAAAAAAAAAATTATTAACCGATATATAAATTTTTATTATTTTTATAATTATTTTTGTATCTTTATTTTAGCTACTCACATTAAAAAAATCGAAAGGCTACATATTACCGGGTTGGCACAATTTTGCTGGCATATTTGTCAGATACGAAAAAGGATAAACCATGGATGGTTATATTGAAGGAATATTTTTTAAAAAAATTAATTGAAAAATACCATATTAAGGGTTATATAGAAAAATATTTTATTTTCTGTTCACTTAAGTAAATTTGTGTTTAGTTAAAAGCAAATTTTAAATTCGCGCTTAACTAAAAGCGAGTTATAAGTAAAAAAATTAATTAATTGTTTTTTTTATTTTTACATACTCATTCAATACATAACTCGCGTTTAGCCAAAAGCAAATTTTAAACTCGTGCTTAGCCAAAAACGAGTTTACCTTACATGGACCGAATATGAGGCATTTTTTTACATAACCATTAATGATATACTTTTCCAATTAATTCTCAAAAAAGAATATTTCTTCAATATAGCCCCATGAATATTCATTTCCCCCTTAATTTCATTGCATTATTTTTAATGAAAATATTTCGACAACAAGTTTAAGGATTTTATCTCAGATTCGTGATTTAAAATTGTATAATTAAAATTTAGGGTTTAAAATTAACGATTGAAGCTAAAGATTTAAAGTTTTAGAGTTAAAAATTTTAAATTTTAAAATATAAATTTAAAATAGACATAATGTGTAAAATAAATTATACAAAATAAACCAAAACAATACTAAATTTTAATTTATGTCAGTTTTGGACGACGCCAAATAAGGAGGTAAAGATGGTGGTCAGGAAAAGGTTTGGGGCCGACGACTAATTAGTTCACCCGCCGTTAGGCAAGTCGAGTGCCACAAAAGATGGCGGTTGCCAACGGTTAATGGTGGTTCACTCATTTTAGTGTGGACGGAGAGCTATTGATCGTGGTTGTGAGAGAGGGAGGAGCGAGGAGGATGGTTGGTGTAGAATGAAATACTAGAGGTGTTCGGTTAACCGACAGAATCGAATTACT
Source organism: Hibiscus mutabilis (assembly GCA_019671005.1). Lineage (NCBI taxonomy): Eukaryota > Viridiplantae > Streptophyta > Magnoliopsida > Malvales > Malvaceae > Hibiscus > Hibiscus mutabilis. The sequence continues at coordinate 35,878,276 of CM033752.1, read as the reverse complement.
CAAAATTCATTAACCGATTTTTTTACCTTTTAACCGTTAATTGAACCGATTTTTTTTTAAATTTTTAACCAAACCAAAAAATTGGTTTGTTCGGTCGGTTTTTAAATTAACCGAAATTAGTTATAAAATTTTGGGCGGATGTACAATAAATCCAATGGAAGAATTTTCACGAAATTTCAATTTCTAATTATCTACTATACTTTTCTGGAAAAAAATTATCACAGTTAAATGGGTTTATAATTATAGGCAGTTAAAAAAAAGTGATTCTGATCATGAGGCAAATTATGGTTTTTGGTCTACCAATAATACAAATTAAGAAGCATCTAAGCCAACCAAAGGGAGGGTGGACAAGTTATGACGAGTAATCATTACGATTAAATTATGAGGGGACAAGTAATTAATTTTGAAATAAATAGAGTCTAAAAAGTAATTAAATCATAAAAATTAAAAAAATTGAGGTTTAATTTCAATAATTTTAAAATTGAAAGATTTTAAAAAGTGATTAAACTTAAAAAATGAGGGGTCAAGGTTTAATTTTATTAATTTAACTTAAAGGGTCTTAAAATAATAAATCAATTTTTTTTGAAAAAGACAAAAACTTAATTATAAAAATTTTAAAATTATCAATGATTTAAAAATAATTAAACCATTCAAAGTAGGTGCAATTTTCCCCTCAACCTTCCATTTGGTTTCCGTGTCTGTAATCATAGAAGTAGTGAAACAACAATTAATCAATTAATGTAGGGAAGTCTGATTTGTCTTCGTCCCTAGTGAATTTTTTTGAAAGGGATATTAAAGTACGTTCCTTTCCTTTAGTTGTAAGAGGCTTTCCCAAATTCGCCAAGCTGCAAGGAATAAGCATTTTATGAAAAGATGATGAAACTCAATTCCTTGATTATGGCACTGACCCCTTCGGGCATGATCTCACTGCGTTTCCTTCGCTTAATCTGATGATTTCTGATCCACCGTCTTTGGAACCAAAGCTTGCACAAAAGATGACTGATGATGATGCAACACAAGGGATGGTTTGTAGTCCTTGCGGTAGGCTTTGTTTCCCCTGTTTGGTCCCCTCATGATACATTGATTATTTCTTCTACCATGTTTCGCGACAAAATAGATGGATGTTTAAGCACTCCAAAAAAATGGAGATCAAAATAATTATCTAATTAAATTTTAAGACACTTTTCAATGTTATGCCAATTTATAATCACAGATTATATAATAAATAGTATTTTTTTACCAGCAAGTGTTGAGCGCATTAGTAAAGTACATTACATTTTAAGGTAAGAACGCGAGTTCAAACTTTAAAGGCAATATTATTAAATGGAATAACATTACACTTCGGCTATAGATCATAAGATAAACATACATTTTAAAAAAATACTATTGTTTTGGCGTAAAATATTCCATCCCTTTTCCCAACAATGACTTCTTTGATTTTTACCACATAAACCTTTGATGAAATATTTGATTACGTTTTTGGAAGATTATTTTTCCTTGGATCTGAATTTAGCAGATAAAAGGAAGAAGGGAAGGCGGTGATGGAGGCCAATTAAACCAAAAATTAACTGGGCCACTCAATTTTGCGACTATTCCTTTTTTTTTTCGAGTGTGTTCATCACGGTTCTTATAAGATTTATGTAAGTCGAGAATTATTAACCGATCGAATAGTTAAAAATAATTATTTTATTTTTATTTTATGTAAGTTTGAATTTTAATATATTTTTTAAAAAATATAATATATTTTTAATTAATCAAAAAAAGTATGCAAGACTTTATTTGAATAAATTTATAAAATATTAAATTTTAATTTCATCATTTTAAAAGATAACAATACTCTATTTTTCTACTAAAATCACTCAATAGGCTCATTTTCTTGACTTTTTCCACTGATTTTCTTAGTTATCAATTAATAATTATTGCAAACCAATAAAAACAAGACTAAATAAAGAAAATGCTAAAACCCTAGTTCCAGTACTAAAATTCCCAATAAACAAAACAAACATTTCTTTTTTGTTTAAGGTTAAAAAAAAGTATTGATTACATTGGAATCACAATTCATGCAAGAAATGGAGTTTTCGAAGAAAGTAATCTCTTGATTTCTTAATTCCTCGTAAGAATTTATTACATTCTAAATGCTAAAACCATTTTCTATTTTCACAATAAAATCTGCGACCATATCTAATAAATTAAATAAAATCTTTATTTAATGCTAAACGCTAATTTTAAATTCTAAACCCTACAACTTAAACCCCTAAACTAAAAGACACGTGTAAACTTTAGTTTATACGGACTGTGTATCAAAGTTTTTTCTTAAATTATTATTTTAGATAACTTTCTATTTTTTATTGTTATTACTTTTATCTCATCTATCAGAATGACTTGGCATAATAAAAAAGTATTTGACAAAAATTTAAAATTTTACATTTATAAAGTAACAAATCTAATTTTTTAAATAACTGATTTTTACAAATATATTTGAGAATTTTATGAATTTTTGAGTATTAAATTTTAAAAAATCAATACATGAAACTTGTAATAAATTCTAAAATATTTGTTAAAAATAATACATTTCCGATTTTTTTATTTCTACCACATGCCTTTTTAGAGTGCCACATCATCATATTGGACGAAAAATCAACTAGGGTAGAAGTGGAAACAATGAAAAACTATAGGCATTTGAATATAAAAAATATAGTTTAAATACTTAAAACAATTAAAATCTCAATTATTTTATAATAGTTTAATCTAATCCAAATTTTATATTTTATTTCAATTAATAAGTTTTTAAAATTAATTTTAAAATATATAAATATTAATATTAATATAAAATATTTTAAATTAAGGGTGTTTGAAGCCGTTAAATTTTAAAAATAATCAAATAAGTCACTATTTTTGTATCCAATTGTGGCCTTGAACTAAGAAATAGAATCAAATAAGTCATTAAACTAAGAATTTGCATTAGTTAAACTCTTTGATCAATTTTAACTATTCAATTTTAATGATTTTTTTGGATATATGAAAATTTCTATAGTAAAGTCAAAATCGTCGACATCTGAATACGACTTTGGCCTAAATCGTCACATGCTGAGATTTAAAAAAATTAAAGAATATAGGAAAATAAGTCTCTTATTTTTGCACATTTTGCTGTGTTTGTTCGTTTGATGTTCGGGTAATGGTTATCAAAATCACCCTCTTATCGGGGAAAGTCAACAATCTAATATGGTAAGATCTCATTTTATAATAGTTTGTCGATGATCTGCTTTGGATGTGTTGTATTTGTTATAATTTTATAATTTAATTGAAACCCAATTTTTATATTTTTTAAAAAAATTGATTTTAGTGGTTTAAGATGACTTATTCCTTCTCAGTATTTTTAGTTTGAATAATGATATCTATAAGAAATAAAAATGAGATTTTTAACCCCAATATTTAACTCATTGACTGATTAATCCGAATCGAGTACTGTAAATGTCCGTTATAGGAGCGATCCACCCAACCTAATTTGTTTTATTCACAATGTTAGAATTCGAACCTCAGACATTGCTTAAGGGATATACTGCATCATCCCACTATACCAATTGATTATTGATAAATCAAAACGAGATTTAATTAGACATAGATAGCGGTGTGCATTATTCGGTTTTAACCGAATTAACTGATCAAACTGGATTTTTTTGATTAATCGGTCGGTTAATTTTAATGAGGATCCGTTAAAGGTTAACAGTTTTTTTAAAATTCGGTTATCGGCTAATTCGGTTCGAAACTGGTTAATTAATCAAATTAACTAAAATTATTATATATTAAATATTATGTATATTACATATATTTATTTTCGGTCTCTGAACTTTTAAAAGTTATAAAATAATAATTGATTTTTTTGATATATTATAAAATAGTCATTAAAATTTATTAAATTAGAACAAAATGATCATTAAATTCATTGATTTATTACAAAAATGGTCATTAAACTTTTTCAAAATTTATCAATAATTTATAATGTTCAATGAGTCAATGACCATTTTATAATAGTTCGATAAGTTTAATGGATGTTTTATAACTTCTGAAAGTTCAGTGACTAAAAAGATCGTTTAGAATAGTTTAATGACCATTTGTGTAATTTACCAAAATTTTATAACAAATTTCGGTTAATCGAAAACCGACTGAATTAACCAAATATTTTTCGGTCCGGTTAAAATTCTTTCGAAAAATATTTTAGTTCAATTAATAGTTAAAACGAAAAATTTAGTTAATAAATTTTGAATAATTCAATTTAATCAGTTAACTGAACCGACTGACCGAATGCACACCCAAAACATAAACATCAAAAAGAATGATTAAGATGATAAATTATAATTCAAATGCATACATTGTTTATTCATAAATATAAATTCTTGAGAAAAACCATAAACCAGTTAAAAGGATTATTCAAATGCATACATTGTTTATTCATAAATATAAATTATTGAGAAAAACCATAAACCAGTTAAAAGGATTATTAGTTGCGGATTGACCAAAAGGAAGGGAGGTTTTTTAGTTTAGTTTACTAATCACTACTATAAACAACATCAGCAGATTGCAGTGACAGATGAAACAGAGATCTTTAATCTCTTCTCTGACCAAAACTACTGTCAAACTTTACCCACATCATCATCATCATCATCATCATCATCATCATCATCATCATCATCATCATCAACGGCTTCCTTTAAACCAACAAAAACTTTCATTTTCCCTATATTTACTGTTCTAACCCAAACTTTTCTTCTCCTTTCTCTGTTTTTTTTTTTCCCGAGAAAATTCTTGTTCAGAAAAATTGTGTATCCGGTTATTGTCGAGTCTTAAAAAAAAGAAACCCATTTTAATAATTTGGTTTCTGAATAGAATAGTGCATAAAAGAGGCCCGATTACTGAAATCTGAGTTTACATAAAGAGGAGAAAGATGATCGAAAGAGATGGTTTAGGCTGGGAATATGTGCTGTAACTTTTGACTATGGTGATGGAACTTTTACGAGAGGCAACAGTATCTGGTTCCATAGTAGTGGCAAAAAAGGTGTCCATTAAAATCTGCAACAAATAAAAGCTCAAGGATCTGAGCTTGGATCCTCCAAGGAATCGTCATTTTCAGCATCAAAATCAATCGAACATACAAGAAGAATGGGAGAAAATCACCACAAAACTGCAACGTCGTCAAGATTGAGAATAAAGCACGTCGGAGGGGAGATCGTGGAGGTTGAAGGAGGTCACATTGTTCGATCGACCGGCAGAAAGGATCGTCACAGTAAAGTTTGCACCGCCAAAGGTCCTCGAGACCGACGTGTGCGTCTCTCGGCTCACACCGCCATCCAGTTTTACGACGTCCAAGACCGCCTTGGCTACGACCGTCCTAGCAAAGCTGTAGATTGGCTTATTAAAAAAAGCTAAATCCGCCATTGATGAGCTCGCCGAGCTTTCTCCATGGAACCCTTTGAATACAACGATTTCAGCGAAGAAACCCAGTAACCAAGAAGACCCAAATGCATCAACAGCGACAGCGATGATTTTCACATCGAAAACGAAGTTCAAAGTCTTGAGCAACGAGAGATTGGAGATAACTTGGATAACAATGATTCGGGTTTTCTTCCAGTTTCTGATGAGATTGCTGATACTCTTAAGTCTTTTTTTCCATTGGGAGCTTCTAGTGAGACGAGCAGCCGTAGTCAAGATCTACGGTTATCCCTTCAGTCATTTCCTGAGCCAATTCTTTTGCATCATCACCATGAACACCAAGATGCTGCAGCTCAGGGAAACAGCAGTGAACCTGTTTTATTCTCTGGAACCACCGCATTAGCTGGTTTTGACGGGTCAAATGCTGGATGGGAGCACCACCACCAGCATCCGGCGGAGATTGGGAGGTTTCAGAGATTGTTTGCTGCCGGCAGTGGCGGTGCATTTCTCTTTGGCCATTGCCACTGGCTTTTGGCCAAAACAGCCAGTTTTATTCTCAGAGGGGACCCCTTCAGTCCAGTAACAGGCCCTGGGTTCGTGATGGGATAGACCAACACCAACATCATCAAGCTGTTTCATCAAGCATAGGTTTCACCATATCCGGTGTATTCTCTGGTTTTCGAGTTCCATCTCGAATTCAGGGCGAAGAAGAGGAGAACGAAAGCATTGCCAATAAGCTGTCCTCTGTTTCCTATGATTCTCACCATTAATCGACCAAATAGGTTTTAAAAGAGACTCATCCCTCTCTATCTGGTTTCACTTCTACTACTTTCTCATTTCCTTTCCTTCTTTTACTTTATGTTGCACTTACAAGTTGATTGTTTATAATAGATTTAAGATCAGTTTTGAGGGAAGATTTTGGTCACTTGGGATCATTGGCTTATACCTTGGGGAAGAAGAAATCTGTGTGGATTTTCAGGTCATTGCATCCCCGGTTTGTTCAGTTCATATATGTTGCTTGAGCTCTTAGAGCTAATTATGGCTTCTTTTTTCCTTGACATGAAATATGTTTTCATGGAGAAATTATTACATGTCCCGGCTCACCACGTCATCCATGGTCTATTCAATGAGATTCATTCATTTAATGACATTTAGTAAAGATGTAAAGATTCATCTTGAAAAAAAGATAAAAAATTATTATTGGATGAGACCATAGATGACGCAGTGAGCTAGGTTCATCTAATAATGTTACTGGACTTTTGTTTCCAAATTCAAATATTTGTGTCGTTTGTTGTTCTTGTGTTACATTTAAGAAGCGAAACTAGTTTGTTTTAATTCAGATTTGGGTTTTACTCCTCAAGTAGGCCTATATTTCTTGGACTCACATGTGATTGCCGAATATTAGTATGTATCCAACACGAGTATAGACCTTTTCATTTATTTGGAGGGTTATGAGAGGGATATCCCTCATACTTGTATCATGAAATGTGTTGGACATAGTTCATATAAAATACGAAACAACCTTAGTTAGCAGAAACCCCAAATCCTAAACCATAAATTTTGGATAAGTTAATTTGGATCTGATATGATTAGAGGAGCAACCCGGAGTCAATTCAATTGTCTAGAAATTGTCAATTTCTCATAGATGAAATTTTGTTGCTTTATTGCTTTCTTATGAACAGATTGTGCACAGCAGCATTCTTAAAGTTGCACAAAGAATCTAAATGTAACTAATCTCTTCTCACATCTCTCTCGGTGCCAGTAGTTTCAAAGGAGCATTGAAAGAGAAGTCATTTTCTAAGAACATTATAGATAGAATAGTGATAGTTTTAGATGCCTCAGTTGAATAATCAAATAATCCCCCATTGCAGGCATCTCAATTTGCCAAAATTAGCAGAATATGCATAGTCTCATAGACCTGAATAACTTCAGCTGCTTACATGCTTTAATATCAAACAATGGGGTGGCTCTGAACCATGTCCTGGAGCTTATTATAGCATTGAAACCAGGTTGTTGAAGATACTTAAAAACTCACGAACGTGTTCAACCACTGAAGATGTCAGCTGACATATAGACTAAATGGGATGCATAGAAGCTCAATTATGGAAGAATAGTAGACTTACACAGTAAAGGATTAAGATGCCACCAAATTCTTGGTACTTTGCTGCCCATCTGTATATGGTCCCCTCACTGCTGTGTGTATATCTCAGAGCCTAGTATAAAATAGGGTAAACATCACTAAAGAATTCCCGCAGTTTTATTTTGGTCACCAAACTATTATTTCTAACGTTTCGTTTTCTTTCTTATTTTGGTCACTAAATTATTCATGCTTTCCTATTTTTTCGTAAGTTTTTCAATGGCGGGTGATCAAAATAAGAAAAAAAAAACCCGTAACATTATTGACTATTTTGCAAAAATAATAGTATGGTGACCAAAACAGGAAAGCGAGAATAGTTTAGTGACCAATAATGATGACGAGTTACAATATTTTTACTTGTGCCCATATTATTTTTTAAAGTATTTGAAGTGTTAAAAATTATATATTTTTAATGCTAATAATTTGTTTATATATATATATATGCATTCAAGTACTTTTCATAAACTATATAAATCTTTCATACTATTAATTCGAATTAGGTATATATTCATGCATTTGGTTATCTTTGTTATGTTAATGTTTATCTTTAGCATTATGTTTTAATTGCGTTCAATGTTATTTTCTTTTGGCGACTTAATTCATTTATAATTTTAAATGTTTGTCCGTCTAATTTAATTAGAGAAAATTGTGTTTTCATGTAACTTATGTGCTGCGATTAATTGATGGGATATTTTACATATTTATTTGAGTAATCTAATCAAAATAAAAGTTTGTGACATGATGTATTTTTTTGACAAATCTTAAATCTAATCTTAATCTTAACTAGAGAGGAGGGGAAAGAGGACTCTAGGAAAATGAATGAGAGTGCTCTTAGTAGATCTAGACCCTATGACTTAAGAGAATACGAGAGAATAAAGATAAGCAGCTTGACCAACCGACTAAATGAACTTGCTCATGTGACATGATGTATTTATGTTCTTAATTTGTATGCGTTCAAATAATAAGTTACATGTTAATAATCTGATTCATGTGAATTTTGAATCTTGAAACGACACTAAAATTTATTGAAGCAAATGAAGATACAACATTAACAATGCAACCAATTAGAGAGAAAATTTTAGGACTATGTCAACCGAAAAAACTCAAACATAAAATAAAAAACTCAAAGGCGCAATGATAGTTTTAGCCTTCTTTTGAATTTAACGTACATTCTCTATAGTAACTCACTAACCGTCAACAATACATATTTGTCTCTATTCAACTAGACATTTTAAAGATGATGGAGTGATCAGTGAACCAAAGCAAACACATAAGTTGTTTTGTAAAACAAATTTGAAAATAGGCAAACAACTACAAAACGGAATTTAACTACTGAAATGCCACAAGCAAACGTAAATTATATACGAGCGATGAGAGAATCTCTATATGATCGCAGATTTATCGTAGAAGTAGACGAACAACGTGTCATAAGACAGAGAAAACGTGCCACAAGTACAGAGTTAAAACGTATCACAAAAGCAGACGAACATTCGCAAATATGTGACAAGAAAGAAGCCAAACAAATTTTTTTTTACTAAAATTGGAATAAAAACAAAAAAAGAATAACAACCCAAAATAAGATAAAAAACAATAATAAATATAAACATCGACAAACAAAAACCAATACTAAAATTAATGTCGTCGATAAAATTATAAGAAAATAAAAAAAAAGACTTGCGACTATTTCATGTGAATTTTGATACGTTGAAGTATCTATGTCGTGTCAAATTTCTTTTATGATACTCGTTCTGTCCTATGAAAACTGTCTCTTATTGATTTTTTTGTCAATTTTTTTTTCAACTTTGACTCTTTATTATTTAAAATTTATCATTTATCAATATATGAAAAAATATATTTTAAAAACTGTCAATCAAGTAGTTTTAAAATATATATTTTATAAAATTTATTTTTTTAAATATTTATATTAATTGTGGTCAAAATTAAAAAATTTTGACTTTTAAAAAATTAATAAGAGACATTTTAAGTGGGACAGAGAGGTAAATGTTTTCTCTTTTCTTAGTCCAACTTCATTCTATATTTTGCACTATTTTATCTAACTAAAATTTAAATTTGTATTCATTTTCTTAAAATTTATATTATAATATATACAATTTATTAATATAATTAAAATAAATATTCTTTTGAAATTTTAATTTAATTTTCCGAAACATAATCTATGCATTTTAAAATTAGTAATTAATATAAATACAAAACCAAAATTTTTCATATTTAGTTTTTAATCTCAATTTTAAAAAAGAATCCACTATTAGATTTGTTTTGAAGTTTAAATCTTTTAAAATGAATAGAAAAGGGCATGAAGACCAGATCAGATTTTAAAAGCCAAAATTGGAATCATAATAAATGGTCTAATTTGTCCTAAGAGTTAACATTGGAAAGGAGGGATTGGCAAGGGTGAATATGATGCTCTTATGAATACTTTGCATTGCAACAGATATATATTTCCCCATAATGTTTAGCTATTCAACACTACCATCAACAAGATTCTCATCTACACCAGAGCTCGAAGAAGAAAATCAACTAAATTAATAATAGACCTTGACATTGTAGTTTCCAGAATAATTCAAGATCGATCTATCAGAACTTAAGAAGAGATCCACAAATAAAGTTACCGTGCAAATATCTACAGAAAAGCCTTTACCGACCATTTCCGCTAGAACTTGTGTTGTCTTCGAGGTATAATTGTTTCGAAGAAACCCCTGGATCATTACATCATAACAACACCTATCAGGCAAACAATCATTATCTCCCATGCTCCTAAACAATTGGTATGTTTCATCTGACAATCTCTCTTTAGAGAATCCATTAATCATTATGATATATGTGTAAACATCCGATTTTAAACCATTCTCTGAGAGTTTATGAAATAATTCCTTTGCAACATCCATATGCTCAGCTTTGCACAACCCATCGATAAGGATACTATAAGAGACAATATCAAGTTCAAACCCGTTGTTTCGCATTGTTTGAAAAAGTTTTAACGCCTCTTTGTTTACCTGTTTTGCATAAGCCATCCATCAAAATTGAACATGTCATTATAGTTGGAACTTGTCCAGAAACAAGTATCTTCCTAAAAGATTCACGTGCAGTTGAAATTATCCCTAACTGGAACATAAGGGTATGCAACAATATCGGGTTCAAAACCTCTCCCTTCCATCATACTTAGAAACTTAACAGCTTCATCTGTACTGCCAATCTTGCACAAACCATTAAGAACCGTATTGTAAACAATTAAACGAGGTTGATACCCTTTTCCAACCATTTCATCGAACAAACTCACAGCCTGAGAAATCTTACTTTGCTTACAAAGTCCATTAATCAAAGCGTTAAAAGTCACAACACTAGACTCGAAAAATTAAAAATTTTGACTCAATTCGAGGTGAAAAAATTCAACTCGTTTTGACTCAACTCAAAATTTCATAAACTCGACTCGAAAAAATTTCAAATAACGTTTGAGTTGTAAAATGAAAATTCGAATAACTCAAAATTTTTAATAATTAGTGGATTGAATTTAAGTTAGAGTCGAGTCTCTCAACTTTTCCTGATATACATATGTCGATATAAAAAAAATACAAAGAAATACATGTCACATGTGAAAAAATATGAAATATATATAAAACTTATAAGATTAGAGAAAGTCGTAGGTTCTAGACCTACTAGGAACACCCATTTTCTTTCCCTAGAGTCCCCCTTTCTCTCACCTCTAGGTAGAATTAGGATTAGAATTAGGATTCGTAAAAAAAAAAGTTGTTTAAATTAGAATCAAACTGTACCATAACATGATATATAATTACAATTAAATTTGTATAGGAACTCAAAAACTCGACTTGAATTTCATAAACTCGAATCAAATTGAAGAAATACATGTCACATATGAAAAAAATATGAAATATATTTATATATGTGTGTGTATAACTTATATGATTAGAGAAAGACGTGGGTTCTAGACCCACTAGGAACACCCATACCATTCCCCTAGAGTCCCCATTCCTCTCCCCTCTAGGTAGGATTATGATTAGAATTAGGATTCGTAAAAAAATTTGTTTAAATTAGAATCAAACTGTACTATAACATGATAAATAATTATAATTAAATTTATATAGGAACTCGAAAACTCGACTTGAATTTTATAAAATTGAATCAAATCGAAAATTATAAATAAAATTTGAGTTATAAAATATTACGTGTCAACTCGAATTTTTTTAAATCGACTCAACTTAACTCGATCAAACGCTCAGACCAAACACCCAAGAACAAATAGTCCTAAAGATAAACATGGGCCCAACAAAAGGCTGTCACGGGCCAATCTTAGAAGTTTAAATAATAATAAGACTTAATGCACATTTTAGCTTTAGCTCCGAACAATACAACTTCTTTCATTTTGGTTAGGCTTAAAATGTCAAATAAGTGCCCAAACTATAATTGTTTTAGATAGGTGTCTAGAGTATTTTTTTGGCTAATTAGGTATCTAATGATTCCAAAGTTTTCATTTAGGTGTCTTGTCGTTAACAGCCGTTTAAAAAATTCCATTAGCCACTAAAAATATAACACATGACATGTTTTTATTTTTAAAAATATCCTAAAATTCTCAAGAATCCCCAAAATAGTCCTTAAATCCCTAAATTCTTTACTCTCAAATCTCGATTTCAGCCGTTGTCGCCATCAATCGTCGATGGCGTGCCCATCACTTCTGTCATCAGACCTCGACAATCATTTCCCTCTTTCCCATCATCGATTGTCTACAGACAGCGTGACTATCGTTAAAATAAAGTCAAACTCGTGAAAGAAAAAGAAAACAATCGATAACAAACGACATACGGTCGACCGACGAACGATGTTCGAGTCTTGTGGCAAAAGAAAGATGCTTCATTCTATCGCCGGCAGCGTGCTGAATGACTGCGACAGTGGTCGGATTTGGGGATCTAGAGATTTTGGGGTTATTTTGTGAATTTTGGGAAATATAGGTATTTTTTAAAAGTAAGCTAACGGCGGGCACCTATACGAAAAATTTTGAAAACGTTAGGCACCTATTTGGCCCGAAAAATACTTTGGACATCTACTAAAAATGTTATAGTTTAGACACTTAAGCCTTTTGGTTAGTCTAATTAATACTTAATGGATTTTGTGTTATTAAGTTCAACAGCATAAAAAATTAAGATCAATACGTGGCATCTCCTATAATGCATCATGTGTCTTTCAACTAATTGAAATAAGTAGCGTGACTTTGATTATTAAATTAATAAAAAAATATATAATATTTATGTAACGACCCAAATCTTGGGCTTTGCAAATTGGGCCTCGGACACAATTTATTTGGGCCTTCTGTTGGGAAGCCCAAATCAAGGATAGTTGAATTTGGGCTTTGTGATAAATTAAAGAGATATTATGTGTGAGGGTAATTTAAAAAGACAAAAAAAGAAAATGAGGGTGTTTAAAATGAAGAGTGGCTGATGATTTGATGGGGATAGAGAAAGAAGAAAATAAAAGGGATATTTTGGGAGAGAGAAATGAGGGAAAAAGAGAAAAAATAATGGGAGATTTTGAACCTCTATCTACCGTTGTCGGAGCCGCCGTGCACGACACCGCCAGTGTCAATAGAAAGGTCTCACCGAGACGAGTCTAATGATGGTTATCTCGCCATTTTTTGAGACGTCGTTTGCCAGAGTGAAGAAAAAAAATCAAGGAAGCATAGTTCGGCACGTTTCATCTATCATTGCCGTAAATGAAGCCCACCATCAGAATCAGTAGTCGAAGAACGGCAGGGATGAAGCTCGAGGTCGCCATGAGGCCACCAGAGGATGGCCCACGCGCTGCACACTGCTCATGTGTATTGTGCCGCGCGGGATAGCTCTCCCCGGGTGCACATGCACCCTACTGTACTGGAGCACGCCCTGCGAGTACACTGAGGCTGCAAAGCACTCGCCCGCACTGGATTACGTACCTAGGGTGCACCAAGCTTTCCTTGCACTTGCGCCACACTGTATTACCAAGGAGTTGACCACATCATTGATTGGCGTTGATCGGCCGTTGACTTTTTTGAGAGACCCTACCTGAGGGTTTCTCGACATTCTAGATCCATTGGCACAATCTGTTTTGCCAAATTTGAACCTGGTAAGCTATTTTTATGCAATTAACCTTTCAAATTAAATAAATTATATAATTAAGTGATGCTTATGGTATTAATTAATATACGATGATTATTCAGGATCAGATACCAGATTAAGTGGAATATTCGAGAAGCTCAGATGATGATTTTAGTGACATCGGCTTAAGGTTAGTATATCTCGAACTTCGAAATGCTTCATGAGCATCATAAGTGTAATTGATTTGCATGTTAGTGGTTGCAGATTATAAGATGAGTAATAAGCATGTGTTGATACTGATAGTTTGAGGCTTGGTAATTATTGAGATGCTTGATGAGCTTGAGAATATTCAAGTCTTTTATGAGCTTTAGAGATCGTATAAGATTGTCTGAATATCCGTATGGTTATCTGATTGTATGATTGGTTGGCTGATTGATATATGATGATGCCTTGTGTGTTAGCTGAATAAATTAATATGTTTGACTGAGTATTGGTTAGAGACAGTACTGATAAATATTTGATTAAATGGGTAAAAAGCAAGCATTATAACTCCTCAATTTAAAGAAATTGTACGAACCCTTGAGTTGGGTACCAGTACAAGCTTTGGCTGCACCGGTAAGGGATTAGGGTTATATCGGTACGGGTGGGACCAGGGATTTAAATAGCGCTCTGCTAACGCAATAGCAACCGCGAAATTACGGTCGTGCCGTCGTCCGAAACCGCAATCGGAGGAAATCACGGTGGGCAACGAAATCACGACGATAGCGGGCTGTCGCGGATGCGAAATAACGAGATAGCGTTTGGTCGCAACGATAGCGGGATGTTATCCCCGTTTTCAGACCAATCGCGGATGGTTCGTTGAAGGTTTTTTGTCTCGAATCTCGTTAACAACCGACGGGGAGGAGAAATGGTTGATAGGGGTTTGCTCGGGACGGGGCGAGGAGTTGAATGATGCGTGTGGTGCATTTCACGAACGGTGAATGGTTGGTGGACGAATATGAAAATGGGGAGGAGAAATGAAGAATGTTGCAGAGAATGGGCGGGAGAGAGAGCGAGGAAGATAAACTGAAAACATTAAAAAGGATAAATGACGGGAAGGATGGTTCAAGTTTTAGTGAATTTTCGGAGAGGCTTAAAGGTTTTAGTATGCTTACAATTTAGTCATTTAAGACAGATTTTTAGTTTAATTAAGATGATTTGTTTTATTCCATTTCCAATTAAGTCCTCAAATCCATAATGAAACTTCCAATTGAGCCTCTAAGTCTTATTTTCTTTCAATTAAATCCTTTTATAAGTGTTGGAAAATACTCTAAAAATAATTAAAATTAGCTTTTTATAATTGTAATTAAATTCTTCCATTGTTGATATTTACCTTGATCATTTTTTAATTTAGGTATTGATTGGTAGAACAAATATATATATATATATTATTCTTGATTTTACCGGTGGAAAAGAACTCTTTGATAAAATCGTAAGAAATTTAATCTCCTATCTCACAATTATAATAGACATTTTTTTATCCATTTTAATTTATTTATGTTCATTTTTGTTTAGACAATACTCTAAATATCATTAAAAATAACTTTTTTATAATTATAATTATAATTATTATGTTTTACAATAAGTTGTGCAAATTTTAAAAAAATTCACGACCGCGACACCCGCAATGACCGCAATAGCCTCCGTTATGTCCGCAACCGGGATAACCGCGACGTGACCGTGAACGCTATTTAAATCCCTAGGTGGGATCGTACCGGTACTTATGGAAATAAGGAATTTCCAGTAAACTAATTATTAGTGGTAAGCGTGTGAGTACTGTTAGCTAGGGGTACTGTATCGATACTCATATTTGAGGATCGATGTTGCTGAACTGAATAGTCTAAAATACCGGTCTAAGATAAGGGTAAATATGAAATATTAATAATTGAATTATGCCTTGTTTAATGAGAGAAATTATACACTTTTTCATAAAGTATTAATAATGTGGTAATGTAAAATGAATGAAGTGATGATGTTTAACAACGATAGAGGGATCTTTGGGATCATGTTGCTGTTTACTGGGTAGGCATTTGATTGGTAGAGTCTTCTTGATTAATGGGATCCGTATACCCAATGAAAGAGTGTTGCAAAACCATGGTTAGAGATACCGAATAGAGGCTACTGATGCTATGTATTCATAGAACCTTACGTGGTAAAATCTGTAAATTCTTATTTTACAAATTGTATAAATCAATTTTAACCCATCAAATATTTTATTTCAATTAGAGCTCCATTGTAACATTTTATTCTTATATATATATTAAATTGTGGGCTTTAAATGTTTTAAGAAAATTTACGATTTTGGGTTTGGGCTTGAGGCCCAAATATGACATTCGGGTCGAGAGTGTTATATTTAATGGTATCAGAGCTTAGGTTTAGTCAGTTCTAGGAAACTTCGGGGGATGTATAGTTGTTTTAGTAAGGTGTCTAGTGAATACAAGCCCTTAAATTAAGATTACTCCTTAAGACTAGAATCATGATAGTGCGTTCAACATTGCGACGCTAAGATGGTTACGATCGTGGCCGAGAGGGCAGAGTTAAGTGTTGGGCCGTTCTTAGGAGCGATTCTGGTGGCAAGGTCCCCCTAGATTATTAAGATACGAGCTAATTGATTGATGCCAGAGTCGAGGATGTGTCCTCCTCCCGTCGCTTGATTGGTGTATCGTTGTGTATTGTAGTTGTTCTAAAGCCTTTAGATACGTTATGAGATTTTGTGGCAATGAATCTTCATTGTTATACATGACTATTGTTTGTGTTGCGGGTATTGACAACCTGTTTTCAAAATCGATCAGTAGGTGTACGTTGGTTGGAAGACCTTTTGTTCCTTAAAAGGGGAGTCTCGTTGATATTTAGAAAGTATTATCACCTTTTTTGAGGGCATTTCTCGGAGATAGTAGATTTGGGATCCACTAGTTCGTTAGAGTGTGATCGAAGTTAGACATTCTACGAGTTTGATAGAGCTACCTTCTTGGTAGTTATGGCACATTAGAAATTGCTTTGGTTAATTAAGTGCGATGCTAGCCAACAATGTCGAGAGTGGGCTTAATACTTCAAGACCTCGAGGAAACCCAACCTTGGGCAATGAGAATATTTGGATCATTGCCCTTCTAACATGATTTTCGGGGTGGTTATTTTGAGAATGACACAATGGGTTGTAAGACATGTTTGACCATTCAATAGATGCTAATGTGTGT
The DNA here is from genome assembly GCA_019671005.1 of Hibiscus mutabilis. Taxonomy (NCBI): domain Eukaryota; kingdom Viridiplantae; phylum Streptophyta; class Magnoliopsida; order Malvales; family Malvaceae; genus Hibiscus; species Hibiscus mutabilis. Next base: position 35,861,378 of record CM033752.1, on the reverse strand, counting down.
AGTTTGACGCTCAGGAGCTTCCAGGCTAACAAAGTGTTTGTTTATACCTCTTGTAGGAGTCGTTAGGACTTCTTCCCCATCAAGAACATAAGTGGATGTTGAGTTAAGGTAGAACTAGATGTTGGTGCCCACCACCTTTGTTAGAGGACACTGACCTAATTGAGGAAGTCAGAGATTCAGTTGTGAAGGTACAACTCGAGCGAGGTTTCCTTTGTCTAAGTGTTTTGCCTAAGAGAGAGTCGAGCTTGTTCGCTCGTAAGAAGTTGGTTCGTTGAGGTAATATTTAAAACGTTTATAGCTTGTCAAGTAAAAGTAAAAGACCATTGTATGTCTTTTAAGGTGGATGAATTGTTTAATCGATTACAAAGTACTTGTGTATTTTCCCGAATTGGTTCGAGAACAAGATTGTTATGGTTAAAGTGTTAAAGGCTTGTAGTTTTTAGATGGATTTCAGAATAAAGATTTCTCTTCTTAAAATGGGTCGTGGTAACAGTTGATATCTGCAATAATGTTAAGGCGTTTCAGCGATGATAGAGTGGAGACCACCTTATTATCTCTCGAATATAAGGTTAATGCTTTGTATGGCACGTGTAAATGTATAAAGAAGATGAAAATATAAGAGTTGATGAGATAATGACCTTGTAAATAGAGAAAGGTTAGTTACTGTATAATCAGTTAAGGAACCAAGGGTTAGGGACTTCATAAATGCTTTTGTTTGTAGAGATTCGAGCTGTGTAAGACGCTTTGTAGAGATTCGAGCTGTGTAAGACTGCTTTATTTTGTCAGTGATGCTGACTCAATTTTATTTGAACAAGATTTTAAGAGCTTCCAAGATGTTTTGTTACATTTTTCGGGCTGCATTTTTGTGTTAGAAGTGGGAATATTGTGTTTACCCCAATAGTGTGAAGTTTTGGGTACTTGGTCTTTAAGGAATTAGAGTTTTGGACAACGACGTGAGTCAAAATAATTAAGGGTTGTTGATTGTGTGTAATCGATTACCACTTAAGTAAAGTGAATTTGATAAGTAATGGATTGTACGGAGTTAGTTTGGATTAAAGTATTATGCTATCATAAGGGGGCGATCAAGGATCACAAGTGATGGTCGTGTAAGGGAATACCGATGTTAACTCCATACGGTGCAAGTACTCGATTTATCTAATGTCGGTATCGATCAGTCAGTACCGGTATTTATGTGTTTTATTAGTTAAGCTTTGAGTCATAGATTGACCTACTTTAGGGGCCGCGAGAAGTAGCATCTGATTGTAATTATGAGGACGTAATGTTATGAGTGGATTTGGGTCAGATAGTTTCTGATGGACCTTGAGATCTTGTTATGAATGCTTTAGAGAAAGATATGTTAAGGTAAGAAATTCTTTTTATATGGTACAGTGGTCAAAATATGGTGAATTTTGAGAGTGACAGTTTGTACCAAGCTTTCACCGCGTTCTTTGGAGACAGTGTGGAGTCATGTGTTCGAGATAGTGATAAGTGGTTGACCTGCTATCAGCTAAGAGTCAAGCATTGAGTTCTTCAGAGTTGTTGTGACGATTTGATGTTCTTTAGCGGAAATTAAATAGATGACAATGGATCTTAAAAGGTATTGCGAGCGCATAGCTTCAATGGGATTTCTTTGAATAATGATATAGTCATTGGTATGTACTGTTGATATTTTTAGTAAAAGTAAAGGCCAGATAGAAAGTTAGCTTGGTTTGTTGTGGGTTGGGTTGTACGGCACTGCGGTGTGTACAAGCTACCTTTTGGTATGAGGTTCGAGGTTTGTGATGGAACCTTATCCTCTGGTGAGATTTCTTGCGATGTCAAATCCAAGTGATGGTACAAATAACATGTTCTTCTAGACACGTTATAATTGAGAGTGCAAGATTCTTGCATGAACCGAGTTAATAAAATAGGGTTTAGTTTCCGATAGGAGTTATTATGCCAAGTTTAATGTAAGCTCTTGGGGCGAGTTGAGACGTTGTTTGTTTCCTAAAGTCTTGCACTTGGCAAGTTCTGTTATAGTTATGGGATGCCATCAGAGTTGGAGTCTCATTCAAGGAGTCACCACGAGAGAAATTGTTTCATTTTGGCCACAACGACTATTTAACATCTTGTTCTTTTTAGGTTGTACATTATTATGAAAAGATTTTTGTGTGCGACAATTTTTTGGGTTCTACAGTGTAAGTTAAGTTTCTTTGATGACGTATTCGTGTGACAGTTTTATCGGGGTACCATTGGGTTTCGTTTGTCGTCTATGATGTACCAAGTGAGGATGAAATTCTTCTCAGAGAAAAATCAGTTGAGACTATGATTGTAACATTTGAGGAAAATATTATTTCTGATAAGTGTTGAGATCAGAGTAATGCAGCGGGTTATAATCGAGAACCTTGAAGAGTTAAGAAGTTTTTGTATCGTCATTGTTTTGCTAGTACAAATTTCGAGGATAAAATTTCTTTTAAGGAGGGAAGAGTTGTAACGACCTGAATCTTGGGCTTTACAAGTCGGGCCTTAGACCCAATTTATTTGGGCCTTATGTTGGGAAGCCCAAATCAAGGATAGTTGGATTTGGGCTTTGTGATAAATTAAAGAGATATTATGGGGTAGGGTAATTTAAAAATAAAAGAAAAGAAAAGAAAAGAAAATTGGGGTGTTTTAAAATGAAAGGTGGTTGATGATTTGATGGGGAGAAAGAAGGAAAAAATAAAAGAGATATTTGGGGAGAGAGAAAAAAAGAGGAAAAGAGAGAAAAAGTAAGGAGAAATGTTTTGAACGTCGATCTACTGCTGTCAAAGCCGCCGTGCACGACATCGCCAGCTTTATTGGAAAAGTCTTTCCAAGATGAGTCTAACGGTGGTTATCTCACTATCGTTCAAGCCGCTGTGCGCCAGAGTGAAGAAAAACAGAGCCTACCATCGAAACTAGCAGCCAGAGAAACAGCGGGGCTAAAGCTCGCTGCCGTCGTCCGGCCATCGAAAGATGGCCCACGTGCCACCACGCTTTGCTCCTGTGGGTGGGCGTGCGCCTGGCCAAGCTTGTCGCACTGGAGCATGCCCTGTCCCACGTGCCACCACGCTTTGCACGAGATAGCTCTCCCCAGGTGCACATGCACCCTGTCGCACTGGAGCACGCCCTGCTAGTGCACCGATGCTGCAGTGCACTCGACTGCACTAGATTACGTACCTGGGCTACACCAAGCTTCCCATGCACCCGCGCCGCATTGGATCACCAGACTATTGACCGGCGTTAACCGACTGTTGATCGGCCATTGACTTTTCTTGGAGGATCCTACCCAGGGGTTTTTCAACGTTCCGGATCTATTGGCATAGTTCGTTTTCCTAAATTCGAATCTGGTAAGTTGTTTTTACATAATTGATCTTTTAAATTCATTAAAATATGTGATTAAGTGATGCTTATGATATTAATTGATATATGGGGATTATTCAGGATCGGATACCAGATCAAGTAGAATATTCAAGAAGCTCGGATAAGGATTTTAGTGACATCGTCTTAAGGTTAGTACACATCGAACTCCAAAATGCTTCATGAGCATCATAAGTGTAATTGCTTTGTATGTTAGTGGTTGCAAATTAGGAGATTAGTAATAAGCATGTGTTGATACTGATAGTTCGAGGCTTTGTAATTATTGAGATGCTTGATGAGATTGAGAATGTTTGAATCTGTTATAAGCTTTAAAGACCGTATATGATTATCTAAATATCCGTATGATTATCTGATTGGTTGACTAATTGATATATGATGATGCCTCGTATGCTAGCTGAATAAATTAATATGTTCGATTGAGTATTGGTTAGAGACAATACTAATAAATATTCGATTAAATGGTTAAAAAGCAAGCGTTATAACATCATAATTTAAAGAAATTGTACAAACCCGTGAGTTGGGTACCGGTACGAGCTTTGGCTCCACTAGTAAGCGATTAGGGTCATATCGATACGGGTGAGATCATACGGTACTTATGGAAATTAGGAATTTTCAATAAACTAATTAGTAGTAGTACGCGTGTGATTACCGTTAGCCAGGAATACCATATCGATACTCATATTCGAGGACCGATACCGCTAAACTAAATAGTATAAAATATCGGTCTAAGATGAGGGTAAATACAAAATATTAATGATTGAATTATGCCTCATTAAATGAGATAAATTATATACTTTTCCATAATGTATTAATAACGTGGTAATGTAAAATAAATGATGTGATGCCGTTTAGCAACGATAGGGAGATCTTTGGGATCACGTTGTTGTATGCCGGGTAGGCATTTGATAGGTAGAGTCTTATTGATTGATGGGATCTGGATACCCAATGAAAGAGTGTTGCAACACCATGTCTAGAGATATCGAATGGAGGTTACCGATGCTATGTGACCCAGGCCTCATTTGAAGATACTCGATGGGGGATTTCGAGTATGGGTGTATGTTTCGATGCTAGGTGACTCGCCCCCACCCAGAGTGTTGATGCTCGAGGGAGGATTCTGAGCAAGGGTGTATGTTCCGATGCTAGGTGAATTGGCTTGACCCAGGGTGTATGTTCCGATGCTAGGTGACCTGACCTCACCTGGAGTGTATGTTCTGATGCTATGTGACCCGACTTTTCTCCAGAGTTATTGTTGTTGATAGGTGCTTTCGCCTAGATGATCTGTTGGGATCTCGGGCTTGGTTGGGCCTTGTGTGTCATGTATGGCGTTTTGTTATGATGAGAGCATGTGTTTAGGCGCCTAGTGGTAGCGTCGCGTGTTTATTTATCTCTTCTTATTGCTTGTACTAGCTTGCATGCTTATGTTTATGATTAGCATGATGTATAGTAGAGTAGATGTGTACCACTGAGCTTTGTAAGCTCAGCGCTCGTTATCGTTGTTTCCGTGCGTAGGTTGATTGATTGTTGGATCGTGGGTTCGTAGAGCACTATCAATACGAGATTTCAGCTTGCGGAGGTTTTAGAGTACAATACTTGTATTTAGTGGGCTATGTATTTATAGGACCTTATGTGGTAAAGTCTGTAAATTCTTATTTTGCAAATTGTATAAATCAATTTTAACATATCAAATATTTTATTTCAATTGGAGCTCTATTGAAACGTTTTATTCTTTTATATATATATATATTTTAAATTGTGGGCTTTAAAAAATTTACGGTTTTGGATTTGGGCTTGAGGCCCAAATATTACATCCGGGTCTAGGGTGTTACAATTTAAATATATATTTCAAATACCATTAACTATAATCGGATTTACCAACAAGTGTTGATCATTGATCGATGTTGACCATTCAATGACCAATGTTGACTTTTTTTTTTCATTTTATAAAGTTCTAAAACTTGTTTTCAAAATTATGCATAAGTTAAAAAATATTTTTTAAGTTTTTTCTAAATATTACGAATTTTATTTTTCTAAAGTTTAGTTTAGTTTAGAATTTATGTATATATTTTATTATTTTTAAAATTTATGTTTTTATATTTCATAATTTTAGGGAAATCTATTTTTAAATTCTTTTAAATTTCTTTAAAAATTTGATTTTTTAGGATTTGATCTTTTCTCGTTGTTGCAGCGACAGCAGTGTGGTGTTCAATGATTTTAAGGACTTGATTTTTTAAATGAAAATTTTGGGTTTTAGAAATTATATTTTTAAAAAAATTTTAAAAAATGAAAAATATGACATAGTAAAGCAATGATTGAATGAAGATTTTCTTTTTAAATGTATATTACAAACAATTATAGAAAATAAAATTTTATTCAATTTCATTTTAAATATATTTACTCGTGTTTTAATAAAATGCAAATGATGATTGAATTTTATTTCAACTGATATAATTGCTATAATATTATGGAGACTGTGGATTCAAATGTGCTTAAATTACATCGAATTCAAACGTGTTTAAATGTACAACTTATAATTTTAGAGTTTTGATAGAGTTGAAAGCATTGTATAAAAAATAAATATGTTTATTTATTTTAAATTATATATTAAAAATATATATTTTTTAAAAAATGGCCCATTGGCATTTAAAATATATTAATTTTTACTAAGTTTCCCCATAAAAATAATTTTGGGACGTTCTACTCCTTAAGTTTAAATAGTTACCTAAACTGTCCAAATTTCTTACGTCCACTAGATTTTTTTTCACCAATTAAAGCGTCACATGTCACTTTTGACAAAAAACCTGACTGACTTTAATAGAAAAGGGGTAAATTACATGTTAAATCTTAAGTTTTATTTTTGTTCAGTTTAATACAAAATTGACCCTATTTGTTTTTAAAATTTATAATTCAATCTAATATTATGTATGATATTAAATAAAAATTAAATTTAATTAAACTATATTATAAAGGGTAAATGGTCTGTTAAGTCTATCAGATTTTATTTTTGTTTATTTTAGTCTCTAAAAATTATTTAACCCAAAATTAACCTTTATTTAAAATTTTATAATCTAGTCTAATATTTTTTATTTTTATTTAATTATTGTCATTATTAAATAATAAAAACAAAACAATGACGAGATGGGTTGTCAGGGTTTTCGACCTTTGTACATCCTGGAACCATTTCTATTGATTCTCTCAAGGAAATTAATAACCTTGGGCTGCTTCTGCATTGTTTCAGTTGCTGAATTAGTAGCCTTCATTGCAGTCAGCGTAGAAGGTCCAGTGTTGGGGGAGGATGGGGTGGATCAATGCCAAAACAATTTTGAACAATAATTAACTAATACCTCAGATGCATCATGATTCCGCGGAACCAAAATTTTATCTTTAGGGCGAACTTATAAAATTTTAGGAGGTTAAATTTTTAAAATTTTAAAAGTAAAAGTAGGTTTTAAATAAAAAATATATAACTTTTTTTAAAATTATATATGAATTTTAAATTTTCAAGAGGATAACAGCTCATTCCAGTCCATCCTGATCCTACTGTGCTTATGCCTTTACACATCAAGGACATAGGCATTTCTATTCATCTTCTGGGGACTATGGGATTAATAGAGTTGAGCCGATGTTGGTAAAGGCACTGTAGGAGGTTATTTAGTATGGGCGGTAGAGGACATTTTCAGGTATAACATATGTGGATTTTGAGATAGAATTTTTTAAGGTATATGTTTATTTAAAATAAATGAAAATGTTGATTTGGATTAGACCTGTTTACCGGCAATATTAAACTTAGTCAGATGTATCTTCTCCAACTCTGCGCAATCTCTCATACAACAAAACAAATAAGTTTCTTGAGCTATATAAATGACTTCTCCATTCTCATCTTCCTCCCATTAAGCAGCCCCCTATATCACTACCAAGTGGCCATGTAGTTTCTTGAGCTGAAGCAGATTCTTGCACTGTAATTTCATCAACTGATTGGCTTGCCTGTTTTACAATAATATACTTCTCACTGAATTCAAAATAATAATAGTAATGCAGCCAACAGAAGCCAATTACAATTAATGTAATTTCATTTACCAAGGAAAGCATAAAAGTCCTCTTAGACCTCCCAAAAAGAGAAATATTGTACATAACAATTGGATGGATGGACTTCTGTTTTAAAGCTTATTATTGATAAAGTAGAGAGTTTGGGAGAATGGTATACCTGCGTTTTGGCATGCACAGATTGCTTTGAATCAACTCTAAAGCTTGTTACTTGTTTGGTAGCCTATCAAGATGTAGGTGGTTAAACCGAGGCAGGTGTATCACTTCCTCTTCCTCATTTGCCTCATCTCCTTCAAACACCTCCTGTATGTTGGAGACCCCTTCAACGCTTAATCATTCTAGTTTTGGAAGACCGTCATGAGCAACAGTAACTGGAAGGACACATTTCAAGTTTACACAACCCGAGATTTCAATTTGATCCAGATTAGGGAAGCAAATAGGTTGGAGATGATCTTGCGATGAAGTTTGATCCTTGTCAATTATCTGCTAGATTTTGAAAGTTCTCAACTTGGATGGGACCATTCCATATCATCCTCAAGTCTGTTAGATTGTACAATCGTAGGTACTCCAGGCTTGAAAGATTATATCCCGAATTGTTAAACATTCCATTCCCCCCCATGATTCTCCTCTCAATTTAGGGACCATCATGTTGCTTGTTTGCTTCATCTTTTCCATCCGGAAAAGCGTCAATTCCTGTAAACATATCAAGAATAAGTCCAAAATTTCTTTTTAAATTAAGGCTTTATTTTTAAAAAAATTATTAGATTCTTTATGTTTGATTATACGTAACACTCTGGAGATTCTTTATCCAAGTTTTTCTTTAAGAATAAGCCCAAAATTATATTAGTTTTCTTTCACGTGCAACATAATATAACATAAACAAGGAGCCTGCAACATATTTATTCGATATGAAATGGAAAGAGTAGTCAAATTTCCCATTCTTTGACCATGTGATAACGAGGAAAGAGACGTCAACTTGTCGCATTCTTCTACATATACATCCTTCAGACTTTGGAGACATATGTTTGCCTCTTGTGGTTGTTGGATTATTTCTTCCAATTGCCAACATCTCTTTATCCCAGAGTTTTCAGTTGCCCAAGGCTGTTAGCGACAAGAGATATTTCAAACTATCACAGCCCTCTATTTCTACAAACTTCAGACTTTGGAAACATATGTTTGCCTCTTGTGGTTGTTGGATTATATCTTCAAATTGCTTGCATTGACGTATCTTCAGAGTTTGCAATTGCCCAAGGCTGTTAGCGACGCACATTGGGAAGAGATATTTCAAGCTATCACAGTGCTGTATTTCTACATCCTTCAGACTTTGGAGACACATGTTTGTGGCTTGTGGTTGTTGGATTATATCTTCCAATTGCTTGCGTTCCCTTATCTTCAGAGTTTGCAATTGCCCAAGGCTGTTACCGACGCGCATTGGGAAGAGATATTTCAAATTATTACAGTCCTGTATTTTAAAAACCTTCAGACTTTGGAGGCTGAAATGATGACTGGACTCTTGCTCAGCAATCTGAAATAACACTTGCATCTTGTTACAGCGTTCAACTTGAAGCTCCTCAAGATTTTGTAGAATTGGAATTGCACCCATCATTTGGTTGCAAAAGTATATCCGCAAGGTTTTTAACATTTTTAAAAAGCCTTGCGGCTGGGGACCTTTGCACAACTCTTCCAAACAATCCATGCTATTTATTAATAAGTCTTCCAAATTTGACAATGCAGTGGCTGGCACCTGTTGCTGTGATGCATCAACGAGGCATTTCATAGACCACTCTATAAGATGTAAAGAAGTGAGTTTATTGAATCCCCCATGGCCAAAGTCCAGGCTTGGAACAAGGTTTCGGTGACCCTTCACAGTCCGCAGTTTTAGAGATTCTACATCTTTCAATAGTTGACAGCATGCATCTACAGACTCCTCAATTCTCAAATATCTCGAGATTGGACAAAGTTCCGTGTCCATGGCCAGAACTCTATCACTTGTCTTGGTATTCCAATCCCATGCAAACATCAAAGCTCCTTAATTTACGAAACACAAAGCCATCTGGGAGATGTTGCCAAGAAATATCCAAACATAGCACGCCCAACTTTGGCAATGTGTTCAACTCCGATAGACTGGCATAGCTTTCTTCTTCAGTTGTTCTGTTCTCAGTCGCCCATTTTATTGACCTACAGCCATACAAGTACACTTCTTCTAAATTGGACAACCTTCCTATTATATTAGGACGGAATCCTTGTAGTTTTTCACAATTTGACAACTCCAACAATCTCAAATTTTCTAAATCTCCAATTTCATTCGGTAATTCAACAATAAAAGAAAGAATCTCAAGTGCCTTCAACCTCCCAAGCATTGAGATGTCAAAGAAGGAACAGGAATACAACTTCAAAGTGCGAAGGTTCCTTTGAAACTGAAATGAAAACGGATATATCAATCCATGATCCAAAGAACAAACTTTTAACGCTTCCATACCCCGCAAGAGTTCATCTGAAATTTCCAGGTTAAGAAAAAAACCACCAAGTAAAAGAATTTTGAGATTTGGTAAATCCAATCCGCCAGGAAGTTCTCTGGTTCGAAAAAAATTGAAGGAGATTGCTGTGTAATGCTTCAAACTTTCATCCTTCGGCAATGTTTCAACTTCAGATTTTATTGCGAAAGAAATCTCATTCCCAGCAGAGGCTATCCACAAAGCGACCTCACGAACCAGGTCATGCATTTTGACATGCCTTTCTCCGCAATCTAGCAACAAGCAAGAGTTCTTGAGGATCTCAATCGCTGCAAGCACTTCGTTCCTGACTTCATTAATCGAGTTAGTGTCCTTATACAACTCGATCCCCCAAGCAAATCGCACCAAGTCCTCCACATAAATCTCATAATCTTCTGGAAATAAAGAGCACAACAAGAAACATATCTTGGTCTCCATATTCTTTAAGTAATTAAAGCTCGCCTCAAGACATAGATACGCATTTTCTTCATTAACATCTTCAATTTCGGTCAATCTTCGATTTTTAGCCTCCGGTATGCTGTTTCCCACCCATGATAACTTTTACCTTTGAGAGCACTTCCCAGAGTAACTATAGCAATAGACAAACCCTGGCAGTTTTTGATGATTTGCCTTGCCAGCTTTTGAATAGCATCATCAGAAGAGTCATTCAGACCTGCTTTCATTGCAAATAATGTCCAAGCTTCATCTCCATCTAAACAACCAAGTGGTACCACCTCTTGACAATCCATAGAGACACATACTTGTTGAAGGCGTGTTGTTAAAAGAATCTTGCAGCCTTTATGATCTTCGCCAACTGGAATTCCAATCTTCTCCTTTAAGTTGATATATGTCCAGACATCATCAAGGATAATAAGAATCCTCTCTTCTTTCTTCAGTCTCGCCCATAATTCTTGCTCTGATCTTCTTCGTTGTCCAGTCTTCATATCAAAGCCTATGTATTGTGCAATTTGATCTTGAATTGCTTCAAAGTTTGGCTTCTGAGACACGGTAGTAATCACGACTTTGTCAAACAACTTCGGTTTTTGAGCTTGAACTTGTTTTCCAACTTTACAAACCAGGGTGGTCTTGCCCACCCCTCCCATTCCCCACAATCCAATCATGTTGATATCGTCATCTTTGAGGGCTTGAAAGATTTGATTGAAAGCGGTCTCTGAAGATTTTGAAACCACAAAATCCTTAGAACAATGGAACTCTATTGTGGGAAGAGTACTTGTAGCAGGGTAACTGACTCGTCCAGGTTGACCAAATTTGCTGATCGTCTCCAAAAGCTCAGAGATATCCATGGTCTTCTTCTTTGCTTTCTTGCTTAATTGATGCCTCCAACACCAATTAGGACAACAATTGAGACAACTCTTATTCTGTTGAATTTCCATTTCCAAATTTTTCACATCCAAAAGTGTTGCGTTTGCCTTCGATTGCAAGTTCCATTCATCATCTTCAATTTGTAGAAGTTGTCCTTCAGCACCCTCAATCTCATGTTGTAGTCGAGCTTGTGCCGTCGTGAGTTCATCTTTTCTTTCCCCGAGCTTTTCGACATTGTCATGAAAACGCCGGACATAATCAAGCTGATGTCTTACCGGCTTTAGCACACAGTCCACAACCAAAGTTTCTACGGAGTTAGAAAGAACAGATTCGCAAAATTCACAGCCCATTCTTGACAAGCTCAAATTGAGGATGAACACTACAGTGTATCATAAGTAATGATCATTAGAGAGAAAAAATAAACTAAAACATTAGACAATGTTGAAGATGCACATGTCACGGACCGCGAGCCCATAACCGAGGTTGCTGCAATTCAAGCTGCCCAAGAAGCCATTCATAAGATCTTGGGCCTGTCAAACCCACCAGAGCTAGCCCAATCCTTGGAGAATGCTAGAGGACCCATTCAAGCTACATATAGAAAGGAAGACTATTCTATGGAATATTCCAAGTGATCCCATGATTCAAGGGATGTGTCTCCACACTTATGGCATGTATCAATTTTCTTGATGTAGTTTCCATGTATAGTTTGATTAGGTTCGATCTCATCCGTCGATTAGAATCATTGTAAGCCGTTGGATGTATTAGGGGCCAACTATAAATAGAGGCTCACCCCACCTCATTTCTCATCTCATCTCAGAGTAATACAAAGCAGAAGTATTCACTCATTTTCTCTTGTTCTTTGCCTTTTTGCCATTGTTCGTTTCCGCAAGCTGCAAAGCACTCTAGCTTTGCGAAGAGGCTGACTTAGTCTATTTCGACCGAAGTAATCATCTAAGGCCGCACGGTTTTACCAGTCTGGGTCTAGCCCCATGACATTTGGTATCAGAGCCAGTTTTCAAGCAACTCATTCGAGATGGCACCCATTGGTAGCGAGAACGTTGGGGTAGTTGAGACCCAACGTGAGACCAGGTCTACGAAGGCGAAGAGGGCAAACTCGAGGGACAGGTTAACGACGCTTGATGACAAGGTCGAACACCTCGAGGACATCACGAGGGAAGCTCGATATTGTGGACACTTGCCTTGACAAGCTGGAGAGCAAGGGGGACGAAGTCAAGGAGGACAACAACATTGCCATCAATGAGGCGATGATGAACATCGACAAGAAAGGGGATGCCTTTCAAGTCGCGCTTGCTGCTCTGTGGGAAGAGATGCAAGCCAAGATCACGAAGCTCAAGACGGAGCTTGATGTGTGCAAAACCGCCTTTACCAACGGTGGGGGGACTAAGGAATCCAGGAGTCGGTAGACGTCCCGAAGCCCAAGGAGTTCAAGGGTGACAAGAACGCCCAAGAAGTGGAGAACTTCATATAGGGCATAGAGCGGTACTTTCGAGCTATGGGCATCGAAGAGGAGTCCGACAAGGTAATCACCACTTCTAATTATCTTATTGATGCCACTCTTTTGTGGTGGCGACGCAGGTTCTTTGAAGAGAAGAAAAGAGGCACCACAATTAGAACTTGGGAAGAGTTTTAGACCGAGTTCAAGGCACAGTACTATCCAGCCAACGCGGGCATGGAAGCTCGCATTCGATTGAGGCATATCAAGCAAGAGGGTTCAATCAAAGAGTATGTCAAGGAGTTCACGGAACTCATGCTCGAGATTCCAGAACTGAGTGACACAGATGCCTTTATCAACTTTATGGATGGGTTGCAACGATGGGTCAAAACCGAGTTAGAGCGATGAGGAATCACAGAGATTTCCAAAGCCTTATCCATCGCATAGTCATTGATCGATGTGGGTTAAAGGAGGTCTGATTCTTCCAAGTCAAAGCCGAAGATCAATGGTGGGGGAGACAAGGAGAGATCTTCCAAGAATGCAACAGAGAAACATTGGGCCGGCAACAACAGGCCAAATGACCAGTTCAAGATAACCCACAAGTCCTATGAGAAGAAGGACGAAGGGCCCGCAGAGTGCTACTTTTGTAAGGAACCGCACCTCCAGCGGAATTATCCTGGGAGAGCTAAGGTTCACGCCATCCAAGGAGGAGATGGGCAAACCGAAGGTGAGACTATCAAGCTCGGCTCGATTATGAGCTTTGTTCAAGTCAAGAAGGGCCATAAGAAGAAGGGGCTGATATTCGTTGACATCACCATCGAAGGCAACAAGTTGAGTGCACTAGTGGACACATGTGCCTCAGAACTATTCATGTCCGACGAAACTGCCAAGCGATTTGACCTTCTTGTGGAGAATGCAAGTGGGTGGATCAAAACTGTCAATTCCAAGGAAGCACCGATTGTGGGGGTGACAGGAGGGGCCAAGCTTGAGATCGGGAGTTGGTCTGGTAAGGAATCCATCAATGTAATATCACTTGATGATTTTGATTGTGTGTTGGGCTTAGATTTCCTTGACCGGATTAACGCGTTGCTTATCCCATTTGCTAATTGTCTATGCATACTTGACCCGCGGCACCAATGTGTTGTGCCAAAGAGGTTGTGGGCAAGGAGGATACAACATATTTGGCTACCTTGAAATGTGATGAGCCGATGGTGCCATCCGAAGTCCCTAAGGAGGTGGGACAAATTTTGGACGAGTTTCGGGACACGATGCCTTTCGAGTTGCCGAAGTAGTTACCACTCAAGAGAGAGGTGGATCATAAGATCGAGTTAGTCTCCAATGTGGAGCCGCCAGCTAAGGCTCCGCACCAAATGGCCACACCAGAGTTGGAGGAGTTGCGGAGACAACTAAAGGAGCTTTTGGATGTTGGGTTCATTAGGCCATTCAAGGCGCATTATGGTGCACCTTTTCTATTCCAGAAGAAGCATGATGGCTCTCTTCGCAAATGCATCGACTACCGAGCTTTAAACAAGCTCACTGTGAAGAACAAGTACCCGATCCCCCTCATTTCAGATTTGTTCGATTAGCTTGGGAGTGCAATGTGGTTCACCAAGTTGGATCTTCGATCGGGGTACTACCAAGTGAGGATTGCCAAGGGAGACGAGCTAAAGACAGCATGTGTGACCCGTTATAGCTCTTACGAGTTCCTTGTCATGCCCTTCGGCCTCACCAACGCTCCTGCCACATGCTGCACCCTCTTGAACAAGGTACTACATCCATTTTTGGATCGCTTTGTAGTTGTTTACCTTGATGACATTGTGGTGTATAGCAACACTTTGGAGGAGCATGTGGAGCACTTGAGATAGGTTTTCCAAGTTCTCCGAGAGAATTAGTTGTTTGTCAAGCGGGAAAAGTGCTCATTCGCTCAGAAAGAAGTGCCATTCCTAGGCCATATCGTTGGAGGTGGCCAGATTTGGATGGACATGGACAAGATACGAGCCATTAATGAGTGAGATCTGCCAACCAAGGTGGCCGAGTTGATATCATTCCTTGGGTTAGCCAACTACTACCGGCGTTTCGTCAAAGGCTACTCCAAGATCGCCACCCTGTTGACCGAGTTGCTGAAGAAGGACAAGGAGTGGGACTGGAGCTATGAGTGTCAAAGTGCCTTTGATAAAATCAAGGAAGCCATGGTGAGCGAGCCCGTGTTGAAGTTACCTGACCATGCCAATCCGTTTGAGGTTTATACCGAAGTATCTGACATAGCTATTGGGGGAGTTCTGATGCAAGAGGGACACCAGGTTGCTTTCGAGAATCAAAAGCTCAATGAGACAGAGAAGCGGTACACAGTTCAAGAGAAGGAGATAATGTTGCCAACAGTTATTTTCTAACCCAAAAGAAACTGTCTCCCAAATAGGCTCGATGGCAAATGTTCCTAGCCGAGTTCGATTTTGCCATGGAGTACAAGCCGGGGAAGGCCAACTCGGTGGCCGACGCACTAAGCCAAAGGTACAATATGGAGTTTATCAGCAGACCCGAAGAACCGCTGTTATCGCGCATCAAGGAGGGATTGTCCCATGAACCGACAGCCTAGTCTTTGATCGATTATACCGAGGAGGGCAAGTCCAGATGGTTTTGGCTCGAGGGGGACCTTTTGTACACTCGAGGCCGCCGTTTCTATGTTTCGTAATACATGAAGTTACAAAAAGAGCTCATGAAGGAATGCCATAATTCCAAGTGGGCTGGCCATCCAGGGGTGCATCGTACGACGGCGTTGTTGACGGATCTGTATTATTGGCCACACATGTGGAGTGATGTCGAAGCCTATGTGAAGACTTGTCTCATTTGCCAACAAGACAAGGTCGAGGCCAAGAAGCCAGCAGGATTGTTGCAGTTATTGCCAATCCGGAAAGACCATGAGAGAGCGTATCCATGGACTTTATAGTCGGTGTACCGAATACTGATGTGTTTGCCAGTATTGACAAGTTCTCGAAGTATGCCACTTTCATTCCTGCAGGCAAGGAATGCCCAGCTGAGGAAGCTGCCAGACATTTCCTCAAGCACGTGGTGAAGTACTAGGGGTGCCACGGACCATTGTGAGTGATCGAGACCGCCGCTTCACAGACAGATTTTGGACCGAGCTATTCAAGCTGATGAAAGTAGACTTGAACATGTCCACGAGTGTTCATCCACAAACTGATGGGCAAACCGAACGAGTGAATGCTTTGTTAGAGGTTTATCTCAGGCACTATGCAAGTACGACTCAACGTGACTGGTCGAAGCTGCTAGACGTGGCCCAATTTTCCTACAACTTGCAACGGATGAAGGCTACCAACTAAAGTCCTTTTGAGATTGTGACGGGACAACAACCACTCACACCTAACATTGTTGTGCTCGGTTATGAGGGGCCAAATCCAGCAGCATACCACGTTGCCAAGGCGTGGCAAGAGCACCACGACCTAGCCCGAGCTTGCTTACATAAGGGTGGGAAGCGGACCAAGAAGTGGGCTGATTGTAGGCGCAGGGACGAGGAGTTTCAAATTGGTGACCTAGTCTTTGCCAAGCTACACTTGGTGTTGAGGAAACCCGGAGTGCACAAGGCACTTGTGTGACGGTACGAGGGACCATTCAAGATTATCAAGCGAGTAGGTGCTCTGGCCTACAAGCTGGAGTTACCGCCAAAGCTTCGAGTTCACCTTGTTTTCCATGTGAGCATGCTCAAACCGTTCTATTCAGATGCTAAGGATCCGGATCAAGGCAAGTCACACCGAGCACTGATAGGAGTGAAGGTCTCCTATGAGAGGGAGGTACAAAAGATCTAGACAGACCGGATTGTTCGACGGAAGAACCATCGGCCAAGGCAAGAGTACTTTATCCAGTGGAAATGGTTTCCCGACAGTGAGGGGAGTTGAGAACCTGGCGAGGCCTTGTGTCAATTCAGGGACAAGATTGCTGAGTTTCATTCCCAAGACCCGACGAGGATGTCGCCAGATTCAGTGGGGGAGAGTGTCACGGACCGCGAGCCCATGACCGAGGTTGCTGCAATCCAAGCTGCCCAAGAAGCCATTCATAAGATCTTGGGCATGTCAAACCCACCAGAGCTAGCCCAATCCTTGGAGAATGCTAGAGGACCCATTCAAGCTACATATGGAAATGGAGACTAATTCATGGAATATTCCAAGTGATCCCATGATTCAAGGGATGTGTCTCCACACTTATGGCATGTATCAATTTTCTTGATGTACTTTCCATGTATAGTTTGATTAAGTTCGATCTCATCCGTCGATTAGAATCATTGTAAGCCATTGGATGTATTGGGGCCAACTATAAATAGAGGCTCACCCCACCTCATTTCTCATCTCATCTCAGAGTTATACAAAGCAGAAGTATTCACTCACTTTCTCTTGTTCTTTGCCTTTTGCCTTTGTTCGTTTCCGCAAGCTGCAAACCACTCTAGCTTTGCGAAGAGGCTGACTTAGTCAATTTCGACCGAAGTAATCGTCTAAGGCCACACGGTTCCGCTAGTCCGAGTCTAGCCCCGTGACAGTCACACCAGCCAAGTTAAAAACAATTCGAAGTATGAGAATCTATCAATTTTTCTTCAACTCAGAGTAGTTGGAACACAACACCAAAAGAAAATATTGTGAGAAACTTTGAAAGCAATATTACTTAAAAACTAAAAAAATAATAGAATTATGAAAGAGACATTAATATTTATAATATGATAGCAAACAAAAAACGATTTTATAAATATGGTATAGAATTGGCGACAAGTATTAAGGAAGTTTTATTTTATTTTATTGTTTATAATATTTGTATTTCATTATGTGTTTTAATTCTTTTCTTAGATTATTTTTTTGGATTAATCTTTTCTTAGATTATTTGTATACATATTGTGTTTCAATTTAACTTATACTTTTAATATAATTGTATACTATAATTTATCATAACAATTCGATTTTAATAATTTACTTCAGATATTAAAATGTTTAAATAATTTGTAATATTAATTTACTTTACAGAAAATTAATTTTGAATAAAATATTTAAAGGATTAGACCATTTCACATGTGGCTTTACTATCCATGTAGAAAAATTATTAAAAATAATTTTCATGATGTTTGTCTGTGATTTTTTTTTTAAATATGGAAAACGAGTTTCTTCAAAAATCCCCTCTTAGTCTTGATCGAGCTGAAAAAATTCAACCTTCGGATAACTAAAGAGGAAAAAAATACCGTAAAATGGGACCAAAAAAATATACCCAACCACTAATTTTCTAAACTCAAACTCTAAACTTTAATCTTAAATTTTAACCCTAAATTTTAAATTTAATTTTTAGCATGGGCATAGAAAAGGACACTAAAAATGGACAGAGAATTTCTATTTTATAAAATATTATTAAACAAAAATTAAAATTTTATTATAAATGCAAATATATTATAATATATGGACAAATCTAAATATTCATGTACAAATACACTCCAACCCAAAGAAGATTAAATTCACAACCCCTCAATGCCACACACAATTTTCATTCAACTCATTCAATGACTACAAAGTGAGTAAGTGTATATAAACACTTTCCATTCCATTTATCCCATCCATGTGGGATAAGAGGAGTTTTATCTTCCTTACTCAATTTACAACTACCTTACTTTGAGCATCAATTTCTCAACCATTTTGAGCATGTGAGATACCGTTGTAAAAGTCTCATGGAGTAGAATATGACCCAATAAAATCTTTATTCGAATCTCTACCTTTACATTCTCGAATTATGGCTCAACGTTGTCAATTCCTCACAATTTTCCAACAAAACTAACTCCTAGGGCCTATATTGGAGCCAATTCCTTACCTAAAGGACTCTAAATATTTCCTCACTACCAAGCACCAATAACCATTCCATTTATATTTCAAGTTTAAGATAAGATTCTAAAGATTATCCATAAATCTTTACTGCAAGGTTATCCATTTGTCCCATCTTCAAAACATGAAACTTCTTATCTACTTTCCCTTCTCTCGAATTAGCCCTCCTGCCGATGCATTGCATATTCCGACTTCATCGCCTCATTTGTGTTTATGATAAAAGTCCCTGTTGACGGCTTCGACCATCGAATCCATACTAGCCCTCTAGAAATATGCTCCACCACCACACATTAATCACCGAGTTGCAAATAGATTTGGCAATACATTTGTTGCATGAGGAAGGACCTCCCAAGCGGGGTTGTTATGCCTTGAAAAACTTGGCATTTCCAAATACCCCAGAAAATCGTTGTAAACAACGTTCCCCAAGGGACCTGATATCTGGGTTTCTACTCAAACACACGCAGCTTCAACTAAATTTCCTTAGCAACAAGGCATTGACAAACAAGTGCCGACTCAGTGTAGCTTGATTGACATTATTGTTGTTGCAATATCTTAGAGTTCGTGTTTACAGAAAATCTCAATCTTTTTAAATTTTGGATACGGTTTGTTGTCACGGTAACCTTACAAACTGTTATGATGTGGAAAGGAAGTTCAGCAATCGGCCAAATGAAAGGGCAAGCCAACGGTCCCAAATTTAAGTGGAATTCTGGTTTCTTTAAATCCTAGAAATCAATTTTTTTTTTTTGCTAAGCAATTAATTTTATTCATCGAAGATTTTTACAAATGTTGGGAGCCTCATTAAAAACTTCACCCCAACATGGCTTACAAGTCTACAAATTATCAACACATAAATACACCTTTAGCCATTCCAGTTTTAATCATTTCACCACCAGGCTTTAAAAAGAACTCTTCTGCCCACACCAATTTTTAGAAGATTATCCGCTAGCCCGTTCCTTGCTCTTGGGACATGCTCGAAAGTCACCGGGCTATTTTCTTCACTAAGTTGTCTATATCTTCAAAGTAATTCCACCAACGCCAAGGTCTAAGAAGGGCAATCTACACACCAGCAACAAAGGCATTGGGACTCATTTAACTTCACACCTCTTTTGCTAAGGAAAACCTTTGTTGGGATCCTATTAATTTTGAGCACCCACATGAAAACTTTTACTTTTGGTGGGACTTTCAGCTTCCGTAACTTGCCGAAATTGAACTCCGGCTTTCCTATATTTGCAGATACAATCATGTCGGACAACTTTTTAACCGAAAACACCCCAACTTTATCATGAATCCAAACTTTATCATGAAGCTCCCTTGTAAAAATGTTCTTCCATTCAATGTCATCACTCCCGCCAGCACTCAACACATCCGAAACTATTACACCTTTGTGCTTCACAAGCCTGCATAGTCTTGGAAAACAGCAACATAACGGCCTATTTCTACACCAAAGGTCCTCCCAAAAAAGTACATACTTCCCATCTCCCACTAGCCATCGAGAAGCCACTTCATCTAGCCATTTGTTTACATCTTCAGTAACCCAGTTTTTCACCACACCACGCCATACCGGTGACATTTTTTTGGGCTTCGAAGTGTTCAATCTCCAGCTCCGAGGTGAGCCACCATATTTATGACAAATTATCTTCCTCCATCGGGCTTGGTTCTCCGTTGCATATCTCTATCCCCACTTAGCTAATAGAGCCTTATTTTTAGCCCTCAAGTCTATCACCCCAGCCCCACCTTTGCATCTAGGGAGACAAATCCTCTTCCAATTAACCTTTGCTATCTTCATGGTACCATTCGAGTAACCCCAAAGAAACCCCCTCCTTAACTTCTCTTTAACACCCTTAACGTATACTCGTATATCGAATATACATTAAAGATGCTACTAAGTTACTTTACATAAATCTTGTCATGCAATTTTTTTAATACTTGCAAATACTAGTATGTTTTCTAGCTTTTCCTCGGTTTCCAATTAAAAATTTATCAGCCACTCGTTCTGACTTGTAATTTTTTTTTTATAAAAAAACCAGTATAGTAAAACAACTTTTCCTCTTTCATTGAATTATAAACCTGTCTAGTAACATCTTCAATGTGTATTTAATTATTAATTATACATTGAGGGTGTTACATTCTCGATCTGCATAATAACGGAACTAGGAATTTCAAAGAGTGACATATAATACAACGGTAATCAAGAGAGCACCGAGTTGATAAGTACCACTCTACCTGCGAAGGACAAATTTTTACTCTTCCATCCTGCTAGTTTGGGTCGAAATTTGTTTACCACCGGATCCCATGTCATTACTCTTCTCGGGTCTGCTCCTAAGGAAATCCCCAAATACTTGAATGGAAGTTTACCAATTTGGCAGCCACACACTCGAGCTAAAGCTTCAACTTTCAACTGCCCTACTTCAATACCCACAATGCACGATTTCTGGAAGTTAATACGTAACCCCGAACAAGCTTCAAAAACACTCAGGATGTATTTCAAATTAACTAAGAAATTTTCTTCCGGCCATAGGAATAAGATTTTGTCGTCCGCGAATTACATATGCGAGATTGCTTGCCCTGGAATCACATCCTTTATACCTCCTATAGCTTCCTTTACTTATGCTGCCTCAAATAACAAGTGTAAAGCTTCGGTAACGATAATAAATAGAAAAGGTGAGAGTGGATCACCTTGTCTGAGCACCCTTTTCATTTTGAACTCCTACGTAGGATTCCCATTAACTAGAACTGATATACTTGCTGTTGATAAACACTCCCATATCCAACTCCACCATCTGTAGCCGAACCCCATTCTAATTAACAACATCTCCAAGAATTCCCATCTAACACTGTCATAGGCTTTAGAAAAGTCTAGTTTAACAATCACACCCCCTGTCTCCTCTCCCTTCTTCCTCATGGAGTGAATAATTTCTTTCACCACAAGTATACCATCGAAGATTTGTCCCGGGGCTTTGTTTTCGTCACAAATCCATACTGCAGATTGAATCTCCTCCATTGTGAACGGTTCCTCCAGCTTCACCGCCTCCACCCTCGAGATTTTCTTGAAATTTGGCTTCAGAATACCTCTCCAAGGTCGACTCTTGCAATCAAAATGGCTACTGAAATGTTCAAATATCTTCTGCTTTAGTTTTTTTGGGTCTCCACACCATCTACCATTGAAATTCAGTCCACTTATTACTGCTTTTTTACCTCTAATTTTCACCGCCCTGTGAAAAAAAGACGTGTTTAAATCCCCTTTTAAAGACCAGTTAATTCTAGCTTTTTGCCTACAAAGATCCTCCTGCAGCCTCATGGTTTCCCAAAGTTCCAACTTGCACTCCTTCAAATCATTCTCAATGTTGCTATTATATGTATCCCCACTGTTGCTTTCAACAAGCTTACTGATTTTGGATTCAATTTCTAGAACTCGTGTATTGAAATTTTCACACGATTCACTATTCCATTTCTTCAAGGCAGTTTTGAGTCTCTTCAATTTCACGGCCACATCTGATTTGTTCCCAGTCCCCTTGCTAAATACTTCTTCAATAACCTTCCTACACCCTTCTTTTTGCAACCAACCGTTCACGAATTTAAAGGTCTCGGGCCCCAATCGACCACCTCACTAGACAGTATAATCGGAATGTGGTCTGAGATTGAGCATGACAAACCAGCTTGAGTTAAATCCTTGAGCACCATCATGCAATTATCATCAATTAGGAATCTATCCAGTCTACTCTTCCTATTCTTGGAGCCGAACCATGTGAATTTCCTCCCCACTAATGGATAAGTCGATGAAATTGCAATTTTCAATAAAATAATTAAATTCAGTCACCTCTGTCAATTTCTTAATGCAACCACTACGTTCACTTCTGTTCCGAATTGCGTTAAAATCGCCGCCTACTATCCAATTTGCCTGTCCCGAGCTTTTCAGTCCTGCTAATCTGTCCCACAGTGCGACCTGCTCTGTTATAACACATGGTGCGTACACATTAACAAGTGTAAACTCCTCCTTATACCGCACCCATCTTCCACGCAGCAAAATGAAATTAGGATGCACTAATTCACTTTCCAGATTGAATTTTGTCTTGTCCCACACTATCACAAGCCCTCCTGATTTACCTGAAGCCATAGAAACTCTATAATCATACTCGTCATCGAACCTCATCTTCCAACGAGTTTTCCTTCTTGGTCTCCTGCAGGAACACCATCTCTACTTTCTGTAAACTCAGTAGCCTTCTAATTGTTGATATTTTCACCTCCGAGCCCATCCCCTTACGTTGCAGGTAATCACCCTGATCCTGCAACGTAATCTTTTTGTTTATTGGACCTTCAAGTTTTACCTTCCAGAAGAGCGATATCCTTAACTGCTTCACTCTATTCTCCTTCAATCTCGACGCCCAGACTCTTACCCAACTTTAGATCTTTTCTTGCCTCCCTTGTTAGCATATCCCACCTGTAAACCATATCAGAATCCGTAAGGGATTTACCAGATAATTCCGGGGATTCATTCCCCTTTGACTTCTTCTTTTGCCTTCTAAACGCTCGGTCTCTTTTCTTTTTCTCCAACTCCGTTAGTGCCTTGTCCTGGTATTCGGCCAATGACCCGTACCGCTTCCCTCTTTGTTTTACCGAAGCAAGTTTTGGAAAGAACGCCTCTCCTTTGTCCTCTTGTTATTGAGCCCAGGCTGATTATCATTCTCGATATTTTCATCATCTTGCCTAGTTTGCTCATCCACGCGGGCCTCCCAATTGACTTATTATTATTAATGGGCCCTGAGTTGTCTTCCTTGTTTAGTTCCACACTAAGGCCCATGCCCATGATATCCTCGACAGCCCGAGGGGTTAGCTCATTATTATTCTCACAATCGCTGTCTGAATGTTTCACCCCTGCTTTCTTTACCTCATCTAAAAGCCCAACGGCTTCCATATGGGCTTGGCCACCTATGTCAGCTTCATCCACAACGTCCAAACCAGCCCCTTTATCTCTCCGACACTGCATGTGCCCAGCTTTACTTTAAAAAGTATGGTTAAAGGAATTTATGTCATAATTCATAAAAATAAAACATAATCCATTAAGAGAATTAATAAAAGTTTGCTTTTATTTTTTATTTTTACAAAACAATACGATTTTTATTAATTGAAAGTGAAGTTAGCCAAGCTGCCGACATCACAAAGTTTCCAAAATACAAAGCATGAATGGTAAGAACTAAGCTGAAAAAGCAGAGCAGAGAATCACTAAAACCAGCAGAAGGAAACATTGTATATTGAGTACTTGTTAGATTAAAATCCGTAATAGTGGGCATATATGTATAATGTATATTGCTATTTTAAAGTATGACACAAAATTAAGTGACCAATTATGTTAGGCGTGTCATGGGTATTAAAATGTCATGGAAATAAAAGTCTAGATACCATAAGATGTATTTATAATTCGATGAGGGGCAGAGTTATAAATACTTAATAGTTGATTATTAAATCAACTATATAAAGAGGTAGTGGTCCCCAAGAAATAGGTTAACTTCTTTTTCTCTCTTTCCCCGTCAGAGAGTTTTACGTCAAAAGAAAACCTATCTTCTTGGAAGATCAATACCAAAGATTTAGTCTTTCAACATCAAGATTCAAGGTTTTCTATCGATTAAATCAGGTACGCTTCCGCATTCAGTTTATTCAATTTATTGTTCTTGATGATTTGACATGATAGATCTTGGGTTTAGATTTCATATCTATTATGGTTTGATTCTAACAAGTGGCATCAGCGCCTCATCATGTTGAATCATTGAGAATCTTTTATATATATATATGAGGATTTGTTCTTAAAACTTTTCCAATCGAAACTCATGTTATATGCGATAACCCTACATTTTTTTTTGGAACTTCCGATTGTTTATATATATGTATTAATTTCCCCCTTTTGATATGCCATAACTCTTATGTCGTTTAGCAATAGGCAAATTGGTGATGAGTTTTCAATTTGGAAGAATTTAATGTTTGGCCTTTGTTTTATGTGTGATAACTTTAATCGGTTGAATTTAGTTTATTTCATAGTTATGAATATGCGTGCTCTATATTAAGATTTTTAGTTTTTACAATGATACGTCTTGAATGTATAGTTGTGAAGATTTAGTGCACATGATGGAATTGCCTACTATTTTTTTTCTCTATCGAATCACATATTGTCCTTTATCTTGAGAACTCAGTTTCGATAGATTAGGGTTTCTATAATGTGGAAATATTAAAATTATGTGGTAGAGGTTTTGGTTTAGCTTGAAACTTTCTGGTTCAAATTCTCTTTTATTTATGCAATAAACTATTATGCTTTCTGCCATCAGATTTTGATTTTTAAAGCCAATCGACATTCGTGCTTTAGTATTTGATTGTTAGGGAAATTATTAATAACAGTACTTTTGTTTTTTTCTAAACGGTGGGCCTATACGTTCTGCTATCATATATAGTAAAATAAAGTCATGATATGGTTTAGAAAATAATCTTATCTGTTATGGTTACAGATTGATGTTGAAGGTTTAATTTAAATTTGGAATAAATTTCAGTTTGGATTAATTGTGCTAGTTACATAATGTGATTAGTTTCATTTCAATCTTTATTGTGTTTATGTTTGACATTGATATATACATTTGGTTATGGTTTTGGAAAGCATGACATTAATCTTATAAAGTTCATATTCGATTCAGTTTGATTAAAATTTTCAATTTTGATCGTTAGGTTATTATGAATATAACTTAAAGTTTCATGTGATCATTATATGAATTAGTCATTTATATGATACTTTTATTTTGACTTTTAGTTAAAGATTGGTTGTTTTGAATTCAAGTTTTATTTTGGTAAATGCATGCTTAAGGATTTTTTTGAGAAACAGTCAAAGATTTCGGTTTTTTCGATTTCTGATAGCCCCATATAGACAACCTTATTTCGGGTTATTTCAGAAACTTAAGTGTTATTAGAAATTTTAGTTTTGACTGTTACAAAATTTTAAATTTGAATATCGATATATTTATATTATATATTTTAAGATAAATTAATTGCAGCATTAAGTCACCAAAGTGACCTTTATTGTAGAAATTATTTTATTTTAATATATAGAAGGTTTTGTGCATGTAAGTCGGATTATGTTAGTATTAATCGGCCCAAAGGAAGGTTAATAATTAACATTATTACATGTGCAACTGTAGTAATAAACATGTGATAATTATTCAGTTTTATATGTGAGCAATAAATCAGCCCAAATGAAGATTTCTGTTTGACATGTTCTTATTATCAATGTTTGATTACTGTACCAAGATATCACTTGCAAGTTAATGTTTTGTCCAAAGATGAAATATTAATAGAGTGTCTGGTATCTTGATATGAGGTTTACCTTTATTCAAATTTATTATTATTTTGGTTATCTTTTAATTTGATTGAAAGATAAAATTAAGACAAATATTTTGAAACAATTAAATTTATATTTTGGCTTCGGATGTCTAATATTTTAATGGATTAATTGAAACATAATGTCACCAAAGTGACCGCTTTTGTGTAGATTAGTTTATTTAAAATATTAAGATAATTATGGGTTTTTGTAATTCATGCTTTTATTAATTGGCCCAAAGGAAAGTTAATATTTGGCAGAATTACAACGACAACTGTGGCGCTAAATGTGTGACAATTATAAGGTATTTTATTTAAGCAATACGTTAGTCCAAAGATTAATCTATTGTTTGACATAGTTTATTGTCAATGTTTGATTGCTACAACAAGAGTACCGCTTACAGTTAATATTACTGTCCAAAGACTTGATATTAATGTTGTGCTTGGTATCTTGAGGAGAACTAGCCATTATTTTGAATTTATTTGTTTACTTTATGAATATTTATGTGAGCTTGTTTTTATTTTTATTTATTTATATTTGTTCTATATTTAAGTAATTTATCTTTGTTGTCACAATATCTGTTAAATACATTTTACACTCATGTTTGTGAAATTAATTTCAAGGAATAGAAAAGGCACTTACATAAAGTGTTTGGTTGTATGAACATATACCTTGCACTAAGGGAAGAACAACTTGCACCTCTCATAGCGGTAAGCACCCATAAAAGGGATTTTGAGAGGCGAGTTCATTCAAATTGCATGAGTTTAATGATCATAAAGTACAACATTCTAGAATTCTTTAGGAGCACAAATCTAAAGATATTACTCATACTAAGGGTTTCCTTGATAAAATTGAGAAACATTTTACTAAAAAATGTTAAGGTTAATATGACATCACTTTTGACTTACTTGATGTCTATGAAGTATAAAGATCAAGGAAATGTGAGGGAGTATATTATGAAAATATTTAATATTGCTTCAAAACTTAAGGCACATAAGATCGAATTTTCTAACAATTGTTTGTTCTTATGCTTTTGGTACCTCTTCCTATATAGTATAATCAATTCAAAAATAGTTACAGCTGTCAAAAGGAGAAATATGTTCTAGCTGGGCTCATTTCTCATTGTGTTAAAGAGGAAGAAAAGTTGAAGCATTATAAGGGTAAAAGTACTCATTTGGTTAGTGCTCATTTAGTTAGTGTCTCTAGGAATAAGGGCAATAAAAGAAAATATTAAAAAAAAGTTGCTAAAGGTCCAACTCAAAAGAAACAACGATAAGTTACAAAGGGTTGATTCTTTTGTAATAAGTTAGGACACATGTGAAGAAATTAAACTTCAAAAGCAAGCAACTACTTCGGTTATTTTGAGTGATCCATGTGTTATAAGTTTTATGATCCCACAATTAGAAATTATTTAAGGAGAGATCTATAATTATTTTAGGATGGTGAGTTTGGAGGGAGAAATAAGGTTAGATACATTGCTTTTGAGGAGGAATTGGATTATAATTTAATTCCTACTATCACTTTTGACGATGTTTAGGTTTTCACACCTATCATTAATCAAGAAGTGAATCAAGTACCTCAGCAAAATAATGTTGAACAACTCCCATTCAAGATAAGGTAATTGTTTTCAAAGAACAAACTCAACAACCTCAAAAACAAGTGTCATTAAAGATATCCACGAGAGGAAGGAGAAATACTATTCCGGATTATCACTTTGCATTTCTTCAAGAAAATAAGGATAATAATAGAATGATAGAAAATGACTTAATCATTTTCCATCAAACCATAAAAGTTTTAACTCTCAAAAGTGGATTGATGTCATTCAAGAAGAGTATAACTTTATTCAAGACAATAAAGTTTAGGAATTTGTCTCATTACCTTAAGGTGCAAACCAATTGGTTGTAAATGGATATTTAAAAGCAAGAGGGATGCAAATGATAATGTGAACAAGTATAAGTCATGTCTTGTATCTAAAGGATATACTCTAAAAGAAGATATTGATTTTGTGGAGACTTTCTCTCAAGTTTTATTGAAAGAATCTTTTAAGATAATTATGACGCTTATTGCTTATTTTAATCTTGAGCTACATAAGATTGATGTTACGCTTGTGTTTTTCAATGGTGACATTGAAGAAACAAATTATATGGTACAATCATAGATTTGTGTCTAATGATACAAAATCAATGATATGTAAATTAAAGAAATTCATCTATGAGCTTAAGTTGGACTCTCATTAACGAAATTATAAATTTCATATTGTTTATCTCATTTGGTTTTGAGATAAATTTGGTTCACAATTCTATATACCACAGTTCAGTGGGAGTAAACCAAGTGATATTCATATTACTAAAGAAGACAAATTTAGTCTTACTCAATGCCCTAAAAGTAACCTTGAAATTTAAAAAAAAATACAAAAGATTCCATGTGCATAATCTATTGAGAATTTAATTTATGTTCAAGTATGTATGCGTTCGAATATTGCGTACATTGTTGGAACGTTAGACAGATATTTAAGCAAATATAGTCTGAACCATTGGATAGTAGCCAATAGGGTTATGAGATATGTTTAGAGAATAAAAAAAAAATTACATGCTCACATATCGGAGTTCTGGTAAGTTAGAGATCATCAAGTTTACAGACTTCGATTCTATTAGAATATTGATGCAAAAGAATTTTGTCACATGGGCTGCTAATTATAGATTGAATAGAAAGATCACTTCGGTTATTTTGTGACAATAAATATGCATTTATTTATTCTATAAACAATAGGAACACTTTGAAGCACATAAATATTAAGTTCCTAGTTGTTAAAGAAAATTCAGAGTGGTTGTGTGTCTATAGAGCATGCTGGTACAAACTCCATAATTGCGCGCTTATTAAGAAACTAACACCCTAGGTCTTTCATGAGCACACTACTCATGAGGGTGTAATGTTATTTAAGGATATTCAGTTTTAGTGGGAGTTGTAATTTTGAAAAATGCTCATTTGTTTTAGACACAATTTCGGTTACTTTAGTTTAATGATATTTTAAGATTATTTTATGCAGAAATAAAGTTCTTTTGGTTTATGCATACTCTGAATTCAGTAAAGTTTGATCTCGCTAAGGTTTAGGAGGACCAGTTGGAAATAGACATGTTTGGTTCACATTTCATGTAATTTTCCATGCTACGCATCCATGATTGATCTATGTCATTTGACTATATTTGTATACGTGACCATTGATGGGTCTTGTCATGATTGATACGACAAAGGCTGCTTTGATCCTATATGGATATAGTTGATGGACGAGATTGTTATAGAATACCTATTATATAATAGCAAATTTTTGAGCTCATAAGGTTATACATTTGTCAGGAAACATATGTTGCCCAAGTGGGAGATTGTTAGATTAAAATCCGTAATAGTGGGCACATATGTATAATGTATATTGCTATTTTAAAGTACGACACAAAATTAAGTGACCAATTATGTTAGGCGTGTCATGAGTATTAAAATGTCATGGAAATAAAAGTGTAGATACCATAAGATGTATTTATAATTCGATGAGGGGCAGAGTTATAAATACTTAATAGTTGATTATTAAATCAACTATATAAAGAGGTAGTGGTCCCCAAGAAATAGGTTAACTTCTTTTTCTCTCTTTCCCCGTCAGAGAGTTTTACGTCAAGAGAAAACCTATCTTCTTGGAAGATCAATACCAAAGATTTAGTCTTTCAACATCAAGATTCAAGGTTTTCTATCGATTAAATCAGGTACGCTTCCGCATTCAGTTTATTCAATTTATTGTTCATGATGATTTGACATGATAGATCTTGGGTTTAGATTTCATATCTATTATGGTTTGATTCTAACAGTACTCACCTAAAATCTCAAATTTGATATCCTTTACTGTGATTTATAAGATCAAAACAAGAGTATGGAATCTGAGAGTTGAGGTCGAACATTGGTGTCTTTGCAAACAAGGACGGACACATGATTTTATGTTAAGGGGCGAACCTATAAAATTCTAAGAGGACAAACTTATAAAATTTTAAGGGGAGTAGATTTTCAATAAAAAAATTCTAATTTTTTTAAAATCATACAAGGATTTCAAATTTTTAGGGGAGGCGACAGCCTCCTCCAGTCCCTCTCTGGGTCCATCAGCAAAGAACATGAAACCTTAATGAACTTAAACAGGCAATATTGCTGCAAATATTGAAGTTGGTAAGATGTATCTTCTTCAATCATGCAACCTCTCATACAACAAAAACAAATAAGTGCTGGCCTGAACCAAATGACACTCGACGGATGACTTTTCAAGGAACTCCTTATAAACAAACGACTTCATCCAATGTCATCTTCTTCATAAAGTGCTACATTCCCGTTTCCGCCACCGTATATTGCTACCAAGTGGCCATGTCGTTTCTTGAGCTGTAGCAGATTCTTCAACTCTAATTTCATCAAATGATTGCCTTGCAGATTCTTCCACTGCAATTTCATCAACTAGTTGGCTTGCCTGTATTAAAAATTAAACCTTGACACATTACAAATTTATAATAGACTTCTCTGAATCCATAATAATAATAATAATAATAATAATAATAATAATAATAATAATAATGCAATCCACAGATGCCAATTACAATTAATGTAATTTCAATTAATAATTAAAGGATAAAAAAATCCATCTAGACCTCCGAAAAATGGTATTGCGTTAATTTATAATAATAATAATTGGATGGATGGAGCTCTGTTTTAAAGCTTAGCATGGGCTAAATAGAGAGTATGGAAGAATGGTATACCTGCGTTTTGGCATGCACAGATTGCTTTGAATCAACACTAAAGCTTGTGGTTATATTGGGACAATCTCTTACATGTAATCGCTCCAAAGATGGGAAGACAAAATGATAACCAACAGGGCTGAGGCTTGCGCAGTTTGGTAGCCCACCAAGCTTTAGGTGCTTAAACTGAGGCAAGCGTATCACTTTCTCTTCCTCATTTGCCTCATCTCCTTCAAACGCCTCCTCTAATTTGGCGACATTACTAAGGCTTAATTCTTTCAGTTTTGGAAGGCCACCATGAGCAACTGTAACCGGAAAGACACATTTCAAGTTTTCACAACACAAGATACTCATACGCGTCAGATTAGGGAAACAAATAGGTTGGAGACGATCTTGCGATGAAGTTTGACCCTTTTCAATAATCTGCTCCAATTCCCCACAGAAAGATATACGTAAATCACTCAATTGTGGCAAATTTTGAGCCATGGAAGGGGAGAAGATGTATCTTAACTTTATGCAATATGCCACTTCTAATTCAGTGAGATTTTGAAAGTTTTCAACTTGGATGCGTCCATTCCATCACTAAATAGTATTGTAAGGAAATCTTACTTGTGCATTTGCCGAAATGTTAAAAGGTGTCCACTGGGGACAATTCGCCACGGATAACTTGAGCAAAGATGGTAGAGTGAGAACAATGTCATTTCCATCCCTTCCTTTGAATTCAGGCAAATTCTCCAACTTAACCTCATTCAGAAGCGGAAGACCTTCAGCCATTGAGACCGGGAACGTATATTCCAATTGAGGGCAACAAGAAATGGAAAGTGTAGTCAAATTTTCCATTCTGCAACTTGTACATATGTTTGTCGCTTGTGGTTGTTGGATTATTTCTTCCAATTCCCAGCATCTGCTTATCTTCAGAGTTTGCAATTGCCCGAGGCTATTAGCAACGCACACTGGGAACAGATATTTCAAACTATCACAGCCATGTATTTCTACAACCTTCAGACTTTGGAGGCTGAAATGATGAGTGGGACCTTGTTCAGCAATCTGCAATAACACTTGCATCTAATCACAATATTTAACTTTAAACTCCTCAAGATTTTGTATAATTGGAATTGCACAAATCATTTCCTTTCAATGCGAACCAAATGCAATGACAAAAAACTAAGAACTAATAAATTAGGTACTATTGCATATAATTGATTTATTATAATAATATTTAATTGTGTATAATTAATTCATTACTATTTCATTATATACATAATGCATAATTAATTTATTAAAAATAATATTTTAGATAGACTGAATGTTCGTTTAAATGGTTCACTTAAATAATAAAATGAAAACTATCTTTTTAAAGAGTTATACAAGCATTTCCTCACTTTAGACTACAAATTATTAAAAAGGAAAAAAATCAGTAGATAATTAATAAAATGAAGTGAGACAAATCTTAAAAATTTATAGTTCATATATAATATTTTATTTTTATTTTAATTAAAAATAATTGTAACCTTGTTGTTTGTTTGTTGGGTTATTAAAGAGCTGAAAAATCAATTAAAATTTTTAAATTTAAGAGAAAAGAGAAACTTGATGTAGTTTACTAAACTAAACAATGCTTAAAGGAAAATGCAAATTTAATATGCTAAAATCATAATGTTGATTAAAAATTCAGTGTTTAACAAATATCTCGACTTAAAAAATTTAAAAAAATTAAATTAAAATACTAAAATTATGATGTTGATTTAAATATCAGTGTTTAACAAATATTTTGACATAATTTTTTTTAAATACAAATTTAAAATAGTAAAATCATGATCTACATATGCAAATTTAATTTATTACTTACATAATTTATCTAAAAAAACATTAAGATAAATAGTAAAATTAATTCATCTTAACATATTAAAATTTATCATTTATATTTATATTAAAACATTAAAATTATATAAAGGTAAAGAAAGATAAATAATAAATGAAAGTTGAATGTATTTGAATGATTCATTTAATATTTATTTATGATTATTTATATAAAAATTATAAAAACAAGGGTAATCTTCGCCTGTGGTCCCTTTTTTTTGAGGTTTGTTCTATTTTGGTCACCCAAATTCAAAAAAAATCATTCTTGCCACTTACGTTTTGAATCGTGTTTGTTTTGGTCCCTTGGCCGTTAACCTCCGTTAATACAAAAATTAATTTCTAATTTAACCCCCAAACTTTCAAAACTTTATTTTCACTATCTTCCCCAAAAAATTAATTCCACCCAGTAAGGGATTCTACTGTCCTCGATACACCGGGGTTTGTTTAGCATACAAATCTTATTCTTACACAAAACTTCCACCATTTCTTTAGCATACATCTCTACTATTGGCTATATATATATATATATGTAAGGGTAGGGATTGAAATTTAGAGGAATTTGAAAAGCAAGCCTCTATGAGCGGCGAAGAAAGGAGCAAACACCAAAGACTCGACGGCCATGAGCTTGATAAGGATGTTTAGTGATGGACCAGAAGTGTCCTTGAGTGGATCTCCTATTGTGTCTCCTATCAACGGCCTTGAGTGGATCTCCGATGAAAGCCTTTGGTGTCAATACATCAACGGACTTGATGCCTGCTCTGCTAACATAGGCACCGAATAAAGCAAGAGAAACAAGGGCTGTCGATTCGATTGCAAAACCCTGAAATGAAAAAGGCACAACATGGCATTCTTTTCGGTGGAAGGATCAACAATGAATTCAAAGAAATAGATCAAGGAATCAACATAAACTTTACCTTGCCAATAGCTGCAGTGGTGTTTCCTGTAGCATCTAAAGCATTGGTTCTTTCGCGTATTTTGTGACTCGTTCCAACCATTTCTGCAATACCACCTGCATTATCACTTATGGGACCATAAGCATCAATTGCAAGACCGGTAGCTATAGTACTGAGAATTCCCAAAGCGGCGACTGCAATTCCATACATTACAGCCATGGAAAAGCTCACGTAAATAGCAATGGCAATGGCAAATATGGGAATGATGACAGATTTGTATCCGAGAGCCAACCCAAAAATCACATTTGTTGCAGCTCCTGTCCTGCAAGCATCTGCCACATCTTGCACCGGACTGCAAACATATTCGAAGATGGTAAGAATGGGCAATAGAGAATGACAAATTCAAAGGCTTTCTATGAAATTAGTCTAATAATTATTTTTTTTATTAACTAAGGTTAACGGCCAAAAGACCAAAACAAACACGATTTAAAAACGTAAGTGCCAAGAATAATTTATTTTAAATTTAAGTGACCAAAATAAAATAAACTCTAAATAAAAGAGACTACGGGTGAAGATTACCCTAAAAACAAAAATTATTAGCTTTTACGTAAGCTGCGTTACCTAACGAGTATATAAAGTTTTCTCCTTCGTGGTCCATATTGAATTTTTGATTTTAGTGTTGGTTACTACTTACGAGTAACTTTTAATGAGATCTTTTTTACCTTAACAAAAAAGTTGTGCAAAATTTTAGAGGGGCCCAAACGCATTTAAAAGCCACGACTTTATTATTTCAACTTTATTAATTTTTATATTACAAAAAAATTATTAATTTTTATATTAAGAAAAACTTTATTAATTTAATCATTTTAGTATTTAAATTTTAGTTTACAGTGCAATTTACCCTCTAAATTTTAAAATGTAGTTTTCAGAATATGACTATTACAGGGATTTCTAGCCTTAATTTTAGTTTACAGCACAATTTTAATTTTAGGGGTGAATAAATCTTTAAACGAGATCAAGTGTACAATTATTTTAACCTTAATCGCAGTATAGTAGGCTGTTATATTGTACGGATTTTTAAACTTAAATATTACCTTTATTTTAATTATCCAACGAAATAATAGTCATTCCAAATTATTTACAAAAAATAGCAATAATTTCTGCCATATAAGAAAAAGCATGCTGCATTAATTGTCTTTGTCTATACGAGGGATTTGTCAACAACAAAAAAATCAAAATGAAAGAAAGAGAAAAGAAGTGAAAAAAATGGCAGATTTAGGAGAATAATGTGATTGAAAAAAAAATTGGAAAATAGGGTTCTAACAGCTTTATTTTGATTTTTATGATAAAATGAATAGTGATGGGAAAAGAACTACTTCTATAGAAGCCGTTCATGTTTGTTTAATTATTTTTACTTCGAATTGACATTGCTATAGGATTCAGCAGGGGCAGCAGGGAATCCCAGCCGCGAACGTCTCTTGTAGGAGGCGTTCGTGGCATGAACAGTTACATACAACTTTTGTGCAGCACCCGTAAAGTGACCCGTGAACGTGGCCTGCACAAGTCGTTCAGCCATGCAGCTTTTGCAGCTTGCAGCGTGTACGTGCCCTGCAGACCCGCGAACGTGCCATGCAGAAGTCGTTCATGCGTTGAACAATACCACTCCTCCTTTTATATAATGAAAAGACGGGGCTGGAGTAGGGTATTGTATTTAAAAAAAGATGGAGGATAGTAGGAAGAGAAGGGGTTCAAAAAAACTTCTGAGGTTAGTATTTTTTTATTTTACGAGGGAAATTTATTAATTAATATTTTGTGTTTTATTTATTAATTATTTTATATTAATTTGGTATTAATAATAATATAAATTTTTATTTTTTTGTGTAGGTAACCATTTTAATTTTGTTGAAGGAAGAAATATTTATCAAGTAGGTTATTAAAATTGTAAGTATTTTTAGTCATATGAAAATAGTACTGTATTAGAAATTAATTTTTAGGGATGTTAATTTCGTAATTAATTCTCTATTTCATAATATTTGGATTAAAATGCCTTTTATTTCCTTTTAAATTATTGTTGATGTCATATTTTTATATTAACGAATATTTTTAGAGGATTTAGTGACAAATGATTTGTATCTTAGTACATATTGTAAAGTTAGTATAAATTAGGTTGGGTGGGGTAGGGTATTTAAAAAGAACTTGAGGATAGTAGGGGTTCAAAAAACTTTTGAGGTTATTATTTATATATATATATATTTATTTAATTAATGGATAAATCAATTTATTATTATTTTGCCTTTATTTATTTATTATTTTACATTAACTTGGTATTAATATAAATTTTTATTTTTGTGTGTAGGTAATACCATTTTAATTTTGTTGAAGAAATATATATCAAGTAAGTTAGTAAAAATTTAAGTATTTTTAGTCATCTGAAAAAAGTATTATATTAGAAATTAATTTTTATGGATGTTAATTTCGTAATTAATTCTCTAATTCATAATATTTGGATTAAAACGCCCTTTATTTCCTTTTAAATTAGTGTTGGTGTCATATTTTTATATCTACGAATATTAAAGTTAGTATAAATTAGGGAGGTTGGAAAAAAATATTCCATAATAAATATTTATAATATTTAAAATAAATTAATTAATCAATAAATCAAATACTAATAATTATTAAAATATACCTAAATAATAGTGGACATACGTGTTTGGAACAAATGCTAAATAAATCTAATTTCTATGTTGGTTGTAGTTGTTACTTATACTTAGATAATAGTAATTAACTACCTAAAAATAAATTTTCTATTAACTACATAGTAATTATATAAATAATAAAATATGCCCTTAGATGATATTTTATATACTAAATTTGTATACTAATAATGATTTTGTAACACGAGCTATTTTAAATATTAATAATAATATTTTATAATATTTTAGCTATTTAATTTAGTTAGTAATATAATTTAGATGATGTTTGCGTGATGATAATATTAGTAGATATTTTAATTTATTGTCTATTTAGTGTATTATAAGTTCTAGATGATAATATCGAATGTTTTTATAAATTTAGATCATTGTAATTAATATTATTATATAATATTAGGAAAAAAATTCTAAATAGTTGTTTTGCAAATTAGTTAGAAATATGGCATCTGAACCAGTTTTGTTACAACTTGATCATGTTCACATCTCTTCTCATCTTGTAAGTAAACTTATAAGTTGTTTAATTATTTGTGAATTCATAATTACCTTTTGTTCATTCTATGTAATTATTAAAATAAAATTATTACAGGACAATCATCGCTTCCGGACTCGACGAACAATTCCGAAAATACCATTTGATCATATAGTTATTTACTTGCAGATTGCCGAATTTTATAATGTAACATTTCTTCATGGATATAAGTTGGTCCTTGGGTTGATAACTGCGCTGATTGAACGGTGGAGACCAGAAACTCACACATTTCATTTTCCAGTCGGGAAATGTACAATAACCCTACAAGACGTAGCTATACAACTTGGTGTCCCAATAAATGGGAATGTAGTGGTGGGATCTGATAGCTACGATGTATTTCAATTATGCAATACGTTACTCGAGAAAGTACCTTCTGTGTTAGATGTGAGAGGGGCACGTGTAAAATTGTCATGGTTGGAGAACGAATTCAAGGTAACCGAGAACTCTACTGAAAAAGAAGTCATTTATGCCACGTGGGCATATATGCTTCACATTATTGGAGGTACATCAATAGCAGATAAATCTGGTAGTTATGCGCATACACAATATTTGCCATTGTTGGCAAATATTCAGCAAATACGTCAATATAGTTGGGGATCTGCTATATTGGCATTTTTGTATCATGAAATGCGTAAGGCGGTAGTTCTTCATAACAATAATATGAACGTGGATATCGGTGGATGTCTTACTTTGCTTCAATCTTGGGCATGGTATAGACTTCCTTATTTGACGCCGATTTGCAGATCACCCATTGAATATCCATTTGCAGGAAGGTAATACAATGAATCAAATTTTGTTGTGAATATATTGTTGATTATTAGCTTTATCTGAAATTACTTAGAATAAAATATTTAATTTCTATGCAGATGGAGGCATGATATGAGAAAAGCGGGAGTGGTGCACAATAATGTTGTAGATATACAACTCCAGATCGAATCTGAAGGAAGAAATTAGGTATCATATTTTTTTTAAATACACTCATAGCTTATTGTCTTTCATTTAATCATATAAATAAAAATATAACGTAATTTTATTTACAGTTTATTTGGAGGTCGTACGAAAGTGAAGAAGCGATTTCTTGCATACCACGAGATGTGTGGGAATTTTCTATATTTTGGGGTATGGTTATACCGTTGATCCATTTTTCTATTGTGGAGTATCAATGTGCTGGTCGAGTGTTGCGGCAATTTAATTTTTTCCAGCCCATTCCTAAACCTTCGATTGATATTGAGTATATACATACTCGAAATTTGAGTGACGGGCTAAAAGATTATGTGATTACTCTATGGAATGATAGAACAAGCTGACTACCAGAAGATTGTACTCCAATTGAAGACAATGCTTTTGATTGTTGTCCAAAGTACTCGAAGTGGTTTAATAATAATAGAAAACCATTCTTGGTAGACCACAAAATGAGTCAAAAATGACAGATGGAGCATAAATGTTCATATCAACATGTTGACAGAATATTCGAACCCGAACCTGATCAGAGCTTGCCATAACCACCAAACGATACAATAATAAGTGCCCTATGGATTGATCTCCATGAGGGTCAATACATGCGCCCACAATAACTGTAGATGGGTCATCTGAACCTAGTAATCCTTGGGAACATGCAATTCGTAAATATCCAACAATTGGTGAGACCTCATATCAGCACACTGAAGTGAACTCATCTGGACTGAGTAATGTATTCGAACAACCATCTGTCCATACAACATTTGCTGGTAGGTCATCATCTTATCCAAGCTAGGATGATGATGTATACATAACACCATTTGAGCATCATTAATCACATAGATATGGTCATAGCTTGAGTGTTGATAGTATGACATCTTTGTTGTCGACTATGACCATTTCCACTCCATTATTTGCACCAAATGTGTATTCTACACCGCTTGCCATACAAATGATAGATGACCAGGTCAATCAGAATGAACAGACTCCCAATGACCCACAATTTCCACGAAGAATGGTACGAGCCCCTCGACGGTATGATCAAACGACATCTTTATATCGACTAGAATTACCAAGGAATGAGAGATAATTTTATGGTTGTTTGAGAAACATTAAAACTTGTCTTCTTTTTTAATCATGACATTAATAACATTAAGTCTAATATTTGTTCGGACTTTTCAAGTTTGTTTGGACTTTGATTTTGCTTGTACAATAGATTGCCAAATATTTTGAAACCAAAAAGCATTTTAAAATAAGTTCACATTAACAGAAAATTAAGTTGATGGTCCAGTACGATAATTGGAAAGATTGGATTTGTTTGGACACTTATTTCTTGTGTGATCTGGTCCCCTGCAAAGTGTGCAATGCTTAACTTGAACTTCCCCTTCACTATCATCCGAATCATCCATATTCGTATGAATGCGAGTGGAAGTCGGTCGACCCTTCAACTTTCTACGAAGCTCTGGATTTGGTAACCATTTTTAGTATATTGGCTCTACCGGCCAATAATCTTGGTTCGGGATGATGTTGAACCGAAATCTGTATATATTTGCCATAGTCCGCAACCTATAACACTCATCCGCAAACCTGTAAGGGTTCATATGAATATACATACATGCGGCGTGTGCGTGGGAGTAGTGGTATCTAAATGCTTGAAACTTACCACAATCACACCATCTCTGATTAAGATTTATAGTCAACATTCTTTGCTCACCTCGGACCTCGACATCGATAGAAAGTTCAAAATTATTTGGGTCGAATGTTTTGACTCTCATAGAGGTGGCATGCGCTTGAAGAGTGATCATTCTATCTTGTAAGGTTTGAGACCATTTTTGTCCGCTGTTTATCCGGGCGTTAACTTCTTGTCCTTTATCAGACCAAACTTTACCCAATCTGAAGTAAGTCTCCCACACAATACTTGCAATTGGGAGATGGTGTGTTCATTTAAGCACCAAATTTATAGCTTCAGTAAGGTTAGTTGTCATATGGCCACAACGCTGACCTTTATCATAGGCTTGTGACCATCTTTCCCTGGGGATGTCATTTGCAAAATTAAGTACACATTGACCGTGTCGCCTCAAATTTCTTATCCTCGCGTCAAATTTTGCTTGAACTAGTTCATAACTTATTTAAAAAAAATTGTTAGTTAAATCAAATAAAAAAATGTCAACTCAAAAATAAATTAATATAATTTTTATAAAAAACGAATAACAATTTACCCGCGCCTAAGATCTCTTTCCGGATTTGATTGTTTCTGAAATACGTCTTCGCATTTGCCGCAATATGCCGTACACAATATGCTGGATATGCATACGGTGGCTTCCATAAACTCCCTTATCTGTCAATTACTGATAAGAGCACAATCCCTCTATTAGAAATCATACAAACCCCGTCTTCTTTTACTACATGATTGCGTAAATGTTTTAAAAAGAATTCCCTTCCATCAACATCTTCCTTTTCAACTATGGTAAAGACAATTGGGAATATATTACTGTCTTCATCTTGTACAACGACCACGACTAATATATGACCGTACTTCCCATACAGCCATGTACCATCCACTTGAATCATGCGTTTACAAAATGGGAACCCTTCAATGCACGCATTGAACGCCCAGAATAACTTACTGAATATCCTTTTACCAGGAAGTAGTGCGCATTGTAAGTTGCACACCGATTTTGTTTCGTATTCTACCATAGTTCCTGGGATGAATATTTGCATTGCTCATAAAAGAGCTGGTAGATCATTATACGATTTATCCCAATCACCAATCACCATACACTTGCGCCATCGTCTTTTTCTTTGCCATTCATGTTTTGTAGTAAGATGGAATATATCCAAGCTGATTTCTGATTGATGCTACTAACACTGCAATTGAAATCATTGGATCATTTTCAACCAATAACCTAG
The DNA here is from genome assembly GCA_019671005.1 of Hibiscus mutabilis. Lineage (NCBI taxonomy): Eukaryota > Viridiplantae > Streptophyta > Magnoliopsida > Malvales > Malvaceae > Hibiscus > Hibiscus mutabilis. The sequence goes on along the minus strand of CM033752.1, from coordinate 35,820,862 downwards.
TGTAGGCACATATTAGATCGCAGTCTAAATTAATATGGTCTTGTGATAATGATATATTTGAACATGTGTGTTGCTCATTGAACCGTATCACCTCCCACATCTGGCTCATCTGCTTGTATGAAATTCTTATCATTCAAGGACATTTGCTCTTCCAATTAATACACCTTGCGTAATATGTATGCCTATCAAATTCAACAACACATGATCTCGTATGACGTTTGATGCAGTACTCTTTAACTGCCAGCTGAGCATCTTCTTTTGTTTCAAATTGAGCCTTCAGTATCAATTCCCCATGGTTCGAAAATGATAAAGAACTAAATACGCGCCCTTCATATTCTGGATCTCGCATTGCAGCATAGTCCACCTCATACATACAGGCTGGAGGTTCATAAGCTTGATAAATAGATTCCGATTGCTCGAGCTCCGGTTCAACATAACCCCAAACAGGCTTATCATTTCCTAACCCAAGCTTAGCGACAACTGTAACCCAAACATCATCTTCAACATCCAGACCATTACCCTTACTCGCATCTGTCATAACAGCCTCAACATCATCAGCATCGAGTAAATGAACGTCATCATCTTTTATAATAGGCACAATATTTTCTTCATCCTCGCTGAAATCATCAAGCGATTCACCCCAACGACCAACTACGATTTTAGTGTCACAATATGTTGATGAACTCATTCTAACTACACATTGAAAAAGAAAACAGTCAAAAGCATAGATTAAAATATTGTTATTAAAATTTGTTAAACAAAAAAACTTCATATATGTAACAAAAACATTAACTATTAAAAAATTTATGAACTAATTAAAATTTAATAAATGACAAAATCTTACCAGATTTGACGAGAAACCAAAAAAATTCCTTTAAATCCTTCAACAAAAATTAATTTATTGATTACTAACATTATCATCATGCAAAATCATCTAAATTATAAAATATTATTATTAATATTTAAAATAAATATTATTAATAATATTTAAAACATCATCTAATACTAACTAAATAAATAGCTAAAAAATTATAAAATATTATTATTAATATTTAAAATAGCTCTTCTATAACAAAATTATTATTTAAAATTTAGTATACAAATTTATTTTTTTCTACCTTAATAATTTTTTGATTAAAAATATTATTAACTAATTAAAATTTAATAAATGACAAAATTTTATCGGATTAGAAGAGAAACCAAAAAATTTCCTCTAAATTCTTCAACATAAATTAATTTATTGATTACTATTATCATCACCTAAATTATAGTAGTACCAACTAAATAAATAGATAAAAAATATAAAATATTATTATTATTTAAAATAGCTCGTGTATAACAACATTATTATTTAAAATTTAGTTTACAAATTTATTTTTTTCTACCTTAATAATTTCTTGATTAAAAATATTATTAACTAATTAAAATTTAATAAATGACAAAAATTTACCAGATTTGAATAGAAACCAAAAAATTTCCTCTAAAGAAAATCCTTCAACATAAATTAATTTATTGATTACTATTATCATCATCTAAAAGTACTAACTAAATAAATAGCTAAAAAATATAAAATATTATTATTAATATTTAAAATAGATCGTGTATAACAATAATATTATTTAAAATTTAGTATACAAATTTATTTTTTTCTAACTTAATAATTTCTTGATTCAAAATATTATTAACTAATAAAAGTTTAATAAATGACAAAAAATTACCGGATTTGAAGAGAAACCAAAAAAATTCCTCTAAATCCTTCAACATAAATTAATTTATTGATTACTATTATCATCATCTAAATTATAGTAGTACTAACTAGTAATTAAATAGCTCAAAAACTATAAAATATTATTATTAATATGCAAAATAGCTCGTATATAGCAATATTATTATTTAAAATTTAGTATACAAATTTATTTTTTTCTACCTTAATAATTTCTTTAATATTAAATAGTTAAATAATCGTATAACACTATCATCTAAGACGAAATGTATGCCTCATATAACTTACTAACTAGCTAAAAAAAATTATCCGAGGTTATATTACCAACTTAATATACTAACTAAATAACTAAAAAATATTAAAATTTATTTTTTGTTAAAAATAAAATAAACTTACTTGACAATTCATTGAGCAAAATATACGACCAAATCTAAAATTTTCTCCAAAATATGATAAGTCTTTTCTTCAACAAAATTAAATTCCCTACACAGATAAAAATTTATATTAAAAAATATATTGAAAAATTTTATGAACATAAATAATAAATAAACAAAAAAATAAACATCCCTAAAAAATACATGAATTGCCTTCAACCCCTCTTTCTTGTTTATCATTCGTATTCATCCTTCAACCCGTGTATGCATTATAGAGAGAAAAAGGAGAGCAGCCTCCAATAATGCAGCATGTACAGAACGCCTCCTGCATGAGACGTTCTTACTAAAAGGCTGACAGCTATTATTGATGCGTGAAAAAAACTCCTTCTGTAGGAGCCGTTCAATAGAAAAAAATAATTAGAAAATAAATGAACTACTCCTGCAGGAGCTGTTCAACACCTATAACAATATCAAATCGGAACAGAAATAATTAAAATAAATATGAATTATTTCTGCAGAAGCAGTTCTTTTCTCATTACTATTTCTTTTGCCGTAAAAATTAAAATAAAGCTATGAGAACCTTATTTTTCTAAATTATTTCCCAACCATATTATTTCCCTAAAATCTCCGAAAAAAATGGTATACACTGATAAATAAATTCACCAATCCCATAAAATTTACATTAGATTTCAATACAATTTTTTTTGGGAACAAGAGGTTAGTGTTAATGTTAAGGGGAAAAAAAAGAAAGCAAGTGAATTAAATGGACCCTGCGGATCAATCTTAGGAATCAATTTAAAATTAGTTTTAATCATTACAAATCATGGGAAATTTATTTTTTCATAATTAAAATTAAAAGAGAACCTAACAAGTAATCTTAATAAAAAATAGATAATGTTCATCTTGCAAAATTCAGATTCAATCATATTATATGTAATGTATATAATTTGTCAAAAAATAAAAATATATATTAATAAATACTATTTTTAATCACTTTAAATTTAAAATTTTAATTTTTTTCGGGTGTCGATTGACACACATTCTCTCAAGTGATTCTGTCTCTGCTAACAACAATATCAATTAAGCTATACTCAATTAACATATAGTTTAAGTTTTAAATAACTTATGTATTAAATATTTTTTCTGAACCTATTTTATAGCAAGGGAATTGGATTTCTAATTATTTGCTTCTCTCCTCACCGTCCACACAAAAACCAAAACCCCTTCTTTCAAAGAAGCTTCCTGACAGTCCTTTTTTTTTTTATCATAGAAGCTTCCTTGATAGTTTGTTCACAATATTTCCCAGTAGTTGCATACTACAATTTTATATACTATACGAATGTAATAAAAAGGAAAATAATTAAAGTCTTGGTTTGATTTAGTCTAAACAATTAGTTAACCGTTATAGCAATTATTAAATCGTATCTTAATTATTAAAAAATGATTAATTATTAATTTTTTAAATGGTTAACTGCTTAATGATTTGGTTACAGGTTAATTGTAACCTACTGCAAAAAAAAAAAGCACATGTTTACTAATTCTTTTAAGAATAATAAAATTATATCTCTCATAAATATTATATTAAAATTTTTAAAAAAAATTAAATAAAAAAAATTAATTACAAATTTTATTTTATGTCTAAATAATTTTATAACAAAACCGTTTAACTCGGTGTCCATTTTATGACAGTTATTGCTGATACATAGAGGGAGTTTGCATGGCCGTGTCTGTAACTATGTGTCCGTGCTTTCTAGTTAGCTTGACAAGTTTATATTACATGAGCAAAAATGAAATCAAATTTAAAAGAAATTCAATTATTATAAATTTGAATTTATTATCAAATATTAAATGTCATATAAAATACTCTGTACAAAAATCTTCTATCTTTTTAATATTTTTTTTATATTTTAATATTAAAAAATTAAATTTTAAGCTATAATCGTAAATTTTAAATCTTAAATTTTAAGCTTTAAAAATATATTCTACCCTTAAATTTTCTAAACTCTAATATAAACTGTAACTTTAACTCTAAACCCTAAATTTTTAATATAAGATATAAGTAAAAATACCGATAAGAGAATAACATTTTTATTCGTATAACTTTATGAGCCAAAAAGTTTGTTTGGTGATGATTTAGGATTAAATTTTGTTGATTATAAAGTGATATCTTTAAATAATGCAATACCGTACAATAGTTTCTTTAATAATTATCTCAAGCCTTTGATTTAAAGATTAAGAAACTATAATTATTTAAATCGAACTGAATTTTATTTTTATTTAACTTATAATTAATTTTTAATATTTTATAATATGAAAATGGATATTTTATATTTAAATCAGCAAAAATAATATAATTAAAAAAAATCAAAACCGATAAACTTCGTTAATTCAAATAATTAGAATTCGGTTCAGTTCAATTATCTTTAATATTCAATTTAGTTTCAGATTGAGTTTTTTTAAAATTAGAATAATAGTATGTAAAAAAAATCGAAACCGAATGTTTACAGCAATTTATCAAAACCCCATTTTAAAAAAAAATCTCTCTATAATGTCACTGATCTCTGCCATTTGATAAAAAAAATCCTCGTAAAATCCATATGTATTTTTTATTTAAAAAAAAACCGGTAAAGGAATTAGAAGAAATGTGAAAAGAGAATAGACATTGTTTAAATGAAATGAATTGGGTGGTGCCTGACTTAGGTGATACAATGTTCTTTTATTGTACCATCAACACAAACTAAATGAGTACTAGGACTGCTATTTTGTTTAGGGATTTTTTTTTTGACAATATCTAATTCTAATTCGACTCTTATATAGAGGGAGGAGAGGGGAACTAGAAAAGGAAATTAATGCTTCTAGTGGGTCTAAAACGCATGACTTACGAAAATATAAATGAACAAAGATAAGCAGTCTGACCAACCGACAAAATATGCTTGCTCAAAGAAATTAAAATTATAAGTATATTTTTTAACATTCAATATATAATTTTATATTATAAAAATTCTTTTTTATCTATAAATATTGAACATTTAAGTATGTTTGGTCTCACATCTTTCGGTATATTGTAACGACCTTGGATGAAGTCAGAAAATTTATATTACGGTTGGGGTAGGGTTAATATTTTGTAAAGAGGTGTCAATTTTATTTTTAATATTTTTATATAAATTTTAATACAAAATTGTTTTCGGGTGTCAATTGACACACATTCTCTCAAGTGACTCTGCCTCTGCCAACAACAATATCAATCGAGCTATACTCAATTAACATATAGTTTAAATTTTAATATGGATTAAATATTTTTTTCTGAACCTATTTTATAGCAAGGGAATTGGATTTCTAATTATTTGCTTCTCTCCTCACTGTCCACACGAAAACCAAAACCCCTAGATTTCTTTCAAAGAAGCTTCCTTGATAGTCCATTTTTTTATCATAGAAGCTTCCTTGATAGTTTGTTCACAATATTTCCTAGTAGTTGCATACTACAATTTTATATACTATACGAATATAATAAAAAGGAAAATAATTAAAGTTTTGGTTTGATTTAACCTAAACGGTTATATCAGTTATTAAACTATAACTTAATTATTAAAAAATAATTAATCGTTAATTTTTTAAATGGTTAACTGCTTAATAATTTGGTTACAGGTTAATTATAACCTATTGCAAAAAAAACCCCACATATTTACTAATTTTTTTAAGAATAATAAAATTATTTATCTGATAAATATTATATTAATTTTTTTAAAAAATATTTAAATAAAAATTAATTATAAATTTTATTTTATGTCTAAATAATTTTATAACGAAACCGTTTAACTCGGTGTCCATTTTATGACACTTATTGCCGATACATAGAGGGAGTTTGCATGTCCGTGTCTGTAACTATGTGTCCGTGCTTTCTAGTTAGCTTGACAAGTTTGTATTAAATGAGCAAAAATTAAATCAAATTTAAAAGAAATTCAAATATTATAAATTTGAATTTGTTATCAAATATTACATGTCATATAAAATATTTTGTACAAAAATTTTCTATTTTTTGGTGCCTTTTTCTATGATCCAACATTAAAAATTAAATTTTAAGCTATAACCTTAAATTCTAAATCTTAAGCTTTAAACTCTAAAAATATACTCTACCCCAAAATTCGCTAAACTCTAATATAAACCGTAACCTTAACTCAAAACCCTAAAATTTTAATATAAGATATAAGTAGAAGCACCGAGAATAAAATTTCTATTCATATAACTTTATGAGACAAAAAGTTTGTTTGGTGATAATTTAGGAATAAATTTGTTGATTATAATGCGATATCTTTAAATAATGCAATACCGTACAATAGTTTCTTTAAAAATAATAATTATCTCAAGCGTTTGGTTTAAAGATTAAGAAACTATAATTATTTAAATCGAAGTGAATTTTATTTAACTGATAATTAAATTTTAATACTTTATAATATGAAAATTGGATATTTTATATTTAAATCAGCAAAATAATATAATTTTTTGAAAAAAAATCAAAACCGATAAACTTCGTTAATTCAAATAATTAGAATTCGGTTCAGTTCAATTATCTTTAATATTCAATTTAGTTTCGGATTGAGTTTTTAAAATTAGAATAATAGTATGTAAAAAAAAATCGAAACCGAATGTTTACAGCAATTTATCAAAACCCCATTTTAAAAAATAAAAAATAAAAAAAATTCTCTCTATAATGTCACTGATCTCTGCCATTTGATAAAAAAAATCCTTGTAAAATCCATATGTATTTTTTATTTTTTTTAAAAAACCGGTAAAGGAATCCGACCCGGTAACCCGAATGACAGCATACAGGGCGGATGATGACTACGATTATTTGTTTAAGGTGGTGTTGATCGGAGATTCGGGTGTCGGGAAATCGAATTTGTTGTCGAGATTTACGAGAAATGAGTTCAGCCTTGAATCAAAATCTACAATCGGAGTCGAATTTGCCACCCGAAGTATTCGGGTCGAGGATAAAATTGTTAAGGCCCAGATTTGGGACACCGCTGGACAAGAAAGGTATATTTTAAAACTTCACTTTTATCATCACTTGCATCTCTCATTTGCTTTGTTTTGGTTGATGGGGTTCTGGATTTTAATAGATTTGAGGAAAATGAGGAGTTTTTGAGGAAAATGGGGTTCTGAATAAACCTACTTTTCTTAAAAGTCATAGTTGAATCATGTTAGTTACAAACATGGATCATTGTCATTGTTCTAGCGGCTAGTTCTAATTTTGAAGTTCTTTATGTTATTCTGCAATTTCAGACATTATTAGCTGTCTGTTTCAGTTATGATACATGCCCTGTATATGTAACCTTAGATACCCGGCTTGTATGAAAGCATTGATACAAGCGTTAAAGGACATGTCTACGTTGCTTTAACACTTGTGTATCGTGCATGAGGCTGGAAGAAGGCTTGTGTTGCATAATCGTGTTCCTTCATATCTTATATTTTTAATTGAAATTTAAAACTGTGTGAGCTTTAGATATACTTTCAATTTTCTACATTGACAGACCTAATGCCTTTTCAAATTAAATAAAATCTTCGTCGAGGACTTGTGGAGTATGAAATGAAAATTCTGTGTTGTCTGTCCTTGAAATGAAGTGTCTGGGGGGCTGAATTTCCAATCAACTGTGCCACATTTTATTATAAATTGCTTGGTTGATAATGGAATTTCTTTTTCGCCATGAATTAGCAGAGGGAAATCATAGGACTGCAGTTCTTGCTTGTACTTCTCTTTGATGATGAGAAGTCAATAGAAGATTCTGATTTTAAATCTTGCCCTGCTTGCAGTGTTATTGGTGTAAAACGAAATATAAATAATTTTCTATCGCCACTTGAGTTGCGAATTCCTAATGTGCAGTTTCTCTTATAAATGGAAGTGTTTTTATAAGCTTTTCATGACTTGATATCTTGTATTCTTTTCTAGATACCGGGCAATTACAAGTGCATATTACCGAGGCGCTGTTGGTGCATTGCTTGTCTATGATGGTTAAAGGAAGTACGAGATCATACGGATTCTAGTATCGTGATTATGCTCCTTGGTAACAAGGCAGACCTGCGACACTTGTTTGCTGTTTCCACTGATGATGCCAAGGACTTTGCCGAGAGAGAAAATACATTCTTTATGGAGACATCTGTTCTTGAATCTATGAATGTTGAGGATGCTGCATTCACTGAAGTACTAGCTCAAATATATCGTGTGGTCAGTCGAAAAGCACTCGAAGCAGGGGGTGATCATACAGTATAGCCTAAGGGACTGACCATCCATGTCGGATCTAGGGATGACGTTTCAGCCGTCAAGAAAGACGGCTGTTGTTCGGGGTAATTGTTTTGATGATTTCGGGTGTCCAAATTTTCTTCCTTGATTTTTCATCTCATTAAGCACAAGACTTTACTCACTATCCTATGATCATTGAGCTTTCTCGAGATTTGACGTCGAAGTTGAAAAAAACGATGCGTCTCCCCGGATCTCCTTCATCAGTGTCTGATCCTTTTTAATGGTTCATTAGGGTGTTCATCTTCCTTCTGTAATGTTCCATTTCACAGTTTTGGTAGTTTTTGTTGTACTTGATTGCTTTAGAATACGTAGTTTGTTCATTTTAAATGATTTTCATTTTATTGAGGATAATAAATTTTAAAATAGCTATGATAACATTCATATACATATTTATCAACACTTGATATGTTCCTTTGAAATTTATTTGGAGTGCATGAGTAATTAGTACACAAATCAGAATGATATTAACGGATTATGTTTAGGATTCATAATTGTTTTTAAGGTTCGAATATAAACTCATTCATTAAATGTACAATGTGTCGTACGTTGCACCAACGTTTATTAATATCGAATATAAATTATTTTTCTAAGGGAATGGTCAAATTCAACTCCTCCAAACTTGAGAATTGCCATATTTTCCACACACATTTTGAGAAATTTTACTTTTAAAATTTTAAGAGTATTTAGGGTAAAGTACACAAATGGTCACTAAACTATACCCAAAAAAATAAAATGGTAACTAAATTTTCAAAAATTACATAATGACAATTAAATTTTATGTTTTGTTACAAAATGGTAACTGTGATGTTAACCTCTGTTAAAGAGGTGAAATGGCTATTAATTTTTTGTATAATAGTACATTTAGTCCTCCATAGTTACACATTCAATCAATTTAGTCATAATTTGAAGAAATTCAATAAATTTAACTCTCAATTTTTACACATTGTTATAATTTAGTCTAATTCTAAAAAATTAACCCTTGATATTTCAAAATCACTTCAATTTAGTCTATCTTCATCCCTTCATCTTTCTATTATCTCTCTTACCTTTCCAATTTTTCTTCATTTATTTTTTTGGTAAATCGACATAAAAAATAACTGATATAATAAAACCATTCTATTCTATCCCGCTCTTTTGAACTATTTGTCAGCACCCATCTCCGTAAGCTTAAGCTTTGGAAGATCCCATGCAACAAAGGCTAATGAACTAGCCAAACTAATTTAAACAAAATAATAAACACACAGCTTTAGACTAAGGCCATAAAAGAACAAAATAGTAATAGTATACACAAATGCTATCTATAATACTGAAAGTCACCAATTTTAGATTCCAGCTCTGCTACATGAGTTTCAACCCCATTCTCTACTCCATTCAGAAATTCTGGTATTTCAGCTTTGCCGACAAATAGTTCGAAAGAGCGGGATAGAATAGAATGGTTTTATTATATCAATTATTCTTCATATCGATTTACAAGAGAAATAAATGGAGAAAAAGATGAAAAGGTAAAGAGATAATGGAAAGACGAAGGGATGAAGAGGGACTAAATTGAAGTGATTTTGAAATATCAAGGGTTAACATTTTAGAACTAGGCTAAATTATAACAATGTGTAAAAATTGAGTGTTAAATTTATTGAATTTCTTCGAATTATGACTAAATTCGTTGAATGTGTAACTATGGAGGACTAAATGTGCTATTATACAAAAAATTAACAACTATGTCACCTCTTTAACGGAAGTTAACATCTCAGTTATCATTTTGTAACAAAGCATAAAGTTTAATTGTCATTCTGTAATTTTTGAAAGTTTGGTTACTATAGTTCAGTGGCCATTTATGTACTTTATCCTAGTATTTATATATAGGAAAAATATTCTATGCACTGGTGGTTTTCGTCTTAGTTATAGGGTTTAAGGATTCAATTTATGGTTTATAATTTATGAGTTTATGTTTAGGGGTTGGGTTAGAATTTTGGGTTTAGTGCTAGAATTTAGAGGTTATGATTTAGGTTTATGGTTTGGGATTTAGGTTTTAACATATAAACCATAAATTCTAATACTAAACCTTAAATTCTAACCACAAACCCTAAATTCTAAACCCATAAGCCTAAACCTCTAACTCATAAACCCTAAATTAAATTTTTAATCTCTAAAACTAAGACACTTGTAAAAAAAATTCCACCGCCAGTGCATATAGTTATCCATATATTAAGTAGATTAATGCATGATAAATATTATAATTAATTTTTTAGTAAATGAATTTGAATTAGATAATGCAATGCAAAATATGGACTAAAATTAGACATGATATGATGTATAAAATAGTATGAACACGTTATGAAAATATAAACTTATGGTGAGTTTAGAACGGATGACACAAACTATTACATTCCGTCACACACTATTAATTTTTTAAAATAAATTTTAAAATTCTTAAGGACTTAATATACAATTGATTATATTTCAATTAGGGGAAAAACTCCTCTCTAATGAGGGTAATGTTGAAGTCCTACAAGTTGGGGAAAATCCTATCTTTCTCTGTTGCAATGGCAAGAGCATCATTCTGACCCTTGATAATCCCTCCTTTTGGCAATTCTAGTATCTTGTGAGAATGTATATTTCTTTCAACTCAAACCTTTTCTTAGAATTCATTTTCTGGATGCTTTCTTAGTTTTCAGAAAGGTAAAGATCAGATTCTTTACTTCCATGACCATGTACTTAATGCACCAAGGCAGAGGCACGATGTAAGAGGTTTCCGTGCCCTCGATGAACCGTGTGATCACCTATTGGAATCGGCAGGATCGAGAACGATCCCTCCGAAAATGCTGGAATACATGGCCGGACTGATTGACACACACAAAGAAGAAACGAAGCAATAAATAAGCTCAAAAGGTTTTACGTGGTTGGACGAAGGTCATGGTTTTCCGTGATAGGGCATGGACTTGTACGTGGACTGTTGTTTGTCCCCATGGTTACCTGCCGAGACTGATCTAACGGCGATTGCTGCTGCTTAGCATGTTAATGGTTTTGACGAGGGATTAACCTCTGCTTACACTCACACTTGTTATATTTATGGTTTTGCTGCTTTGCTTGTCCTCTACGTTTGCCCTTCTTAATTACCAATTTAACATCAAAATACCAGCGATAACTTTAAGATTTATTTATAAATATATAATCCAAATTCTACTGTAACCTAAAACATTATCTATTCATAAATATTAATTAATTAAATTAAATTATCTATCTCCTCGTCTCATTAGAATATATTTTTCATAATCCAAATTCTACTCCAACTTGGATTTTCATTTTATATAAACAGAAACAGGAAACTTTGATCTCCCATATTCATATTCACTCACGTGTTTTTAGTATAACTTTAAACCCTTTGTTTGATCAAACCCTTAACCCTCTGTCTCTAAGAATCCATCAATGGCTGTGTGCAATAGCTTCGAAGATTTCCATTCAATTCCAGTGACGAAGCCCACAACAGGAAAGTGGCGAAGTTCGCGCATTTCACCACAGGGTTATATTTGTCATCATAGCCACGTAGGTGGACATTATATTCAACATTGCCCTGTTAATGGTGAACCTAAATTTGATAGAAGTGTTTCAAAGGCATCTGAATCTAGTTCCAAAAATTCTGGGGTTTTATATGCTTCAAATTCAATTTTATGCAGCTGTAGTTCAAAGGCTGGTTGTGTTTCTCCAGTTTATCCGGTCTCCCTACCAATTAAATGGTGTATATGGAAAAAGCCAGAGAAGGGATGGATAAAGTTAAACACGGATGGATCTGTCAGTGAGGGATATGCGGCTATTGGTGGTTTACTTCGAGACCACAACGGTGGGCCATTATGCGCCTATTTCACTAAAACACTTGACAAAAATACTTTCATGGTAGAACTAAGTGCCATTTGGCGGGGTCTTCACCTCGCCTTGAGTCTAGGCATTAGAACAATATGGATCGAATCTGATTCATTGAGTGTAGTAAAAACAATTAATGGAGAACAACCAGGTGGTCCGAGTAGTGGTTGCTATTTAAGTAAAATACGGAAACTATTTGCTAACTTTGACGACTATCGCGTGACACATACATGGCGCGAAGCTAATAAAGCTGCAGATTATGTTTCAAGGATGGATGTTGGGTTAAAGGATGTAGTGTTCTGGCCAACCGACTTCCCTGATATGCTTCATGATATTATCAAGGATGATGCACAAGGCAAGATTTACTTCAGACATTAATTTAGGTTTTCGCTTTATAATCAAAAGAAAGACAAGCAAACAATATGTGTATTGAGTCACAGAATCGGTTTATACTTTTAGTGTGTTAGTGAATTGCGGTGTAAGGGGGTGCGGAGTTCACTTTGAATCTCTTTGTAATGCTACTGCTGTCATGCAATTTACTAATAATATTTTTTTTTGGCAACAAATGTGTATTAGTCGAATATATATATTGGTCGAAGCTGTAGGATTAGAAGATGACAATCTGTTTGTAACAAATATATATTTTTTGTAATACTAATGCTGTTATGCAGCTTACTAATAATATACCATATTTTTTTCAACAAATATATTCCTGCTTCTGAATTCCATCATACAACAAAAACAAAGTTTCTCATGCACTTCATTATTACAAATTGCCACAGTAATGAACGCCAAGAATATATATGAGCCGAAGCCGTAGGATCAGGAAGATGATTGTCATCTAATTTTGCTATTACGCCCAAGACTTGTACTGATAGTGTTGATGTATATGAAGCTATTACACCAGTCAGCACTTATCTTGGGATAATATATTATTCGTTAATGCCTTTTTTTGCTACTACACCAGTCAGCACTTGTTCGCTAATGCCTTGTTGCTAAGTAAATTTAGATGTAGCTGCGTGAGTTTGAGTAGAAACCCAGACTTCAGGTTCCTCGGGGATCGTTGTTTACAACGATTTTCTGGGGTATTTGGAAATGCCATGTTTTTCAAGGAAGAACAACCCCAGCTTGGGAGGTCCGTCCTGAAGCAAAAAAAAAAAAAAAAATGTATTGCCACACATCTGCTAAAAGCATGATCTGTAGTCTTAATTTAGGGGATAGTGTTGATTCTCCATGGGATGATCAACAGAAATTAAGAATTAGTTCCGACGCATGAGATGTCTCCTAAGCGCATGCTCGAGAGACTCGTCATTAGGTTTGACATCAATAGAAACTTCAGCCACACATCGGAAATCAGTTGCATTTTCTTATAGGAGAGAGCAGTTGTTTGCTAAAATTTTGAATATGTTGTATGATGTACAATGGCCAAAAACCGTGACAACCCCATCATAGCATAAAAACTTATATACATATGCTTGTGCAAATTCTGATTCGTTGTTGTATGAGTTACAATGAGTTTGTTAAGTGTAATTATTCTCTTCTTATTTCTTATGTTTACTTTATCACATCTTTCTATGTTTCTTGAAATTGATTTAGAGACTCTAACTTGTCCATTCATGTATTTGTTCGTGCTTGTGTAATTTCTCGTGTCATATTCACGGTTAAGGTATTTTTATAGCTATATAGTTTTTGATGTAATGAATTTGTGTATTATTGACCGACATTTTTGCATATTCATATTCTATCTCTTGTTTTGTCTTTTTGTGTTGGTGGGTCGTCCAGCTTTACCGCGAAACCCACTTCAAACTTGTTAGTATAACAAAATTTGATATTAAAAATAAATCCATGTTTGAAAGATTATTTTTTCTTCGAAGAGAGGAAAAGAAACTTCCATATATTTAATTTACTTAATTATAGTTTCCTAACTCGTAGCTGGTGAAACGTGTCACTGATTGGTAGATTAAATTTATTGAGTTAAATTAAGATTATGACTAAATTAATAGAATGTGTAAGTAAAAAAGACTATAATTCAGTGATCAAAATAAAATAAACTAATGATATATGACCTTAGAGGTAATTTACCCTTTAATTATTTGATTATACAGCTGATTTTTAAAGTTATTTTCGTATATGAATGATGTAATTTTTGGAGTTAAAATATGTTTGGAATCTAACTTTCATAGAACGATTGATTACAAAGAATATAAAGAAATATACTAAAAAACTATTCAAAAGAAAAGAAATATACTACTCCATCTGTCCAATAAAATTTGTCCATTTTGTGTTTTAAAATTATTTTATTTAAATTATATTTTTGAAAAACTCAACAACTTTTACTAGACACATTTTCTTTCCAACTCTCTTTTTAATTTTCTAACAAAATAAATTTTAACTTTTTAACAATAAAATTATTATTTTAATTACTTTACGACGTTTTACACAAATTTCTTTTTCTTAAAATTACATAAAAAGTTAATAAAACATACTATGGGATGGGAGGAGTAAAAAATAGAATATTAAACAATAAATTAAGAATTAAAATGAATGCAAATTCTAAACAAAACCATTAGTTCTTCTGCTATTGCCGCCCCCATCTGATTCAAGCTCAGCTCTTGCTTTTCCATAGAAATGGGTAAGCTTAATGCTTCTTTGATTCTTCCTTGTGTTGTCAATGCTGGAAGGTATCTTTCTAATTTCCACTCTTCCTTTTCTTCTTCTGTTAACCCCTTTGCTACACACATCCAAGCCCTAAATAAGAAATCCATATCTGTTAGTGGAAAGGCTAAAAAGTACGATGGCTTCGATAGTGTTGATGATGCTTTGATTGTGTTTAACAAGATGATCGACAAGTACCCAAAGCCTTCTATCGTGGAATTCACTAAATTGTTAGCCGCCGTTGTTAGGATGAAACATTATGACATTGTTGTTTCTATGTGTAGGAGGATGGAATTACTAGGAGTTTCTCATAATGTTTATCCTTTGAGCATCTTGATTAATTGCTTTTGCAAATTAGGTCGGGTTGATTTTGGGTATTCTGTTTTGGGGAAAATGCTGAAGTTAGGTGTTGAGCCTAGTAAGCAAGGTAAGATTTCTCAGGCTGTGAGTTTGTTTGATGAAATGGTTCGAAAAGGGTATCAACCTAATTTAATTGTTTACAGTACAGTTCTCAATGGTTTGTGTAAGATCGGCAGTGTAAATAAAGCTGTTAGATTTCTGAAGATGATGGAAGTAAGAGGTTTCAAACCTGATATTGTAGCATACAGCACAGTCATCGACTGTCTTTGTAAGCACGGGTTGATAAAGGAGGCTCTCGATCTCTTTTCCGAATTGAAGGTTAAGGGCATTAAACCAAATACCATTACTTACAATTGCCTAATTTATGGTATGTGTAATTCGGGCCAGCAGAAGGAGGCAACAAGGCTGTTGGACGAAATGGTGGATAAAAATATTTCACTTGATATTTTCACCTGTAATATATTGATTGATGCACATTGTAAGGAAGGTATGATTTTTGAGGCTGTAGATATGGTTGACACAATGAGGAAGCAAGGCATTGAGCCTGATGTTGTCACGTATAATGCATTGATCGATGCACATTGTAAGGAAGGGATGATGTCCAAAGCTGAGGATATCATTGACATAATGATAAAGCAAGGCATTGAACCTAATGTTGTTAACTATAATGCATTGATAAACGGTCATTGCTTGCAAAACAAAATGGATAAAGCTAGAGGAGTTTTGCGGTTGATGATTAAGAAGGGTTTTGCACTTGATATATATAGTTACAACACAATGATCAATGGATATTGTAAAGCTAAGAGGTTGGACGAAGCAATGGAACTCTTTCATGAAATATCTGGGAAAGGACCAAATCCGAATATTGTCACTTACTGCACTCTTATGCAAAGTATGTTCCAGTTAGGGAAAGCTTCAACTGCATGTGAATTTTTGAGGGAGATGCTCGCTTATGGACATGTTCCAGATATAGTGACATGTTTGATTTTGCAAGATGGTTTATGCAAAACAGGTAAAATCGAAGTGGCATTAAAATTTTTTCTTGCAATGCGGAACAGTGGATTGGAACTTAATATTGTTTGTTATAGTATCTCGATTGATGGGTTGTGCAAAGCTAGGCATATCAAAGTTGCGAAGGAATTATTTCATAAACTCTCATTCAATGGTTTAAAACAGGATGTTTACACATATACCATAATGATTAATGGATTGTCTAAAGAGAGATTGTTAGATGAAGCACACCAATTGTTTAGGAGCGTGGGAGATAATGATTGTTTGCCTAATAGCTGTTGGTATAATGTAATAATCCGGGGGTTTCTTCGAAACAGTTATACCTCGAAGGCAACACAACTTCTTGCGGAAATGGTTGGTAAGAGTTTTTCTGCAGATATTTGCACTGCCACTTTATCTGTAAATCTCATTTTGGATCTAATAAATCAATCTTGATGAAGGTTTAACGTTTAGTGTCAAGTTCGTTATTGGTACTGTTGAAATCCTAAAAATTGGGAGGAAACCTATCTGTTTGTTGCAATGGCAGGTAATGGCAAGAGCATCGTTCTCCCCTTGCAATCCCTCCTCTTGGTTGCTCTGTCCTTTAACTCCTTAAAAATAAAATTTTATTGTGATTTTTTATTAATTTTTGAAATTTAGATTAAAAAGATAAATTTTAGAGATTTTTATTTTTATTAATCATTTGATCAACATAAATTTTAATTGCTTGAAAATGTTTCATTACATTTCTAGAATTATAATTATAATTACTTGAAAATGTACTCATTTAGATTCTAATTGGCCCTTAGACAAACCAAATCTAAATGAACATATTCATATATATATATATATATATATATATATATATATATATTTCTAATACGAATGTGTTATAAAAGAGCCTAACAAACATAAAATAAAATTTGATAAATTGCTATTTTGTACGAAAATACTTGGTCTTACATTTACTCTATGTTAACAAGTGTATATAATCTTATTTCTTCCATTATATTATTGATTATCTCTGTCATTATTGTTCGTCAGTTGGATTTTGACCGTTCATTTCATTGATCTATCCATTCTCTTCCACACCATTTTAGCCTACATTCTCCTTATCTTTACTCTTATTTTCCTCACTCGTAGAGCCGTTGACAAACAAATTTACGACGAGATGGTTAGAATAAAGGAAAAAGTTGAGATATTCGTTGTCGAACACAGAAGTTGCAATGCAGCAGAACTGTTCACAATAATCCTTCAAAATTACAAGCATATTAAGGGATTGAAAAAAAATTAAAGATTTACCACTAAAAGTGTCATAAAAGAAGTGCCAATGAGATAGCTGTACTGTAGTAGAGAAGATGAAGATTGTTTGAGAAGAAAACTAACTATTATTGTAATAAATTACTCTCAAACAAGAAATGGCACCATATAGGGACCAATGTAGAACTTTATGTAAGAGGGACGAGCTTATAAATTTTTAGGGGGGCGAAAATAGATTTTCAATAGGAAATAAATAAAAAAATTCTAATTTTTTTAAATTATATAGGAATTTCAAATTTTTAGGGGGACAACCTCTCCCTCCAGCCCCTTGTAGGTCCATTTCCCTGGCACCACCATGTCAAAGATATTGTAGGAGATCTTTCCATGTATAGCATATGGAACTTTCATTGAGTGTGATAAAAACAATTAATGGAAAACAGCCAGGGGTCCGAGCAGTGGTTGCTGTTTAAGTAAAATACGGAAATTATTAGCTAACTTTGACGACTATCACGTGACACATACATCGAAGCTAATAAAGCTGAAGATTATGTTTCAAGGATGGATGTTGGGTTAAAGGATGTAGTGCTCTGGCCAACCGACTTCCCTAATACGCTTAATAATATTATCAAGGATGATGCACAAGGCAAGATTTACTTCAGACATTAGTTTAGGTTTTGGTTTTATGATCAAAACGATGACAAGCAAACAATATGAGCGTATTAGTAGTTTATCTGAGTTTGATCATTGTAATATGCTATCATGTGTATTAAGTCACAGAATCGGTTTATACTTTTAGTATGTAAGTGAATTGCGGTGTAAGGGGGTACAGAGTTCACTTTGAATCTCTTTGTAATGCTACTGCTGTCATGCAAATTACTAATAATACATAGATTTTTGCAACAAATATGTATTAATGTATATTAGTCGAAGCTGTAGGATATTAATATGTATTAATATATAGATTTTCACTTTGGATCTCTTTTAGTATGTTATCCGTTTCCTTCAACCAAAAATTATTTTTTAAAAAATAAAGAGAACCTCAAATAGAGGTACCAAAATTTATTTAAGAATATTTTCTTAGTTGTAGTGACGTCGGTAGTTTGACATTGGTCTATCTTTAAAACAAGAAAACTTGTTTCACATGTTATGAACCTGTAGTTCTCTGCTGTCCGAACTGTAATCTAAATTCAAGTCGGAAGCAAGGAAGTTAGAATCAAATATTGGTAGGGACTATGGATTAATAAGGTATAATTTAAAAATTGGGAGGGGCAAAACATAGTTAATCGTTGTTTAAAGAAACCAGAATTCCACTTCACTTTGGGGACGTTCACTTGCCCTTTCATTTGGCTGATTGATGAACTTGCCTTCGTTTATGAACAAACTATTCATATCTCCCTCAAAAGTCAAAACCTTTATATTAGAGGCTATCGTGTTTTTAATTACACTTGAACCCACGGTATGCTTGAACACGTATGAACCGACAAACTCTAAGATGTTGGTGGCCAAAGGTTGTAGAGGATGCAGAATATTGGTAAGATGTTTACTCAAGAAATTAAAATAGCGTTCATGTCGTTTGAGGTTGTTTGGAAGCTTGGGCATGTTGACGAGTTGATTCCAGAATCATCCAACAAGCTACGAGTGCCATGGAAGAGCTGGTAGAATTGGCTACAATGGGAGTGCAAATGTGGAACATAATGATGAATTGGAGACCCTTATCGGGATTCAATACATGAGGGATTTCGGTTGTTGGATGATTTTGGAATCAAGTCGTTAAATCAAAACAGCTTTTATATTCTTTATTTACAGGCGACAAAACATAAAGTTGTTCAATTGGTGCCGTTCCGCCATCTCTCACTTCAAGCTCAGCTCCTTGCTTTTCCATCTCAAGATATGGGTAAGCTTATTTCTTCTCTCTTTTTTCCTTGTGTTGTCAATGGTGGAAGGAGTCTTTCTACCTTTTCTTCTTCTGTTAACCCCTTTGCTACCCACTTCAAAACCCTATGTAAGAATTCCATGTCTGTTGGTGGTGGTAAGGGGAAAAAGTACGATGGTTTTCAAACCTGAGGATATTATTGACATAATGATAAACGGTCATTGCTTGCAAAACAAAATGAATAAAGCTAGACAAGTTTTGCGGTTGATGATTGAGAAGGGTGTTGCACTTAATATTTTTAGTTGCAACACAATGATCAATGGATATTGCAAAGCTAAAAGGTTAGACGAAGCGATTGAACTCTTTCATGAAATATCTCGGAAAGGACCAATCCCGAATATTGTCACATACAACATTGTTATGCAAAGTATGTTCAAGTTAGAGAGAGTTTCAACTGCATGTGAACTTTTGAGTAAGATGATTGCTTCCGGACAAATGCTAAATATAGTAACTTGTTCGATTTTGTTGGATGGTTTATGCAAAACAGGTAAACTTGAAAGAGGCATTAAAACTTTTTCAAGCAATGCGAAACAATGGATTGGAACTTAATATTGTCTCTTATACTATTTTGATCAAGGGCTTGTTCAAAGTTGGGCACATTGATGTTGCGAAAGAATTATTTGATAAATTCTCAGACAATGGTTTGAAACCAACCGTCCACACATATACCATAATGATTCATGGATTCTCTAAAGAAGGATTGTCGGATGACGCATACCAGTTGTTTATAGGAGCACGGGAGATAATTATTGTGTTCCTAATAGTTGTTGTTTTAATGAAATGATTCAGGGGCTTGTTCGAAACAATTATTCCTCAAAAACACAAGTTCTTGCAGAAATGGTCGGTAAGGGCTTTTCTGCAAATATTTGCACTGTCACTTTATTTGTGAATCGCATCTTATGTTCTGATAAACCAACATTCTTTTAGGTTTAACGTTTGTGAATTGATTATTCATAAGCAATTGTACTGTGATAAGTTAAAGATTTTAGAAACTACAGAGTGTGTTGAGTCTATTTTCAATTCAGTTGATCTCGGAAGGAAGTGAGAATCTTGTTGATGATAATGTTGAAAACCTATCTATATCTGTTGCAATGGCAAGTGTTGGCAGGAGCACCATTTTAGATGTTTAACTTATTCTCTTTTGGAATTGAATGAATAGAAGTGAGGTTTTGGATTATATATGAAGAGGAAAGGAAAGTGGGTTTTTTGTTATATAAGAAAAAGTGGAATCTGGTGGTTATATTAGACATGTTTTTGACTTGCAGTGCTTGGAGAAAAGTGGTTTATTAGTTTAAGGGATATAACTTTTGGTATGTAATTTTCTCATTTATGCATTTGTTTGTGTAGTTAATCATCTAGGTGAGGTTAGGGTGTAGTGTCTTAATTTTTTTTGTTAGAAAAAGGTACAACCTAAAATGTTAGAAAATACGCATTCTAAAAGGGTGTGGTTTATTAGTCTATTTTCTGTTTTTTTTTTCTATTTTTGCGCTTCTTTATAAGTTTTTTAATATATATATAAAGCTTGATTTTCTTAATAATTATTTGAGAATGTTAAAAAATTAACCACACGTTTTTTTCTATGTTTTCTATATTTTAAAGAAATAAAGATAAAAAATAATATTTATTTTCTGAAATCAAATAAAAATAAGGCGGAGATAGAAAAAACATGAAGACTATAAATATGAATTACTCGAATTTAGATGTTGAAAATAAGAAACGTGGCTCTCTTGCTAGAAAAATATGGTGGAGATAAAAAAAACATGAAGACTATAAATATGAATGGAGGTTTTAACTATTTTCCTTAAAGTTTTAACTATTTAGGAGAGATCAATTTAATTTTTTTAAAATTTGGAGACTTAAACTGAAATTTTCTAAAAAATGGGGGTTTGACTAAATTTTTTAATATTTATGAGAAATTTAATAATAATTTTTAAAAATTATGAGAGATGATTTAATTAAAAATATTCAAAATGCTTAATATAAAATTTTAAAAAAACTTGATGGGCCAAATTAATTTTTAAAAAGAATTAGAAATCAAATTTTAATTTTCTAAAATTTTGAAGACTCGTGACACCTAGTCCCCACAAGCTTCCGGCCCTGCTCTAGAATATAAAAAGTTATGAACAACAAATTTAAATAATGAAAATAACTAATAAAAAACGTGTATATAATAGTTCATGAAAAGTGACACTTTAATCCATAGGTCTCTTGGCACATATCTTTTGGTTAAAGTAATGTCTCTATTAACATAACTTTAGCTAAAATTAGGCATCTTCACAACATAATTATGTCTCTACTCAACACATTAAAAAAATATTGTACTTTTTTTGGTAATATGCATGTCCGTCTTACATTGTACTTTTATTATATAATTGATATCGATATCAATGAGATAGTATCTATACATGTTATTTTTCATAAATTTTTTCAAGACATCAAAATTTTTTAATAATCTCAGGAGATTCCACCAATAGGACCAGCTCCGGATCGTTGAGAGACCGCTCCATCAGTTTGAGACAAATCCAACCTTGATGAGGTAGCCATTGAACCAACTCCATCGGTGTTGCTTGATCACTTGATGAAGGTGCAAAGGATGAAGCATAAAGTTTTGTTCAGTGAACATTAATTTGCAGCAGCGAATTAATGTCTATATTAGCATCCTGAAAAATACGTGACAAGCTTTCAAGAGAATAACATAAGTAAATTTTAAACATTATTTAAAAAATAGTGTTTCATTCAACTAGAATGAAAAATTGTTTTTATAAAATGGGTGAGTTCAGGAAAAGAGAACCGAGGGAGAGGAGATGGGAGAGCTCTATGACACTGTGGCCACAAAAACAAAGCCAAACTGCTGTATTCGTCTCAAATCTTCCTCCACGTCTTCATTGGAAAAGGTTGTGGATCTCGTTTGCTCGACATGGAGAGGCTAGAAATGCGTTTATTCCGGTGAAGAAAAGTAGAACGAGTCCTAGATATGGCTTGGTCCGATTCTCAAGTAGGGACGACGCTAAATGGGCGATTCTCAAATAGGCTAGAAAGCGTGTGTAATAGGAACCACGGTCAGTATCTTCAGCATTGAAAACTTAATAGAGAAGCTGGAAAGATATGGTTTACGAGAGTTCGATGCGAGATAGTTAGCTGGAAATCAGTTTTTAATTGATTTTGATCGTGAGGAGCTGGTTTCACAAGTTTGGAATTGGGAGTGGGAGTGACTGCCTGAAATCTTTTCAAATATTGATAGGTGGAAAGAAAATTATTGTCCTCATAGCCGGGTTACTTGGGTGGCCATCCATGGAGTGCCTATTTATGCTTGGAATAATTATACATTCAACAACATATTGAATCGATGAGGAGCTATTTTATTCTTAGAAGATGAAAATCTTCTTGGAAGGGACTTCACAGTGAAAAGAGCGAGAATCTTAACCGATTCAATAAATTATATTGAGGAAAATATTGCTTTATCGTGTAATGGGTCCTTATTTCTAGTAAAACTCAAGGAGCTTCATGATTTTGGTCGGTCCTCTATGGTGGAGAATGAGTTATGACCAAAGGTTGATGACCCCATTGATTGTAATGGAGTTTTGAGTGTTTCGAAAAACTCTTCTTCAGATGGTAGCCGGAAATCGTCTCTGAAGAATAACAAATTCGATCATAATAAGAAGTTGGGGAGTCTTGTTGATTATACGTTTAATGGAGGTCTGGGACATGATGATGTATTGGGCTCCTAAAGTCTTTTTTACATAAAAATTGCATGGGTGGCACGAGAGTGTTAACGAGGTGAAATTATTGATTAGTGGAAAGAAGATTATTGGTGCGAGGCATTCTCTTGCAGAATATTCATTAACTATGGAAAAGGTTATTGTTGCATCCAACAATTCTATATCAGGTTCGGTTGGCTACCACGTGAGGCTTAACTGTTGGGTGAGGGTCCCACTATGTGGGTAACCCTTCACCGGTTATAACCCCAAAATTCAAAGGGGTTAGTAATTCTTCTAACACCATTGTTGACTTTGGCATTAAAAGCCATTTATTTTGCCTTGAAGAATGTGTGTGGGCAGCTGATTTACAGCTTAGTATAGCAAGATTTGAGAGATTGAAGAAAAAAAAGCTCATAACGTTCGAGAGAAAAATTAGGAGAGAAAAACTATTTCCAACTTTGAGCAGTTTTAATCAACTCTTCGATCGGAGGTCCATCCGTGGTTCGATTGAGCTGATTTTTGGACAGCAGCTAGGCGACTCGGTGATCTTAACTTTGTACGGTCGGATTTTTCATCCGAGACCTGTAGCTTCCGAAATCCCCATTTTACAGCAGCTGCGTTTTTGGTGATATTCTCTCATTTTACTCTCTTTTGTTAAAGACTACTTGTTATTAGCCTTGTTGGAGTTGAATGCTTGTTGTAGGTTGGATATTGTAGTCTTGTAGTTGAACATTTGATTATAGTGGAGCTTTTGATCGGACTCTAAAGTCCCGTGGTTTTTACCCTTGATTTAGAGGGGTTTTCCACGTAAAAATATCGGTGTCTCGATTTACTTGTGTTGTGGTTGCATTAAAAATTTGTGGTTGATTATTGCTGCTAAAGAACATATTTGTAATATTGTGCTTGCCATAATTATTGACATGAGTTATAGGGAGAGAAAGAACACCGGTTGTGCTTCCGCTTAATTTGGTTGTTCGGTTTCTTCCACAACAAATTGGCATCGAGCTTGGTTATTGTGTCGATAATTATGGAGATTAATACAAGCAAGATGATTATGTTGAATGGCACGAATTATCAACTTTGGCGGAATAAAATGAAAGACTTGTTGTTTGTAAAGGCTTTGCATCTTCCGGTCTTTGCTACTCAAAACCCGATTCAAAAAGTGATGAGGAATGGGAATTTGAGCATCAACAAGTATGTGGCTATATTCGACAATTTGTTGAAGAAAATGTTTACAACCACATTGATCAGGAGACACATGCTCGTACATTGTGGGAGAAGCTTGAAAGCTTGTATGCTTGAGGTCGGGTAATAACAAATTGTTTTTGCTAAAGAAAATGATGGCGTTGAAATACAGAGAAGGAACGTCTACAGCTGACCATGTTAGTGAGTTTCAAAGTGTGATGAATCAGTTGCTTGGTATGGGTGTCAAATTTGATGATGAGATTTTAGGGCTTTGGTTGCTTGCTACTCTACTAGGACACTTGGGAGACTTTTCGGGTCTCACTCATTAATTCTGCTCCAAATGGTATTATTACTTTGGATTTGGCTAAGAGTGGTGTGTTGAATGAAGAGGTTAGAAGAAGATCTTAGGGTTCTACATCACAGTCCGAGGTGTTGGTTACCGAGAACAGGGGGAGAAACAGAGAAAAAGATGGCAAGGGTAGAGATAAAAGTCGAAGCAAGTCAAGATTGAGATATAAGAATCTTGAGTGTCATCATTGTGGTAAGAAAGGCCATATCAAGAAATATTGCTACAAGTGGAAGAGAGAGAACAAAAGCGGTGGTGATAAAAACGATCGAAATGATGATGAAAAATCTGAGCGTATTGCTACTGCTACTCGTGAAGATCTATTGGTCATTTGTTCTGAGAATTTGGTCAACCTAGCATGCGATGAGACTAGTTGGGTGATTGATACATTGGTGCTTCAATTCATGTCACGTCGAGGAGGGATTTCTTCACATCTTATACTCCTGGTGATTTTGGAGTATTGAAGATGGGTAATGACGGTTTGATTCCAGTTATTGGCATGGGAGATGTTAGCTTGGTGAGCAATAACGGAACAAAGTTAATTCTCAAGGATGTCAAACATGCACCGGATATCCGTTTGAATTTGATTTCGCAGAAAGCTTGATGATGAGGATTTTGTAACACCTTCAATGAGGGGCAGTGGAAGCTGACTAAAGGCTCCTTGGTTGTGGCTCGAGGAAAGAAGAGCTCAAATTTGTACTTGATGCATGCTTTGACTTCCAGAGACACTGTGAATGTGACAGTAAATGACTCAACTGAGTTGTGGCATAAACGGCTTAGTCACATGAGTGAGAAGAGGCTTAATTGTTTAGCCAAGAAGAATAAACTTTCTGGGTTGAAGAATGCCACATTGAAGAATTGTGCTCATTGTCTAGCGGGGAAGCAGAGAAGAGTTTCTTTTAGAAGTCATCCTCCTCATAGAAGATCAGAGTTGCTAGAGTTGGTTCATTCAGATGTTTGCGGTCCGATAAAGGTAAGGTCACATGGCAGTGCACTTTATTTTGTGACTTTCATTGACGATTGTTCAAGAAAGCTGTGGGTCTACACTTTGAAGTCGAAAGACCAAGTTTTTGAGGCATTTAAACAGTTTCAAGCGTCAGTTGAAAGAGAAACAGGGAAGAAGGTAAAGTGCATTCGTACTGATAATGGTGGCGAGTACACAGGGCCATTTCATGAGTATTGTATGCGAAAGGGAATTAGACATCAGAGAACACCACCAAAGACTCCACAGTTAAATGGGTTAGCTGAAAGAATGAACCGGACATTGATTGAGAGAGTCAGATGTTTGCTGTCAGATACAAAGTTGCCAAGATCGTTTTGGGCTGAAGCCTTGAATACAGTGGCACATGTGATTAATCTGTCTCCTAGTGTTCCTTTACGAGGTGATATACCAGACAGAGTTTGGTTTGGTAAAGACGTGTCATATGATCACCTGCGTGTGTTCGGTTGTAAAGCATTTGTTCATGTTCCAAAAGATGAAAGATGGAAGTTGGATGTCAAGACTCGTCAATGCATCTTTATTGGTTATGGTCTAGATGGTGAGTTTGGTTATAGACTCAGAAGAAGCTCGTGAGAAGCCGAGATGTTGTCTTCATTGAGGATCAGACCATTGATGACATTGACAAGACAGTGAAAGAGGATTCACAAGACAGTGGTGACTTGACTGATGTGAATCCAGTTCCCCTGGACCCTTCACCGAATCCTATTCAAGATGATGTACAAGGTGATGTTAATAATGACCAGCAGGACATAGGTGACTTTGATGCTCCCATAGATGATGTTGTGAATGATCAACAACAAGCACCTATAGCTCCACCAGCAGTTTCACTTCGAAGATCTTCTAGACAACGACGATCTTCTGTCAGGTATTCTTCTGATGAATATGTTTTTTTGACTGACGGGGGAGAACCTGAATGTTATGAAGAGGCTATGGAGAGTGAATGCAAAGATCATTGGGTTGAAGCAATGAAAGATGAACTCCAATCCTTGCATGATAACCATACCTTTGAGTTGGTGAAACTACCTAAGGGCAAGAGAGCTTTGAAGAATCGGTGGGTTTACAGGTTGAAGCAAGAAGAAAAGTCTTCATCTCCACGATACAAAGCTAGATTGGTCGTCAAGGGTTATATTCAGAAAAAGGGGATTGATTTTGAAGAAATATTTTCTCCAGTTGTGAAGATGTCCTCTATTAGAACTATATTGGGTTTGGAAGCCTGTTATGACTTAGAGGTTGAACAAATGGATGTGAAAACAGCTTTTCTTCATGGTGATTTGGAAGAAGAGCTTTACATGGAGCAACCAGAGGGATTTGTTGCACAGGGAAAAGATGACTACGTGTGCAGGTTGAAGAAGAGCTTGTATGGTTTGAAGCAAGCTCCTAGGCAATGGTACAAGAAGTTTGAGTCTGTTATGGGGGAGCAAGGCTACAAGAAGACTACTTCTGATCATTGTGTTTTTGTTAAGAGATTCTCTGGTGATGATTTTATTATCCTTTTACTCTATGCTGATGATATGCTTATTGTTGGTCGTAATGCTTCCGAATTGACAAGTTGAAGCAAGAGTTGAGTAAATCCTTTGCGATGAAGGATTTGGGGCGATAAAGCAAATTCTTGGCATAAGGTTGACACGTGATAGAAAGGCCAAGAAATTGTGGTTATCACAAGAGAGGTACATTGAGAAAGTACTTCAAAGGTTTTGTATGGACAGAGCTAAAGCGGTGAATACTCCATTTGCTAGTCACTTGATTGAGTGTCAAGCATAGTCCTTCCACAGAAAATGAGAAGGAAGAGATGCAGAAAAGTTCCTTACTCTTCAGCCGTGGGCAGTTTGATGTATGCAATGGTTTGCACGAGACCAGACTTGGCTTATCTTTGTTGGTACGATTAGTCGGTTTCTTTCTAATCCAGCAGAGAGCATTGGAATGCAAAGTGAAGTGGATCATGAGATATCTTCGTGGCAGTTCCAACTTGAAACTTTGTTTTGGTAATGAAAAACCTGTTCTTGTTGGATATACAGATTCAGACATGGCCGGGGACATTGACTCGAGGAGATCTACTTCAGGTTACTTGATCACTTATTCAGGGGGAGCAGTGGCATGGCAATCGAGATTGCAAAAGTGCGTTGCCTTATCCGCCACCGAATCAGAGTTCATTGCAGCGACCGAAGCGTGTAAGGAGATGCTTTGGATGAAGAAATTTGTGCATGAACTTGGCTTTACTCAGGAGAGGTATGTCTTATATTGTGATAGCCAGAGCGCGATTCATCTTGGTAAGAACTCAACTTTTCATGCTAGATTTAAGCATATTGATGTGAGGTACCATTGGATACGAGATGTTCTTGAAGCTAAATTGTTAGAGCTTGAGAAGATTCATACTGATGATAATGGTGCTGATATGTTGACTAAAGTCTTACCAAGAGGGAAGTTTGAAGCATGCTGCTTGATGGCCGGCATGAAGACATTCCCCACATAGCGGGAGGGGGAGATTTGTTGGGTGAGGGTCCCACTATGTGGGTAACCCTTCACCGGTTATAACCCCAAAATTCAAAGGGGTTAGTAATTCTTCTAACACCATTGTTGACTTTGGCATTAAAAGCCATTTATTTTGCCTTGAAGAATGTGTGTGGGCAGCTGATTTACAGCTTAATATAGCAAGATTTGAGAGATTGAAGAAAAAAAAGCTCATAACGTTCGAGAGAAAAATTAGGAGAGAAAAACTATTTCCAACTTTGAGCAGTTTTAATCAACTCTTCGATCGGAGGTCCATCCGTGGTTCGATTGAGCTGATTTTTGGACAGCAGCTAGGCGACTCGGTGATCTTAACTTTGTACGGTCGGATTTTTCATCCGAGACCTGTAGCTTCCGAAATCCCCATTTTACAGCAGCTGCGTTTTTGGTGATATTCTCTCATTTTACTCTCTTTTGTTAAAGACTACTTGTTATTAGCCTTGTTGGAGTTGAATGCTTGTTGTAGGTTGGATATTGTAGTCTTGTAGTTGAACATTTGATTATAGTGGAGCTTTTGATCGGACTCTAAAGTCCCGTGGTTTTTACCCTTGATTTAGAGGGGTTTTCCACGTAAAAATATCGGTGTCTCGATTTACTTGTGTTGTGGTTGCATTAAAAATTTGTGGTTGATTATTGCTGCTAGAGAACATATTTGTAATATTGTGCTTGCCATAATTATTGACATGAGTTATAGGGAGAGAAAGAACACCGGTTGTGCTTCCGCTTAATTTCGGTTGTTCGGTTTCTTCCCAACACTCCTAAAGTCTTTTTTACATAAAAATTGCATGGGTGGCACGAGAGTGTTAACGAGGTGAAATTATTGATTAGTGGAGAGAAGATTATTGGTGCGAGGCATTCTCTTGCAGAATATTCATTAACTATGGAAAAGGTTATTGTTGCATCCAACAATTCTATATCAGGTTCGGTTGGCTACCACGTGAGGCTTAACAAGGTGTTAAATGAGGCTGAAATTAATTGTGCACTCTCCCAACACGAGTTCCTGCTGCTCAGTGTATTGGGGGAGATGTTTCTTCTCCTAGTATCAAATTTACTAGAGTGTTGGAGCATATGGTGATTCTTTGGTTGCTGATTTCATTCAATCGGAAACTTTTGTTAGTTATACTATCGAAAAAGTTGATTATTGAGAATATATGACTAATGAGACTTTGGACGATGTCAAGGCGATAAGAATTTTTAACAAAGATCTCGAAGTAGAATGCGAGATGCCTCATCGCTGGAGCAGAGGGATCTCACGGGAAGCTAGTGTTGATTTAGTTAATGGTAATAAGGAGGCTGGTGATCAAGGTCGGATTTGCGTGGAGGAACAGCAGTACTCGTTTTTTCCTGAATTTCAGGACCACCATTTCAAAAGAAAATTTATCTCCCTAGTCGAAGTGCAAGATAAGTATCTCTCTGCTAAAAAAAGAAGACAGATATGGCATAAAAAGATATAAGAAGCATAGTCGAATTACTACAGATAGGTCCACAGAGGTGCATATACCTACGGATTCAGATATTACAAGAAATCAAGTCATTACAAAATCAGTTAAAGAAAATTTTTAGCAGAGAAAATCTGATAAGAAATTAAGTGGTGAGGTGTTGTATCTTGAGGCGAGGAAAGCTCTTGATCTAGTTAAAAGTTTAGGGGTGCAAATTGTTGGTAATGAAGATGAAGTCGTGGAAGAAATGGTTAGGCTTGAGTTAATTAAAATTAATAACTATTGGTGGCATGATCTTTTTCTTGACTATAAAGATTTTTGGTAATGAAGATGAAGATGAAGTCGTGGAAGAAATTGTTGTGTGTATTAAGAAATCATTGCCCTCAAGGTCCAAGGAATAGCTGTTGTGCTTTGCTTGAATTGTGAAAACATTTTATCGATTTCATGGGTATAATAGAATCTTCTTCACTCAGTGACTGTAGCCTTTTTTGTTAGGTTTATTAATTATGTTTTGTGAGGGAGAGAGCAGGGGTTATAAGGGATGATACTATATGATCATTAGCCGGACTAGGTTATGTTTGTAATTTTTTAACCTGATGTATCTATTGTAAAATTTTTTCGTGGTGTGTACTCTTTTTTTCTAAATTAAATTTTAAATTTTTTTAATAAAGTATATTACGTAGGATATAATTTTATTAATCCCTTAATAAAATATCTTTTGCTAAAAAAAAAAAGAGAGAATAACAAAAGTATTAAGAGGCAACGTTTCTCAAAAATAATAAATATGCCAAACAACTACAAGACAATGATCCAACATGGGAAATCTTTCGAAATTGCAATAAAAAAAGGTGGAGATAATCAATATAGCCTTTGTAAACACATGACATGGGCTACTAAACTTGAGATACGAACACTTGGCTTTATAATCATCCAAATTCATCAGGCTCTTGCAATCTTGCTGGCTATTGTCGAATTTAAATCCATAGCTACTAAAAACAATAACTTTTGAAGAATTAATATGTATCTTAAAAATACAAACGAGATTAGTTCAAGTAGTAAGCAAATAAGTATTGCTTAAGCATATCTCGAGTTCAAGGTTTTGTATATGTAGAAATTTTTTATCAAGAGATATATCATCAAAGTCAGGTGCGTGACGCGGATCGATCTGAATTAGCAAGAGATGTCACCGAGAGAAACGAAATGTTCAAGAAAATTACGATTGGATGGGGTTTCAAAACCCAAGTACCCATACCAGAAACTCAAACCAAAAGCAAAGTAAAACAAAGAGAAAATTGAACTAAACCATGATTAAGAACCCAACATAAGAATTAAATCTAACCTTTGCATAAGGTGGTTAGAAAGCAGTTCTGTGAGGAAATTGTTTCTAGGTTTCCTTTTTCTGCAAAGGGATAAACAATAGTTTGGAGAGTTGTACAAGATATGAAAATGTTGTTTTTCTATATAGGATTTGATGGTGAATGAGTTATTTCTTTTGTGGAACGAGATGAAAAGACACATGAAAAACAGTATTTGAATGTGAGATTTTTAATCGAATGGTGGAGGAAGAGAGGAAGGGAAGAATATGGCAGAGGAGAGAAGAAACAGAAAATAAGAGGGACTAAATTGATAAAAATATTAAAATTATGTGGGTTATTTTTAGAATTAAGGTTAAATTAAAATAAATATAAAATTTAAGGGTTAAGTATGTCATTGTATCAATATATTGACTGCAACGTCTTTTCGTTAAAAATTAATTATTTTAAAACGACAACGAATTAATTTATTTTGAGTTCTTATTTATATTTGGAGAATTTGTAATATATTGATCGATGCACATTGCAAGGAAGGACTTATTTTTGAGGCTGTAGATATGGTTGACACAATGAGGAAGCAAGGCATTGAGCCTAATGTTATCACGTATAATGCATTGATCGATGCACATTGCATGGAAGGGATGGTTTCCAAAGCTGAGAATATTATTGACATAATGATAAAGCAAGGCATTGAGCCTAATGTTGTTAACTATAATGCATTGATAAACGGTCATTGCTTGCAAAACAAAATGGATAAAGCTAGAGGAGTTTTGCAGTTGATGATTGAGAAGGGTTTTGCACCTGATGAATTTAGTTACAACACAATGATCAATGGATATTGTAAAGCAAAAAGGTTGGACGAGGCAATGGAACTCCTTCATGAAATATCTCGGAAAGGACTAATCCCGAATATTGTCACATATAGCACTCTTATGCAAAGTATGTTCCAGTTAGGGAGGGTTTCAACTGCATGTGAATTTTTTAGAAAGTTGCTTGCTTCTGGACAAGTTCCTAATATAGTGACATGTTCAATTTTGTTGGATGGTTTATGCAAAACAGGTAAACTTGATGAGGCATTGAAACTTTTTCAAGCAATGCGAAACAGTGGATTAGAATTTAATATTGTCTCTTATACTATCTTGATCAATAGCTTGTGCAAAGTTGGGCATATTGATGTTGCGAAAGAATTATTTAATAAACTCTCAGAGAATGGTTTAAAACCAACTGTCTACACATATACCATAATGATTAATGGATTTTCTAAAGAGGGATTGTCGGATGAAGCATATCAGTTGTTTAGGAGCATGGGAGATAATGATATTGTTCCTAATAATAGTTGTTATAATGTAATGATTCAAGGGTTTATTCTAAACAGTTATTCCTCGAAGGCAACACAGGTTCTTGCGGAAGTGGTTTGTAAGGGTTTTTCTGCAGATATTTGCACTGCCACTTTATTTGTGAATCTCATCTTAGGTTCTGATAAATCAACTTTCCTTCAGGTTTAACGTTTAGTGTAATGATCATTAATTGCCGGTGTGAATCGATTACTCATAAGCAATTGTACTGTGAATTGTGATAATGATTTTGGAAACTACACAGTGTGTTGAGTCTATTTTCAATTTAGTTGATCTCTGAGGGAAGTGAGAATCTTGTTGATGATAATGTTGAAAGTCTATCTATATCTGTTGCAATGGCAAGTGCTGGCAGGAGCATCATTTTAGATGATTAAATTATTCTCTTTAGGAATTGAATGAAGAGAAATGAGGTTTTGGATTATGCAAAAATAGGTAAGGAAAAATGGGTTTTTGATTATGCAAGAAAAAGTGGAATCTAGTGGTCATATTAGACATGTTTTTTGCTTGCAGTGCTTGGAGAAAAGTGGTTTATTAGTTTTAAGGGATATAAGTTTTGGTATGTAATTTTGACATTTGTATGTAATGTACTATCTAATTTTTGTTTGTGCAGTTAATTATCTACTTTCTGGGTATATACACAAGGAAGTGTCACTTGACAATTTTTATAAGAAAACCAAAAATTCAGGAAAATGGAGATTTTTTAAAAAAAATTCCAAAAAAATGATGTTTAATATTTTTATGAAATTTTATGTTTTGATTTTTATTTTTGCGGTTCTTTACAATTTTTTTGTTATATATATATTTGAGAATGTTTTTGTCATATGATGTTTAATTTTTTTTATGAAATTTTCTGTTTTGATTTTTATTTTTGCGGTTCTTTACAAATTTTTTGTAATATATATATATAAAGTTTGATTTTCTTAATAATTATTTGAGAATGTTTTTGTCATATGATGTTATATGGTTACACCATGTGGTATTTCTCAGCAAACGAAGACAAATAATGGTGGACTAATGATAATTTTTTACTTCAACGGACAAGGTGATAAAAGTGTAAACAACAAAACATTTTATTATTGTTATTTTTAGAAATGTTTTTAGTGATATTTTTATTTTAAAAGACAAAATAACAATTTTACAAAATATTTTTTACTTCAAAAGACAAAGGGATAATTTTACAAACTACTTTTTAGTGAAAACAACAAAACATTTTATTTATTTTTATTTTTAAATTTCACATATTTTCATTCTTATTTCCTATTTTTAAAAAATTAACCACAACATGTTTTCTTCTATATTCTCTATTTTTAAAAAAAAATAAAAAAAAATAATATTTATTTTTTGAAATCAAATAAAAACTAAATATTTGTGGGTAATTGATGAGAAAGATTATTCAGTCCAATTTACAAAAAATAAAAAATAATAACCCATTTAATCACTTTACCGACCCAAACACAAATCAAACCCAGCCCAAATCCATTAAATCGCTTACCCTTACACTACCCTAGCCCAATCACGACCCGGATCCCACTAACCCGGTTTACCCTACCCGGGTAACCTAAACTGGAAACGCTAATCCCCTCATGCCTTAGCCGCCGCCAACAATTTCTGGAAGATTCTCAAAACCGCCCCTTGGCCTTCCAGCTGCCGGCCACGTCGGTGGCCACCTTAGTGCCAAACCAGTACGATCGCAACCACGTCCGCCACATCACCAGCCATGTATGCACTCTCTTTGCATCCGGCCAAGAAAGGACCACATCCCCTCCCCGTACGAACCTGCAAAATCAGACAAAATACAACAACAACACCGACAACAATTGCAGAACCAATCAGCTTTATTTCATTTTTTTACTCTTGTAATTTCGGCTATAAAGCCAGCATGCAACAACATTGTAAAGAGGGTTTTTTCCAAAAATCGAATACAAAAATTTCGAACCAAGGTATCCATTTTCCTTTTTCTTCTTTTTTTTTTTTGCATTTCGTACATCAAAAACCAGTAAGAATTAGGGCTTTCAAAAAACATATTGTTTTTTAAGAAGAGAAACATAAAGTTTTTTGTTTTTCAAATCAAAGTTTGTTCTTTTTTTAAGATCTGAAATTGTGTTTTTTTTTTTTAAAAAGAGAGGATACAATAAAAAGAGGACGAAATACCTGTCTAGGTGAGTGGCCACCATGCAAAGACGCTTCCGGGCGTCAGAAGCTGGCCGGCGAGGATTAGCGCTCAACAAGGCAAGCAAGGGTTCGGCCCTTCCCCCCATTTTTCAGAGCGTTTTAAGCTCTTGTTTTTTTGTGTTTCAATTTGAAATCGGATGAATGAGGGCTTAAGGCGTATTTTCGCCCTGATTTTTGTATATATATATATATATATAAATATTGAAACGTTGTCGTTTTGGCCACCATTTGACCCACGCGGTAACCGGACCCGGGGAAGATCCGCGCGTTTAGGGTCAATGAGTTAATTGTCGTTTTAGCCCCCTGACATTTCATCCCATTATCATATAGGTCCGGGGTTAATACCCTTTACAGTCCCGTCCATTTATTTCAAAGCTAATTTCGGCCTTTTTTAATTCCGTTTCTATTTTAATTCAGGCTCTATGTTTTATTTATTGCATTTCGGTCCTTACTTAATATATTATATACATATATTATCATGTTATTTATTATATATTTATTATATAGTATGTTACGCATATATATACTATAGTATTATATATTTATACATTAGTATATTATAGTATATACTATATATCATATTATATTTATACTATATATTATCTCTATTTATTATAGTATATCTATGTTATAGTATATATATATTATATTACTTATATATTTTGCTTTGCTCAAATTGGCCTTACCACCCGTAACGGGGATGATTCGTATTATTCATGGCACGTTAAATCTAACCCACTAACATCTAACTTTTAATTTTCCACAATTTACTTCTCGCATTTATTTTTTCCGCAATTTAAATTCTGTATTTGATTTTTGCTCTTATATTTGATCCATTCATTTTTTCGGATTACTTTGTTCGATCTGGTCCCTTTTCCGAATTCCTTTGTTCGATCCGGTCCCTTTTTCGGATTTTTTATTATTTCCCGCTATTTAATTTCCGTATTCATTTATTTTGTTCATATTTATTTTCTATTTTATTCTTTATTGTCTTCATTTTATTTATTTATTCGCATTTTGTGACATATCCTAAATTGTCATTCATTTGACTTTTAATCCACTTAATTACTCCTTGTTAATTAATTAATCTAACTTATAAAAAGGAGGTATTTATTAATTCTGATATTTGTGTCGTAACAGTCCTGGCTCATTGGATGTTAACCAAATATTCGAATTAATTTTCACCATCTAAAGGTAAATTTTAATTTAGAATAAAATTGGACAAGCCATAACATCATATTTTACTGCTTGCATCATGCATAAAAGTGACGTACTCGAGTCGAACTGTAAATTAACACGGTAGTTGGGCTTATTCGATGTTAATCTACAGTCTGATGTATAGTCAGCCTTATTAATTAAACGGATAATTAATTCGAACCCATTAAATTGTTAAAGCCCGTTCAATTAAAACCTATATTCGAAAGGGATGAATGAATGCATGATGTTGATATAAATGGTATGCAATGCAGTTGGCCATGATGTTGACTAGATGGGTTGTTGTCACTGATGCCCCAATCTCAAATTGGCCTTACGTCATCCAATGAATGCATGATGTTGATATAAATGGTATGCAATGTAGTTGGCCATGATGTTGACTTCAAAAGGGATACCCCACGACTTCCTGGTTATTGGTGGCTTGGTCTTGTTTTTGCCCAATCCTGTCTTGTAGACTAGATGGGTTGTTGTCGCTGATGCCCTAATCTCTTGTGGGTTTGACCATCTACTTCTGAAATGTTATCAACAAGTGAAAGCTTTCTTGAGCTGAAGCATCGATCTAAGGGCCCATTTGTGGTTGATCCCTAAACTATGAACTTCTTTGTAAGTAATATAGAGAAAACTTTTTTGTTTCAAATCTCATACTACATGTTCTGATTTCAATGTGAGATGCTTATTAAGAAAATTGGGTTTTTATTTTTAGATTGTGAATATATCAAGCTAGATTGAATATCTCGAATATCAAGTGCACGAGCAACACTAAAATGGTTTACCGAGGATTACCCCAAAGAAATCCCGTGTCTAGGAGACCTCGAAAGCTGAATTGACGTTTGAAGATGTGAAGTGCATTTTAAGTTATTTCGGTGCTTGACCACATTGCCTTGGCAGGTTTATTTATGTCTCTCTTTTGTTTGGGGAATTCAATTCATCACATTCCTTTGGCTCGAAATAAATGATGGAGCAAACAACAAATTCCCGAGCTACTCGACATTGTCATGATTTTGAAAATATTACCATCACTCATGAAGTGAAGGGTTTTGATTAGAATGAGCTTCAGCGAAGTGCCCTAAAAAATCCACACTCTTATCCTAAAAAATGCCTATTACCAGGTTTCGAACATTGAAGTGCCTTTTGATTATTTTTTTGAAAAATGCCTATTACCAGGCTTTGAAGTGCTTTTTGTTTTGGAAAATGGCTATTACTAGGCTTCAAATATTAAATTGCATTGATTTGTTATTATAGGTGGTCCTTAATGTGAAATGCGAGTCACACCTTCGTAATCTCCGTAGCTTAGGATTTCAATTAGACACAGGTTATTCAGGCTCAACCTTTGGGTCTAAGTCAATGTCCCTTGTGCAAATGATATACAAGGACTCAATAGACAAATATATTTACAAAATAAAGAAAGAGTTTAAACATAAAATGCATTTTTCATTGAAATTTAAACCATGCAGTCTTAGGCCCTTACAAAATATCGACACGGCCTTCGGGCTTAGGCAAGTGAATTTGATTTATATGCATTACTTGAAAGAAGTTAAAAGCAACAATGGAACCTACTAAAGTTGATTAGTTTGGCATATAGATAAAGGAGCAAGGTGAGTTCATTCCTCAAAGAATTCCACTTCTTTATTATCTATTAGGCCTTGAACAATATCCTTGAACTCATGGCAGTCTTGGATAGTGTGCCCTTCTTTAGCATAGAACTCACAGTATGGACCGACATGCCTCTCGAGTATCATCATTCTTTTACCGATTAGACCCACATCAATTAGTTTCTTCCAAACCCAACTAAGAGGTGATTTGACTTCTGACACCTTGGACTTTACTGTTCGATTACTCTCTTTGAAGATTTCATATGGGGTTGGTGGTCGTAGCTTGCCCACTGGATTTGTCAAAACCTATGACCCCAAGCTTGATCAGCTTTTCCACGGCCTTTTTGAAGCCGATACAAGTCTCAATCGAATGGCCCACTTGATCACCATGGTATTCGTATTTCGTGCTATGATCATACCACTTTGGGAAGGGAGGTTGCAACGGTACTTGATAGAAGGGTGCCACCACATGGACATCGAACAGTTGCTTGTATAGTTCACCATAAGAGATTGAAAACGGGGTAAACTCTATCTTCTCGGTGTTCTTTCTTTGGCTGGAGTCTTGGCTGGAAGAACCTTGGGCACTTGGCACGACCCTGGGCTCCTCTAACTTTTCGGTTGCCGAAATCAAGGATCAACAGAGAGCCTTGTCCCTAAGCCTCTCCTCACTCTGGTCCCCTCATCCAGCCACGTCGACATGCAATCCAAAAACAGAAGAAGCATTAGCAAAAAGCAAAAAAAAATAGATCAAACCAAAAATAAAAAATTTACAAAAGATATTGGCGAATTTCAGAGCATATTATAACTAGTATGTTTTATTTTTATTTTCGATGTAACCTGTTCGGATATAAAAATCGAAACCCAAAATATTGTAAAGACAATTGATAATCAATACAAAAAAAAACAACAGAACCTTTAGAGGTATCTTCCCTCTTTCCATTTTACATGCATGCATACCATATAGCAAAAAGAGCATAGATCGAATAGAGAGAGAGTTTTACCCCAGGTATTATGGTCGTCAGGGCTCAAAAAGTGAGTCAGCCACGGGCTTGTGAGCATCTCTTCGGCTTCATCCACTGGTAACAAACCCAGGGCTTCAGCCGTTAGTGGTGAACCAGTGGAGGACCAAAACCCTTAGGTTTCGAAGGGTCGAAACCTAGATCTAAGGGGAGGAAAGGCTTCTAGTCTTGGTAGATCTGGAAGGATATATTTTAGATCCAGAGAATCTAAGTTTGGTTTGGTGTTCGGAGTAACAAGGTGAGGCTTTTGGTGTGTTTGTTTGGATCTTCGTCGTCAGTATACGGCGGCTGACACGGCAGAGATCCGCTAGATTCTGGTTCTGTGGTGGCTAGGATGAAACCACAGCGGTGTTCATCCCTTGGTTCAGAGGATTTGGGTTTCTGGAAAAGGGAAGAAAAGGTTTTTGTTTGAAAAATGTTAAAGGGTCTATTTTTTTCCGAAAATAACTCATTTATATCAAGCCCTTGATTTAAAAATGGTTTTTAACTTATTAAATCCTTCCGCGTTTCCTAAATTACCCGCCCCAGGGCTTTCGTTTCTTTTAATTATAGTATAGGTCCTTCTTGTTTTATTAAAAATTACAATTTCACCCTAGTTTAAGTCTGATTTAATTTTAAAATTGGTTTTTTTACCAAATAGTCCCTCTGTGTTTTATGCTTTTCTTTTGAGGGTTTTCGTTTTTTAAAAATTACACCCTAGATCCCTTTAACTCTCACCCGTGTTTAGTTTAGTCATTATTTTAATTTAATCTATTTGGAGTGGGTTAATCTCCAGTCTAGTCCTCCTAGTTTTAGTCTCTGTCTATTAAATCCTCCAACCAGTCTTTATTTTCCTTTTACCCCTTGCATACATGTTTAAATTTTCATTTAAATTTTCTATTTATGTTTAATATTTATCATTTTGTTAATGTGTACATGATATGATTAATGTATAATCTATATAATTTTGTATATAGTCTTTTTATGGTAGGGAATATGTGATGTATGCATTTCGTTTTGGTTATGTAGTTTAATGTGTCATATAGCTTATATGTGTATTGTATATTTTTCCTTTTACCTCATAATGTAGTAGATGTTAATAAGTACGAACATAAAACCATGTTATATGTATATATTAATATAGGGTTAGATTGTGCCATCTTATTTGCTATGACCATTTTACGTTTATATGCCATGTTGTATAAGTTTTCATTTTGGACTTAATTATGTTAATGCGGTGCTTTTTTATTCGAAGGTAAATGCGGCCAGTTTCAAATGTAGTGATGGTGGACTTGCTGTTTACTTCTGAATAACAAGGCCCTTAAAATTTACTCGCACGTATAACCAGATTTTAACTTAGTTTTCACTTTAATTCACAAAGTTTAATATTAACAAAGCGGTAATTATTTTCTTTTTTAACGGTACCAATTTTTGGGCGGTGTGGGGTGCCAAATCTCTCCCATCCATAATCGACTCTCGAACCCTGTTTTGATCAAATCTCTAGTTTTATGGTGTCCGGCCTACCACAGTGGTCGATGGCGACTCCAAGTCTTGTATTTTCCAAAACAGAATTTTTAAAAGATTTTCCCGTCTTTTTTAAACATTTCCAAAAAACGTAAAGAAAATCAAATTATGTACTTTTTGCGATTCGCTACAGCTGGCGACTCCGCTGGGGAAATGATTTTAATTTTTTAAAACTAAAGTGAGTCAGGCCATTTTTCAAAAATAAAAAAATAATAATTACCACTTTATTAATATCAGAAATTGTGAATTAAAGTGGCGATTAAATTGTTATTTGTTTATAAATGCGAGTTTATTTTACCACATTTAAATTTTGACATTTAAACCTGTCCTTTTTAAGTGGGGGAAATGCTAGTGCTTTCGTGTGGATACTGTTCCTTTGTATGAGCCTAGTAAGTACCTTCGTGGTTCGACTAGCCTATGTTTTCGTGGTAATATTGTTTCCCCGTACGAACATAGCGAAAGGGTCCCCTGAATTAAACTTAGTTGAGAAGAGCCTATAGTGGGTGATGGCCGGGGGCCTTTGCTACTCTTTAGAAGAGGATATCAAAAACAGTTTGGGTATTGTTTAGAACCAAAATTGCATGTAGAGAACATAGAAAGCCCACCCTTTTAAAGCCATGCGGTTAAACCTAGGTTTTTAGAAATGATGTAAATAGGGTTGTGTTGTTTGATTTAAATTCTTACTTCTTTTTTATATATGTTTATTAATTTTATCTGATACTGACTCGTTTTCTTCTTTTCTTATTTTTCATATTTTTCTCGCATGCGCATTGCATAACATGAAGGTGTTGATTCGAGTGGTTTGCTAAATTCGAAATCTTTCACCATGGATAAAAGGTATCTCAGGAAGGAAGAAGTCAAATCTGATGTTCGACATTGGTCTGAAGTCAACCAAAGAGTCCAAGGTGACAGTCTACAGAGTGAGCGCATTATGGCAGGGTACACATATATTAGTCTACAACAAAATAACCTATGGGATCTGAAACAGATTTGGGATGGATGGGATCGACGACTGCAAAATTTTTTTCGAGAAAATTATGGTGACATAGCACAGTTGATGTATGTTCGAATCAATCAGCCTATACTTCGAGCTATCTTTTAGTTTTAAAATCCGGCCTTCTGTTGCTTCACCTTCAACGGGAAGAATTTGATGCCTACGATCGAAGAATATACAGCTTTTCTCAATCAGAAGAACATTCATGAAGATTGGATTTACACGAAACTGTCTAGGTCTCAAAATTACCCTTTGAAGCTTAGAATGTTGGCTGGGATGAACGAAGGTTGGGTTAAGGGTTTGATTCAGGTTCGAGGTGATAACACCACTTTCTTATGGGAGTGCATCCGAGATATCATACCAACACACCCGGATGAAGTTATGAAGATAGATTTATTCGCTTTGAGGATCTATGGTTTGATCATTTTCCCTAGAGTTTTGGGAAACATTGATGTAGCCATCTTGGACTTATTCGATCGTTTGAAGAAGAAGGCCAACCCGGTATCGACAATCCTGGTTGAAACTTTTATTTCCTTGAACGCAAGCTGAAAGTATGAAGAATGGCGCTTTAGAGAATGTGCACAGTTGCTTCAAGTATGGATCCGAAGCCACCTTTGGAAGACACCGACAAGGATGCTGCCCGAAATAATCTCGGGAAATTTTTCCCCTTTACGAGAATACCTAGCAAAAGAATGGTAGGAAGAACTAGACAAACAGAAATGGACAGTCATTTTCAAGAATATTCAGGATGAGGACGGAGGGTACCTTGGCTTGGTAGCGTCATTCATTTCTTGTACAGTTGTGGAGACTATGATTGGCTAATGATGATAAGCTTATACAGTGGGATCGCTTGAGCATCTTTGTTGGTATCGAGACAGTTCAGTTCTCGACAGTTTGTGCCCGTCACCATCAGTTTGAGTACTTTTGAGTTCCTGTTTAAGAATGAATATAAGGCGAATGTTCAAGATGCTTCTAGAGCTTGGGATCACCTCTATCGTATAAAGGTGGAAGAAAACAGCAAGTGTATGTTCACCCCATACTATGCTTTTTGGATGCACAAGAGAATCAATGATAAAACTCCGAAGCCCAACCAAGGGCCAACTATGTCACTTGAAGAACATTTGAGAATGGTTCCTTCCGAGGCTGGCATTCTAAGAAGTGGGCTAGAAGAGGTAAAAGAGAATATGGAGGCTTTGCAAACCGAGCATACAAGTGAGATTTATAGGGTTAGCCTAGATATGGATGAGCGAGATGGGAAAATTAAACAGTTAATTAAGCTCAGCACTGAGTTGAAAGAAAAAATGCTCTTTACCAAAGTGATACCCGTAAACTTTAGGCTCTAGTGGGAAAGGCCGATCGAAAGAAGTTCCTAGCGGTGGAAAAAGAAAGAATGAATGGGATCCGCTTAGTTGAAGATGAAAGAAGGAGAGGTAAGCAAGCACTCGAGAAAGAGGTGGAGAAATGCAAGCAAACTGTTGAAAATGAAAGAAAGCTTGCTAGAATCGCAATCCAACAAGAAACAACAAAGGCTAAATAAGAAATAGATCTTACCCCATGGAAAAGAAAGGCCCAAGAAAGTAAAAATTGATTGTTCGAGATGCAAGGCCTGTACAACTCTACCCTCGAGAGCTTGAGTCAAAGCCAAGCCCGAAATATTTAGTTAGAAGAAAGGGTTGATGAGCTAGATCGGTCTCTCTACGAGTACCATGCTTGAAATGGATTTCTTGAGCTCTAAACTACCCGGCAAGAGAACAAAACACTCTGAGATCAGATTGAGACATTAGATGCTACAGTCCAAGATTATCTCGGAAGAATTGTAGTTCTTGAAGAAGCTGTCGAGGGAGGTGATAATTATTGGTTGAGGCACTTTCGCGATGCTACCTGCATTATTCAAGATCGAGATCAGTACTACACCTATCTAATGGTGCAAGCTCAAGAAGTTGCCCAACATGTGAGAGACCTAACCAACGAAGCCAAAGCCCTTCTTCCTTTTGTAGCTCCGGACATGGAGAAGTCGTCTAGGTTCATTCAGTTGTTCAAAGCTATTAGAGAGCTTGGAGTTAGGGCCGGGCCGTATTTATAGGATTTTATCTTTCTTTGTAATGAGAACCTTTTAATATTCAATGAAAGTTGTTCGAGGGCGATCACCAATAGAATCAATGCCTTTACTTGCATACATTCTTGCATTTTTATTTTATTAATACACTGCATACTGCATATAATTTGCATTAATTGATTATATCACGAAATTAATAATGAGAATGTTGTGACAGAATTTGAAAGATTAATAGCAAACATTCCACATCCATACCGCACACGTCTTCAAACTAGAAAAATGGAAGAAAGCTTTGCTAAGCTAGAGGCTGATCTTATAAGCCAATTGGAGCGAACACAACAAGAGTTAAGAGATACAATCATCAAGTCTCAGCAAGACATAATGACGGAAATATCTCAAATGCTACAAAATCGTCGCGAGGAAG
This sequence comes from Hibiscus mutabilis, assembly GCA_019671005.1. Taxonomy (NCBI): domain Eukaryota; kingdom Viridiplantae; phylum Streptophyta; class Magnoliopsida; order Malvales; family Malvaceae; genus Hibiscus; species Hibiscus mutabilis. Next base: position 35,777,601 of record CM033752.1, on the reverse strand, counting down.
ACATAAGAGAGAAGAATGCTGCTGTGAACCCTGCTCAGAATTTGAGAGATTTTGCATATTCTCCAATCTTTAATCTCTCTTCATTAATCATACACTAAACCCCCACAAGGGGTATCCTCGTCCCATCAAGCTGATGCTTTTATTTCACCTCAGCCGACTGTGACATTTGCAAATGTCGAACATATTGAAGACATCATTCTAGACTTTGATGAACTAAAAAAGTTGAACCAAGTGAAAGCGGAGTTCTCTAAACAGTTGGAGGAGACTAGGAATGACCTCAAAGAAATATTTCGGGTGAAAGAGGATGAGGATGGCTCTTATGGACTAAACGCTGAGGATCTTAGTCTAGTCCCTGATGTAGAATTTTAATACAAGTTTAAGACATCGGAGTTTGAGAAGTTTGATGGAACGTCTTGCCCAATGGCTCATATAACAATGTTTTGCCGCAAGATGGCCGACTATACCAATAACGAGAAGCTATTGGTACACTGCTTTCAAGATAGTCTAGTGGGATTTGCCACAAGGTGGTACAATTAGCTTACACGAGCTCAAATTAAATCATGGAAATATTTGGCTAAGGCTTTTACTGATCAGCATAAGCACGTGAAGGTTATGGTCCCCAATAGGCTTCTGTTGCAATAAATAGAACAAAAGAAAAATAAAAACATTCGGGAATAAGCCCAAAGGTGGCACGATGTGGCTGCTCAAGTTTAGCCCCCTCTCCAAGAGAATGAGATTGCCCCTATATTTATTGACACATTAAAAGGAACGCTCAATGATCATCTGATCAATAACCCTATTAGTAACTTTGCTGATATGGTAATGACTGATGAGTATATTGAAGCCGCAATCAAAAGCGGAAGAATTAATGGAAGGGAACAGTCGCGCAAACAGTTCAAGAGAAAGGACCATGGAATGAACACCACAAATACCAATGAGGTTGTTAAGAACTTCACTATAGCACAACCCCAAGCTTCTATCGGGAACTCTCGAAATTTTAATAGAAGGGAAGAGCGGGGACCCAAGAAGAAGAATGAGAATAGATCCTTCACACCACTATCGATCTCTTACAAAGAACTTTACTCACAGTAATACACGACGGATCTAGTTTGACCTCAGCATGTTACCCATTTCAACCCCCATATCCGGCATGATATGACCTTAAAGCCCACTGCGAATACCATACTAACGTACTGGGCCATATTATTGAGAACTGTATAGCATTTAAAAAGTTCGTTCAAAATCTGATTAAGACTGAAGTGCTACAGTTAGGGGAGCCCAGTACTGCCAACAATCTTTTGCCTAATCATGGTGGTCAAGGCGTAAATACCGTTGAGGAAGAGTGTGCAAGAAAGGCTAAGGCAAGCGTGTCAGAAGTTAGGTCCCCTCTGAGATGGGTCTTTCAGCAGTTATGCATGGCTCGTCTTATCAACTGTGGAATGGTAAATGTGAAAAGGGTTGTGGCCCCTATTGTGAATACCATCAGTCAAGGGATCACCAGATACAAGATTGCGAGGAGTTCTGCCAAGTAGTTCAGATATTGATGGAAAGCAAAGCAATTGAGGAAGAAATGAGTAACGAGCCTGAAGTTTTCACGATAGATACTCCAGATACCAAATACAGTGCAAAAAGGCCATTCATCATTGGCCTCAAACCAAGTCATGAGAATGCACCACGAGAAGAAAGTCCTATGATAGCTCTTAAAATTTTAATCTCCGACCCGGCATCATTTCCCTTTAAGGATACCTGGATGGTTCTGTGGAACTACACCGCCATTGTCTCAATACAAGGAAGTTCTAGTTCACAAGAATGAGAGAAACCAGTTGCAGGGGAAAAGCCCACCGAAGAAGAGCATGTGAAACCAAACCCCAAGGAGATAAATGATGTGGGGCATTTCACAAGGAGCAGTCGATGCTACGCTCTTAAAGCTTCAAAGGAAGTAAAAGATATGAAAGGAAAAGGAAAGGCAACCGAATCTGAACCAGCAAAGATATTCGAGGAAGAGCCACCTCCGAAACTCAATGAGCCAGTGACTGAGGCTCAAGCTTAAGAATTTCTGAGGTTCTTAAAACATAGTGAATACAGTGTGGTAGACCAGCTCAGAAAATAACCGGCCCGGATTTTAGTGCTTGACCTACTGCTAAACTCAGAGAAACACCGTGAGGCTTTGTTGAAAGTGTTAAACCAAACTTTTGTCGAGAGTAATATCTTGATTGGTAAGCTTGACCAGATCATTGGCTATATTACTGACTGTAATCATATCACATTTAGTGACGATGAGATACCGGAAGAAGGTAGAGGGTCTAATAAGGCCCTAAACATTACCACTCATTGCAAATGATACATATTACTGGGAGTGCTTATTGACAACGGCTCTGCCCTGAATATTATGCCTTTAGATACCCTGCAATGCCGACCAATTGATAGCTCGCACATGAAACTCTACCAAAATACTGTGTGTGCATTCGACGAGACCCAAAGAGAAGTGGTTGGGAAAATTAAAGTACCCCTGCTCATAGGTCCAAGCGAATACACTGTGGATTTTGTGGTCATGAACATCCGACCATCCTAAACTTTCTATTAGGGAGACCGTGGATCCATTCATCCAGAGCCGTTCCGTCCTCTTTGCACCAGAAATTGAAGTTTATTATCGAATGGAAGATAGTAATAGTCAATGCCGAACAAGATGTTGTGGCTTCAGTAACTTCAGATGCTCCCTACATTCCAACTGATGAGGAGGTTTTAGAATGTTCCTTCAGGGTATTGGAATTCTTCAATGCCGCTTTTGTTGCTCAGGGGAATAGGATCCCAAGCCCAAGATTACCAAATTGCACCAAGATGGTGGTGACAGAAACGCTAGGAAGAGGACCGAAAAGAGGAAGTGGTTTGGGAAAGATCTTGCAAGGACGTCAGCTACCTATAAACATTATCCACAAGTATGACCGTTTTGGGCTTGGACATAAGCCTAACTTTCTGCAAAAGAAACAAGAATGGAAGAGAAGAGAAGAACAACAAAAGGCTCGACTCTGACGAGAGGAGATCCTGTAGGCTCCAATCACTTATACGGATATAAAAAAGTTTTTGTATCTGGCAGAGTCGTGAATCTCGGACTCAAGGTCCCAAAAGCCAATCAAGAGAACGAGAGGATCATCAGTGAATAGTTGATCATCGAAGCTATGGAAGTGATGGATGTCAATATGATCTTTGAAGCTGGCAAGATCGTTCAGCCTTTGGATAATATCTGCCCATACTTTCCGGGTGAAGAGCTTAGCAATTGGACCAACATGGATCCGCTCGTAGCTTTTAGGATTAAATCAAATTAATGCCCAAAATCACCCTATTGCTTTTGGCCCGAGAGTAATAGGAATTCTTTGTAAAAGGGCTATTATGTCAATCTGTTTTTATTTTCAATGAAAATGATGCTTCCTATGTTTCTCAAATTGCAAACATAACACTCATTTCATTCATTATTCATTCATTCATCACTTATTCTTTATTACTTATTTATTCATCTATAAGCTATTTCTATTCTCAATCTATATTTTTAAACTCGTGCAGGTCCCCGGATATTAACTGTATGAATGATTCTGGTCTAATCCCAGGGTAGATTTTGAACAACCCTTGTGCTCGGCTGAAATAGATGAATGGGTTAATACGGAGAAATATGAGGTCCCGAATGAATTGCTAAGATTGATGGCTAGTGAAGAGAAACAAATTCTGCCCCACCAAGAAGAATTAGAAGTTTTGAATTTGGGACCAAAGAAGAAATGAAAGAAGTGAAAATTGGTACCACTCTATCATCGAAGGTGAGACAAAAGTTGGTGGAATTACTTTCAGAATTCAAAGATGTGTTTGCATGGATATATCAAGACATGCCAGGTCTGGACACGGATATTGTAGTGCACAAAATCTCAATAAAGCCAGAGTGCAAGCCAGTCCAGCAAAAGCTCCAAAGAATGAGATCGAATATGCTATTAATGGTTAGGGAGAAAGTAAAGAAACAATTTGAAGCCACATTTTTTAAGGTTTCCAAATACCCAGAGTGGGTAGCCAACATAGTCATGGTGCCCAAGAAAGACGGAAAAGTATGTTTGTGCGTAGACTATAGGGACCTCAATAGGGCGAGTCCTAAGGATAATTTTCCCTGCCTCACATTGATACCCTAGTCGACAAAACTGGGGGGCATTCTTGGTTTTCTTTCATGGATGGCTTTTTAGGGTATAATTAAATTAAAATGCACCCCGAAGACATGGAAAAGACTACTTTTGTAACTATGTGGGGCACATTTTGCTATAAAGTCATGTCTTTCAGATTAAAGACTGTAGGGGCAACTTATCAAAGGGTCATGGTCGCCTTGTTCCACGACTTGATGCACAAGAAGATTGAGGTGTATGTAAACGATATGATAGCCAAGTCCCGAATCGAAGAAGAACATATTAAGAATTTATGAAAGTTGTTCCAAAGGCTGAGGAAATATCAGTTAAAACTTAATCCATCAAAGTGTACCTTTGCAGTCATATTGGGAAAACTCTTAGGTTTTGTGGTTAGTCAAAAGGGGATTGAGGTCGACCCCGAAAAAGTAAAAGCAATTCAAGATCTGACACCACCTCATACTCGAAAGGAGGTCCGAGGATTTTTAGGAAGACTCAATTACATTTCTCGATTCATCTCCTAATTGACCGACAAGTGTGATCCTATCTTTAGACTACTCTGAAAGAGTGACCCGAGGAAATGGGATGAAGATTGCCAATAGGCCTTTAAAAGATTAAGAGGTATTTGACCAATGACCCGATCTTGGTAGCACCGGTACCGGACATGCCGTTAATTTTTTACTTAACGGTATTTGATAATTCGATGGGATGTGTGTTGGGGCAGCATGATGAGACAGGCAAGAAAGAAAAATGACATTTATTACTTGAGCAAGAAGTTCACTGAGTGTGAGTCGCGGTACCCATTGATCCAAAAGCTGTGTTGTGCTCTAGTATGGGCTACTAAGCGACTCAGACAGTACATGTTGTACCACACTACTTGCTTGATTTCCCGAATTGATCCACTAAAATTTCTGATGGAAGCACCAGCGCTAACCGGAAGAATGGCCCGTTGGCAGATGTTGCTATCTGAGTTTGATATTATCTACGTGAGCCAGAAAGTAATAAAAGGAAGTGTGGTAGCAGATCTTTTGGCAAGCCGTACTTCAGATGACTATGAACCACTGGATTTTAGTTTTCTGGATAAATACCTGATTGGTAACCTATTTGAAAAGAAACCCGCCAATGAATCTTAGAAGCTCTATTTTGATGGGGGCATCCAACGCCCTAGGCCGTGTGATAGAGGCAATATTAATTTCTCCCAAGGAGGTTTATTACCCCTTTACTAGTAGATTGGAATTCTTTTGTACAAACAACATAGCTGAGTATGAGGCTTGCGTCATGGGACTTCGGGCAGCCATAGAAAGAAAGATCAAGGTTCTTCAGGTCTTCGAGGATTCGTCTTTGTTAATCTACCAACTCCGAAAAGAATGGGAGACAAGGAATTAGAAGTTAGTTAAATACTATGATTTGGTCCAAGAGTTGGTTAAAAATTTTAAAGAAATTAGCTTCTCTTACCTACCAAGAGAAGATAATCAGATGGCTGACGCCTTAGCGACTATGGCTGCCATGTTTGAGGTGAGCCCGACTGCCGAAATAAAGCCGATTGAGATACAGGTTTTTAAGGTGTTGACTCACTGTTATAATTTGGAGGAAGAGGAGGAGGATGGCAATCTGTGGTATTACGACATCCTTTAATACATTAAGTTCCAGGCCTACCCAAAGGATGTCAATGATAATGATAAAAGGACCATTAGGAGGCTGGTGACGGGTTATGTCCTTGATGGAGAAGTTTTGTATAAAAAAGTAAAGATCAGATTTTGTTGAGATGCGTCAATGCTCGAGAGGCTGAAACTATCTTAGCCGAGGTACACGATGACTTGTATGGGACCCACGCCAATGGTTTCTCAATGGCTAGAAAAATTATGAGATACAGATATTTTTGGTCTACCATAGAGGGAGATTGCATTAAATATGCAAAGAAATGTCACAAGTGCCAGATCTATACCGACAAGATACACGCTTCACCAGTACCACTTCACACTATGAACTCACCATGGCCTTTTGCTACTTGAGGCATAGACGTTATCAGTCAAATACACCCGAAAACTTCTAATAGACATTTTTTCTTCTTGGTGGCCATCGATTACTTTACCAAATGGGTGGAAGCTACCTCTTATGCTAGCATCACAAGAGCAACCGTATGTAAATTTTTGAAGAAGGAAATTATTTTCCACTACGGTTTGCTAGAAAGAATTGTCACTAATAATGATTCTAATTTAAACAACAAGATGATGACCGAAGTATGTGAAAAGTTCAAGATTGTGCATCACAATTCTACCACTTATCGTCCTAAGATGAATAGGGCAGTTGAAGCGGCAAATAAGTATATCAAGAATATCATAGCCAAGACTACCAACACTTTTAAGGATTGGCATGAGAAGCTACCCTTTGCACTGTTTGCTTATCGAACATCTGTAAGGACCTTGACAGAGGCAACGCCGTATTCTTTGGTCTATGGCACAGAGGCGGTACTGCCTATCGAAGTGAAAATCACATCACTAAGAATTTTGAATGAAACAAAGTTGGATGATGCTGAATGGATGCAAGCAAGTATTGATCAGTTGAACCTCATTGATGAGAAAAGATTAATGGCCATATGTCATGGCCAAATGTATAAGAAGAGGATGATGCATGCCTACAACAAGAAGGTTCGCCCGAGAGAGTTCCAAGAAGAAGATCTGGTGCTCAAGAAGATCCTGTCAATTCAAAATGACTTTCGAGAAAAATGGATGCTAATTGGGAAGGGCCTTATGTCGTTAAGAAGGCTTTCTCACGAGGAGCGTTAATTCTGGCAGAAATAGATAGAAAGGAGTTGAGCAATCCCATAAATCTGGACTCCGTCAAGAAGTATTATGCCTAAAAAATTAAAAAAATAAAAAAGAATGAGGGTTCAAGATGGAAACTCAGAAATGGGCGTCTTGAAACCAAAGGTGGATCTGAATTGAAAATCTAAAAATGACGGTTCAGATGAATTTTGAGGTTAGGCATCCGATTGATAGGCTCCATTACAGTTCAAGTGCCCCACTTCGAGTTATGGTGGAACTCCTTTTGGGCTATTGGGAATTTCAGTCTAGGACAGGCAGTGAGAGATTTACCACGGTCAATGGGCTCTCGCATCATTCATACAATCAACGTTCGAGAATATAACACCCTATATTACTTATATCTTTTTCTCTTTCTCATGTTTGCCATGACTTTCAAATTGTTCCAACATCTTCTATATTAACAAATAAATATTTCATTTCCTCCATTCCTTTGTTTATTTCATGAGCATCCTCCAAATAAATTGACATAGATCATTGAAAAACAAAAGATTTCTTGGCATTACTATGATTTAACCCTTTAAGTGCAGGTCGTTCCAAGACAGAAAATGATTCTGTTAGAGAGAAGTCTGCCAAAGTCAAGGCTAGGACATGGTATGTAAAGTTGACAAGATTTACCAAGAAGACGACGAATGCCCTCCATATTGAAGTTCAAGATAGAAGAGCCAATGGAGAAAACCCGTAAGGGCACCCTAAAGAAAAAGAAAAAAAAGAAAAAGAAAAAGAAAGAAAGAAAGGAAAAGAAAAGAAACATTAATCAAAGTGAAAACCCGAAAGTGCGCTTTGAAAAAGAACAATCTTTAAAGTGAAAACTCGAAAGAGTACTTTAGAGTAAAGTTTTGGAGAATATAAGGGTCAAACGGGAACTGAGTTTGGACACAATGAGTGACAAAAAATGTTCCAAGACAAGAAGAAGACGAAAGGATGAGCCAAGAAAGGAGACGTTTGAGCATTAATCATGCATCATGAATTAGCATCATCAAATCATTGTTTGTTTCTTTCAGGTATTTGGAAAAACAGGAAGTAGATCTTATGTTCCAGAAAAGAAAGGGGTCAAGAATCTCTTACTAACATTCCATGACAAGAAGATGAAGATCGAAGGCATTTCAGAAGGCTCAAAGTGAGATATTTGGTGTCAAGAAGACCAGCAATCGGGACATCATTAGACGGGGTCCTTAAAGTGAGGTATCACCCCATGCCAAGACGACGAAGATCGAAGGCATTCTAGAAGACTCAAAGTGAGATATTTGGTGTCAAGATGACCAGCAATCATGACATCATTAGAAGGGGTCCTTAAAGCAAGGTATCACCCCATTTCAAGACGATGAAGATCGAAGACATTCTAGAAGACTCAAAGCGGGATATCATTTAGTGTCAATACAACCAACAATCAGGACATCATTAGACGGGGTCCTCAAAGCCAGGTATTACCCCAAGCCAAGACGATGAAGGTCAAGGGCATTCTAGAAGACTCAAAGCAAGATATCATTTGGTGTCAAGACGATCGAGGATCGAGACATCACTTTAGGGACTTCACTTCTTCAGGCCTTATATGTGGAGAATTTGGAGTTCTAAGAATTTCAGGAAGAGGAAGGGTGAACGGTTCTATATGGAAAGGACTTGTAGCTCGGAATCTTCAGACATAGAAGTAGGATAAAATTAGTTCTTATGGTTTTTGCTTTATCCTTGTTTTACAAAGATAAGCAAAGAGGGGCAGCTGTAATCACTAGTTTTATCAGGGGGTTAACCCAATTTATATTTTAACATTTGGGATTTAATTATTAGTATTACCTTTTTATGTTATAACATATATATAAAAACGTAAAAAATACATTATTAGGTTTTTATTTTAATTTATATTATACTAATTGTCATTTGGATTATATGATTATTATTATTATTATTATCATTATATACTATGTTATATTATATATTTATAATACTAATAATAAACCAAAAATAGATTAATAAATAAAAGCCCAATTAAATAAATAAACAAAAACCCAAAGTTTTTAATTAATTAACAGTCTATTTTATAAAACAAAGAGCCCAAAAATAATACACGGCCCACTTGCGGCCCAAACTAAAACCAAAACCCTAATCTGCCTAATCACTACCAAAACCCTCATGACCTTTCATTTTTTGCGTAGCCAAATCTAGACTGTCAGGTCTGGAAACTCGATCAACGATCCCGATCGCTCCCTTGGAAGGAAGCCCTAGCAGCCCTCATCATCTTCCAGCGCCGCATCATCAAGGCCATTGGATCTGGGAGCACGTTAACGATTCAGATTAGAGCTGAGAATCTTCCAGAGTTGTCATGCGCCCACGCGCGACCTTCCTGCTCCTTCCCGCGTGCGTGTGTTGTACGCATGACGTTCAAGATCCCCACGCGCACCCCCTGGGCTCATCTAACTCATCGGCTGCCGAAATCAATGATCAATAGAGAGCCTTGCTACCCAAGCCTTTCCTCACTCTGGTCCCCCCATCTCCCTCATCCAGCAACGTTGACACGCAATCCAAAAACAGAGGAAGAATTAGCAAAAATGCAAAAAAATAGATCAAACCAAAAATAACAAATTTATAGAAGATATCAGCGAATTTCAGAGCATATTATAATCAGTTTATTTTATTTTTCTTTTTGATGTAACCCGTTCGGATATAAAAATCGAAACCCAAAATACTGTAAAGCTAGTTGATAATCAATACAAAAAATAACAGAACATTTAGAGGTATCTTCCCTCTTTCCATTTTACATGCATGCATACCATATAGGAAAAAGAGCATAGATCGAAGTGAGAGAGAGTTTTACCCTTGTTTTAAGGTCGTCTATTCGTGTTCTTTGATGTTCACCGGCGATAAGCCCATTGCCTCTAGGTTCAAAGGGTGAGTCGCCACGGGCTTATGAGCATCTTTTCGACTTCATCCACTGGTAACAAAACTAGGGCTTCAGCCGTTAGTGGGGGACCAAAACCCTTAGGTTTTGAAGGGTCAAACCCTAGATCTAGGGGAGGAAAGGCTTCTGTCTTCGTAGATCTGGAAGGGTAGGTTTTAGATCTGGAGAATCTAAGTTTGGTTTGGTGTTCGGAGTGAAAAGGTGAGGCTTTTGGTGTGTTTGTTTGGATCTTTGCGCCGCTATACGGTGGCCGGCACGGCCGAAGATCCACCGAAGTATGGGTTCTGTGGTGGCTGGGATGAACACCACGACGGTGTTCATCCCTTGGTTCAGAGGATTTGGGTTTTTGGAAAAGGGAAGAAAATGTTTTTGTTTTAAAAATGTTAAAGGGTCTATTTTTCCGAAAATAACTCATTTATATCAAGCCCTTATTTTAAAAATCGTTTTTAACTTATTAAATCCTTCTGCGTTTCCTAAATTACCCGCCCCAGGGCTTTCGTTTCTTTTAATTACAGTATAGGTCTTTCTTGTTTTATTAAAAATTACAATTTCACCATAGTTTAAGTCTGATTTAATTTTAAAATTGGTTTTTTTACCAAATAGTCTCTCTGTGTTTTAAGCTTTTATTTTGAGGGTTTTCGTTTTTTTAAATTACATCCTAGGTCCCTTTAACTCTCACCCATGTTTAGTTTAGTTACTGTTTTAATTTAAGCTGTTTGGAGTGGGTTAATTTCCAGTCTAGTCATCCTAGTTTTAGTCTCTGTCTATTAAGTCCTCCAACCAATCTTTATTTTCCTTTTACCCCTTACATACATGTTTAAAATTTCTATTTATGTTTAATATTTATCATTTTGTTAATGTGTACATGATATGATTAATGTATAATCTATATAATTTTGTATATAGTCTTTTTATGGTAGGAAATATGTGATGTATGCATTTCGTTTTGGTTATATAGTTTAATGTGTCATATAGCTTATATGTGTATTGTATGTTTTTTCTTTTACCTCATAATGTAGTAGATGTTAATAAGTACGGACATAAAACCATGTTACATGCATATATTAATATAGGGTTAGCTTGTGCCATCTTATTTTCTTTTACCATGTTTAAATTTATATGCCATGTTGTATAAGTTTTCATTTTGGACTTAATTATGTTAATGTGGTGCTTTGTTATTCGGAGGTAAATGCAGCCAGTATCAAACGTAGTGATGGTGGTCTTGCTATTTACTTCTGAATAACAAGGCCCTTAAAATTTACTCTAACGTATAACCGGATTTTAACTTAGTTGTCATTTTAATTCACAAAGTTTAGTATTAACAAAGCGGTAATTATTTTCTTTTTTAACGGTACCAATTTTTGGGCGGTGTAGGGTGCCAAATCTCTCCCATCTGTAATCGACTCCCGAACCCTATTTTGATCAAATCTCTAGTTTTATGGTGTCCGGCCTACCTCAGTGGCTGGTGGCGACTCCAAGTCTTGTATTTTCCAAAACACGAATTTTTAAAGGATTTTCTCGTCTTTTTTAAACATTTCCAAAAAAATGTAAAGAAAATCAAATTACGTACTTTTAGCGAACTCAAAATTTTTTAAGGTCGCTACACATATATAGTTATCCTTTAAAACTTTGTGCAATAACACAATTTCCTACCATCAGTTTGGTTGGTTTTAGATTATGAGATACGGGGTAATAATATGTGTAGCTAACTTTTTTCGTATAAATTCCATACACATTTCTGTATGTCTGGTAAAACATTGTGTAGGTGCCCTATTTGTTATGAGTTTGGTCACATATAGAGTTATCCTTTAAGAATTTGTGTAATAACACAATTTCCTACCATATGTTTGATTGGTTTTACATTAGGAGATATGGGGTAATAATTTATGTAGTTACTTTTTGTCTTATAAATTCCATTCACATTTATGTATGTCTGGTAAAACATTGTGTAGGTACTCTATTTGTTATGACTTTGGTCACGTATAGAGTTATCCTTCAAGACTTTGTGTAATAACACAATTTCCTACTATAAGTTTGGTTGGCTTTAGATTACGAGATATGGGGTAATAATTTTTGTAGTTACTTTTTTTCTTATAAATTCCATAAACTTTTCTGTAGATCTTGTGTAGGTACCGTACTTATTATGCATTTTGTAAGAATTAATGTTATTGGATAACCGTCTAAGTTATCACAAAATTTCTTACCCTGATAAGCATTTGTGTAACTACCATTTTTCTTACAATTACTATAAGTATTTATGTTACTGCCTCATAAGAATTTATGTTAGAACCAATACCGGTAATACCTTTCTTCCTTTTTTAGACTGCCTCATAGCAGAACTTCCCGCCTCTAATGTAGCTAAACCTAATTTTATTTTATAAATTCATGATAGACAGTCACCGAAGCGTTTAAACGACCCTGGTTTAGTTTCATTTTTGCTGCCAAAATGGGTAACGATTAAGGATGGCAGACAGGTACAACTTTGTGGATTTTGCACTGCATTCGCCCATTTGGAGTGGTGATGGGTATGAGTTTTGTGGGTAGTGGGTGGGTGTGGATGAAGAAAGTCATACCTGTCATGGGTAGTGGGTAAGTGATGGATTTGATACCTTACCCGCACCATATCCACTCGCCCCGCATCACTTCGCCCCGCCTACTAACTACCCACCATATGAATTTTGGACCATTATGAATTTAGGAATAAGTTTAGAGACCATTCTGTTAATCCTATGATTTTAAATGGCGTGCCTTATAATTTAACCAAATCTTAGGGTATAAACATTATTTAGAATTGTCTACCTCCGTTAGTTAGTGAGTTGTATTTAAGTAAAATTTTTACCGTTGTAAATGTGTTGTAGTTAAGTTAGCTATAGTTAGTTAGTTAGTTGTAGTTAAATTTATACCGATGTAAATGTATTATTTCTATGCACTTGATCAGTCAATAAAATATGCAAAGTTTTACTCTTCTTTACACAAGTCTATGGTTTATTTTTACGTAATTCAATATTTGTGGCGGCTTGCCAGGCGAGTATGGACGGGTACAAGCGGGTACGGACATGTACGAATTGGGTCGCTGGTATCCAGTTAGGTAGTGGGTGTGAGGGTGGATTTGAAAAAGTACCCACATAGGTGGGTGTGGATATGAAAAACGTACATGCTATGGATGGTTGATATAAAAAAATTTAAGTGAATATGAACATGGAGCGAGAGAGTATCCACACCCGCCCTGCTGGATTGTCATCCCTGGTAACAATCCCCTAAACAACCCTTCACGCTACTAAATAGTGTTATTGTTCAATCGGTGCGGCCACCTCCCATTTCAAGCTCAGCTCTTGCTTTTCCATCTCAAGATATGGGTAAGCTTATTTCTTCTCTATTTCTTCCTTGTGTTGTCAATGGTGGACGGAACCTTTCTACTTTTTCTTCTTCTGTTAACCCCTTTGCTACCCACTTTAAAACCCTATGTAAGAATTCCATGTCTTTAGTTAGTGGTAAGGGGAAAAAGTACTATGGCTTCCATAATGTTGACGATGATACCCACAGCCTTCGACTGTGGAATTCACTAAATTATTAGATGTCGTTGTTAGGATGAAACATTATCTCGTTATTTCTATGTGTAGGAGGATGGAATTACTTGGAGTTTCCCATAATGTTTCTTTAAACATCTTGATTAATTGCTTTTGTCAATTAGGTCGGGTTGATTTTGGGTATTCTGTTTTGGGGAAAATGCTCCACTTTGATTAATGGACTTTGCAAGCAAAATAAGATTTCTCAGGTGGTGAGTTTGTTTGATGAAATGGTCGAAAAAAGGTATCAGCGTCATTTAATTGTTTACAGTACACATCTTAATGGTTTGTATAAGATCGGCAGTACTGATAAAGCTGTTAGATTTCTAACGATGATGGAAGAGGTTTTTAACCCAATATTGTAGCATACAACACAGTCATCGATTGTCTTTGTAAGCAAGGGTTGATAAAGAAGGCTCTCGATCTCTTCTCCGAGTTGAAGGTTAAGGGCATTAAACCAAATACCATTACTTACAGTTGCTTAATTCATTGTATGTGTCGTTCGGGCCAGCAGAAGGAGGCAACAAGGCTATTGAATGAAATGGTGGATGAAAATATTTCACTCGATATCATCACGTATAATATATTGTTAGATGCACTTTGCAAGGAAGGGAAGATTTTTTAAGCCGTAGATATGGTTGACACAATGAGAAAGCAAGGAATTGAGCCTAATGTTATCACGTATAATGCATTGATCGATGCACATTACAAGGAAGGGATATTTTTGAAGCTGTAGATATGGTTAACACAATGAGAAAGTAAGCCATTGAGCCTAATGTTATCACATATAATGCATTGATCGATGTACATTGCAAGGAAGGGATGGTTTTCAAAGCTGTGGATATTATTGACAGAGTGATAAAGCAAGGCATTGAACCTAATGTTGTTAGCTATAATGTAATGATAAACGGTCATTGCTTGCAAAACAAAATGGATAAAGCTAGACAAGTTTTGCAGTTGATGATTGAGAATAGCGTTGCACCTAATATTATTAGTTACAACACAATGATTAATGGATATTGCAAAGCTAAAAGGTTAGACGAAGCGATAGAACTCTTTCATGAAATATCTCAAAAAAGACCAATCCTGAATATTGTCATCTACAACACTGTTATGCAAAGTATGTTCAAGTTAGGGAGGGTTTTAACTGTAATTGGATTTTTGAGAAAGATGCTTGCTTCCTGACTAGTTTCAAGTACACTGACATGTTCGATTTTGCTGGATGGTTTATGCAAAGCAGGTAAACTCGAAGAGGCATTGAAGCTTTTCCAAGCAATGCAAAACAGTAGATTGGAACTTAATATTTTTTTCTTATACTATCTTGATCAATGGCTTGTGCAAAGTTGGGCATATTGATGTTGCGAAAGAATTATTTTATAAACTCTAAGAGAATGGTTTGAAACCAACTTTTTACACATATATCATAATGATTCATGGATTCCCTAAAGAGGGATTGTCCGTTGAAGCATACCAGTTTTTTAGGAGCATGGAGGATAATGATTGTTTGCCCAATAGATGTCGTTATAATGTAATGATTCAAGGGCTTTTTCGAAACAATTATAACTTGGAGGCCACGCGACTTCTTGCGACAATGGTCGGTAAGGGTTTCTCTGCATATATTTGCACTGCCGTTTTATTTGTGAATCTCATCTTAGGATCTGATAAATCAATCTTGATGAAGGTTTAATGTTTAGTGTAAAGATCAATATTTGTAACGGTGAATCGATTAATTTATAAGCAATTCTAGGGTGATAAGTTAAAATATTCTGGAAAACACAATGTCAATGAGTGTCAAGGTCTCTTTTAAATTTAGTTAAAAAAATTTAATTACTTGAAAATGTCTTCATTACATTTCTAGAAACTAAAATTACAATTACTTGAAAGTGTCATCTTTTAGATTCTACTCCGGATTTAGACGGATCAAATCGTTTTTGGTAAATTACATGATTATTTTATAATTTATGTTCGAGATTTGTGACTCCCTCTCTCAACAATATCATCTTCAAAGTTCGAACTTAGGTTTTTTTCTTAAGAGAGCAATGTGTCTTGCCATTGCACTCAATCCTTGTTGATTAGACGGGTCAAATCTAAATGAACATGTTCATTTTTTTTAAAAAAAGATATATTATATATAGAAAATCTTATCTCAAAACTCATCCAAAGATATATATATATATATATATATATATATATATATATCAAACACAAATATATAGAAAAATGAAAAAACATATCATATGTTAAATTGATATTTGTATGAAACTTTGTAGACTTACATTTACTCTATGCTAACAATTGTATATAATCCTATTTCTTAGTGCCCGTCATTTAAATTATGATCATTCATTTAATGGGTCAATTCATTTCCTTCCACACCATTTGAGCCTTCGTTCTTCTTGATTTTACTCTCATTTTTAATCACTTGTGGTCGTGGAACAGTTAATAAACAAATTTACGATAAATTAATCGGAATAAGTCGAAAAGAAAAGTTGCATATATAAAAGGGTAAAAAAATTAAAGAATTGCCATTAAAAATGTCGATGAAAGATACATATAATGCGGAGCTACACAGGCAATTGGGGTGTCTGATGACACCCAAAATTGTTTAAAATTCATATTTTTTAATATAATTTGTATACAAAAAAATTCAAAAATATATAAATAACGCCTCTTTTCTTTGAACAATTTTACTTAGGGGAGGGGAAAGGAGAATTTTGCTCCTACTAGGTCTTGAACCCACAACTTAGGGGAAGGAGAAGGTGTCAATTGAGAGCTTTAACCACATGCTCTATAGATTGTTGACTAAATAACGCCTCTTTATATATAAAATGACATCTTTTTATAAATAACTAAATTTTCTTAAGTACCGTTAAAAAATGATACTACTTAAATAAATTTCTGGCTCCGCTCCTGCATATAACGGAAGAAGATGAGCATTGTTTTAGAAGATGCGAGTAGGCATGGATAGATATGTGTGTAACATAAATATGTTTCATCTTTTTCCCAAGGATTTTAATGTATTTAGAATATCATATTTTTAGTTATATCTGAATATACAATAAAAGGGAATACTTTAAAATTATAAAGAATCCGAACATAAAAAGAAAGTAAATATATATTTACAGGAATTCTCACTGATTGCTCGACTAGAGGCGGCAATCGGGGCGTTCGGGTCGGGTTTGGATTACTTTCGGTTTATATTCAATTTAAGTTTAGTTTAAGTTTATGTTATTTTGGGTCGAATCGGATTAATATTGAATTGGATATTTTTGTGTCGGTTGCTTATTCGGGTCAGGTTAATATCAGATCGGTCGAATTTTCATTTGAGCCAATATATGAAGATGGTCTTTTAAAGGAGAAAAGATGATATTAAATTATTAAAATATTACTAAAGGTGATTGTTAATTAGTAATATAATAAAAAAGAGAATAAAGCATACATATTTAAGCAAATTAATTTCGTGTTGCTTTCGGTTCGGGTTAATTTTTGGGTTACTTTTCAATTCAAGTTGGTTTCGGTTCGGGTTGCTTTCGGTTTTGTTTATTTCAATTCGGATTGATTTTTGGTTCAACTAAAATTTGATTCGATTTACTTCGGGTTCGGGTCGAGTTTAAATCATCATGTTCAGATCCATATCGGGTCTTGAATCGAGTGAATCGATCCGGGTCTCGGGTCAAGTTTGTCAGGTCTATCAAGGACTTTAAAGAAAGGTTTTACTTATATATATATATATATATGATTTTTTTTCTTTTGATAAATCCTAATTCTAATCATAATCTAACCTAGAGGGGAGAGAATGGAGGACTCCGGGGGAAGGAGGAGAGTTCTCCTAGTAGGTTTAAAACTCATGACCTAAGGAAACATAAAAGAACAAAAATTAACAACTTGATCAACCGGCGAAATATATTTACTCATAAATGAAGATCATATCCACAAGATTTATTTACATAGGATATAAATAAAGATCATATCCACATGATTGTAGGTCATAGATCATAGTTATATGTCTTATGCATGAATTTTCGAGACAGACGGATTAAATTTGAATTAAATCTAGGGGTGGCAATGGGTGGGCCGACAACGATTTTGTATTCTCCACTCCATCCCAAATATCTGTAGGTATGTTTTCGGGAAATTTCATTAAATATTTCGAGATTTTTTCGTCATCATACCCATCCCTTACGGCAGGGACGGAGCTATTAAGTGGTGGGGAGGGGCAATTGCCCCCTACCCCATGAAAAATTTTATTTTTCACTTTGGTCCTCCTATATAAATTGTTTTAAAAATTTATTTATGTTTGAATTTGCCCCCCTCACTTTCAAACATTTATATTTTACCCCTAACCCCAAATCCTAGCTCTACCACTGCCTTACGGATCGTCGTGGTTTTTAGTTAATCTCCGTACAAAACATAAAAAAAACTTAATACACTAAAACAAATACTCAGCATTAAATCTCCAAAATAACAAGCATAAATGATAAATTTAAATTTTATCAACAACAAACAAACTATTTCAAAACTATAAAACATGACTAAAATATTAACTATTGAAACATAACCGCATGCACTACCTTTAAAAGAAACATGTAACTAATAATCTACAGTTCCAAATCATGGCATGTTTGCTCTAAAAGAAACTAGATTCGATAATCTTTCCAACCATATAAATTACCTATTTTAGTTTTACTCGTACGATTTATGACAAATTTCTGAAGTCCCTGCCATTATTGTTTTTGGAAACAGTCTACAGTCTTTTCTTCTAACCTTTGCTCACTCAAAAGTTAATAATTCCTAATATATAACTCGAAATCAAGAACTGTTTGTGTTAAATGAATCCAGACTTCCGTATGATTATAGAAATATAATGCTCACTTAATGATTTATCTTATAGAATTTTTGGCATTTTACAAAATCACTGCTAAAACTGTTTTTTTAAGAAATCTTCTGCGAAATTTTTATGATATTTCAACATTCAAATATTCATATTTTTTAAAATACATATCGAAATCATTCATCATGTATTTTAAATAAAACTAGACTGAATCACGTTTACAACAATGTATCGATCACTTTCTAATTATTTGTATAAAATTTACGTAGAATTTCCAAACTTACTCCAGTCGGTCATACTCAAGTTATGAGAGATTATATTTTTGTTGAAAAATGGGTAAATTACCCTTATGACCATCCAACTTTGTAAAATATTGTGATCTTTGCGGATATTTTTTGGGGATCCTCATGGTCATTTATACGGGTACGGCTCGGTAATCCTCACGGTTCGAATAGAGCAATCTCTGTCCCATTGGTTATTCCCCATACATGTCGGTTCGGATCTCCCACGATTTTTAGTTATTTCCCACCTAATTATCACCCCTAATTAAATCCCTTTAAAGTTCAAATCTTTTAAGTTAATAATAAAATTATCTTTTACATCCCAAAAATGATAAAATTACAATGTCCATCAAACATCATTTTTAACAATTATAAAAAATTGTAAAAAAAACCCCAAAAACTAGAATATTCATAAATTGTTATGATGTTTGCAAAAAAATTGGGAATTTTCTGAATCTTCAATCTCTTTTTAATTTTTTTTATAATTTTATGATTTTTTAATAAAGTAAATATTTTTGTCATATGATTTTTTATCTCATAATAATGGTGGATTAATATGATGTTTTTTATAACATTAAGTAATAAAATGATAAAAGGAAACCATTTTAACGATAAACTATACATTTAGCCTGAATTATGAAGTATTTATATATTGAGTCTATCCCCATATTCAAAGCTTAGCTATACTAAAAATATCTAACATCCATAATTATTTAAATAACTTTATTAAAAAATCGTGTAAATATAAATTATTTAAATTCCTATTTTATTTTGAACCAAAGTTTCCTTTGAGAAATATTGTACTTTTACAACATACTTATTTAAGTATTATCGTTGATGTTATGAATATCTTTATTTATGGTGGACATTCATGTATTAAATGATTTACAACATAATTATTTAAGTATTATCGGTGATGTTATGAATATCTTTATTTATGGTGGATATCCATGTATTAAATGAGACTTTAATATACTTTATTATTAGGGTTTAATACTTATTGGAATTAGGGTTTCCATCTTATGCCTATAAATATAGAGTTTGGTGAAAGTGTTGTAGATAACCCTACATTGAGAATATAATACAAGTCTCTCTCTTTGTCTCTCATCTTTGTTCTTGTTCATCTCTCTTGTTCTTCTTTACTTTATTCATAACACGATATCAGCACGATCTCACTCAATAACCGTGGTTCTTATCGGCAATTCTCGAAAAAGATTTCAACAAGATATTAGTGACGGCATCTACCTTATATTCAACTTAACTTATAAAGTCTGGTATTTTTTTCTTATTTATATATTGATTTAGTGGTTGGTTAATAACTCATATATTAAGGTTAGTGTATTTTGATATATTATTTGATTATTATTTCGTTCTAATATTCAATGATGTTTTATTGCACCGAGTTTATATCTATAACTTCAGGAACAAATATCGAGCCTTGATGAGTGCAAAAAGAGCCTATATTTTAGACCATTTTACTTAGAACATTGCATGTGTTCAAAAGCATATTGTTGCATTTAGAAGTAGTTTGCTTATAGTTATGGAGTTATGAAGCTTGGGCTTATTGTTTATCTATATTGGTGTTATCAATGGGAAAGGTAGTGATTTTTGGTGGTGCTTGTGTAGGAAGTAACAGAACTATGGAGCGATGGAACATTGGAGCATAATTCTCTTATGCTAGACTAGATGCTACAACATTCGCTGCGATGCTGGAGATGAATCTTTGACCTTTTGACGGTTAATTAATGCGTGAACTCCTCTCCTTTATGAGCCATTAATGCCGTGGAAAGTAAATATTCTCTTTGCTGGATCACATGATATTTTATTAAAAGCATGTGACAAGATATTCTTTTATTGAGCAATTAATGAAGCAGAAAAGCAAGATCCTCATCAAAAGATTACTTGCACTTTAGGGTTTTTAAAACCCTATAAGAGTCACATATATATAAAGATAACAAGGGCAACAATTAGGGGATGCTGCACTTAATGCACAAACACACAGAGAAGCTTTTATTCAAGGAAAAACAGCCATTTTGTCTTCTTCATCGGAGAACCACCGTTGTTGAAGGTTAAGAGGAGTCTCCAAGCGACGAAAAGCTATCGAGAGGGACTTTAGGAGTTTGGAGCGTTGCAGCAATAATTTGAGGGCACAAAGAAGAAATCTTAGAACGCTTTGATTCTCTTTCTCTCTTGTTTTATCGACTTCTATGTTTTTAATTATTTTTATTATGGATGTTATTTGCTCAAACATGAGTTAAATACTTTTTGTTGGGTTTTATTATTTTAGGATTCGTTATTTTAATTACTTGTTCAATGTTATAGTCTTTTCCTTTATCTATCTTGTTTATTGTTCTTCATGCATAATTACTGTAAGAGCTATCGAGAGAGGCCTTTTAATTATTGATTTTGACTTAATATAGAGAGAGCTAAGTTAGACAAACATGAATAGTGAAACTTAAGATGTTAACTTAGGTTTTAATCCAGCTTAGACATAAATTTAGGATTTCAACGACTAATAAAGGGAACTTGAATAAACAATAAGTTGTTAAGGTTCACACAGACATGTATTGACATGGCTTCTTGTTGTTACTTCTAGGTATCGAGAAAGTCTAGGAGTTGTTAGAAAACACTATTGGATAGATGAAGATCTAATTGGTTAACGTAGACATGTATTGCCAACTATTATAGCATTTGAATGGTAATTAGCATAGTTCCTAAGCAATAAACCCAACATTCATAATTATGTAAATCTTTGCTACAACATCTATTTGTCCTTTGATCATTGCTTCACCTTTACTTTTTATTGCATTTAGTTTATAATTCAATTCACCACACATTATTATTTCACTAAATCTTAAGTGTGATTGCTTTGAGTTTATCACTCCAATCCTTGTGGGTTCGACACTCGATACTTATCACTTTATTACATGTGTGATGGGTATACTTGCTCTAATTGCGCATACTATATTTTACGCATAAAGCCTTCAACGAAGCCTACAATATCAACTTAGTTTGAAAAATATGGCGTTATGTAATGGTATAATGACCAACCGCTACTTTAAGGAAAGTGAAGAAAGCGGTGGATTGGATATGCCACTTGTCAATGATGTTTTTCGAGTTCCCCAAGCTATATGCACCTCAACAATTTCTTTCTATTTACTTTTGCTTATATATATATATATATATGATTAGTTTTATTATTATTTGTCTGAATTTGATGTTTTGATTTTTAAGGTTCATATAACATCATGATGAGAAAGGGTGATTGTTTCATGGTTTACCGAGGATGAACCAGGTTCCCGTGCGGTTCTTTATTGGATTGAAAACCTCAGTAAAAAAGAAAATACTGAAGGCAAATCCAATATCTATTTTATTTGGCGTCTTGATTTTTATGTCTGGTAAGTATTATATATATTGGTTGATCAATTATTCATTAATAGTATGACTATTATAAAGTCTATATTTGCTCGAAAGCAATAATTCTTATGCGTCAAAAATACTCGACTATAGACTTCTCCCAAGTTCAACTTATGAAAATTCGTCTTGATCCAAAAAAAATTATAGAAGGCATTCTCTAAAGTGAATGCAAGCATGATGTTTATTTCATGCGATTATTGGATTTGTTTCATTCCTTGAAGTGAATGCAAACGTGATAATTCACTATATGGTTAGTGAATAAAACTCGGCTATGTGAATGTTTCAAATTAAATTGAAACTTTAAGGTCAGAGTATCACTAATGAGGATATGTTAGAAAACATACTCCATTTTTCATGCAAACAATATTGTCTTGCGGACACAATAGTGTGAAAAATGTTTTAAAGACCTATTGGCCCTGCTCCATTCATTGAAGTGAATACAACATTTTATAACGGAAAGAATAAATGTTTTATTAGCAATTGTGGTCATGATTGAATCCATTGACATATACATGAACAAGACGATCATTTTAAAAATAATTATACCCACCACAAGTGGATTATAATGATGACAAGAGTGATAGATATCATATTAAAATCTTTATGTTATCAATGTCATGGTACAAGCCATTGGTCTCGCACTTGCCAAACGCCGAAGCATTATGGACCCTTATCCACAATCATGAATGATAAAAAAAAGAAAATATAAACAAATTTTGTTTACGAAAATGGCGAAAATAATTATGGCATTGTTGGTCCAACTCACTTGGATGTTGTTGATTTCTTCATAAACCCTAAAGGGAATAATTCGTCTTTTATTTTATTTCCTTATAACCTCCAAAGGGAATAATTGATCTTTTAATTTATGTTGCTTTATGTTATTTTGTTTTACATATTATTTATTTATTTACATTTTATATTATATATATTTAAATATTTTAAAATATTTAGTTATTATCTTTTGAAGAATATGATTACTTCCGGAATAAAATATGTAATAAATTGTGATGATTTATACTTAGCAGACAATGCAAGTACTCATACTATACTTAAGTATAAGAAATATTTTTCTCATTTAAATGCAAGGTAAAATGTGAGTATTATATCTCAAAGTACTAAAAATATCAAGTCTCTAGAAGAACAATAAGTTCTTGAGACGTTATCTTTGATAGATAATTGATGCAAAAAGATTATGCTATATTCAATATTTTTATTTCCCAAAGTGAATAGAATAAAGAAAATATTGAAAGGTGCATAATTGTACATATTTTTTCCATTTAAAAATGTAAGGGAATAATGTGAATACTATATCTAAAAGTAGTAATATCATAGAGGCTCAAGAAGAGCAAATATATTATTGTCAATGGAACTGAATTCCATAATTATAATGCGTTATACTCTCCAAAGCTACAAAGAAACTTATTGAGTTTTAAAGATATTCACAGAAATGAATATCATATTGAGACTATTAGTCAAGGAGATCTGAATATCTCCATGTTACAAGTATAACCCAAGGCAATAAGAAAATCTTGGAAAGAAATACATGCATTGTCATTCAGGTTATACTGCACAAGAATTAGTACAAATTAAAGCTCATGCTACCGTAAACCAGAAGTTTACTGATAACTTTATTTTTCGCGTGATCGGTTAGGCCGTCTCAGTTCAATTATGATGCGAAAAATTATTGGCACTTCACGTGGTCATTCATTGAAGAACTAACAGATTCTTCAAAGTAATATTTTTCATGTGATGCTTGCTCTCAAAGCAAACTAATTATTCGACCATCACCAGCTAAAATAGGTTATGATTCTATTAATTTTCTAGAACGGATACAGGGTGATATATGTGGGACCATACACCCTTCTTAATGACCATCTAGGTATTTTACGATTTTAATTGATGCATCAACTAGATGGTCACATGTATCCTTGTTATCAAACCGCAACTTGACGTTTGCGAGGCTACTTGCTCATTTGATAAAATAACAAGCACATTTTCCAGATTACCCTATAAAGGCAATCAGTCTTGATAATAGAGGTGACATGCCATTTTACATACAGCATCACTAATTCGTATCAGGACAACAAATTATCATAAATTATCCTCATTACAAATGGTTTTTAGTCAAGAACCAAATATTTCTCATCTTATAATTTTGGGTGTGCGGTATATGTTTTAATTGCTCTACCACAACGCATAAAGATGGGTCCTCAAAAGAGGTTGGGAATATATGTCAGATTTGAATTTTCCTTGATAATTAAATATCTTAAGTTTTTTATGAGGAATTTATTTACAGCTCGATTTGCTGATTATCATTTTAATGAGTTAGTTTTCCCAACATTAATGGGAAAAAATAAATAGCTGAGAAAAAATAAATTGAAATAAATTATCATTATCTTATTTTGATCCACGTACTCAACAATGTGAACTAAAAAGTTCAAAGGATAATTCATTTACAAAACTTAGCAAATCAATTGCCAGATGCTTTTGCTGACCCTAAAAGAGTAACTAAGTCACATATATTAGCTATGAATGTTCCCATTAAAATTAATGTCCCAGAAGGACAAACTCTAGTTGCTAATGAGTCTAACTCACGCCTGAAGTGTGGTAGACAAGTAGGCTCCAAAGATAAAAATCCTTGAAAAAGAAAAAGAGTTATATTTTATGATGGTCCGATCGAGGAATCAACAAATTATGAAGATCTCTATAAGAGATTAAAAGGTCTCCAATAGAGATATTAGATATGACTTGGGGACCTGATAATAAAGAAATCTCAATAAATTATGTCATGTTTGATAATAAGTGGAATCAAAATCAAATCGACGTCGATAATACATTTACGTGCAATACAACACTAGAGATTTTAGATGATTATGATATGGATCATGAACTATTGTTAATTGAACAATTTAAACAAAGAAATGATTGGTCAAAATGGAAAGATGCAATTGAAACGGAACTAAAATATCTTTCAAACGAGAAGAATTTGGACCTATACTTTGTAAACCCAAAGGTGTAAAACCCGTGGATATAAATGAGTCTTTGTGTAGAAATAAAAAGGGAAAATTGTGAGATATAAAGCTCGTTTGGTTGCACAAGGATTCTCACAAAAGCTTAGAATCGATTATGAGGAAACATACTCCTCAGTGGTGGATGCAACTACTTTTAGATTTTTTTATTAGTATGACAATAAAAGAAATGCAATTTCCACCTAATGGATGTTGTTACATCCCATTTGTATGAGCCTCTTGATAATAACATTTACATGAAACTTCCAGGAGGATTTAGACTGCCATAAGCAGATAATTCAAGTTCTCGAGAACATTATTCAATCAAATTGAATATATCTCTTTATGGATTAAATAATTTTGGCGCATGTAAATACTTATTAGCGGAAGGCTATAAGAATGATTCAATTTCTCCTAGCATTTTTATTAAGAGGTTTAGCTCCAAATTTGTTATTGTTGTTGTGTATGTTGATGATTTGAATATCATTGAGACTCATGAAAAGATCTCCTTGACAATGAAATCTTTGTGTATCAATCGACATACATGGAAAAATGTTTAAAAAGACTATACATGCATAACGCACATCTGTTGAACACTTGTATGGTTGCTAGGTCGCTTAATGTAAACAAAGATTCATTCTACCCTCGAGAAAAGAGTGAGGTCATTCTTAGCCCAAAGCACCACACACACACACACACACACATATATATTAATTGATCTGGAAGCATTAGATCTTAGTTGGTCCAAAATATTATCTAAGTGCTACGAGACCATTACCTTTAGATTTTTCAAAACTTGATGTCTTTTCAAATCATGTAAATAATTGCTATGCATGAGGTAAAGCCAATAAATGTGTTTGGCTAAACATATCCAGAAAATGTGTGAATTGCTTTCACGCGATAATATGCAATTTATATCTCAATCGAAAGGTGAATACATCAAATGTGACAAAACGAAACATATTTCTTCAAAGTTTCGTCCCTCATGATCTACAAAACAATAGTATTTGATAAATCCTTTCAAGTAGTAATTGGGAAGATTTATCCGTTAGTGCATATTCTACTTCAACATTTGAAGATTGTATTAAAAATTGAATTGTGAAGATTCAAAGATCTTATGTGATGTTTTCATGAGGGGGAGTTAATATGCATTGCAATCTTTTCTCTTTAACCGAGGTTTTGTCCCAATGGGTTTTCCTAGTAAGGTTTTTAATGAGGCAACATGTTATGTGTATTAAAGATGGGTGTACTCTTTTTTCTTCAATAAGAAAATTTTCCCCATAGGATTTTTATCTTAGTAAGATTTTAACAAGACATATTATCTTCATAGATATCCAAGGGGAGTGTTATGAATATCTTTATTTATGGTGGATATTCATGTATTAAATGAGACTTCAATGTACTTTATTATTATGGTTTAATATCCATTGGAATTAGGGTTTTCATCTTATGCCTATAAATATAGAGTTTGTTGAAAGTATTGTAGACAACCCTACATTGAGAATATAATACAAGTCTCTCCCTTTATCTATCATCTTTGTTCTTGTTATTCTTTACTTTATTCATAACAGTTGAGTAATTATTATAATAATGTTTGGTATTCTTTGAATAAATGTATCTTTAATTAATTACTCTTTCATACGATTGTATTTATCTATAAAATAACTATTAAAAAATTATGTAAATATAAATTAACTTTATATACAAAAATGATATTTTCATCGTAATTACTTATATCTTTACAACACAATTACTCATAAAATAATTACAGTTCATTCAAATTTTCTAAATAATATAATATTATTACCAGAGCCGTCTCAGACATTTTTAGGGCCCTAAGCGAAAACTAAAAAAATAGGCTCATATATATATATATATATATATATATATATATGTTCCATTACTATGAACAATTAATTTAATATTTCATTAATAAACCATATAAATATTGTAAAACCTATGTTTGATTTTGATATAATAAAGTGTTTGAGGACTAAATTCTAAAAGGAAATAAATTTTTAAGTACTCAAAAGTCTCACAAAATGACAAGGAAAAGTTTTCCAAAGTTAAAGACTTAAACCCAAAAATTTTCTAAGTGTTTCAAGCCAAAATACACAAATACGCCCAGACGTATTGATACACCCCTTGGTGTTTCGATACGAATTTTAGCTATTGGAATTTGGTTTTGCACAGCGTACCGATATGGCTTAGCCCGTTTCGATACGACATTCATATAACCTTAAAAACTTAGGCCTAGCGTTTTGATACGGTATAGACCGTTTCGATACGGCCTTCATCTGGGCAAATGTTTTATGCTTCACGTTTCGATACGGCCTTGTCCGTTTTGATACCATTTGAAATATGGGTTTAAGACATTTTTAACCGTACCAATACGGTCCCAGCCGTTTCGATACGGTTTGCATTAAATATTTTCAACCGTTGTCTTGTCAATTATTGGAATCAACGAACTTTTTATTTTTCGTTAACCGTACCGATACGCCTTTAGGCGTACCGATGCAATTTTTCATCTCAGATTCCATTGAGCAAAAACCGTACCGATATGGCATTGCCATTTCGATACGACCCCTATTTTACACTATGATCATTTCGATGCAACCTCCCGCGTATCGATACGGCTATACACAACGGCTACATTTTTCTTGTAACAGGTATCGATACGGGTCTACGTGTACCGATACAGATGGTTGGCAGACAGCATTTATTGCAGGAAAGAAGCCCTCCAACGGCTATATTCAATAATCCAACCATCCAAACGGCTAAAAATCAATGAGAGGGTATAAATACAAGACTCTAATGTTGCTGCAACAACTAATGAACCTACTTTGATCAACATTCAAGCAATCAAGCAAAATCCAACCCTTTGTGCTCTTAGAGTCTTATCTTGTATACCCAATTTGTGTAATTCCTTTGTAAATTTTTCTTTCAAGTTTGGGGTTGTGAGAAATCTTAATTGGGCAAAAACTTGTATCTTGTGAGGATATTTATTTTGCCAAACTTCTTTCTTTGTATCTTGAGTGATTTGTTCAAAGCTTTCGGTAGAAAGCTTGAACGTGTAACGGTTGCCTCCTAAGCCTAGAAAATGGGAAGAATTTCATAGTGAAATTATTGAAAATCCTTAGTAGGAAGCTAAGGTAGTGGATGTATAGCTTGTTAAAATCTTGAACCACTATAAATCCTTGTGTCTCATTGTCTATCTCTTTCGATTTTCTTCCAAAAGTTTAAAATTACCAATTCACCCCCTCTTGGCCACCATCTACATTGATTGATCATCCTAACAATTGGTATTAGATCCACACTCAACCGAAGGTCTAACAACCGTTGAGGCGATCTTAGAAGGTGATTTAATCAATAGAAGTCAAAGCCGTGGCATCCACCTCTGGCAACAACTTGTACGAGTCTCAATTCATCACCAAACCTCCATACTTCAATGGGGATAACTATTCCTATTGGAAAAACCGTATGAAGTTCTTCATCAAATCCCATGACTACCTCCTATGGGATGTAGTGGAAGATGGACCGACAATCCCGATAAAGAGAGAAAGTGATTGGTTAGTTCCGAAGTCCAAGCACGAGATGACCGATAAAGATCAGAAGAAGCTCCAAATCAATGATAAGGCAATGCATATGCTATTTTGCTCACTTGGACCGGACGAGTACTCCAAGATGTCATCTTGTTCAAGTGCCAGAGACATATGGGACAAGCTAGAAATCACATACGAATGCACTAATGAAGTTAAGGAGACCAAGATTGGGCTTCTTAATTTGAGCTATGAAAATTTCAAGATGGATTCGGATGAAGAAATCTCTAAAATGTTTGAATGATTCTCCATCATTGTTAATGGCCTCAAGGGTCTAGGAGAAATCATCCCGGAGGATAAGCTAGTTCGGAAACTTCTCTACTTACTTTTCGAGTCTTAGGACGGTAAAAAAATGGCCATCGTAGAAGCGAAGGATCTCAAGATGCTAAAACTCGATGCTTTCATGGGGTCTCTTCTCATTCATGAGATAATGAAGAAAAGAAGAGAGGAAAAAAAGAAAAATGAGGAAATGAAGGTCGAAAAGAAGAAAGTGGAAAAGAAGAAGATGGGAATCGCTCTCAAAGCTTCACAAGAAGGGAGTGATTCAAGTGAGGAGGAAAACGAAGAGTTGGCTATGATAGCCAAACGATTCACTCAGCTCATGAGATCTAACCGAAGAAAGAAGTTCAATCAAAGAAGGGATCTCAAGAACAAGATCAATAAAGAAGAAAATGATCTGATCGTGTGTTACGAATTTAAGAAGCCGGGGCATATCAAAATTGATTATCCACAACTCAAGAGGAAGGGCTTCGAGAAGAAAAAGAAGCACAAGACCCATGTAGCCACTTGGAGCGATGAAGAGTCTTCAAGTGATGAGGAGCAAGAAGTTGCTAACCTTTGTCTCATGGCCTATGAAGAGGATCCTAAGGTAACCTCCAACTCATTTAACGAATCTTAATTATGATGAATTATTTGAAGATTATAATGAGTTACAAGAGGCTTACGATGAATTACTTTTGAAATACAAAGAATCACATTTGAAAACAAGAAAATAATTTCCAATTTGAAAAATCAAAATGATTCTTTGATCAAAACTAATTCAGAACTTAAAAAGAAGGTTAGTGATTTACTAGATGATCAAAAATATTTTGAAAAAGAAAATGTTGATCTAAATAACCTTCTTTCTGAGTTAAAAGATCATTACCTCAAGGAGGTAAACGATCTTAAAGCTTCCTTGAACAAGGTTAGGAAACCAAGTTTTGAAAAATGGTAGTCTTCAAAACCCAACCATGTAAAAAGGAACTTTGGTGGGTACAAACATGGAGGATGCTCAAGGCCCCATTATGGTAAGAAAGTTAGAAGTGTGTGGATTCCTAAGAATATTATTGCTTCTAACAATGTTAATGAGATTGCTTCTTGGATTCCTAAGGGAACCAAGCTCTTGAAAACTAATGTTCATGGTCCCAAAAAGATTTGGGTACCAAAAATCAAAGTTTGGTTCCATGTTTGTAGGCGGAGCATTGCTACAAGGCCAAAGCTACAAGTGCAAACTCATGGTACCTTGATAGTGGATGCTCAAGACACATGAACGGAGACAAGAGTCGATTCTTGGAACTAAAGCCAAAGAGTGGAGGAGTAGTAACATTTGGTGACAACTCCAAATGCCATATTGAAGGAATTGGTTCCATTGGCACTCATCCATTCTCATTGATAATGTTTTATATGTCAACGGTCTAAAACATAATCTTTTAAGTATTAGTCAATTATGTGACAAAGGTTTCAATGTTGTTTTTTATTCCAATGGTTGCAAAATTTTAAACATTAAAACAAATAATATTGTGCTTTTTGGTCATTGCATAGGAAATATATATATGGTGCATCTAGATGATATACACATTTCACATGCATGTTTTTTTGCAAATAATGAGTATGATTCATGGTTATGGCATAGGAAATTAGGGCATGCAAGTATGAGTATTTTAGAAAAAATGGTTTCAAAATATCTAGTGAGAGGTTTGCCTAAAATTAAATTTTCTCTTGACAAAATTTGTGATGCTTGTGCAAAAGGCAAACATAAAAAAGTTTCTTTCAAACCTATTAATGATGTTTCAACTAGTAGAGTTTTACAATTGATCCACATAGATCTTTTTGGTCCTATTAGAACTACTAGCTTGGGTGGAAAATCATATGCATATGTTTTAGTTGATGATTACTCTAGATACACTTGGGTTTTATTCTTAAGTACCAAAGATGAGCTTTAGAAAAATTTATCACATTTTCAAAAACTACTCAAAATGACCTTGGTCAAACTATTTCTCACATTCAAAGTGACCATGACACCGAATTTCAAAATTTAGGTTTTGAGGATTTTTGTAACTCAAACGGTATTAGCCACAATTTTTCAGCTCCTAGAACACCTCAACAAAATGGGGTTGTTGAAAGGAAAAATCGAACTTTAGAGGAAATGGCTAGAACCATGCTTTGTGAAAATAATTTGCCAAAATATTTTTGGGCAGAAGCCACTAATACGGCTTGCTATATCATAAATATAGTAATGATTAGGCCTATTTTAAAGAAAACTCCTTATGATATTTTAAAATCCAAAAAGCCTAACATTAGTTATTTTCATCCATTTGGTTGTAAATGTTTTGTTTTAAACAATGAAAAAGACAATTTGGGCAAATTTGACTCTAAAAGTGATGAAGCTATTTTCTTAAGGTATTCTTTAAACTCTAAAGCATATCGAGTATTTAATAAAAGAACCTTAGTTGTTGAAGAGTTAATACATATGATTTTCGATGATAACCTCCTTCCGAGGAAGGATTCTTGTGATGATGATGATGTAAGGATTTTTGAAGCCAATAATGATGGGCAATCATCAAAGGTGAATGAAGTTCCAACCAAAGAAGAAGAAACACAAGATCTATCTCTAGAAGCCTTGAAGGATATGAGCCTAGAGGAAAAAGGAAGTGAGCTACCCAAGAGAGTACAACTATGTCAAAGGTGGTGAGATTTTGGGTGATCCATCCAAAGGAGTAACCACTAGACTTTCTCTTAAAAATGCGTGTAATGTTGCTTTTATCTCATGCATAGAGCCTAAAAATGTCAAAGAAGCATTAAATGATGATTATTGGATAATGGCTATGCAAGAGGAATTAAACCAATTTGAGAGAAGTCAAGTTTGGACATTAGTTGATAGGCCTAGTAATAAATCTACTATAGGAACTAAATGGGTCTTTAGAAACAAACTAGATGAGAGTGGTAACATAGTGAGGAACAAGGCTAGACTTGTTGCTCAAGGTTACACTCAAGAAGAAGGAATCGATTTTGATGAAACTTATGCACCCGTAACTAGAATGGAAGCCATTAGGATGCTTCTAGCATTTGCAAGTTATCACGAATTTAAGATTTTTCAAATGGATGTAAAAAGTGCATTTTTAAATGGTTTTATTAATAAAGAAGTGTATGTAGAACAACCACCCGGTTTTGAAGATCCAAATTACTCAAACCATGTTTTTAAATTTTCAAAAGCTTTATATGGTTTGAAACAAGCTCGTAGAGCTTGGTATCAAAGATTATCAAGTTTTCTAATTGAAAAAGGCTTTGAAAAGGGAAAAGGTGGACACTACACTCTTTATTAAAAGAAATGGCAAAGACATTTTAGTAGTTCAAATATACGTTGATGATATAATTTTTTGTTCTACTTATGAATTATTTTGCCAAGATTTTGCTAAGTTGATGCAATGTGAGTTTGAGATGAGCATAATGGGGGAGCTTTCATTCTTTTTTGGGGCTCCAAATTAAACAACGGAAGGACGACATCTTCATCAATCAAGCTAAGTACATCAAGGACATGCTCAAGAAGTTTGGCTTGGAGAATGTGAAACTCAAGCCACTCCAATGAGTTCTTCCACAAAGCTTGACAAAGATGAAGGAGGTAAGTGTGTAGATTTAAAGCTTTATCGCTCTATGATTAGATCTTTGCTTTATCTTACCGCAAGTAGACCCGACATTATGTTTAATGTTTTCTTGTGTGCTAGATTTCAAGCTAGCCCTAGAGAATCACACCTTATAGCCGTTGAGAGAATCTTTAGATACCTTAGAGATACACCTTGTTTAGGTCTTTGGTATCTTAGAGAGTTTTCCTTTAGTTTATATGCCTTCTCGGATGTGGATTATGGGGGTTGTAAGATAGATAGAAAAAGTACCTCCGGTACATGTCAATTCCTAGGTAGTATGCTTATATCATGGTTTTCTAAGAAGCAAAATAGTGTAGCATTATCTACCACCGAGGCGGAATATATATCGATAGGGAGTTGTTGTGCTCAAGTCCTTTGGATGAAGCAATAACTCTTACATTATGGAATTGATGTAGGTACCATCCCCATTAGGTGTGACAACACTAGTGTTATTTGTCTCACTAAGAATCCCGTCCAACATTCTAGAACCAAACATATAGAAATAAGGTATCATTTCATTAGAGATCATGTCTTGAAAAATGATGTAGTTCTAGAATATGTAGACACCTCAAACCAATTAGCGGACATCTTTACCAAACCATTAGACAAAGAGCGTTTTTGGTCTCTTAGGAGAGAGTTAGGTTTAACCAGCCTTCTTTGACCCTTAGAGCCTCTTTTGGTTTTAAAAATATGCTTAAATTTGTTTGATTGATTGCTTATGCGTTTTTGCTCCTATATGCATCTATGCTTGTTGCTATGGGGCGTATGCATCTATTTATGCTCATACATGATGTTCTCATATCATTTATATGTATTTCAATTTGATTCAAATCAAATTTTTGAGCAACCTGCAGCCAAAATTGACATTTCTGGCACAGGCGTATCGATACGGTATTCCTTGTATCGATACGGGTCATTTACAATCGTTTTGGTATAGGTTTATATGTACTGGTACGGGTCGCGTATCGAAACAGCTTTAAAACGTTTCGTTACTTGGTTTCGATACGCCAATGTGGCGTATCGGTACGCGTAGCCGTTGGGCAGTTTTTAAGGGCATTAAAAGAGGGTTTTTCACTTTAACTCAAGTACCCACCTTTTCTAAAACCCTAGATACGAAAATCCTCTATAAAAACCTCAAAATCCCTCATTTTTTCTCACACAACTCTTTAAAATTTTTTAAGGCTTTTGGCTTTTCCATCAAACCCAGGCAAAAATCATCAAGTTTGTGCATCCAAATCTCTTCATTCATCCTTAACCTCAGCTTCAAGGTATAAACCCTAACCTTTTTTCTTTTTAATTTTTGTACATGTATATACACTATTTTGTATTATAATCATAGATTTAGAACATATATAGTATAGTTTTCAATGTTTTTGTAAAAAAAAAATCAAATTTGAAATTTTTTTATTCGAATATAAAATTATATCGTATAATTTTTAACACTATTTTTAAAGTTTTCTTTTACCAAAAAATATTTTTATACTTGTATATGTTTTTAAACTATATTGTATAGATTTTAACCAATACCTTGATTATTGGATTAATTTTTGGATCGAATGTGTTGATTTATGCATACATCGTTTTCGGTTTGATTTTGTTTTCAGATTATGGCCCCAAAGAAACGTGCAAGAAAAGAAATTGCCTCAAGTTCCAATCCTCCTAGTCAAAATCCCGACCATATTGGTAATCGATCCAATCTTACCTATATCTATCAAAATTGTTTTAATGAACCACAATTCTGCATGCCATTGATTGTTTTAAAACGTATCAAAGTTATAAAATTCGTCGAGAGCGCGTTACTTCCATCCCTTTTCTATCATCCGAACGTTTTCAGTTTAAATATCTACCTTTGATGGAAGAATGGAAATTTATGCAGTTTTTTAGTATACCCAGGATTTTATACCGTAACCTTGTTTTGATTTTTTATTCCAATGCCCGGTGTATTTTTAATGAAAAAAAAGATCCTTGGTTATTGCAATTGAATCATATTTGATGGGTAAGAAATTTCGTATTGATTCAACCATTTTTGCAAACTATTTGGGTCTTGAGGATAAGGGAATTGATGATTAGGATTCTTTGGGACATACCCTTAGAGGCTCCGTGATCGTACTTGATGCCTATGACCGTATTCTACACCTCATGATCACTTGGTGGTTCTGTACATCTGGTGGGAAGTTCTCCACGATCCGACAAGTCGACGACTTTTGAATCCATTGCTTCTGTGAGGGTAAGTGCCCCAACCTTGCTCAAATCATGTTCGCCAAGATTGTTTTCCTTGTGCAACATCGTCACACTTCAATGGTTACATCCTTCACCTACGACACCGCATTGAGCTACATCTTTCACAATATGGGTATTGATTGCTCCTACGACTTCGCGAAACCCCTCACAGATCCGATTAATGAGCGTTCTCTCCGTCGCGCAAAGTTTACATACTACAATGGAGAATGGGTTCGGAACACCAATCTTCCGGAATGTGTTTGACCCGAACCGGTGACGGCTCCTTAAGAGGCTCCTATTCCACAAGCTCCGGTGGCTCAACTAAATCTTGATGCTCTTGTGGCTTATCTCAATGAGCAATTCACCAGCTTGCACAAAACCATAAATTTCGGGTTTGCCGCGATCTACACACGCTTTATATCCTTAGAGGAAAAAGTGACGGCTATTGAAAATCGCCAAAACTCTATGGATTTATCTCTTACCGCGTTTCATGGTGAATGGCTTCACTCCCTTGGGACTCAAGCCCACAATGATGACGAGGATGAAGATGAAGAAAATGAAGACAATGGAGACGATGGGACGAATCTTTAGGCATATTGCATATCATATCATATTAGGACTAGTTTATGCACCTATGTTCTTATGTTTTTTATGAACTCCTATGCTTTATCATTGCTTTGTTATTTGGATTATGTTTTTAGGTTTTAAGTTGGATTGGATTTGATTATGCTTGAACTTAAGTTTTATATTTAAATGATTATGTTGCTTATTTACTTACTTGGAGTAATTTGATTATCTTTAGTTTTTATCCCTATTGAATTGATTTTGATCTAACAAAAAGGGGAGAAAAGTTAGCCAAAATTTTCATAACATTTTCTGCCTTAAATTAAGGGGGAGTTTTCTAAAGATACTTAAAAATTTTCACTTTGGTTTTGTTATATCAAAAAGGGGGAGATTGTAAAACATATGTTTGATTTTGATATAACAAAGTGTTTGAGGACTAAATTGTAAAAGGAAATAAATTTTTAAGTATTCAAGAGTCTAACAAAATGACAAGGAAAAGTTTCCCAAAGTTAAAGACTTAAACCCAAAAATTTTCTAAGTGTTTCAAGCCAAAATACACAAATACGCCCAGACGTATCGATACACCCCTTGGTGTTTCGATACGGATTTTAGCTACTGAAATTTGGTTTTGCACAGCGTACCGATACGGCTTAGCCCGTTTCGATACGACATTCATATAACCTTGAAAAAATAGGCCTAGCATTTTGATACGGTATAGACCGTTTCGATACGGCCTTCATCTGGGCAAATGTTTTATGCTTCACGTTTCATTACGGCCTTGTCTATTTCGATACCATTTGAAATCTAGGTTTAAGACATTTTTATCCGTACCGATACGGTCCCAGCTGTTTCGATATGGCTTGCATTAAATATTTTCGACCGATGCCTTGTTAGTTATTGGAATCAACAAACTTTTATTTTTCATTAACCGTACCGATACGCCATTAGAGTACCGATGCAATTTTTCATCTCAGATTCTAGTGAGCAAAAATCGTGCCGATACGGCCTTGCCGTTTCGATACGACCCTTGTTTTACACTATGATCGTTTCGATACAGCCTCTCGCGTATCGATACGCTTATACACAACGACTATATTTTTCTTGTAACAGGTATCGATACGGGCCTACGTGTACCGATACAGATGGTTGGCAAACATCATTTATTGCAGGAAAGAAGCCCTCCAACAGCTATATTCAATACTCCAATCACCCAAACGACTAGAAATCAATGAGAGGGTATAAATACAAGACTCCAATGCTACTGCAACAACTAATGAACCTACTTTGATCAACATTTAAGCAATCAAGCAAAATCCAACCCTTTGTGCTCTTAGAGTCTTATCTTGTATACCCAACTTGTGTAATTCCTTTGTAAATCTTTCTTTCAAGTTTGAGGTTGTGAGAAATCTTAATTGGGCAAAAACTTGTATCTTGTGAGGATATTTATTTTGCCAAACTTCTTTCTTTGTATCTTGAGTGATTTGTTCAAAGCTTTGGGTAGAAAGCTTGAACGTGTAACGGTTGCCTCCTAAGCCTAGAAAAGGGAAGAATTTCATAGTGAAATTGTTGAAAATCCTTAGTAGGAAGCTAAGGTAGTGGACGTAGAGCTTGTTAGAAGCTTGAACCACTATAAATCCTTGTGTCTCATTGTCTATCTCTTTCGATTTGCTTCCAAAAGTTTAAAATTGCCAATTCACCCCCTCTTGGCCACCATCTACATTGATTGATCATCCTAACAAATATGATTAAAATTTATCAAACACGTTATTTTTTATTGCTTTGTTAAGAAAATACCATAAATGCATCTAACAAATAAAGTGCAATCATTAACTTACTAAATTGTCACTCGAAAAATCTGTAAAATTACGAAGATAAAAGGTGAGGCCTTAAACGACCGCTCATGCTACGCCCCTTGCCTAGGGATGGCAACGGGACGAGGCGGGTTTTTGGCTACCCAACCCGAATCTAATATTTTTATCCCAATTCGACCCGATATAATAAAAATATAACCCGACTTCGACTCGATCCCAAAATTTTAATAAAAAATCCGATTAAACATGACCTGCCCTGAAGAGAATTAATAAAAATATTAAATATAATATATAAAAATATAATAAATATATATTTATAAATAAATTGGGTTGGGGCGGGGTGGGAAATGTCCACCATAAACCCGACCCGACTCAAGTTTCTTAAAAATCCGACCCGCCCCACCCCAAAAACTAAAAATTAAAAAAAAATTGACCCTATTGGCTCGGAATCGAGTCAGAACCCGTCGAATTTGGGATTTTTTCCCACTTATTATTATTATCTGCCCCTCCAGGCTCTAACTGCAAACTCAATTCGCCCTCCACTTTTAACATTTAACACCAAACAATACAAATGAAAAACAAAAAAAACTGAATTAACTAAATCTAAACGGATTTAAGAAAATGGTAGCGACTTGGCTTACAAGCTAACCGAAGCTTAAGTCGGGTGTTTATAGTTAGGCTAAAATTGAATTAATCAACCTAATCCAAATTTAATTTGGTTAGTCGATTGTTTAATTAGGTGTTCAGTCAATTATTCTAATAGTTAATTTTTTTCAGAATTCAATTATCATTTAATTTGGTTCAAAATAAATTAATTAATCAAAAATATTAAAAATTATATGTATATACATATATGTATAAAGCCCAAATGTATTAAGATATTATGAGACCCGGCAATTTTTTAATCCAAACCTATTAAGATTTTAAGAATCAACTAATTTTTAACTCAAAACGAAAAAAAAAAACACCCAAACTAATCTAATGTTATTAAAGAAGACACACACTTATTTTAAATTTTAAAATAAATTTGATTCGATTATTGGTTAAAAAATATTTTAATTATTTCGGTTGGATGAGAAGACAATCATTAACACACTCATTGAAATTTTAAAGTAATTATTAAATTACACATAATATCCATATAATATTAAAAAATATTTTATTTTCGAATTTGTTAAAAAACTTAGAACCTATGAATACTCAATTTGACTTCATTTTTAATTAGTTTTTGCTATTATTTGTTATTTTCAATAATTCATTTTCTGTTATGCTGCCGGTGTTTCAATTTATACCTAAACTGATCGATTCTACTTTAGCTATTGGCTGTTGTGGGCTAAGATCGTAAACTAAACGAACGTTGAATCGTTTATTAATATTAGTTTATTTATTACACAAATAAATATAAATAAGATTTTATGATTGTTTAATTAAATAAATTAATACTGATAAATATTCGTTCATTCATCTACATTCGTGAATATTCAGTAATTTATTTATTTATATCGTTTAA
Organism: Hibiscus mutabilis; assembly: GCA_019671005.1. Taxonomy (NCBI): domain Eukaryota; kingdom Viridiplantae; phylum Streptophyta; class Magnoliopsida; order Malvales; family Malvaceae; genus Hibiscus; species Hibiscus mutabilis. The sequence goes on along the minus strand of CM033752.1, from coordinate 35,739,029 downwards.
ATTTATTTACACATGTTTATTTATATGTATTATTTATCATAGCAAACGTATTATATTTAAAAAATATATTAAAAATATGAAATAAAAAAATAAACAATATTTAATGTATAAGACTTTAAAAAAGTAAGCATTACTGAATGTTAGTTTGTGTTTATTTATTATTTTAACGAACAAACACAAATAAATTATCTTGCTTAATGAACGAACACAAATAAAAATTCATATTCGTATAATTATTTGTATTCATTTATTTATTCGCTTAAAATTAAACAAATAAACCTACCATATCATGGTACGAAGTGTTCGTTCAATTCCTTAAGCCTAGTGTCGGCGTTAAGATTGAAGATCTTTTGGGCACGCATCATTGCCAAAATTACGTTTCCGCCACGCGGCTTTGCTCTGGAAATCACTCTCCTTTTTCTTCACTGCCACCGCCACCACTTCACAAACCCAAATAATCGAAATCAGTGCGCTGCTATGGAGGAAGAATTCTTGCTCGACGATCCAACTCAGTTGCTCGACTCTGCTTCCGAGTTCGCTCATCACCCTGGTGCTCTAAATGACGCCGCTGTGAAAGATTTTCTCGGTCGTTTCCCTCTCCCTGTCATCATCAGGCAACCCTTCCCCCTTTTGATTCTTCTTTTTACTCCTTGTTACTTCACTTAAAATCTACTTTACGGTTATTTTCGATTTTCTTTAATGGGTATTTCAAGATTAGCAATATAAATGTTTTATGTAATGCAATTGCAATTATAAAACGTTGTTGTTTAGATGCTGAAAGGAATTGGTTTCCATTGTGGGAATTTGTTTTAGCTTACTGGGTTTTCAGTTTTGACTTAAAATAATGGGCTTTTAACTTTTACTAGCTCTTTTGCAGTGCTCTGCAAACAAAAGCAGATGTGCCTGGCCTGGAGAATACTCTAGTTGCTTGTTTGGAGAGAGTATTTAAGACTAAGTATGGTACCTCACTCGTTCCACAGTACATGGTATGCATTTGGTCCTTCAGTAAATTAATCGCTTGCTTTTCACATGTAAAAAACAGTTGATTAGCTTCAAATGTAATGTACATTGTTTGGATGCCTTGTGGGAATGAGAATCTTTGTATAGTATTACCATTAGGAAAACGTTCCTATATTTTGAATGTAGACTCGAGTTCTTAGTGATTATTAGTTCCTTGATGGTTATCTTTGAAATGCTTCAAAATTGATCTCGAATAAGTTAGTCTAAGTAGCATTTTTAACAGTTCAAACCATGTAATCTATTTGTGAACGATAATGTCTGGGCACTCTTTTCCCTTTCTCTTGTTTCGGGATTGTATTGTTTTCAAATCCAAATAGGAAGGGGTTTTTAGCGAGGCCCAAATTCCTTTTCAAAAAAAAATCATGTGCTTATTAATTTACGATGACAGTTAAAGGGCCATCTTTTCTGTTTTTAGCCTTTCGTTCAAGTTGGCCTCAAAGCAGATTCTCAGATAGTTCGTTGTTTATCATGCAAAACGGTATGTGTACAACTCCTCTTAAGTTATTTTCTTTGATTTCTTCTGTAATTTCTGCACTTGCTAGGTTGAATTCTTACGCCCAAAAAAAAAAACTATCCGCTTGTTTGCCACAACTGGTTATTTTTGGATACCTTTTAAGATACCTCTTTTGGGGATAGATGGAACTGGCAGGTATTAAGATTTACTATGTTATATGGCCACAGGATTCTATGAGCAAAGCATGACTGAATGTGCTTATCTACATGTATTTAGACAACATTACTATACCATTGTAAACTAACTCATATATTTCATTGAATGTTGACAACGCCATCCAGGTTTTTTCCTTTCTGGAGAACTTTGATGACAAATCTTTATCTGCCACAAAGCTGATTATCGACTATGATATTTATCCTCTCTTACTGGACTGTTTGATAAATGGGTAAGAACCTATCACTTTGAACCTCGAAAATAAGACCTTCCATTGTTTATGATTTAATCTTCATTTTTGCATAGAAATTTGTCATATTCCCTCTTATCTTTTTGTTTTGTGCATATGAGTGCAGACAAACCTAAAGTTGGTACGTGACATGGAAATGTGGTTGTGAATTATTTTCCCTAGTATAGACTTCTAAAGTTTTTTGGGTTTGTTGTACTGGAATTGCCATGTCGTTGATCATATGGGCTATCATAGCTTATGATTACAAAGAATTTGTTTAGGATTGCGGTGCCGTTGATCATATGAGCTATCATAGCTTACGGTTATAAAAAAATCATTCTTTTTGGTGGGCAATCAGTAAGCTTTATAAGTGTCATCTAAGCTGTTTTCTGAAACAAGTAAATTTGATGATTTGGTAATCTAAAACTTTGTATCATGTTTTTTTGCTGTTCGCTGTTAATCTTCTTTTTGGCTCTCTAATTTGGCATGTTTAAAGAGGTATAGGCAAGTTTTAAAGGAATCCAAGGTTGTATGATGGGATTAAATATAGGATCAATTTAAATGTATAATTCTCTACCAGTGTGAGGGAGAATATGATGAATATGGTCGCCATACTGCTTTCTTTTGCGTTAAGTGTATTATAGTACTAGAGATATTTTGGCACAGTTCCTTGGGGTCAGCAGTTATTCGAAGTAATTTGAAGAGCTTACCCACTGACAATGATGATTCTGAAAGTCATGATCCTGCTCTTTGAAATTGGACATGGAATTTCTTTATAAGAGAATTTTCAGGAAGAAAATACGCTTTCTATTCTTTGGCATCTGTAATTTGGAGATAAAACTGTTCTAGATTAGTTGCATTGAGAAACTGGAAAACTCTTCTAGATTTAAGCTCTAAAATTGGGTATATGTTGAAATCACTTGCTTCAATTGAGAGAAGGAGGTGGAAGAATGGACATAGAGAGAGTAGGCTGTGGAATAATGTGCTAGCTATCACTTGGTGTTTCTATTGTCTATCTAAAGACTTCTGGCTGCTTGTGTCTCAAATAGATAATTGCTTTTAACATGTTGTTTGAGACACCTTTCTGTATAAAATAATGTCAAGTTACTCACCTGTAGCAATGAACAAGTTGCAACTGCTGCAATTGATGCCATCAAGAACTTAGCTCAGTTTCCTGAAGCCATGGTGAGGACTTGACCTTAAATCACTTGCTATCCGAGGTTTAATCTTTTTAATGCATTATACCATTATAGTTTCAGTTTACTTAAATCGCATTTTAATTATTTTTGAAACTTCGTGGAGGGTATCATCTTCCCATCTAATATCAATGAAGCTCCACACCTTGGGAATGTAGCGTCTCGATGTTCATCACTGGTATGATTATTTTCTCTTGTGTGCTCTGACTTTTTTTATTACTGTTCTCATGTGTGCTCCCTTTGTTTCCTAGTACTTTTCTTATATTTTTGGGCATATATTTGAAGATTGAAAGACTATGAGTTGTGTACACAATTCCTTTACTTGAATTGTAGCATTTTTAACTAGTAACATCACAAAAATGTCTGGAATTTTGTTTATTACGAGAAAAGGTAGTCTTTGTCAATGTCTTTCTTTACTTTTATCATTTTTATATCTCTGCAGTTGTAAAAAAATGAAGTTCCCGCCAGACACCAATTCCAAAATTTGACATATATGTAGTCTATGCATATGCTCAGGAAATTTTCTTATAGTTGTATTCCCTTCTTAATACTGTAAATCCTTTTTTCAGGGACGTGTTCGTGTTTTGTCATTGATAGTGAAGTTATTCTCTATGTCCAACTCCATTGCATCAGTAATATATAATTCAAATCTGCTCAGTTTATTGGAGGCTGATATCAGGAATTCAAATGATACCCTTGTAACCCTAAGTGCTTTGGAGCTCTTGTATGAGGTTTAACCCTGGCCCAGAACACATATCTTTAATTACTTCATTTTTCATGTGCATTTCGAATGTGACATTGACTAGACAGATACGCAGTTGACAGAAATCCAGCATGGTGCAGAGTTCTTGGCAAGGACCACCCTTCAGTTACTTCATTCTATAATCAGGTACTTATTTGAGGATTAGTTTTTTCTTTTTTATAATTTTCAAAACCATTGTTACTTTCGTTATAACCAAATTTTCATTGTTTTCTCTGTAACCCGCTTTATTAACTTTTATAGCAACTCATCAATGGAATCTATTCTACGATCAAGAGCAATGATGATAAGTGGAAGGCTTTTATCCAAGGAGAACATATACATGTTTGTTGACGAACCAAGTAAGGCTTATATGCCTAGAGTTCTGAAATTCAATCATCGAAGAGACTAATCTACTTAGAGCTAAGCATCTTTAGAAGTTTGAAAGATTGAATTTGCAATTACTGATGCTGTCTTTCTTTTCCTTTGTTCTCTATGGATTTGCATGTGGCATATACGCCCTTTTTATGCTGGATGCTGTGGCAATATTCTCTTAGCTCCTTGCATCCAACTGCAGTTTCCCAATTGCACAGTGCTAGTACGAGAAAATCGATAACCAACTAAAATAGTCCTGGAAAATAAATTGAAATTTGATTGCTATCATGAAGGACATAATCCTTACTCTGACCTGAATATTTGTGGTATGGCATGTTTTAAGCTCCCTTTTTTTCTTCTATATTCAGGTGCCAAAAGTTTGATTTCAGCCATTGATGTGAGACTTGGGCTGTTGGATGCTCAAGATGCTGATGAATGTGAATCTGCACTTGAAGCTCTTGGAGGAATAGGATCCTGTAAGTATTGGTTAGGCCTATGTTAGTGGGACTTGGGTGTGAATGTCGGATAAGGTTATTTGTCCAACACGGATATGATTAGTTCTTTCGATTTTTCATACATTTGGAGGACCATATCCCAAACCTATGTCCAAACATGCTTTGGATATGGGTACTACAAAAAATAAATAAATAAAGAGTCGTAGCAGCGCTGGCTATGTAATTGCAGAATTCAGATGACTATCATCATGTAGAATAACTTGCTTCTTTTATAGTCTTTTTATATTGTTGCTACTTCACTTTTAATTAACTTCTTATTATGGTCTTTATAATTATTTATATTCTCTATATGGTTTAAATAGAAATGGTTCGTTTCAGTTTCTAATCATTTATATGGACACTTGCCTCGAAGTACATGCTCCATGTTATATCAGCATGAATTTGGTTTAGTGTGCCTTGTGGTCTTACATCTCATGAATTTCTACCTCTATGGTTGAGTGATTTTAAGTTCGGTGGTTAACATAATTAATCATGTCTATAGAATCGTTTCAACTTTATATTGTGTTACTCGTATGTTCTTCCAATAAAAAGCCAAGTGGGGACTTTCTGAAGAACTTGTTTGTTATGTTGATAATCCTAAACGATCTGTCTATACCTGATTCTTTTCCCTCCTATTTTCTGATGTTTTTAGCTATTCAAGGAGCTGTGTTGTTACTGACAAGTTTTCCTCCCGCTGCAAGGCATATAGTTCATGCTGCATTTGATCGGCAAGGGGGTGGTAAACAGTTGGTAAGCATGTCAAATTCTTTTGCTCGGTATTCTTCAGTGCTCATAATGGATTTACATAATGTGAAAACTCTTTGAATCAGTCGTTAATAACTGAAAACACAGCATTAACACAATTATGCTCGTGACTATTATTATCTAGGTGATTCTTAAAAGACCCAACTTATCGACAGGGTTAAACCATTACCTTTTTGTTCATATAATACCTCACAATAATTTGTTGATGAGCTATCTTAAACTATCAACTTTACTTAACCCGTTGGCATGTCTTGTGTGGACTGAACCTGTATTGAGAAAGACCATTAATTTCAATTATCTGATTAAGGCTTAGATTGTGATTTTATCTCTTCCCTTAAGTTCCTTGTGATTTTATTTTAGTTGATTTCTTTCCTTTCTAGAATAAGGTTTCCTACTTATGTAATACGATTGCTCCTTATTTAAAGGGGTGGATGGAATAATAAACCTTAAGCCTAAAGAGATATGGTTCAGGTTGATGAACTTGAGTGGTTTTCCCGTCCATTGCCCATGATTCAATCCCAAACTTATTATCATAACAATATGGTATCATAGCCAACGATTTGGCAATGGCAAGATTGCTCCTTATTTAAAGGGGTGGATGGAATAATAAACCTTAAGCCTAAAGAGATGGGTCAGGTTGATGAACTTGAGTGGTTTTCCTGTCCATGGCCATTACTCGATCCCAAACTCATTGTCATAACAATTTGGTATCATAGCCAACGATTTGGCAATGGCAAGTGTTTGGCAGAGGGGCGAGCAGAAATATGCAAGAAGCTCTAGTATATGCGAATAAAGATAGAACAGTTAATTTCTGAGAACAAAGTCTTGTGTTTGATCAAATGCTGAGGGAATTGGAAACAATAATTATTAGTAAACAGGTTAGTAGCTCAAGGATATAAATGAAGGTAGACCCTCTAACTGAACAAACCAAACCATGACTGCTTCTATTGATCTCTATTCCTTAGCCTTTGCATCAAACCCTCTTAAACCAAATTAGACAAAAAAAACCGTAGCAATAACAACCAACTTCACTCTCTCATCGTATCATTCCCTTCAAAATGTGTAACGGGTCTTTCATTATGAGAGACGGTCTGAACTTTATGTCTAGGGGAATATCTTATGGATGCTTTTGTGGGCCAAATGAATGTTTGGAAAGGCCATTAATTTCAATTCTCCAATTAAGGCTCAGTTGCAATTTTATTTCTTTCCTCTTTCCTAGAATAGGTTTCCTATTTTTGTAATGGCTGGTCCATTTCTATAGGGCATATGAAATGATAAACCCTAAGCAGAGATTTTATCCAAAATCCTAAAGAGATCTGTTTCTCTTACGATTCCTAATGTTTGGAGCTCCTTTTGATAAAGTTGAGTGATTTTCCCGTCCATCTTTGTGACTAAACCCCAAACTCGCGGTTGTAACATGTATTACTGTTTCTCTAAGAGCTTGGAGGTTCATACTAGAGAACATATATGTTAATAAGGTTTTATTTGTTTCAGATATATTATGAGTGGAGTACAGCCGCTAGCTTTCCCTTCGTTTTATTATCAACTTTGTTTTCTTTCCAGCTATTTCCATAGCAACATTTATTTTTCCTGAGCGTGGAAAAAAAGTTTCACCTTAATGTTTTTTTTTTAATGTTTAAATGTCCCATTAGTCACAGAAAACTGTAGTTTTCTTTGGGCTGCTTGGAAATCATATGTATTATTACTCGACAGAACTGGCAAAATATGTCTTGAAATTGATCTTTTATGGAGCGTATTCTGCATAACAACCAGATTGCATCTTCACTTTAATATACCAGCTTCTGATGGATTTGTTTATTGCAATCTAGGCTGCATTGCATGCTTTAGGGAATATTGTGGGAGAAAACCGGCCTGAGGATAGCATAATACTAAATGGTGATGCAGAAGAAAGTCTTCGAGGTTTGATCTATGAAGTAGCATCAGAAAGTACAAAGTTGACACCATCTGTAAGCAATCCTTAAAGAAGTAGATATTTTTTTGCGTTTTCATTTCATGGTTGCTTAAGTCCGTGTCTCTTTAGTAACCCCTGTTGCATGAATTGCAGGGTCTTTTCCTATCTGTTCTTCAACAGGCTGCAGAATTCCGTCTTGCAGTAAGTGTTCCTTCTCGACAAATAATCTATATATTTTTGCCAAATTAAGCTTACCTTCCAAATTGAAACCAATTATTTTCAAGGGCTCCTATTTAACCATTTTGTGTTCCCCTAAAGCCTAAGAATCTGTGGCTTACTTACGCTTAGTTTTGATATGTCTTGTCTATATCTTGCCTACTTCTCATATTCCTTGTAAATTTTCGGTAATAGGTGTTTACCTAGATTTTGGAATGAATTACTAACTGTTGTACTCACTACTCAGGATTAGATACTTTTTACTTTGTAAAAAATGGTTTCTAGTTTGGACTTTGAAGGGCGCAAGCAAATGCTTAACACAAAGGCAATTGCAAATTACTGTTTTCTAGCTCTAGCAATCATGCCTTCTATTTTCTCTAGATTCAAAGGAAGAAAGTTTTAAATGCTATCTATTTACTTGAAATTTACTTTTTAAGGTGCTGCTTTCACACGACTATATACTTACATAGAGAAAAGGTCAACTGTGGATGCTTAGGTCAAATGAACTGAAGAATAAGAATATAACTGAATTTACCTATTTGTACTCCTCGCATAAGATGAAATATTAGAGCTTTGTCCTAAGGAGGTTTCTGTATTCATTTTTTTTTACCAATGTCAGTGTTTCATTTTGGTAGATACTTGCTAAATGACCATTTGTTGAGAAATTAACATGGTATCGTTTTTGCTGATATCAGGGGTACAGATTAATAACAGGATTAGTAGCTCGAGTATGGTGCTTGATGGAAATTTGCTCGAAACCAGAGATAATAAGCATAGTAACTGATCCAACATATGAAACTGCAAAAATAGGTATAATATTGCGTTTGCCATCATAGTAAACCCGCTTTCATTTCTGAATCAAAGGAAAAACTCCCACCATAATATCTTCATTGCTCTCTCTCTTGTCCATATGAAACCATCTTTCGCTACTTAAATCTCTTCTAGGATTTTGAGCTTTAAAGGAGATCACAATCTCCCAATAGGTCGTGATTTTTTTTTATGTTGTGTATGGTCGACTCGTTGAAGTTACAGTTTACAACTATTTCTATTATTGTCAGGTATGGATGCTAGATACAACTGTTGCAAAGCAATCCACAGGTCATTCATGTCGAGTAAACTTGTTAGCGACCCTGCCCTATCTGGAATAGCCGGGAAGGTTAGTTATAAGATAGGGTCAAATGACTCGGATCTGCAATTTGCCGAATCCGTTCGGAATGCCTTGGTATTAATTTCAATGCTGGTTTTTTTGCAGTTGCAAGAAGCTGTTGAGAGAGGTCCATATCTGGTAAGAAAGCATGCGGAAGCAACTCCAGTGGTAATGACAGCTGAAAGATTTTAGGGTTTTGCAAGCTAATCGGATTGCATAATTACATCATGGGAGCCTTGTCTTTGTCATGTTTGGTATAGTTCTGGGTTTTAGAAAGGAAATTCTGAACCTTTCACCGACATATAAATGTTAACTGATGTTTCCACCACAAAGGACTTTCTCCTTTTTTTTAATCTTTTTGGTCAAATAAGGATGCCGACATGTCATTAGTATTTTGATAAGAATCAATATTTGATTTTTATTAAAAATATAATTAGCATCTCTTTTTTCATGCTTCAAAAAAAAATCTTTCATATAATGTCGTGTTATTTCGAAAATATTATATTTATTTAAATTTATTATAAAATAATCTATTCATCCAAAAACGACAACTCGGAATTTCAGGGGGTTTTGAAAATTTTGGAACCCTTTAGGCTGCAGTTGTCCATGGGATCACCAAATCGGACCAAAAATTAGTTTCAGATATTTTTGGGTTAATTTTAAAGTGTTATGTTTTTCCTGTATTATAGTGATTATTTTTTTCAAATATTTTTAACTTAATCAAGTGTTGTTAGTCTAATATATATGGATGGATGGATTTTGAGCTCTTTGATTTTGTGTACTTCCATAGAGTCGAAACCCCCCAATGCTGCGAATGGGGTTGAACTTGAACCCTTCCTGTAAAACCCCAACCCTGATGCTTTACCGTAATTGCCCATCACGGTACAACACTCAAACCATAAAAGCAGGGGTAAAGTAGGAATTATAAAAATTCCACTAGAGCTTTGCCCTCTGTTCTGGCTATGGATATTGGATAAGCAAAAGGCCTGAAGAAATATTCCATTTCTACAAGGGGAAAAAACATAGAAGGGAAGAAAGAAAAATGGCGAATGTAGCGGTTAACTGTTGCTTCACTCTTCAGTCTAAGCCCAACACCCTTCCACTTAAAAGCAATATCAACCCTTCATCGAATGCTTTGCATCAAAAACTCAGTGCCTGTGTCTTAGTTTCTCCAATAATGTAACACCCTTAAAATGAAGTTAAAATAAAAAAAATAGAAAATAATAATAAGGGAATTGCTTGCCCCAGGACTCAAATCCGCGACCTTGGGGAGCTATAAAAATTCTTAATGTTAAGCTTCCCCAACTATCTTTTAACATATCATACTTCAAGTTATTTGAAATTGAATAAAAACTGATCGAACCCCCACCTACCACATTTATTACCCATCTGAACCAAAAATTAATCGTCTAGATTTTTTTCCCCCACCCGACCTATCATTTTTCTGCCCTTGCCACCGTCTGATCTCCCTCACTGTTGTTCTGTGGCTGTAACCGCCACCACCGGAGTGATAACCTCGGCCACCACTCACCATGTCTTCCCGCCATTTACCGTAGGGAATGGTTTAAAGGTTCGTTGAGAATCAAATTTCTTCCGCCTTTGTTTTTGTATTTTTACGGCTACCATCGTTCCCCGTTTGAGAATCTAAGATCAGATTTACCTTCCCCGTGTTGAGGCGGTTATTTTACCGTCGACTGATTGTCAAACCGTCATCGTTTTAGCCTCGTCAGAGGTCGTCGAAGTTTGTTCTTTTGGGTAAGTTTTGATTTATTTTTCAGCTTGTTCGAAGTATTTCTGGGTTGGTTATTCGCGATAATGGTAAAAATCTAGGAAAAAAAGTGTATTTTGGGCCATTTTTGACCATTTTAGGCCGCATATGGACTTTATGCGCCGTTTGGGGCAATTTTCGGCCTCTTTGGATGGCGGCCATTGAACCCGGTTCAGTCTATAAATCGAGCTAATCTATTTGAACCAGCTAAACCAAACCTGAGTTCGACCCGTGTTTGACCCGTTCGACCCGACTCGAACTGGTCTGACTCGACCCGTTAATAGAGTTAACTTATCCGAATCAACTCGCCTGAGTCAATCTGTCAGAGTCAACCGTTGACTGTTGACTTTGATCGTTGACCGATGATGTTAACATGACATTGGTATTGAATTTGACCGCTGATGTCAGCATTGACTTTGACCTGAAAAATTAAAATTTTTAAAAATCTCTATTTTATGTTTTTTGACGTCTTGAGTTCGTTTTTGAAGTCTGTTTCGGGAAATTCTAACCTAAAAGCTTTCAAATTTAACCTTAAACCCGAATATGTATTTTATCAAGTTAATTTATGTAGCATATTGTTACCGAATTAAGGACTAATATGAACAGTTGTTTGGCTATAGGTGCTCATAGTTCTCCTGATCGCGTTTTAACCCAGCTTGGCTCGTCTCGATCTGCTCATCCGCATGAACCCATAGTGACCCGTATGATTTTAATACTTAGTGAATTGTCCTGATAAAAACATAATTCTTTTAGTAACCCTAATTTTATTTACTTAGGTTCCAGCACTGCAACGGAGCGTGGCTCTGGTTCCCAGTAGACCATCTGACAACCCGACCTTTTGAGGTGTGTTCCTTATTACTAAATACATGTTTTAACTATTTGCTTGAAACAATCATGTGTACATGTCTGATAGAATCTGATTTTTGTAAAAAATATATTTTTCTAATTTAAATACAATCGTTTTGTATATCTGATTAATGCTTGACTGAAAACATGCTCTCTTTTTATTGTTTTACTAAAAAAATAATTGTCGACTTATATCTTCTATTATTACTGTACGTTACTGCATACTAGAACTACTGCCTAGACTGTTACTAGGTACTTGGGATAGGATATGAAGTCACTCCAGGTTCAGCCCCTGATCCGGCTGATAATTCCTACTGTACTAGGTTCCTATACTTCGGCTAGGGTGATTCCTACTAGACCTAAGGTATCCCCTTAGGATGGTACCCATGCCCAATGGGCTCGGGTTAATGTATATATACGATACTATTCTAGGGAACTGTATCCTAGAGTTCAGTTGGAGGCTAGTTAGGTTGCATGAAAACCATGGATGCTCTTATAACATGATTTTTGAATTGTTTACTACTTATCATATGTTTTATAAAAATGTTTTCATTCACACTGTTGGGACACACTGAGCTCCATAACTCGTACTCCAAAATCTTCTCTTTCAAATTTTAGATAGGCTTTCCGGATCTGGCACTGAAGGATCGACATATAATGTACTCATCTTTTGTTGTAATATTTCTATCTTTCAGGCTGTCTTATTTACGGTGACATGAGCCTATGTTTTGTTATTGAATGTGTTGTTACGTTGCCCTATATGGTTTATGATGTATTATATATTCTAATACGGTTTATTTTGGTTAACTAATTTTATTTGTGTTCGAATTAATTATTACTCGAATTTGATTTTAAATCTTTAAGCATTTTCGTGAAAAGTTTTTGTTAAAAAATATGAACTCCTAGATTTGGACTTTATGCATAGGCCGGTCTAGGGGGTTACATTTAATTTGGTATTAGAGCCTTTGATTTTATAAATCTCAAAATATAAATGGGTCATAAATGAAATATTTTCATAAAATGTTTTACAAATGCGTTTGAAAGGTCATGTCATCGAGTTCTATATATTTATTTGTGTGTGGCACTTCAGTGCCAGTTCTGACCCTAAACTTTACTCTTGTAGAGACTCTCTGATATGAGCATTCGTCGAGGCCATCGACCTACCCGTGGGCGAGGTCGAACCGCTTGGTTTGCTGATCCTATAGATGATCCAATGATATATCCTTTAACTTCTATTCCTATAGATCCTCCTACTTCTAGAGGCCCTACAGCCCCGATGAATCCGTCGCCTGCTCCTAGTATTTGTATGACTACTCCGATTAGAGGAGTACCAGTGATGAGTTTTGAGCCATCGACGATAGTGACCGATGAGACTTTGAGTAGAGACAGTTCTTCTAGTTGATTCAGGGAGCAGTAAGAGCATTGGGCATTGTACTAGAAGTTCTTATCTCCTAGACTTTGATTGCTAACGGGGTCAAAACTTTTTCTAGATCTCTTAGTGGAGCACCGACTAAGGCTGAGAGTTGGCTATATGACACTGAGAGACGTATGGACCAGTTGGGCTTAGAGCCAACCAGAAGATATTTAGGGATTGTGTCTATGTTGGACGGGAATGCCCACACTTGGTAAGAGTCTGTTGTGAGTAGTGTACCCCCCCCGAGAGATTGACATATGACTTCTTTAAGGAGCGATTTAGGAGTCTTTTCTTGGGCAAGCAGTTTCTAAGAGAGAGGCGTCAGGCATTTAAAAACTTGGTATAAGGTTCCATGATAGTGGTCGAGTATGAGTTATAGTTTTTGGATTTGCTAAGATATGGTACTGGTTTAGTATCCATTGAAAAAATAGATACAACAAGTTCTTAGAGGGCCTTCGTATTGGGATACAAGATTGGGTGGCTACACACCATGATGAAGTGTTTGAGGACCTGGTAAATCGGGCTTAGACTGCAGAAGAGATGGAGAAATTGGTAGCTAGTCAGAGCGGTAGAGATTAAGACTGAGATCAAGAATGAGATCGTGATCGAGATCAAGATTGAGGTGGAGGTCGAGATCGAGATCGAGGTCGATCTGGAAGTTCTTTTGTTCCTGAGTCTTCTACACGTCTTGATAAGAGGGCTCGCACTTCAGGACCTTAGAAGAGTAATACGAGTTCCAAGTCTTTGGTATCTCCGGGCCCAACTATTAGAGGTGATTCTTCAGGATCCTCTTATTTGCCTGCATGTAAGCACTGTGGTAACTGGCATCGAGGAGACTATTGGAAGTTGACTGGTGCATGTTTTTGATGTTGATCTATAGATTATTTCTTGAAAGATTGCCCACATCCACCTTCTACAGCTCGAGTGTCTTCATAGACCCTTGCTCGTTCTTATACTTTTGCCCATTCTCATACATCTATTCAGACTCTGACTATAGGACGTTATCAGGGTAGAGCACCTGGTCTACTGCTAGGTCTGATAGCAGAGACCGAGCATATCAGAGTGGAGGACCAGTCTTGACCGAGACCAGACATCCTGCATTAGTTTATACTTCTAAATGTCGAGATGACAGAGATGAGCCAGACGTCATTATAGGTACATTTACCATATATTTTGTTCTATATTTTGTATTACTTGATAATGGCTCTACTCATTCCTATGTATCGAGATCTGTGTCTTGAGATCTTCAATTCCCAGTTGAGACCACCGAAGATGTAGTTATTGCCATGAGCCCAGTGGGTCAGTCAGTGATTGTTGATAGGATTTTCAGACGATGTCCTCTTGAAATTCAAGGGGAAACCTTTCCAGCCGACCTTATGGAGCTACTTTTAGAAGAGTTTGATTTGATTCTTGGTATGGATTGGTTGACTGAACATCGGGTTAATCTTGATTATGAGTCCAAGAGGGAAACTTTAAAGACTTCTGATAACTGAATAGTTGTTTTAATTAGTGAGATGCGCAGTATCATCGAATGTGGTATCTACCTTGACTGTTGACAGAATGATTCGGATGGGATATGAGACATTTATTGCTTGCATTCTAAATACGAAGGGCTACTTATCCAAGATTAAGAAAATTTCTACAATGAAGGAGTTTCCTGATATTTTTCCTGAGGATTTACGTAAACTGTCACCGGATAGAGACGTGGAGTTCGAGATTGAGACTTATTCGGGATCTGCACCAGTTTCTATAAATCCTTACTATATGGCTCTTTAGGAGCTTAAAGAGCTAAAGATTCAGTTGCAAGAGCTCTTTGATCGAGGCTTTATCCGACCAAGCTCTTCACCCTAGGGAGCTCCAGTTCTGTTCGTTAAAAAGAATGATGGATCTCTCAGACTGTGTATCGATTACCGAAAGATGAACCAGCTAAAGATTAAGGGGTTCGATGTTGCAAAGACGGCCATTTTCACTAAATAAGTACATTACGAGTTTTTGGTGATGCCTTTTGGTTTGACTAATACTCTTGCTGTTTTTATGGATCTGATTAATCAGGTATTTCGACCGTACTTAGATTAGTTTGTGATGGTAGTTTGCTGATTGAGCTTTAGGTTAAGCCGACCTTGGTTGAGGAAATTAAGGCAAAACAACTTCTGGATAGTTCCTTACTTCATGTCATACAGTAAGTCGAGCAGGATTTGCATGTGTTTATTTCTTTGATTAGGATGGGATACTATGTTTTAAGGCTCGTTATTGTGTGCCTGACGATGTTGAGTTGAAGTGGGCTATTCTCTATGAGGCTTATAGCAGCCCGTATGATATGTATCCCGGTAGGGATAAGATGTACCAGAACCTGAAGCAGAGATACCGTTGGGTTGGCATGAAGAAATATATCTCAGATTATGTGGTTAGCTATCTAACTTGCCAGCAGGTTAAGGTAGAACATCAACACCTCTCTGGCCTTTTACAGCCTGTCATGATTCTTGAGTGGAAATAGGAGTGGATCACGATAGACTTTGTTACCGGATTACGTGATTGTTGATCAGCTCACTAAGTTAACCCATTTTATCCATATTCGAGCTACTTATTCTCTGGAAAAGCTGGCTAGATTGTATATTTCTGAGATTGTTAAACCACATGGTGTGCCTCTATCTATTATTTCTGATCGAGATTCGAGATTTACCTCATATTTTTAGAAGGCCCTTCAAGAGGCCTTAGGCACACGTCTGAATTTCAGTATATCCTTTCATCTGTAGACAGATGGTCAGTTAGGGAGAGTGATTTAGATTCTGAAAGATATGTTATGAGGATATGTGATCGACTTTCGTGGCAGTTGAGAGGATTTTTGCCCTTGGCTGAGCTTGTATATAATAACAATTATCAAACTAGCATTCGTATTGCACCGTATGAGGCTTTGTATGGTCGCAAATGTTGTACTTCTCTCTGCTGGGATGAGTTATATGATAGGAAGACCTTGGGCCCTGAGTTGGTTCAAGAGACCGAAGAGACTGTCGACCGATCCTTGACCGCCGACCGATCTGCGACTATCTAAGAGAGGCTTTTGCTAGACATAAGTCTTGTGTTGATCGGAGGAGAAATGATATTGAATTTGAGGTCGGTGATCGGTCTTTTTAAAGGTATCTCCGTGGAAGAAAATTATGAGATTTGGGCGTAAAGGCAAGGTGAGTCGAGAGATTTATTAGGCCATACCAGTATTCTCGAAGAGAGTCGGACTGTTGTTTATCAGCTTGAGTTACCTCCTCAGCTTAGTTGTATTCATGATGTATTTTATGTATCTATGTTGAGGTAGTACCATCAGTATCTGAATTATATTATTTAGGTTCAGGACGTGGAGCTGAGGCCAGACTTATCATGTGAGGAGGAGCTTGTGCAGATCCGGATTTTAATGATAGATTCGTGAGAAGCAGACGCATCCATATGGTTAAGGTTGGTGGAGTAACCGTAGTCCTACAGAAGCCACCTCGAAGACTGAAAAATCTATGAGGGAGCAGATTTTGCATCTGTTTAACTCAGGTAAATTTCGATGACGCAATTTCTTTTAGGGGAGAGTTGTAACACCCTTAAAATTAAGTTAAAATAAAAAAATAAAAAAATAATAAAGAAGTTGCTTGCCCCAAGTCTCGAACCCGTGACCTTGGGGTTGGCAACCTCATGCCTCGACCAACTGAGCTATAGAAGCTCTTGGTGTTAAGCTTCCCCAACTATCTTTTAACATATCATGCTTCAGGTTATTTGAAATTAAATAAAAACTGATCAAACCCCCACTTACCACATTTATTACCCATCCGAACCAAAAATTAATCATCTAGATTTTCCCCTACATGACCTATTATTTTCTTGCCCTTGCCATCGTTCGATCTCTCCTTACCATTGTTCCGTGGTCATTCGCCACCACCGGAGTGATTGACGTTTTGTCCTGATCAAAACCCCAGCCACTACTCTCTTTGTCTTCTCGCCATTTGTCGTCGGGAATAGTTTAAAAATTCGTCAAGAATCAAATCTTTTCCGCCTTTGTTTTTGTATTTTTTTCGACTGCCACATTCCCCGTTTGAGAATCTAAAATTAGATTTACCTTTCCCGTGTTGAGGCAGTTATTTTGTCGTTGACTGATCGTCAAACCCCCATCGTTTCAGCCTCGTTGGAGGTCGTCGGTGTTTGTCCATTTGGGTAAGTTTTAGTTTATTTTTTGGCTTGTTCAGAGTATTTCTGGGTTGGTTATTCCTTACAATGGTGAAAATCTGGAAAATAGGTGTATTTTGGGTCTTTTTCGACCATTTTAGGCCGTGTGTGGGCTTCACGCGCCGTTCGGGCAATTTTACCGCATACGGATGGTGGTTATTGAACTGGCCTGGCTAGACCCAGTTTAGTCCATAAACCGAGCCGATTTATCTAAACCAGCTAAACCAGACCCGAGTCTAACCGTATCCGACCTGTGTTTGACTCACGTCTGACCCGTTCGACCTGACCCAATCCAAACTAATCTGACCCGACCCTTTGACTGAGTCAACTCACTCGAGTTAACTCGTCTGAGTTAACTCGATTGACTCGGTGTTGACTTTGATCGTTAACTTTGACCGTTAACTATTGACTTTGACCATTGACCATTAACTGATGACATCAGTGTTGACTTGACTACTGACGTCAGCGTTGAATTTGACCCGAAAAGTTAAAATTTTTTAAAATCCTTATTTTACGTTTTTCGACGTCTTGAGTCCGTTTCGCAAAATTCTAACCCGAAAGCTTTCGAATTTGACCTTAAACCCGAGCATGCATTTTATCAAGTTAATTTATGTACCATATTGTTATCAAATTAAGGACTAATATGAACAATTGTTTGGCTATAGGTGCTCACGATTCTCTTGATCATATTTTCACCCAGCTCGGCTCGTCCTAATCTTCTCAGCCGCATGAACCCATAGTGACCCGTATGATTTTAATACTTAATGAATTTTCTTAATAAAAATATAATTCTTTTAGTAACCCTAATTCTATTATGTTAGGTTCCAGCACTGCAGTAGAGCGTGGCTCTGGTGCCCAGTAGACCGTCTGGCAACCCGACCTTTTGAGGTGTGTTCCTTATGTGCTAAATACCTGTTTCGACTGTTTGCTTGAAACAATATTGTGTATATATCTGATAGAATTTGATTTTTGTAAAAAATACATTTTCTAATTTAAATACGATCATTTTGTATATCAACTTAATGCTTGACTGAAAGCATGTTCTCTGGTTACTGTTTTACTAAAAAATAATTGTGTGCTTATATTTTTGTTATTATTGTACATTATTGTATACTAAAACTATTGCCTAAACTGTTATTAGGGTACTTGGGATATGATATGAAGTCATTGTAGGTTCAGCCCTGATCCAGCTGGTAATTCCTACTATACCATGTTCTTATGCTTCGGCTGTGGTGATTCCTACTGTATCACGTTCCTACGCTTCGGCTAGGGTGATTCCTACTGGACCTAAAGTATCCCCTTAGGATGGTACCCATGCCTAATGGGCTCGGGTTAATGCATGTATACGATACTGTTCTGTGGAACTGTATCCTGGAGTTTCGGTTGGAGGGTAGTTAGGTTGCATTAAAACCTTGGATGCTCTTATAACATGATTTTTGAATTGTTTACTACTTATCAGATGTTTTTATAAAAATGTTTTCATTCGCACTGTTGGGACACACTTAAACTCCCTAGCTCATATTCTAAAACCTTCCCTTTTAAATTTTAAATAGGCTTCCCGAATCTGGCACTTGGAGGATCGATATATTTTGTACTCGTATTTTGTTATAATATTTCTATCTTCCGGACTGTCTTATTTACGGTGACATGAGCCTATGTTTTGTTACTGAACGTGTTGTTACGTTGTCTGACCTATGTAGTTTATGATGTATTATATATTCTAATACGGTTTATTTTAGTTAACTAATATTACTTGTATTTGAATTAATTATTACTCGAATCTGATTTTAAATCTTTAAGTATTTTCGTGAAAAGCTTTTGTTAAAAATATGATCTCCTAGATTTGGACTTTATGCATAGGCCACCTCTAGGGGTTACAAATAACCTCTCTCACAATGTCTTCTCCGAAGGTATCTTTTTCCTCTTCTTGTCTCATATCACCGTGCTCTATGCAATGCAATACCCATTTATCTTTTTGTCTAGTTGAAGTGAAAATGATGATGGAGATTCGTAATTATGTTGAGTTTCAGCTGATGGGTCATTTTAATTTTAGGGGATAAAAAAGGGAGAGAACCCTTTTCTATTGCTAATGTTAGGGAGATACTTTTTTTTGGGTGGGGGTAAATTCAATGTTTGGTTCGCTAGAAGTCCTGGGGAAAGTGGAATTCTTTAAGTTTCTATCTCTAGGCTTATCACCATTTTCAGTCCCTTGTTTGGTTCGACAAGGTTCTTATGGAAACATTCTGCAGTTCCAATTCCTAGAGTATACAAGATCCACTCTTTGCAGAACACATTAGCTTATTCTTAATTGTTTTATGGTTTCGTTCTTTTTTTCGTCCTAGCCTCTTAGGGTACTCATGCATTCTCAATCGAGAGCTGGTACTTAACTATTACATAAACAATCCAGTATGTAACACTATGATTTGTAATAAAATAAAATATAAAACAAAAGTGGAAAAGAGAGTGGAAAGGAAGAAAAAAAATGAATTTGTTATTCAAGGGTGTTGAACCCATGACCAGCAGCTTGGAAGGCCCAAGCTTTAACCATTTGCGCTAAGGAAATTATTTATCTTGGATTTTAGTGAATTTAATTTGAGTTGGGTATTTTGGTTGGTACCCAAAATTATTAAAGGTTTAATATACCCCCAAGTAGAGGGTAGGATGTCTTGATGCTAATCGATTTAGAGGGTGAGTGAGAGTTTGGAGAACTCCAATGGGTTCCAAACCAATCCCTTTTCCTTTTTTGTCAGAGCTTCAGTGAGCCTCTCGCCAACGTCTATGGCGTGCACCGCTCACACCACCATCACAGTCATCCCCTCGCCACCAAAACCCGTTGAGCCATTCGCTGAGTTATACTGTCGTTCGTTGCAAAATCCCTTTAAAAGGTTTACCAAGAACCAAGGGTTCGCTCTATGTTTTTGAGCCGATCAGCCTCCTTCGTCGTCTGTGAAGCACACGACCACCGTCATCAGGTTCATAGTCGTCTCGCGACCAAAACCCCGTTGGCCACTCACCAAGTCGTCGCGGTGTTTGTCGTAAAGGTCGGTTGAAAGTTTCGACGAGGAGAGACTATGTTTTTCAGTCTAGTTTGTGAGTTTTCAACCGCGTTTTTAGCTGATCCAAGCTAGGTATTTATATATCATTGTATCCGAGATGTTGAAGACGTCGAATTCGGGTTCAAGAATGTTCGAATGTTGTTATAAGGGCCGACCGATATAGCTAGGATTCAAGGTAATACATTACTGCCTCCTATTTGTTTTATGAAACATATTTGTATCTGGTAACTGCTTGCATGATCATGTTTAAGCATATGTTTAATCTTGTTAATGGCTAATCGGTTACAGAAAAAAGGGTAGTAAACCAATTAAGACTAAAATGTTCGGTTAGAA